>CM056054.1:20122181-20722181 GCA_029574335.1 Rana kukunoris
CCATGTCCGCACTTTGATAGACAAATCACCCTTCCCAGGATTGGACGGGTGACTGTCTATCAAAGTGCCCGGACAAGGGGGAGGGGCCATAGCGGCGCGAGGCAGGGAACACACAGCAATATCAATGAAAGCCGTTATGTTCCCTTAGCACCGAACAACTAGACGGCGGGGAGACCGTCACATGGCTGCATATGGGGAGAAGACACATGGCTGCATATGGGGGGGAGACAAGGCTGCATATGGAGGGGGGGGGGGGAGACATGGCTGCATATATGGGGGTGGGGGGGGGGGGGCATGGCTGCAAATGGGGGAGACATGGCTGCAAATGGGGGGGGGGAAGAGACATGCCTGCATATTAGGGGGGGGGGATAGGACATGGCTGGCATATGGGAAGTGGGGGGGGGGGGGGGGGAAGACATGGCTGCATATCAGGGGGGGGGGGGGGGGGGGGAAGACATGGCTGCATATGGGGGGGGGGGAGACATGGCTGCATATGGGGGGGGGGGGAGACATGGCTGCATATGGGGGGGGGGGGGGAGACATGGCTGCATATGGGGGGGGGGGAGACATGGCTAGCAATATGGGGGGGGGGGGGGGGGAGACATGGCTGCATATGGGGGGGGGACATGGCTGCATAATGGGGGGGGGACATGGCTGCATATGGGGGGACGGACATGGCAGCATTATGGGGGGGGGGGACATGGCTGCATATGGGGTTGGGACGGACATGGCTGCATATCTGGGGGGGACGGACATGGCTGCATATGGGGGGGAGTGACATGGCTGCATATGGGGGGGACGGACATGGGCTGCATATGGGGGGGACGGACATGGCTGCATATGTGGGGACGACATGGCTGGCATTATGGGGGGGGAGACTGGCCTGCATATGGGGGGGGGAGAGAAGGGAGGGGGAGACATGGCTGCATATGGGGGGGGAGAAGGGGGAGACGGAGGAGGGATGGGAAGAAGACATGGCTGCATATGGGGGGGGGAGACATGGCATGCATATGGGGGGGGGGGAGGAGACATGGCTGCATTTTAAAAAAAAAGTATCGGTTTATCGGCGAGTACATGAAAAAAGTATCGGTACTTGTACTCAGTCCTAAAAAAATGGTATCGGTATGGGGACAAACCCTAGTTTTCAATAGCTAGTTCACACCAGTGCGATTTCAGTCCAGTGCAGAAAAAGAAGAAAAAAAAAAAAAAAAAAAAAAAGAAAAATGCATCTAAATAAATACAGCAAAGAAAAAAAATTAAAATAAAAAAAATGAACAAGGAAACAAGATAGTGAAAAAACGAAAAAAAAAAAATTTGAAAATGCTTCAAAAATGACATGTAAAAGCAATTTGTAAGTTCTGTATATAATTCTATTCTGATTTTGTATGTTATCGCACACCGCACTCACTGTGCACACGCCACCAATAGTGTTTTCAGTACATGTTTGCATTCTTGTCCTGCCTATGTTACGCCCCTTGTTACCTTAAGGCCCCATGTACACGAAACGCTGCTAAATGTACGTTCAGAGGCAGTTGGACGCTTTTTTTTTTTTTTAACTGCCCCTGAACTCCTCCAATGTTATCCTATGTGACCGTGTACACAGTCTCGTTTATTTCAGTTTATAGGCAGTTGCGTTTAACGGCGTCTCTTCAAAAGCAAAAAAATGGGTTCAGACGCCAAGAGATTGCCATGTTTTCAGATTCCAAATGCGACCAAACGCGCGGTAAAATCCGGTGGCCATAAAAATAAATAAATAAAAACGCAAGATCAATCACGCACCGCCATTACTAGTAAAAAAAAAAAAAAAAAAAAAAAGTTATAAAAAAAATGCCGTAAAAATCTATCCCCTTTGTAGATGCTATACTTTTGCGCAGACCAAATCATTTTAAACGCTATATTGCGATTTTTTTTTACCATAAATAGGTAGAAGAATACGTATCAGCCCTAACCTGTGAAAAAAATTAATAAAAAAAAATTATATATTTTTTTGTGGAAATTATAGCAAAAAGTATTATTGCTATTGTTTTTTTTTTTTTTCAAAATTGGACGCGCTATTTTTGTTTATAGCACAAAAAATAAAAACCGCAGAGGTGATCAAATACCGCCAAACGAAAGCTCTATTTGTGGGGGGGGAAAAAAAAGGATGTAAATTTTGTTTGAGAGCCACTTCGCACAACCGTGCAATTGTCAGTTAAAGCGTCGCAGTGCCGAATCGCAAAAAGTGCTCTGGTCTTTGGGCAGCGAAATGGTTTGGGGTTGAAGTGGTTAAGAGATGTCTTTGTGGCATCAAGGTAAAGTTTGTTTAAAAAAAAAAAAAGGGAAAGGAAACGGCGTGATCTGCCGACTTTAGCGCATCATCACTATGCTGATCCACTCAGCCGGATCAGCCCTTAGTCTTAAATGACAACTACCATATCAAAATGTACGGCAATTCCAACTTCTATGTTAGAAGCTCTGACACCTAGGACAACGTAAACATATCGGCCCGGATTCACAAAGCACTTACGCCGACGTATCTCGAGATACGCCATGTAAGTGTAAATATGCGCCGTCGTATCTATGCGCCGTGCCCACAGAACTGAGATACGCCTAAAAACTGGCTTCAGTCCACCGACGTAACTTGCCTATGCCGACGTATCATGGGCACAGGGAGACGAGGGAGACGAGGGAGACGCGGGAGACGCGTCGATTCACGAACGTACTTGCGCCCGGCGCATTATATACGCGGTTTGCGTAAGTCGTACACCCGCGTAAAGTTATTCCCCAAATAGGAGGCGCAACTCATGGGCCAGGGATCGAATGCCGTCGAATTTTACGTAGTTCATGTCGTAGGCAGTGTTTTGACGTATCTTAGGCAGATGTTTCGACGCGATTGTCAGCATGCGCACTGGGATGCGTCCAAGGCACAACGCATGCGCAGTTCGTTTTAAGTACTTGTCTGACGCTCGGCCCATCATTTGCATGGGGTCAAGCTTCATTTAAATGCATCACGCCCACTTCCATTTACGCTGACTTACGCCTACGAATATACGCTACACCGGCGCAGAGTTGGGAGCATTTGTTTTGTGAATTCCATGCTTCCCTCTCCGCGCTGCGCCAGCGTAGCGTAAAAGACATACGTTACGGCAGCATATATATGCGCCGATGTATGTGAATCCGGGCCTTAGGGTCCTGGCCCTATCCTTTATTTACTATACATTCGGACTGACCTGAATTTCGATCTTCTCCGAGTCTTTGGGCAGATGGGCAGCGATGAACCAGTCCCCAGGGGTGGGGTTGGTAACATTTAAGTAGATGACACTTTGCAGGGCGTCCTGGAAACTCAACGTCCGGTTATAGGAGAACGGCACTGAGGTATTGACTGCAAAGCTGTAGCCCAAAGGGTTAATCACCGGCGGGGCCCCGTATCGGAAATGCCTGGGAGATGGAAAAAAAAAAATTGCTTATTGCGTCCGCTGAACAAATGCCGAAAGGATTACAAAAACAGCAAGACTTACGCCGTGATGTCCACGTTCTCGCACCCAGCTCCTTTTCCTCGAGAGGCCATCAGGGTCCACCTGAGCAGGACCGTGTCTGAAGGAACTTGGAACCGGAACAGCCGCGCGTTGCCATACCAGTTGTAGAAAGACAATCGCTGAGGACCTTGGGCGTAGATCTCCGACACATATGAAAGATCTGGGAACAAAGAAAACACAAGTGATGTACAGGCTTCTTTGGACAGGCGAAAATAAAAATGGCGCCACCCAACAGTGAGGACCTTTTACACCTTGTACATTAAGCTGAGTTTTTCGCACACCACCGCACACGTATGTATGGTATGAACAAGGAACATAGAAAATAATGGTTTCCTACAATTCTGTTCACATCGTCATTTACCCCAGCCGTGGGAAATCACCAAAAGCCAGTGTACATGAAGCCTTACGCCTCGTAGACGTGGTTCCATGGTTGGGCGGTATCGGCCGGATCAATAAAAAACAGCCGACATTTGGCCCGTGTGTACTACAGCCGGTCCAACAGAAGTTCGGTTGGCTTCTGTCAAAGGGGCATGATCGAAAAAGGTCTACCGTCTGACTTCCAATCAGCGCTCTCAGCCAATGACAGTGTTCTGGTGGGGGGGGTGGGGATATCGATGTACTAACATTGCATGGTTAGTACAGCGGCTCCTCCTGCTGGGTTGAACAGAAAATAAAATAAAAATAGTAGTGTGTAGCAGGCTTTAGGGTGGTGGCAAACAACTTGGGAACTCAAATACCTCTCATATATTTCAACCAGAGCCTCCAAAATACAGATCTCCCTCCAAGTAAAGATAGTACAGGTTTACAGATTTCTAGCCCCCCATTAGCGCTCTCCCCACCCCACCCCCTCCCCCCCGGGTAAATATCCTTCCCCCAGTACAGACCTTACCCAATACAGCTCTTCCCCAGTACAGATATCGCTCCCAGGTTAAATCTCTTTCCCTCAGTACAGCTCTTTCATAAGTACAGACCCCCCCCCCTTGGGTAATTATCCTTCCCTCAGTATAGTTACCCCCCCTTGGGTAATTATCCTTCCACAGTATAGTTACAGTACAGATCTCTCCCCACCCCAGGGGCAAATCACTCCCCCCAGTAAAGACCTTAAGCAGTTTACCCAGATAAGTCTTCCCCCCCCCACCCTAAGTATTTATCCTTCCCTCAGTATAGTTACCCCCACCAGTACAGATCTCTCCCCACCCCAGGGGTAAATCTCCTTCCCCCAGTACAGGCCTTAAGCAGTTTACTTCTCCCCCAGTACAGACCTCCTCCCAAGTATTGTACAGATCTCCCCCAAGTATTTATCCTTCCCTCTGTATAGTTAACCCCCCCCCCCCACTACAGATCTCTCCCCACCCCAGGGGTAAATCTCTTTCCCCCAGTACAGGCCTTAAAGGGTCACTAAAGGAAAAACATTTTTTTGCTAAATGAGTCTTTACAGGGTATAGAGACATAAAAGTTAACCGATTCCTTTTAAAAATGATTAAAAATAGATAAAAATCAATCATATAATGTGCCTCTAGTTTCACTTTCGTTTTTAAACTGGTTTCATGTTTCTGTGAAGTAGAGAGAGACACAGAACAAAAACAAACAAATCCAGGACAGTGCTTTGTTTTTAAAATTAATCCGGTTCTGAGGAGTTTTAGACACAGAGCTTGGACCACAGTGAAAAGCTGCAATGAGATTTTTCATAAGGAGCCAGACAAGCAGGAAGTGTGGAGATCAGAGCAGAATTACAGCAACTTCAAAGCAAAAATGAACAATGAGGACATGAAATCAGGACTGCAGTAAGGTAAAGGAAGCGATTTAGCTAAAAAAAAAAAAAAAAAAAAAGCCTTTAGTGATCCTTTAAGCAGTTTACTCCCCCCCCCCCAAGTATTTATCCTTCCCTCAGTATAGTCACCCCCCCTCCTCCCATACAGATCTTTCTCCCACCCCAGGGGTAAATCTCCTTCCCCCCAGTACAGACCTTAAAGCGGAGTTCCACCCAAAAATGCAACTTCCGCTTATCCCACTCCTCACCCCCTTACATGCCACATTTGGCATGTAATTTTTTTTTCCGCCGAGGGGCTGGTTAGGCGATTAAGCTTAATCGCCTACAGCATTTTGCTTTTAAATGTCCTTATTTCTTCTGAGAAATCCTCACTTCCTGTTCTTCTGTCTGTAACTCCACACAGTAATGCAAGGCTTTCTCCCTGGTGTGGAGTGTCATGCTCACCCCCTCCCTTGGACTACCGGAGAGTCAGGACACACTCTACGTTGCGGATAGAGAAAGGAGCTGTGTGTTAGTGGGCGTCCTGACTCTCCTGTAGTCCAAGGGAGGGGGCGAGCACGACACTCCACACCAGGGAGAAAGCCTTGCATTATGGTGGTGAGTTACAGACAGAAGAACAGGAAGTGAGGATGTCTCAGAAGAAATAAGGATATTTAAAAGCAAAATGGAAGGATGAGGTGTGTGAAGGAGGACTGCACTAAGGTAAAGGAAGCTATTTAGGGAAAAAAATTGTACCTTTACAACCCCTTTAATGTTCAATTTTTGCTGAGAGAAAATACTTTCGAATATGTACTGGTTTTCGCATAATCATCTTGCACTGTGTCAGTATCTAGGTTTCTTCAAGTGAAAGAAATTTGTGCGATCCCCGTTTAGCCGGCTGAGTGTCGATCCATTTATTATTGCCAGTTTTAGTTCATCTATGTAACATTTCATGGAACTTTGATAACATTTACACCTAAAATAACGAAGGCGTGTTATAGACGTCATCCTACAGACGGGTCACACGCAACCAAGAGAGTCAGAAGACGAAAGGTGCCAAGTAATGGAAAAACAGGAATCAGAGCGTTATCAGTAGAACAGCTGAAGGATACAATAAAACACCCTTGGTAAACAAACCATTTGAGCAAGTGTGATAAAGGTAACAGAACAATAGGCCGAGGGAAGGAAGACAAAACACACACAGGGTGCCAAACCCAACAATTGTCAGGAAAGACCTCCAATCACCAATATGCAAAATGCTATAATCTAATTCAGCGTTTCCCAATCTTTTAATCCCAGAGGAACCCTTGAAATAATGTTCAATACTTCAATACTAGGACCTATGAATTGGTTTAAGCAGGGGTTGACCAAGTATTGAACACCAATCACCAATCATATGACATAGGTGATCAGTGGGAAGAATGCTCCTTACATTGGTGATCAGTGAGAAGAATGCTCCTTACATTGGTGATCAGTGGGAAGAATGTCCCTTACATTGGTGATCAGTGGGAAGAATGTCCCTTACATTGGTGGTCAATGGGAAGAATGCCCCTTACATTGGTGATGAGTGAGAAGAATGTCCCTTACATTGGTGATCAGTGGGAAGAATGTTCCTTACATTGGTGATCAGTGGGAAGAATGTCCCTTACATTGGTGATCAGTGGGAAGAATGCTCCTTACATTGGTGATCAGTGAGAAGAATGTTCCTTACATTGGTGATCAGTGGGAAGAATGTCCCTTACATTGGTGATCAGTGGGAAGAATGTCCCTTACATTGGTGATCAGTGGGAAGAATGTCCCTTACATTGGTGATCAGTGGGAAGAATGTTCCTTACATTGGTGATCAGTGAGAAGAATGTCCCTTACATTGGTGATCAGTGGGAAGAATGTCCCTTACATTGGTGATCAGTGAGAAGAATGTTCCTTACATTGGTGATCAGTGAGAAGAATGCCCCTTACATTGGTGATCAGTGAGAAGAATGTTCCTTACATTGGTGATCAGCGAGAAGAATGTCCCTTACATTGGTGATCAGTGGGAAGAATGTTCCTTACATTGGTGATCAGTGGGAAGAATGTTCCTTACATTGGTGATGATTGGGAAGAATGTTCCTTACATTGGTGATCAGTGGGAAGAATGCCCCTTACATTGGTGATCAGTGGGAAGAATGTCCCTTACATTGGTGATCAGTGGGAAGAATGCTCCTTACATTGGTGATCAGTGAGAAGAATGTCCCTTACATTGGTGATCAGTGGGAAGAATGCTCCTTACATTGGTGATCAGTGAGAAGAATGTTCCTTACATTGGTGATCAGCGAGAAGAATGTCCCTTACATTGGTGATCAGTGGGAAGAATGTCCCTTACATTGGTGATCAGTGAGAGGAACATTGCTTACATTCCGTGGAAAGAATGCCCCTTACACTGGTGGCCAGGGAGAAGAACGCCCCTTACACCGGTGGCCAGGGAGAAGAACGCCCCTTACACCGGTGGCCAGGGAGAAGAACGCCCCTTACACCGGTGGCCAGGGAGAAGAACGCCCCTTACACCGGTGGCCAGGGAGAAGAAGAACGCCCTTACACCGGTGGCCAGGGAGAAGAACGCCCCTTACACCGGTGGCCAGGGAGAAGAACGCCCCTTACACCGGTGGCCAGGGAAAAGAACGCCCCTTACACCGGTGGCCAGGGAGAAGAACGCCCCTTACACCGGTGGCCAGGGAAAAGAACGCCCCTTACACCGGTGGCCAGGGAGAAGAACGCCCCTTACACCGGTGGCCAGGGAGAAGAACGCCCCTTACACCGGTGGCCAGGGAGAAGAACGCCCCTTACACCGGTGGCCAGGGAGAAGAACGCTCCTTACACCGGTGGCCAGGGAGAAGAACGCTCCTTACACCGGTGGCCAGGGAGAAGAATGACCCTTACATTGGTTGCCAGGGAGAAGAACACCCCTTACATTGGTGGTCAGCAAGAGGAACATCCCTTACATCAGTGGGAAGAATGCCCCTTTCATTGGTGGTCATTGGGAGAAATTCTCCTTACATTACTGGCCAGTGGGAAGAATGAAATCTTTACACACCACAAAAAAAATCATTGTTGTAACGCCTGCAAGTGACACCGGCCCCAGAACTATGTAGGTACCATCAAATGGGAGGTCAGTCAGCGCCTGCTCAAGGGACCTCTAGCAACCTCTGGAGGAACAATAGGATTTCATGGAACCCTGGTTGAGAAGGGCTGACCTAATTCGATTGACTAGAAAACGATTTTACAGGATGGAATTAGATGTCATCTACTGAAAGAATTAGTGGTAGTTGACAGGGGAACTCCAATCGAGTGGCGTTCGAGTCGATTGCCCAGAATTTGATCCAAAATAGTGGATTATACATTCCATTTTCTCTTATGGAAAAATGTAACTAAAAAATGAAGACGATGAAATGATTAAGTTGCTACATGTATGACCGGCATAAGAATGCCCCAAACCAGCTACATGTCATACCTGGATGCCACCAATTATTTCAGAGGCATAACAGTAGTCAGGCATTTTCTAGCCAGTACAACATATCCCACCACCAAATAAAAAATCGTTTAGAGCAGGGGTCTCCAAACTGTGGCCCAAGGGCCAGATGTGGCCCTTTGCTAGCCTTTTTCTGGCCCTTGGGCATTATTCCTCCCACTGACGCCAACAATAGACCCCTATTTCTTCCACCAATACCAATGATGGGATACTATTTCTCCTACTAAAAGGGACACTACTACTCCTATTGACCACCAACCATATTTATTCTTACCGATGCCGGGCCCCAGGCTTTTCAACCCCCGCTAGCCACAATCCAGCCCTCCTGAAGTCTCGAGGACAATAAACTGTCCCTTTGTTTGAAAAGTTTGGAGACCCCTGGTTTAGAGAAACCAGTGAGAGGTTCACAAAAAATGGAATCCAAATTCTTCTTGGTCTAACATTCAGGTTTTATAACAAGGGGCTGGAAGTGTCCCCATGGCCCAAGCTGACCCTCTGGGGCGGGGCACTTATTTTTTCCCCATATAATTCAATAGCACAATACAGACTATTTATAAGCCATTTATGTTGTAGAAAACAAATGCTCCCAAAATTAGATTTGTAGTCTAGGTTACAGCCCTTCCTCTCCGCTAACAATGTTTCTGCATTCCATGCTAAAAGAAGAAGAGATGAGGAAGGTTAAAAAGAGCAACATAAAAACAAAAAAAAAAACAAAGAGGGAGGAATATAATAATAGAAAAAATATATTATAATATATATATATAAATATATATAATATATATATATATTATATATATATATATAATATATATATATATATATATATATATATATATAATATATCGATATAGTATCGGTATCGGGACCGTACTTAGTATGGTATCCTCTCCTCGTACCTATATCTCCGCGCATATTACTCTCCTCCTCCCTCTCCCAAAATAGAATACTTTTTTTTGAGTGCGGGGTGGAGTGCACTCAGAGGGACCATGGCTGCATTTAAAAAGTATCGGTATTCGGTATCGACCAGTACATGAAAAAAAGTATCGGTACTTGTACTCGGTCCTAAAAAAGTGGTATCGGGACAATATATATTGGGGAGGTATATATATATATATATATATATTATATATATATATACCTCCCCTTTATTATTATCATCATCACATATACTCTAGACCCTCTTGACCATTTTTAGCTATTCATCACTGTTCTACTTTGCTACTTTAACTGGCAATTGGGCAGTCATGCAATACTGTATCCAGAGGAAATTTATATTTTTTTATATTTTACTTTTTTATTTTATTTTTACACAAAGTAAAATATAAAAAAAATATATAAATTTCCTCTGGATACAGTATTGCATGACTTCCCAATCGCCAGTTAAAGTAGAAAAGTAGAACAGTGATGAATAGCTAAAAATGGCCTGGTCATGAAGGGGGTAAAACCTTCTTGAGGTCAAGTGGTTACGGAACGTATATATAAAATATATATATAATATATATATATATATATATATTATATATTTATAATATATATATATATATATATATATATACATACATACATACACACACACACACACACACACACACACACACACATATATATATATATATATATATATATATATATATATATATATATATATTATATACATATACACACACACACACACACAAAAATGGAACTTCCACTAATCCCACTCCTCACCCCCTTAGGCATGTAATTTTTTTGGGGGGGGAGTGGGGGCTTCAGGAGGAGTGGGACTTCCTGTCCCACTTCCTGCTTCCGTCGAGGGGCTGGTAAGGCGATCAAGCTCAAATCACCTTATTGCAGCCCCTCCCCTAGGCGATCGCATGAGACACATGACAGGTCCCATGCGATCACCTGTCTAATCAGCGGCGGGCTGCGCCGCTCGCGCATGTGCAGGGGGTGCCCGGCCGTGAAGCCGAAGGCTGTCACGGCCGGGTGCCCACAGTTGTGATGAGGACGCCGGCCGGGGAGGGGGGGGGGAGAGGAGCGGAGCCCCGGTCGGCGCGTCGCTGGAACGTGGAGCAGGTAGGCGTCTGTTTATTAAAAGCCAGCAGCTACACTTTTTGTAGCTGCTGACTTTTAATAAACACAAATATTGGCTGGAACTCCCCTTTAAAATCAAACTTCTTCATAGAATTTAGGCCAAAAATGTATTCTGCTACATATCTAATGGTACAGAAAAACTCCAATGGTTTGTGTGAATGTTATAGCGTCTACAAACTTTGTATTGGACTGGAAATTTACGCAAGCTTTAAGGCAGCTCTGACTTTGACTGCACATCACATTTCTAGTCTGATGCCGCGTAACCCAGGGTTCGACGAATCCCGGGCGCCAGGTCACCATTGCGACTAGAATTAGAGACCTGGCACGGCACAGCTGGGGTAACCTTTGTCTCTGTGCGCCCCCACCCAACCGCCATGCGATCGTGTCGGGCCACGCCGGCCGGTAATTGAGGCCGCGGCTTTGTGGCCTTCTGCAGGCTTATGCTTCCTTCTGTGATCTGGCTCCATCTTGTGGTGGCCACTGGTCTGACAAGACAACCAGCAATGCTAATGGAGCTTCCCCTGTCTGTTTTCACTGCCATCTCCTTCCTTCCAATTAGAACCCCCAAACATTATATATTTTTTTATTCTAACACCCTAGAGAATAAAATGGCAGTCGTTGCAATACGTTCGGTCACACCGTATTTGCGCAGCGGTCTTACAAGCGTTCTTTTTGGGGGGAAAAAAAATACACTTTTTTAAATAAAAAAAGAAGACACCAGTAAAGTTATCCCATTTTTTTTTATATTGTGAAAGATAATGTTACGCCGAGTAAATTGATACCCAACATGTCACGCTTCAAAATTGCGTCCGCTTGTGGAATGGCAACGAACTTTTACCTTTTAAAATCTCCATAGGTGACGTTTAAAAAATTCTACAGGTTGCATGTTTTGAGTTACAGAGGAGGTCTAGGGCTAGAATTATTGCTCTCGCTCTATGAATCGCGGCGATACCTCACATGTGTGGTTTAAACACTGCTTTCTTACGCGGGTGCTGCTCAGTGCATGTATGCATTCGCTTCTGCGCGCGAGCTTGGCAGGACGGGGCACGTTCCTGGCTCCTAACTTTTTTAGCTGGCTCCTAGATTCCAAGCAAATTTGTCAAGCCCTGGCGTAACCACACGATCGGAAATTCCGACAACAAAACAGTGAATTTTGTTTTCGACAACATTTTGGCTCAAAATTGTATTGCATACACACAGTCACACAAATGTCAGATTGGTTCTTGTGCTGCTTCTTCCTCTACCAGTCTGGGCTCGGCTATACAGGGAGAAACCAAGTCAAAATCAGCTACTCACTTCCTGCATTTAAAAAAATATCTGACGCTCAACTTTCCCCACCCATTTTACGTGTGCGGCCGCAGGGAATAACCCAGCACAGGCAACAGCTCCATGGCTGGCCCGCCCACGAGGATCTGGACCAGGAATCCGAACAAGCTTGAGCTTATCACTAATGTGTAAAAGAAGCAATAACAGCCCACAAATGCACTTCCTGCAAGAAAGGACGACTAGGACACTCCAGTCCATCCGTGTGCCAGATCTAGTCATAGGTTTTATGTTTCTCACGTTACGTGTTCTATAGACAAAGACCTCTATTGTCCACCGTCTGCTTTGCATGGCTAATGACTGCAGTTCACAGTACAAGATAACACACCGTTCCTCTGCCAGGAGTCAACATGCCAACGTCCTGTACCGGATGTGGGTTTAATTAGGAGTTTCTTTATTCTTCCAAGTCCGTTGATGGATGGCGCTCCGTGACGATATTACATGTGGCGAACTTTCAGATGAAAGATCAATCAATAAACCGTAGAACAGTAAAAACATGATGACAGCAGAGGCTGTCAAGTACAGGGAATGCTTTATGTAGACAATTGCTTGATTTTCTTAGTGTGGCCATACATACTCAGGGTGGATAAAAATGTATATATATTAGATTTTTTATCAAACGTATTTTTAATAAAATGCTTCTGGAGTAAAAATCTATCCAAACATCATTTTGTATTTAACCACTTCATTACTGGGCACTTTACTAGGCTTCTTTGAAGAGGAGGGTCTTCAGGGATCAGACAGATTGGGGTAAGGAGTTCCATAGGATTGGAGAGGCTCTGGAAAAGTCATGGAGGCGAGCATGGGAGGAGGTGACGAGGAAGCTAGAGAGCAGGAGGTCTTAAGAAGAACGAAAATAACAATTAGGTTGGTATTTTGAGACTAGGTCAGTGATGTAGCTGGGGGCAGAGTTGTGGATGGCTCTGTAAGTAGTTGTTAGTATTTTGAATTTAATTTGTTGGGTGAGCAGAAGCCAGTAGAGGGATTGACAGAGAGGATTAGCAGACACAGAGCAATTGGTAAGGTGGATGAGTCGGGCAGCAGCATTCATTATGGGTTGAAGGGGGATAGTCTATGTAAATATAAGCCAATGAGGAGAGAGTTGCAGTAGTCGAGGCGAGAGATGACCAGAGAGTGAATTAACCACTTGCTTACTGGGCACCTAAACCCCCCTCCGGCCCAGACCAATTTTCAGCGCCGACGCATTTTGAATGACAATTGCGCGGTCATGCAACACTGTACCCAAATTATATTTTTTATAATTTTTATCCCACCATTAGAGCTTTTTTTTTGGTGGCATTTGATCATCTCTGCGGTTTTTATTTTTTGCGCTATAAACAAAAAAAAAAAAAAAAGAAAAAAAAAACACAATATTTTTTACTTTTTGTTACAATATCCCAATTAATTTTTTAAAAAACTATTTTTTTCCCTCAGTTTAGGCCGATACGTATTTTTTTTACATATTTGTTAAAAAAAAAAAAAAAAATCACACTAAGCGTATATTGATTGATTTGCATAAAAGTTATAGCGCCTACAAAATAGGGGATAGATTTATGATTTATTATTTATTTTTTACTAGTAATGGCGACGATCTGCGATTTTTTGGTCAAGCCTGCGATATTGCGGCGGACACATCGGACACTTTTGACACTATTTTGGGACCATTCACATTTATACAGCGATCAGTGCTATAAATATGCACCGATTACTGTATAAATGTGACTGACAGGGAAGGGGTTAACGCTAAGGGGTGAGGAAGGGGTTAAATGTATTCCCTGGGTGCGATTCTTACTGTGTGGCGAGGGGACGTGACCGATGCTGTGTCCCTATGTACAAGGGACACAGCATCGGTCTCCTCTCTCCCTGACAGGACGTGGAGCTCTGCTTTTACACACAGAGCTCCACATCCCTGCTGTCACTGCCGACCGCGGATACTTTGCGGACATCGAGGCCGCCGGACACAGTTTTTACCCGCTGCGCGCGGGGAATGCAAATAAAAAGGACGTCCACCCAGCAGTTGAGAGCCGCGCTGTGGACGTCTTTCGTCTACATCGCGGGTCTCAAGTGGTTAAGATATATTAATAATTTTGTTTATTCAGCATGAAATGGAGTTTAGTTATGTAGCATGAGGCTGTATATTCTGCAATATTAAAATTGTTGGTAAACTCCTTTAATGAATCCAAGCGGAGATAACAGGCACCGCATTGACACATGCACACAATTTCACAGTAAGAATGAGATAAAACAAAGTTCAGGAATATTCCTTTATCCCATTGTTATTCAAATCTATGTGCACTACAAACTGTATGATTGAATCGGTTCCGATATCGCTGTTTTACTCAACTGACAGCTTATTATTCTAAATAGAAAACCTTCATTTTGTTTGCAAATATTAAAGATTCCAACAACCAGCAAGAATAAGTCCTTACATTTAAAGGGCACCTGTCATTTCAGATCCATCATAGCAGCACCCGTTAGTGGGAATCCACTCACCTGCTGCCGTGACGTCCCTCACCTTGTTGTGTCACTGCCGTATGCCGTGATTGGCTGACATTGGTCATGTGATCCGAAAACTCCCAATCGCGATGCAGTGATCAGGAGCTTTTGGTTAGGCACCGGTAACCATGTAGGGAGCCCGCTCTCCCGGCACAGCTCTAGTGACAACAATTCAAGCAAATAAGTGCCCTCTCGGCGCAAAAAATAAGGCTCTGCATATTTGCATGTGGCCAGCACCAAGGGGTTAAAAAAAAAAGCGCTATAGTAATGTTGGATACAGGACGAAGGCCTGAAAGTGGCAGAGAAGACGCACTGCTGGGGCCAGCTAGTGATTGAAGGCAAGTAATGCTGCGAAAACTGACTTATTTTTACAGCCGCAAGAAAGCAAAAAAATAAAATCCCTTGAGTTTCACTTCTAGGCTTCTTTCACACAGGAGGCAGCCTTGAAAAAGTGATCCGCAGTGGATTACTTTTCAGAGGACAATAAAAGCAGCCATTTCCAGGTGTACAGTAGGCAATTTTGCCACCTTCTAAAAAGGTGGCACATTTTTTTGGGGGGCTTTTAGTCCCCCCCCCCCCCCAATATTTAAATTAAACTTAAGGCCGCGTACACACGATCAAATTTATCTGCTGAAACTGGTCCGACGGACCGTTTCAGCAGACATCTCCGATCGTGTGTACGGGCTAGCGGACATGTTTTCCCAGCGGACAAATTTCAAAGCATGCTTTGAAATTTGTCCGCCGGAGACATGTCCGTCGGATATGTCCGCTGGTTAGTACACTAACCAGCGGACAGAAATCTCTGTGCATGCGTCGAATGGATTTGACGCATGCGTGGAAGTATTTTACTTCCTGAAGTGGTGACGTGGCGGCGTCAACGTCACCGCGTCCTCAGCCCGAGGGGATTTTCGTCCGATGGTGTGTACACACCATCGGACCAAAATCCGAAGAGACATGTCCGCTGCAAACGGTCCGTCGGACATGTCTCATCGTGTTTATGCGGCCTAAGAACTGAAATTAAAATACCGTATTTATCGGTGTTTAACACGCACCCCAACTTTAAGAGGGAAGTTTCAGGAAAAATACTTTCCACAGCCCCCTGTGTATAACATGCAGGCACAGTGAACGTTGCTGTGCTCAGGCAGCGTTAAGAGCCCTGACTCAGGAGCGGGGCCGCCAGCGTCCCTAGCAACCAGTGAATTTCAGTGACACCACCCCTTGTGACGTCAATGACCCAGCATGCCCTCAGCCACTGACGTCACAAGGGGGCGGGTTCAGCAGGTGACATCACCGGGTGGACCCCACACCATAGTTATAAAAGAGCAGGATCTGAGGGCCACCTTGTTAAAGGGGGCTTCCAGATTCCGATAAGCCCCCTGCCTGCAGACCCCCACAACCACCGGCAGGGTTGTGTGGAAGAGGCCCTTGTCCTTGAATTATTTTTCCCATCATGGGTGAGAGTGGGGCCCCATGTCAAGTTTTGCCTAAGGCCTCACAAAGCCTTGAGCCGCCTCTGTGTGAATATATTGCAGCTAACCGGATATGGTGGCCATTGAGTTATGGTGCCGCCTTTGTGTCAAGAGATCAAGATCTCCCCTGCATTCTTCAATGAACACAAGAGAAATAAGGAACCTGCAGGCATGCCATCCAACAAGCAGGAAGCAGGTTATTCTTGTTCTCCATATCCCTGAGCCTTTGCCAGTCCAGGTGTTTGCTCTGGCTGTCAGGGAACCAACAGTTGCCTATGCAGAAGACAAGCGGAGGCGACTCCTATCAGAGATCCGGGACAGGATGACCAAAATAAAGACATTCTACAGGGCCTGACAAAACATGACTTTCCTTTCCTATGAACGAGGCCATTCAGAAAACCTGCCAAACGACCTGCAAACCATCACGTAAGATTTCTCTAAAATTCGCATAAAACTCGTCCAGCAGGATGTCAGACGTTTATTGTTTTCCCAACAATCCGGCTCGTTCCAAGGTCTGCGTCTGATGAAAGGAGCGGGCAGCATTTACATATCTCAATTCACTTTCTATTCTAATAATCAGACATGAAAAGTCATAACCTACTTAAGGGGAACCGCCAACGAGGGGATAAGGAACCTGCTACTGCCAACCTCCGTGTGAAAATGCCAAATGCTTGACTGTCATGCTGATCCAAATAGGGCCGACACAACTGATCGATTATCAAATTAATCGATTACAATTTTCATAATCGATTAATCGTCCAGTAACA
Organism: Rana kukunoris; assembly: GCA_029574335.1. Classification (NCBI taxonomy): domain Eukaryota; kingdom Metazoa; phylum Chordata; class Amphibia; order Anura; family Ranidae; genus Rana; species Rana kukunoris. Next base: position 20,139,083 of record CM056054.1, read on the forward strand.
TAATGGGGTTAAAGAAAAAAAAAAAAAAAAAAAATTAGCCCTTTATAGTACAAAAAAGCAAATCGCTACTGTAAATATTACTTTCACTGTCCCATAGTAAAAAAAAATGAACCCCTTACAGTAGCGATTATTTGCTCTTTTTGTACTTATTTTTGTTTTTTTAACCCCCATTATGTTACTAAACATCTCAGGCCGGGGTCACACCTTTGTTTTTTGCAGAAACACTACAGTTCATTTACATGTTTTCCTACGGGACACGTTCACATCCATGATTTTTTTTCAGCTGCTGCGTATTTGGAAAGGGCAAGGACTTTTTAACCACTTAACCTCCTTGGCGTTTTTCCCGTGTCTGACACGGGGTAAAAATTTGCTGCTACTATTGTTGATCCCGTGTCAGACACGGGCTCGCCTCGCAGAATCCAGAGACTGTTTACTTACCTTCTCCCTGGATCCAGCGATGCATCCCCGCTGTGTGAGCGAGCGGGTGCTCGCTTGATTCACACAGCGTCCCCGTGTGCCGCCGAGCTCCGTTCCCTGCGACGTTACGTCGCACGGGGACGGAGAACGGCGCCAAATTCAAAAATGTAAACAAACACTTTACATACAGTACAATGTAATCTTATAGATTACAGTACTGTATGTAAAAAATACACACCCCCCATGTCCCTAGTGGTCTGCCCTGTGCCCTGCATGTCATTTTATATAATAAAAACTGTTCTTTCTCCCTGCAAACTGTAGATTGCCCATAGCAACCAAAAGTGTCCCTTTATGGCAAAAATTGTTTTAGAGCAGCTAAAAAACAGCGATAATAAATTATAATCACTTGCAGAATTTAGCGATAGCGATCTGTGGGGAAATTCGTCATAAAAAAAAAAATTATGACAGCAAAAATTCTGCAACTGAGCAAATTTCAGTGATTTTGATTTGATTACATTATTGAATAATTTTTACTATAATTATATTATTATTTGTTATAATTTTTTATAATTATTTATTATATTATAATTTTTAATAAAAAAAAAAAAAAAAAAATCATACCCGGGATGCCTATTAGACTCTTGTTTAGATAGATTTAAGTAAGTACTTACTAAGAATTGCAGGCCTATAATACATAACACCACATTTCCTTGCAAAACAATTGCAACGCTTTTGGTACAAAATTCCAGACAGAATCATAACGCCAGGGAGGTTAAGGACCGCCTCCTGCACATATACGTTGGCAGAATGGCACAGCTGGGCACATGCACGAACATCCTCTTAAGACTCAGTTCACACTGGGGCGACGAGTCAGGCGGCTCGGCCACCTGACGAGTCGCGTCCCATGCAATGCAATGGAACCGTTCTAACTCGTGGAATGGCGACAAACGATCGTGTGTACGCGGCATAACATATACCCGCGTGTTCACGTATGTTTTTTCCCCATGTTGTTTTGCAACGCAGAGATGCAAATCCAGACTCGAGGAATCCATGACCTCCATCACCTCAGAAGACATGCCGGTCTGTATGACGTGATGATACATTGCTGTGTCATAGAGGTGTAACCGGTATTGCGAGAAGATAAAATAAGCCAGCGTTCCCCTCCGGAGATACCACCACACAACCAATGATCTCCATATAGAAAGTCACAGAACCAGTTTACAGGAGAGAAGGGGTGGAGGTGGGGGGGACCCCATTTACAACAAAAGAAAGGCTTAGAATTTCATTGGAGTCATCCAGGAAGAGAGGAAAAGCGAGTCCTTGTGTACCGACGGCCTCACGATACCTGCAGGCTGAATAAAAATGATGCATACTTGTTTGGAGCGACATTCCACCAAATATCCAACCCATCTCCTGACTCAGGTGGTGCATTCACACCTGAGCCTAGTAGGTTTGTAGAAACGCGCCAAAAAAAAAAAGGGGTACTTGAGCTTCTGTGGCGCATTTGTTCAGTTCAACGCGACCCAAAATGCGGCGTGATGTGTCACTCAGGCGTTAATGCAGCCTGAACGCCAGTCAAATCTCATGTCACTAAATAGTTAGCTTCCAGTCCGGTTTACAGCTTGCCTTTGCTTTGGCGTTGCTTCCAAAATTATACCCTATGAAGCTCTAGTGGTGCTTCAAAGCATTGTCAAAGTCTCCATAGAAGTCTATGGCAAAGCCTCATCAAGAGCCCACCAAAGCCTCATCAAGGCCCCACCAAAGCCTCATCAAGGCCCCACCAAAGCCTCATCAAGGCCCCACCAAAGCCTCAAGGCCCCACCAAAGCCTCAAGGCCCCACCAAAGCCTCAAGGCCCCACCAAAGCCCCACCAAAGGCTCATCAAGGCCCCACCAAAGGCTCATCAAGGCCCCACCAAAGACTCATCAAGGCCCCACCAAAGGCTCATCAAGGCCCCACCAAAGGCTCATCAAGGCCCCACCAAAGGCTCATCAAGGCCCCACCAAAGGCTCATCAAGGCCCCACCACAGGCTCATCAAGGCCCCACCACAGGCTCATCAAGGCCCCACCACAGGCTCATCAAGGCCCCACCACAGGCTCATCAAGGGCCCACCACAGGCTCATCAAGGCCCCACCAAAGGCTCATCAAGGCCCCACCAAAGGCTCATCAAGGCCCCACCAAAGGCTCATCAAGGCCCCACCAAAGGCTCATCAAGGCCCCACCAAAGGCTCATCAAGGCCCCACCAAAGGCTCATCAAGGCCCCACCACAGGCTCATCAAGGCCCCACCACAGGCTCATCAAGGGCCCACCACAGGCTCCTCAAGAGCCCACCAAAGGCTCATCAAGGCCCCACCAAAGGCTCATCAAGGCCCCACCAAAGGCTCATCAAGGCCCCACCAAAGGCTCATCAAGGCCCCACCAAAGGCTCATCAAGGCCCCACCAAAGGCTCATCAAGGCCCCACCAAAGGCTCATCAAGGCCCCACCAAAGGCTCATCAAGGCCCCACCAAAGGCTCATCAAGGCCCCACCAAAGGCTCATCAAGGCCCCACCACAGGCTCATCAAGGCCCCACACCAAAGGCCCCACCAAAGCCTCACAAAGCCCCACCAAAGGCTCATCAAGGCCCCACCAAAGGCTCATCAAGGCCCCACCACAGGCTCATCAAGGGCCCACCACAGGCTCATCAAGGGCCCACCACAGGCTCATCAAGGGCCCACCACAGGCTCATCAAGGGCCCACCACAGGCTCATCAAGGGCCCACCACAGGCTCATCAAGGGCCCACCACAGGCTCATCAAGGGCCCACCACAGGCTCATCAAGGGCCCACCACAGGCTCATCAAGGGCCCACCACAGGCTCATCAAGGGCACACCACAGGCTCCTTAAGGGCCCACCACAGGCTTATCGAAGTCCCAAGCAAAAGCAAGGTGTAAACAAGACTGTAAAAACTAACCATTTCATTTAGTGACAGGAGCGTTGACTTGTGTTCAGAGAGCTTTAACAAAGCCTGTCTGAAGCCATTTTGAAACAAGTGTTAACTAACCCTTAAAGAATAAGTGCACTTTACATGAACTTATCCTATTTACCCCACTTCCCTGACGCATACTTACCTCGAACGAAAGGCTGTGGATTCCGCAGTGTGTTTACATCTAGCGCTACAAGCCTACATTGTCCTGCCTGCACACTAATGCCTTACAGACTTCTTTGGGGCCGTCCTTCAAGGCCGGAGACGATTGAAGACTGTCCAATAGAAGTCTATGGAGCTGTAATGCGCATGCGCAGCCAGGACACTGAAGACGGGCACTGATTGATGTAAACAATGAAACTGCAGCAGTAACCAAGATTCTGTGGAAAGGGAGGGTGGGTTAGTCAGGGGAATGGGGGGCAAAAAAGGACAAGTGTTCTTTGTTTTGAAGTGAAGTGTACATACCCTTTAAAGTGGAGTTCCACCCATTTTTTTTATGTTTGTCTGTGCTGCATGCCCTAATCTCAGTGTTCAGAATGGACAATTTTTATTTATTTTGTTGCTTGTAAATACCTTTATTTTGTAGTCCTTCATTACTTCCTCCTCCTTCTTAGCCTAGGCTATTAAGTCACATGGCTATTTGCAAGGGTTTCTGGGATAGGCATCATGTTTCCCAGTAGTCCTTGCAAACCTGACTGAAACCTATTTCATTGCTTGTGCAGCACTGAGCATGTGCGAGATATGCAAAGCTGAAATCCAGGAAGTCATACAGTCTGGCTTCATGATGCCCACACTTAAGATGGCCACGGTCTATGCTGTAACAACCTAACAAAACGGACCTTAGTTTACAGACTAACTTTACTAGAATACATTAAGCTTGTGTATTACAGGGGTATTTATATTTAAAAAGTGAAATTGTGGGTGGAACTCCCCTTTAAGTTAATATTTACTGAAAAGATAAATGCTAAAAGTCAATTCCACCAAAGGGATTTAAGAGGAAACATATTTGTCTGCCGTGTCCGGAGACAATAAGTGACATTTGCTGGAAATTGATGTTGCAAGTTGCCCTCTAAGTAAAACCCTCAATTGTGAAATGTCTTGAGGTTTCTCCTGATGACAAATCCATAACCTACAGGACATGTACGCAACACACGTGACTAATGACCTGGTGAAAATTTATCATGCCTTTTGGCATCCTCCACAGCTGATAGATGTATATATACTGTATATACTTACAAGGGTGGGCAGCACCATTGGTAAACATGGCTGTCTATGCAAATGAGCATGTGAATCCCCCCCAAAAAACACACACAAAACACCAATTTAATCAATATAAAACATAAAGAAGGAGGTCTGTGCTATAACCCCTCTGCATATATATATATATATTCATAACTATGTCTGCACCCAATAGAGGAGAGCTGGTGACTGTGGGCGGATGACCTCTTCAATACTAAACCGGGCCCTTGTGCGTGTTGCCCATAGCAACGAAGGCCCAAAGCCTGAAGGTAGCAAATTAAAATGAACTTCTAACTAGTTGTCAGGAGCAACAAGACCTTCCTGTCAGGTTTTTTTTTTTTTAAGGCCTAGCTTCAGCATCAGCCTAAATTTTCACTTTCAATGCATTTTTTTGTGTTTTTAATATAAACAAAAGTTACGGAACTTCTGTGCGTAAGCGATTATGGGCCAGATTCTCAAATGGATTATGGCGGCGTATCTCCAGATAATTTCAAATCTGCCCCGGCGTAGGTTTACACCGGGGGATATTATTGTCATAGTCACTGACCCCAATGCCGGGGGTTATTATTGTCGCATTCGCTGACCCCAACGCCGGGGGTCATTATTGTCGCAGTCGCTGACCCCAACGCCGGGGGTTATTATTGTCGCATTCGCTGACCCCAATGCCGGGGGTCATTATTGTCACATCACTGACCCCAACGCCGGGGGTTAATATTGTCACGTCACTGACCCCAATGCCGGGGGTTATTATTGTCGCAGTCGCTGACCCCAATGCCGGGGGTCATTATTGTCACATCACTGACCCCAACGCCGGGGGTTAATATTGTCGCAGTCGCTGACCCCAATGCCGGGGGTCATTATTGTCACGTCACTGACCCCAATGCCGGGGGTTAATATTGTCACGTCACTGACCCCAACGCCGGGGGTTATTATTGTCGCGGTCACTGACCCCAACGCCGGGGGTTATTATTGTCGCGGCCACTGACCCCAACGCCAGGGGTTATTATTGTCGCGGTCACTGACCCCAACGCCGGGGGTTATTATTGTCGCGGTCACTGACCCCAACGCCAGGGGTTATTATTGTCGCGGTCACTGACCCCAACGCCGGGGGTTATTATTGTCACGGTCACTGACCCCAATGCTGGGGGGTTATTATTGTCGCAGTCACTGACCCCAACGCCGGGGGTTATTATTGTCGCGGTCACTGACCCCAACGCCGGGGGTTATTATTGTCGCGGTCACTGACCCCAACGTCAGGGGTTATTATTGTCGCGGTCACTGACCCCAACGTCAGGGGTTATTATTGTCGCGGTCACTGACCCCAACGTCGGGGGTTATTATTGTCGCGGTCACTGACCCCAACGTCGGGGGTTATTATTGTCGCGGTCACTGACCCCAATGCCAGAGGGATATTATTGTCGGGGTCACTGACCCCAATGTCGGGGGTTATTATTGTCGGGGTCACTGACCCCAATGCCGGGGGTTATTATTGTCGCGGTCACTGACCCCAACGCCGGGGGTTATTATTGTCGCGGTCACTGACCCCAACGCCGGGGGTTATTATTGTCGCGGTCACTGACCCCAACGCCGGGGGTTATTATTGTCGCGGTCACTGACCCCAATGCCAGAGGGATATTATTGTCGGGGTCACTGACCCCAATGCCAGAGGGATATTATTGTCGGGGTCACTGACCCCAATGCCGGGGGTTATTATTGTCGGGGTCACTGACCCCAACGCCGGGGGTTATTATTGTCGGGGTCACTGACCCCAATGCCGGGGGTTATTATTGTCGCGGTCACTGACCCCAATGCCAGAGGGATATTATTGTCGGGGTCACTGACCCCAATGCCGGGGGTTATTATTGTCGGGGTCACTGACCCCAACGCCGGGGGTTATTATTGTCGCGGTCACTGACCCCAACGCCGGGGGTTATTATTGTCACATCACTGATATCACAGTGGCCAAAAACACCAATGCCGGGGGATATTATTGACGCGATCGCTGACTCCGGGGGATATTATCGAGGCCAATGACCCTGATGCCGGGGGTTGTTGTCAACAAGAGGCCTCAAAGGGCCACAGATGGGCCATGGGCTACAGGTTGGTCACAAGAACCTCTACATTTATAGCAATCAGTAGGAGATTATACAATATAAGAAAGTAATAAAATAGAAAATAAGACTGACTTGAAGAGATAGAAAAGGACCTGGTGGATCTGGGGTGGGGGGAGGGAGGTAAAAAAAAAAAAAAAAACACCTCTACATTTAAGAATCTAATTTAAGCTCGTCACACACATTACAATCTGATTGTACAATCTTCTTTAAATATAACAAATATGTAGTGTAGGGGACTGACTGGGCAGATCCTCATATTACAAACCGCTAGGTCTAAAGACGATATTGTATTGAATTGTGTATGGTAACCCGCAGATTTACCAAAGCTGTGTAATAGGAGGTCACATGCAATGTAGGTAAATCTAAAGCCGGCCATTCGTGGCTCAATATTTGGACGGTTCAGACGGGATTGGACGAGCGTCAATCCATGCATGAGCGTGCTGCTTGTACACAAGTCAATGTATTGATCGATGTATTGATCGATGTGTGTGTAACCCGTCGGGTTTCTTCCCAATGATCAGAACTGCCGCCGGCTACAGCCACCAATTTACCGATTTCCCTCTGGGATTAATAAAGTCTTCCGAATCACCGATCATTCTGTTCTACAGGCAGGGAAGGCAGAATACGATAGAACAGCAGGAACGACCCCCCCCTCCCCCCCTCCATTAAGTGATCGATGTACAGGCTGCCCAATGGTCACCATACACGTTACAATCTGACCATACGTGGGGAGAAAAACAAACACAACAAGTATGAAAAAAAAGGCAATATGACAGCAGATCTGAAGGCGATTGCGCAATCAGGTTGCACAGCGTGTGGTCACCATAAAGGAGATTGCACATAATATCATCACTGTTAAGGTGTTTGCACAATCAGACCGTAACCTGCATGGTCAGCGATCAGCCTGTGTCCATACACTGCAGTACTATAGAGATCACACAATCAGGATTGTGTCCATACACTGGAGATCACACAATCAGGATTGTGTCCATACACTGGAGATCACACAATCAGGATTGTGTCCATACACTGGAGATCACACAATCAGGATTGTGTCCATACACTGGAGATCACACAATCAGGATTGTGTCCATACACTGGAGATCACACAATCACATTGTGTCCATACACTGGAGATCATACAATCACATTGTGCCCATACACTGGAGATCACACAATCAGATTGTGCCCATACACTGGAGATCACACAATCAGATTGTGTCCATACACTGGAGATCACACACTCACATTGTGTCCATACACTGGAGATCACACAATCAGGATTGTGTCCATACACTGGAGTTGTACAATCTGGTATACAGATGACATAAAAGAATGAAAAGTAAGTAGAAGAAGCGATACAAAGTAAGTTGATAAGAGATCGGAGGCGGCGCCCCTTCCTGATCCGGGTACTCACCCTGAGATGAGGCTGGCACAGACTGGCAGCAGAAGATGATCCCCAGGATCAGTATGGAGGGGCCCATCACACAGGAGAGATCAGGAGCCCGGTGCGCCCCGCACTGACATCACACTCATCATGTGTCCGATCACACCTACAGCACCCCGCCCCCCTGCACACCGCACACAACACTCGGCGCTGCGCCCACCAATCATCACACCCCGATCATCACTTCCCAGGCCACCGCCCCGCCCACCCCGGGGAGACTAATCTCCTCCCGAGACCACGCCCACCACAAGCACTCCCATCCAGTGACAGCTTAACTTCCACGCCCACCTCCAGGATCCGACCACTCCCCGTGCCCCTGTAGCTGCCTGCCTCCCATTGGCTGCCTGGTCTGCAGCGTCTCTCTCTATGAGGAAGTACAGAAGTGTACAGAGAACTCTGCTGTGTGACATTCCCCAGCATTCCCCCGCTGTTGGGTGAATGTCACATTCACTGATTTAACCACTTGAGCCCCGAGCCTGTTTTTCAGATTCTGCGTTTACGAGACTAAAACTGTTTTTTTTTGCTAGAAAATTACTTAAAGCGGAGGTTCACCCTAAATATAAGATCTCCCATGCGATCCAGCATACTGGCGTCAGCGCCAGTATGCTGTTTTTTTTTTTTTTTAATCCCACACTTACTGTATTATTGTGGAATTCCTTTTTTGTCCCCCGCGGTGGACGGCTGTAGTATAGCGCGTCACATCTTCCTAAAATACCCGATATGGACTCGGGTAATCTCGGCGAAAATGCGGCGCCTGCGCACAGACCTAGGAGCTGACTGCGCAGGCGCCGTATTTCTCCGAGTCCTATTTCGGAGGGTGTGACGCGCCATAGCCGTAGGACTCGGAGAAATACGGCGCCTGCGCAGTCAGCTCCTAGGTCTGTGCGCAGGCGCCGCATTTTCGCCGAGATTACCCGAGTCCATATCGGGTATTTTAGGAAGATGTGACGCGCTATACTGGCGCCGTCCACCACGGGGGACAGAAAAGGAATTCCACAATAATACAGTAAGTGTGCTATTAAAAAAAAAAAAACCCAGCATACTGGCGCTGACGCCAGTATGCTGGATCGCATGGGAGATCTTATATTTAGGGTGAACCTCCGCTTTAAAACCCCCAAACATTATATATATATATTTTTTCTAACACCCTAGAGAATAAAATGGCAGTCATTGCAATACTTTTTGTCACACCGTATTTGCGCAGCGGTCTTACAAGCGCACTTTTTTTGGAAAAAAATTCACTTTCTTGAATAAAAAAATAAGACAGCAATAAATTTGGCCCAATTTTTTTATATATTGTGAAAGATAATGTTACGCCGAGTAAAATGATACCCAACATGTCACGCTTATAAATTGCGCCCGCTCGTGGCACGGCGTCAAACTTTTACCCTTAAAAATCTCGATAGGCGACGTTTAAAAAATTCTACAGGTTGCATTTTTTTAAATACAGAGAAGGTCTAGGGCTAGAATTATTGCTCTCGCTCCAACGATCGCGGCGATACCTCACTTGTGTGGTTTGAACACCGTTTTCATATGCGGGCGCTACTCGCGTATGCGTTCGCTTCTGCGCGCGAGCTCGTCGGGACGGGGCGTTTTAAATATTTTTTTTTTGTTTTCTTATTTGTTTTAATTTCGTTTTTAATTTTTTACACTGAAATAAAAAAATAAAATAAAATTGATCACTTTTATTCCTATAACAAGGAATGTAAACATCCCTTGTAATAGAAAAAAGCGTGACAGGTCCTCTTACCTATGAGATCTGGGGGTCAAAAAGACCTCACATCTCATATTTAGGCTTAAATGCAAAAAAAAAAAAAAAAAAAAATTCAACTGTCATTTTTCAAATGACAGGAAAAAAAAAATGTTTCTTTAAGACGCTGGGCGGGACTGACGTTTTGACGTCACTTCCGCCCAGCAGAGCTATGGGGACGGGTAGGGGCGATTTTTCCCTCAGTCGCATCCCCGCTGAGGAGCCGAACGGACCCGATCGCCTCCGCCGCTACCGACGGCTCCGGTAAGCGGCGGAGGGCGCAGGAGAGCGGCGGGAGGGGGGGGCACCCTCTCCCGCCACCGATAACGGCGATCTCGCGGCGAATCCGCCATTATCGTGTACAGATCCGCCCCAAGAAGAGATGGATATCTCGGTTGTGGCAGCAACCGCACACAATGCTTTCCTATGACACCCGTCACACACTGCGATTAGCTGCAGTTTTGTGCGAATAGAAAAAATAGAATTGAATGCGTCAAGGTGCGATCTGGCGCAGCTCTCGGCACATAATCGCAGGTAATCGCAGTGCACTGTGTCAGCTGTGTTTGGTATGAATCTTGAGGGGAAACTCCACGCTAAATTTTAAATAAAAAACCGACATGGCTTTCCCCGCCAAGAGCATACTAGGCCCTTAGGTCTGCTATGGATTTTAAGGGGAACCCCAGTACGCCGAAAAAACGGCGTGGGGGTCCCCCCCAATATCCATAACAGACCCTTATCCGAGCACGCAGCCCGGTCTGTCAGGAAAGGGGGTGGGGATGAGGGAGCGCCCCCCTCCTGAACCGTACCAGGCCGCATGCCCTCAACATGGGGAGGTAGGTGCTTTGGGGCAGAGGGGCGCCCTGCTGCCCCCCCCCCCCCAACCGCACAGCACCATGTCCCCACGTTGATGGGGACAAGGGCCTCTTCCCGACGACCCTGGCCGTTGGTTTTTGGGGTCTGCGGGCGGGGAGCTTATCGGAATCCAGGAGCCACCTTTAACCACTTAAGGACCGCCTCCTGCACATATACATTGGCAGAATGGCACGGCTGGGCACATACACGTACAGGTTCGTCCTGTGCTAGTACCCAGCCGTGGGTTGCAGACGCATGCCCGCAACCCGGTCCGAAGCTCCAGGACCGGGACTCACGGACCCGATCACCGCTGAAGTCCCGCGATCAGTCCCCGGAGCTGAAGAACGGGGAGAGCAGCATGTAAACACAGCTTCCCCGTTCTTCACTGTGGCGGCGCCATCGATCGCTTTTATAGGGACACAATCAATGACGTCACACCTACAGCCACACACCCCTACACATTAGGTCACACATAACCCCTTCAGCGCCCCCTTGTGGTTATAACTCCCAAACTGCAACTGTCATTTCCACAGTAATCAGTGCATTTTTATAGCACTTTTTGCTGTGAAAATTACAATGGTCCCAAAAATGTGTCAAAATTGTCCGAAGTGTCCGCCATAATGTCGCAGTCACGAAAAAAAACGCTAATCGCCGACATTAGTAGTAAAAAAAAATGATCAATAAAAATGCAATAAAACTATCCCCTATTTTGTAAACGCTATAAATATTGCTCAAACCAACCGATAAACGCTTATTGCGATTTTTTTAATCAAAAAAATGTAGAAGAATACGTATCGCCCTAAACTGAGGGAAAAAAGTATTTTTTTATATATTTTTGGGGATATTTATTATAGCAAAAAGTAAAGAATATTGAATTTTTTTCAAAATTGTCGCTCTATTTTTGTTTATAGCGCAAAAAATAAAAACCGCACAGGCGATCAAATACCACCAAAAGAAATCTCTATTTGTGGGGAAAAAAGGACGCCAATTTTGTTTGGGAGCCACGTCGCACGACCACGCAATTGTCAGTTAAAGCGACGCAGTGCCGAATCGCAAAACCTGGCCGGGTCCTTTAGCTGACTAAAGGTCCGGGACGGGTCTTAAGTGGTTAACAAGGGGGCAGGGATGGACTGGCCATTGGGACTACAGGGAGTTTCCCGGTGGGCCGATAGCTTAGTGGGCCGGCTTCAGTGACAGTGGACCGCCGCCCCCCTCTGCTCCTCTGTCTCTCCCTCCCCGCAGCGCTCACCTGGGGGGAACAAAGAAGCAGGAGGTGGACCAGAGGAGCATGGGGGAGAGGGACACACAGCTGACTCAACAGCTATGGCCTGGGAGTTTCTCCCTTCTGCCTAATATTGTCCCATGGGGGGGGGGGGGGGGTGGGACAGAACTGATTCTTTGCCCCGGGTGAAATAATATCTAGCTTCCCCACTGGTACTGCCTATAAGAGAACCAGTACCACCCGTTCTACTCTAATAAAGTAGAACGGCTAGTGAAGGGGGAGAGGGGGTGCGGGTGGCCGGGAGGGTGCGGGAGTTGTCCGGCCACCATGGGAGAGACCTGTCAAAGTGGGCCAGTCTGGATGAAGTCCAGGGCCAAATTTTTGTCCCAGTCCAGCCCTGTAAGGGGGCCCCCAGATTCCGGCCCCCCCACCCTAGATGAATGAGTATGGGGTACATCGTACCCCTACCTATTCACCTGTAGGGAAAAAAATGTTAAAAAAAAACACACTACAGAGGTTTTAAAAGTAATTTTTTAGGCAGCTCCGGGGGGTCTTCTTCCGACTTCGGGGGTCTCTTCTTTTGCTTTCAGGTGCCTTCTTCCTTTTGCCGGGCTTCTCCGCTGTCTTCTTGCAGCTCTTTTGCCAGCGGGGGAGGTCTTCTGTCGTCTTCTTCCCTCTTCTCCAGTGTCCTTCTGCCGAGGTAGTTGTGTAATTGTGTGTTTTTTTGTGTTTAATTCTCCTTTTAGGAGGGTGTGGCAGGGGACGTGTCCTATGCCTACATACGTTTGTTAGTAGGTGTCCCTCATTCCTATCTCAAAATGTTGGACGGTATGGACCATCTCTTAGTTATATTTTTCCAATAGTCTCTGGCCATCTCTTACATCATGTCTGCAGGTTTTGACCATCTATTGTATTATGTCTGCAGTCTCTGACCATCTCTTGTATTATGTCTGCAGTCTCTGACCATCTCTTGTATTGTGTTTTCAGTCTCCAACCACATCTTGTATCGTGCTTGCAGTCTCCTACCATCTCTTGTATCAATCTCCGATCATCTGTTGTATCTGCAATCTCTGACCATCTATTGTATCATCTCCATAGTCTCTGATCAACCTTTGTATCATGCCTTCAGTCTCTGACCATCTCTTGTATCATGTGCCTAGTCTTTGACTTTTATCCTGTTGTGTGACGGCTGTCTCTGTGACTGAATGTTCACCTAATTTAATTTGTGGCCCTTTGGGGAAGTTGGGGGCTACAGGCCCCCAATATGAGGAAAGTTGACCACCACTTCTTTATATTGTAAAGCGCTGCACAAACTGTTGGTGCAATATAACTCCTGTACATTAGTAATAATAAGATTGCACTTCATGTGATCAAACCACAGGGAAAATGCACAACAAATGCCAGCAAACTCACAAGAATTTTAAATGTTATCTATTAGATTAGAACATAAGTTTATAAGTACTGAATACACATGTCCAGTAAACAGTGATCAATTAAAACCAAGCAATCACTGTTTACATTTAGTTGTATTATTTCGCCATCTTGTGGTATAAATAGAGAAGACAGGCTAGACAGGTGGGAAATGCAGATTTTTTCCATTTTATAGTACTGATTGACTTGGATTCCTTACTTAGGGGTCCAAGTCAAACAGTCCACTCCTAACTTAAAGCGGAGTTCCACCCCCTTACATGTCACATTTGGCATGTCATTTTTTTGGGGGGGGAGTGGGGGCTTTAGGAGGAGTGGGACTTCCTGTCCCACTTCCTCCTTCCGCCAAGGGGCTGGTAAGGCGATTAGCTTAATTGCCTTACTGCAGCCCCTCCTTGTAGGCGATCGCCTGTCTGGCACTGTTAGTAATTTTGTTTGTATTAATATTGGAAATGTGGTCCCGTTTTCTGTCACAGAGGCGCCTGGTTGTGTGTCCAACATACTGAATATTACATTTTATACATTAACCACTTAACCCCCGGACCATTTTGCTGCCCAATGACCAGAGCACTTTTTGCGATTCGGCACTGCGTCGCTTTAACTGACAATTGCGCGGTCGTGCGACGTGGCTCCCAAACTAAATTGGCGTCCTTTTTTTCCCACAAATAGAGCTTTCTTTTGGTGGTATTTGATCATCTCTGCGGTTTTTATTTTTTGCGCTGTAAACCAAAATAGAGCGACTATTTTGAAAAAAATGCAATATTTTTTACATTTTGCTATAATAAATATCCCCCAAAAATATATAAAAAAAACAATTTTTTTCCTCAGTTTAGGCCGATACGTATTCTTCTACATATTTTTCGTTAAAAAAAAAAACACAATAAGCGTTTATTGATTGGTTTGCGAAAAATTTATAGCGTTTACAAAATAGGGGGTAGTTTTATGGCATTTTTATAAATTTTTTTTTTTACTAGTAATGGCGGCAATCAGCGATTTTTCTCAGTACTGCGACATTATGGAGGACACATCGGACAATTTTGATATATTTTTGGGACCATTGGCATTTTTTTAGCGATCAATGCTATAAAAATGCATTGGATTACTATAAAAATGCCATTGGCAGTGAAGGGGTTAACACTAGGGGGCAGGGAAGGGGTTAAGTGTGTTCCTGGGTGTGTTCTAACTGTATGGGGGGGTGGCCTCACTAGGGGAAATCACTGATCTTCTGTTCATACATTGTACGAACAGAAGATCAGCGTTTCCCCCGCTGACAGGACCGGGAGCTTTGTGTTTACACACATAGCTCCCGGTCCCCGCTCTGTAACAAACGATCGCGTGTGCCCGGCGGCGATCGTGCCCGCCGGAAATGCGCACGGGGGCGAGTGGGGGCGCACGCCGGCCGCCCGGCGCGCGCACGCCCCCCTACAGGCTGCTAAACTCCCGACGTAGAGCTATGGGCTCTCGCCCAGGAGAGCCGACCTGCCGCCGTAAAATGACGGCGGCAGGTCGGCAAGCAGTTAAAGCAGAGGATCAAACAAAAAGTGAACTTCTGCTTCTCGTAACCCCCCCCCTCCGGTGTCACATTTGGCACCTTTCAGGGGGAGCACTCCCGTCCCCCCCGCTGTCTCTCAGGAGAGAGTGGGGACCAGCGAGGGCGCACAGCGCTACTCGCGCAGAAAGGAAGGGGCAGTGAAGCCGCAATGATTGACTTCCTGATTCCCTCACCGAGGATGGCGTCGGGGGCAGCCGAGAGAAGAGTGATTGCTCGGCCTCGGCTGCCGACATCGCAGGCATGCTGGACAGGTAAGTGTACATTTTCAGCATTTGTAGCTGCTGGCTTTTAAAAAAAAAAATTAAAATTGGGGCGGACCTCCGCTTTAAATTTCCCTTAACAGCTTGGTCAAAAATCAAATAAAAAAAGTTTGGACTGCTAAGGACGTGATGTGCTTTTGTTAACCACTTCTGACCGGCCCCACGTCCAAAGACGTCATCTTTTTGAAGATGGATATCTCGGTAACGGCAGCAGCTGCTGCCACAACCGAGATATCCATCTCTTCGTGGGGCGGTCATCGTGGTGGATTCGCCGCGAGATCGCCGTTACCGGCGGCGGGAGAGGGTGCCCCCCCCCCTCCCGCCGCTCTCCCGTGCCCTCCGCCGCTTACCGGAGCCGTCGGTAGCGGCGGAGGCGATCGGGCCCTCTTGCTGGCTGTCCGGGGATGCGACTGAGGGAAAAAATGTCCCTCAGCCGTCCCCCTCCCTCTGCTGGGCGGAAGTGACGTCAAAACGTCATTTCCGCCCAGCGTCTTAAAGAGACATTTAATTTGTTTACATTTTGACTTTTTTTTTTGCATTTAAGCCTGAATATGAGATCTGAGGTCTTTTTGACCCCAGATCTCATATATAAGAGGACCTGTCATGCTTTTTTCTATTACAAGGGATGTTTACATTCCTTGTAATAGGAATAAAAGTGATAATTTTTTTTTTTTTCAGTGTTAAAAATTATAAAATAAATAAAAATAAAACCGAAAACCCAAAAAATTTTTTTTTAAAGTGCCCCGTCCCGACGAGCTCGCGCGCAGAAGCAAACGCATAAGCGAGTAGCGCCCGCATATGAAAACGGTGTTCAAACCACACAAGTGAGGTATCGCCGCGATCGTTAGAGCGAGAGCAATAATTCTAGCTCTAGACTTCCTCTGCATCTCAAAAAATGCAACCTGTAGAATTTTTTAAACGTCGCCTATCGAGATTTTTAAGGGTAAAAGTTTGACGCCATGCCACGAGCGGGCGCAATTTTTAAGCGTGACATGTTGGGTATCATTTTACTCGGCGTAACATTATTCTTCACAATCAATAAAAAAATTGGGCCAAATGTATTGTTGTCTTATTTTTTAATTCAAGAAAGTGAATTTTTTCCAAAAAAAGTGCGCTTGTAAGACCGCTGCGCAAATACGGTGTGAGAAAAAGTATTGCAATGACCGCCATTTTATTCTCTAGGGTGTTAGAAAAAAAAATATATAATGTTTGGGGGTTTTAAATAATTTTCTAGCAAAAAAAACTGTTTTAGTCTCGTAAGCACCGAATCTGAAAAACAGGCTCGGGGCTGAAGTGGTTAAAGCAGAACTCCAACCCAAAAAAAAAAAGCACTTTAAAAAATGAACCACCCAGTAAACGGTAAAATGGCAAAACCAGCATTTTCTGCAATATTCAATTTCAATCCAGAGATTTCCCCTGCAGTACCCTTTATCTGCCACTAGATGTCCTCAGTCGGCTATCTTACACTAGTAACTAGGCTATATTTACATGCTCTGTGCAGTGGTTTTGCACACAGCAGCCCAGATCCTCCTGTTCTCTGCACTTCTGGCCCCTCCCTCCTGTTTAGTGCCCCCACAGCAAGCAGCTTGCTATGGGGGTGCCGCAGCTCTGTGTGTCTATTTAGACACAAAGCCGCATCCTGGCCCTGCTCTCCTCTCCTCATTGGCTCACTGACTTTTATGGAGCAGCGGGAGCCAATGGCACTTCGCTGGTCTCAGCCAATGAGGAGGAAGAGCCCTGGGCAGCCGAGTCTCTCGTGCAACATTACTGGATCGAGATGGGCTCAGGTAAGTATTAGGGGGGCTGCTGCACACAGAAGTTATTTTTTTTATCTTTATGCATCCATTACTCCAATTTGGGCCTCTTTCACACTGGGGCGTTTTTCAAGCGTTATTCAAGCGAAGCTTATTGGAATTTTTTCCAATATTTTTTTTTTTTGTTACTAGCAGGATACATGTTCGCCTAAATTTATGACGATATTTGATTTTTTAAACAAAATGTTTTATTAGATATGTTTTATAGCAGAAAGTAAAAAGTATTGCTTTTTGTTTTTCAAAATTTTTGTTCTTTTTTCATTTATATTATAAAACAAACAAACCCAGTAGTAATCAATTACCATCAAAAGAAAGCTCGATTTGTGTGATAAAAATGCAATAAATGTATTTTGTGTTGCATGACTGCGCAATAACAAGTCAAATTAGTGCAGTGGTAAAAACTCAACAACGGGGGAGCCAAGGGGCGCTGCATCTAGAGTTGCCACCTGTCCAGGATTCACCCGGATAGTCTGGGTTTTAAATCATGTGTCTGGGTTTAATTTCCCCTGAAACCCAGACACATTATTCAAACCAGACTGTGGTTGAGGGATGGGCAGTGTTGGGGTACTCACTACCATTCAGGGGATGATGGGAAGGATGATCAGTTGTCAGGGTTGAGTTTACCTGCTGGTGACAATGGGGTTCACTTTGCAGATGGCTGCAGTTCCAGTTACCACCAGCAGGTGTCGCCCAGGAGCCAGCAGGTTCTGATCAGTCACACCTGGCTTCAGCTACCAAGTGGACACGGACGGACCGTTCGGGTCCGTCTGTCAGTTTTTCGGGCGGACCTGAACGGACCCGATCCATGCGTCCATGCGGATCGGATCGGGTAAGATCTAATGAAAAGGGACATACTGTCTGTTTTCATCAGATTGCTCCATAGGAGACAGCGGCACCCGACAAGCCCCTCCCCGCTCAGTGAGCAGAGAGGAGCTTGTCATCCGTCGGCTCAGCGGAGATCTGCTGACTGATCTCCCACTGAGCTGGCGGGAGCAGGCGGACTCCTTTATTAAAAGTCAGCAGCTGCAGTATTTGTAGCTGCTGGCTTTTAATATTTTTTAGGCAGGCCTCCGCTTTAAAGCAGAGCTCCACCCTAAAGTGGAACTTCCGCTCATCGGATTCCTCCTCTCCTCCGGTGCCACAATTGGCACCTTTCAGGGGGAGGTACAGGCAGTACACCTGGGGCCCAAGTGGCAACCCCCTCTAAAAAAAAGGAATAAAAAAAAATGTTTGTTTGTTTTTTTTGTTTTTTAAATAAATTTAAAAAATGTATGAAAAAAAGGGGGGTTGCCATCCGGGGGCCTGGGGACCTTTGGGCCCTTTAATTATATATATATATATATATATATATATATATATATATATATATATATATATATAAAAAAAAGATTTTTTTTTTTAATAAAAAAAAAAAGGGGGTTATCATCCAGGGCCCTGGGGACACCTCCGGACCTCTAAAAAAAATAATAAAAAAAAATAAATAGCCCTTTAATAAAAAAAATAAAAAAATGTTTAATATATTTTTATTTATTTTTTTATTAAAGGGCTATTTATTTATTTTATTATTTTTTTTAGAGGTCCGGAGGTCCCCAGGGCCCTGGATGATAACCCCCTTTTTTTTTATTAAAAAAAAAAATCTTTTTATATATATATATATATATATATATATATATATATATATATATATAATTAAAGGGCCCAAAGGTCCCCAGGCCCCCGGATGGCAACCCCCCTTTTTTTCATACATTTTTTAAATTTATTTTTTATTATTTATATATATATATATATATATATATATATATATATATATATATATATATATTTTATTAAAGGGCCCAGAGGTCCCCAGGCAAAACCCCTTTTTTATAAATGTTTATTTTTTTATTTTTGTTTATATATATATTTTTTATTAAAGGGCCCAGAGGTCCCCAGGGCCCTGGATGGCAACCCCCCCTTTTTTTTTATTTTTTATAAATGTTTATTTTTTTATATAATATTTTATTTATTTTTTATTAAAGGGCCTCCTCTATGTCCCCCTTCATGTCCTCCTCTATGTCACCCTTTGTGTCCTCCTCTATGTCCCCCTCCAGTCCCCCTCCATATCCTCCTCTATGTCCCCCTCTGTGTCCTCCTCTATGTCCCCCTCCGTGTCATCCTCTATGTCCCCCTCTTTGTCCTCCTCCATGCTCCTAAGGACCCTCTTTGTGCTCGGCTGCCCCCTCTGTACTTCTCTGGTCCCCCCCCCCCTGCCCCAGATCTATCAGGATGGAGAACAGAGGAAGGAACTGGTAAATCTGTCATTTACTGGCCCTTTACTTTTCTGAATGCACAGTCATTCATCACTGACTCTATCCATTCATAACTGAGCATCGTAACCTGTGTTTACGATACTTCAGTTTATGAATGGAGAGCAGCCTCTGTCTCTTGTCCATCCATCTTCAGTGCAGCTGAGGCTACAGAGAAAGGAACTGGGGAATCTGTGTCCTCAGTCATTTTCCCTGTCTCAAAAGGGAGCTGTCAGGGTTCTGTTTAGACCCCTAATATCTCACCAAAGCCCTGACACTGTGCACCTCCCCCCAAAAAATAATAAAATAAAAAGAAAGCATTGTAGAAAACAAAAAATATATAAATTGTAAAATAATGATAATAAAAAAAATGTTTAGACCCCTGATATCTCACCAAAGCGCCCCCCCCCAAAAAAAGGAAAATTGTAATAAAAAACTATTTAAAAGTCAAATTGTAAAAATAATAATAATAAAAAAAAAAACACTGACACTGTGCACACCTCCCCCCCCAAAAAATAATAAAAAGAAAGCATTGTAGAAAATAAAAACAAAAAAAATAAATTGTAAAAAAATAATAAAAAAAAATGTTTAAACCCCTGATATCTCACCAAAGTCCCCCCCCCCCCAAAAAGGAAAAATTGTAATAAAAAACTATTTAAAAGTGAAATTGTAAAAAAAAGAAAAAAGAAAAGAAAAAAAAAACACTGACACTGTGCACCCCCCCCCCACCCAAAAAAAAGAATAAAAAGAAAGCATTGTAGAAAACAAAAACACAAAAAATATATAAATTGTAAAAAAAAAGAATAAAAAAATGTTTAGACCCCTGATATCTCACCAAAGTCCCCCCCCCCCCCCCCAAAGGAAAACTTGTAATAAAAAAAAAACGATTTAAAAGCCAAATTGTAAAAATAATAAAAAATAAAATAAAAAAAACACCGACACTGTGCACCCCCCCACCCCAAAAAAGAAAGCATTGTAGAAAACAAAAACAAAAAAATATATATAAATTGTAAAAAAATAATTAAAAAAAATGTTTAGACCCCTGATATCTCACCAAAGCCCCCTCCCCAAAAAAAGGAAAATTAGAATAAATAACTATTTAAAAGTCAAATTGTAAAAATAATAAAAAATGTAATAAAAAAACACTGACAATGTGCACCCCCCCCCCCTAAAAAAAAAAAAGCAGTGTAGAAAACAAAAACATAGATATAAATTGTAAAAAAAAATAATGTTTAGACCCCTCATATCTCACCAAAGCCCCCTCCCAAAAGAAAAAAAAAAGGAAAATTGTAATAAATAACTATTTAAAAGTCAAATTGTAAAAATAATAATAATAAAAAAAAAAACACACTGTGTAGCCCCCCCCCCCCCAAAAAAAAGAAAGCAGTGTAGAAAACAAAAATAAAAAAATAGATATAAATTGACCCCTGATATCTCACCAAAGCCCCCCCCCCCCCCCCAATTGTAATAAATAACTATTTAAAAGTCAAATTGTAAAAATAATAAAAAAATAATAAAATAAAGAAAAATACTGTGCACCCCCCCCCCCAAAAAAGCATTGTAAAAAACAAAAAAAAATATATAAATAAAAAAAAATGTAAGAAATAAAAAACAATTTATAAAATAATAAAATAATGTAAGAAAAAAAAAAAATCTACTGACACAGTCCACACCTCATCAGTGCCACCAGTGCTGAATATTAGTGCCACTGTCACATGACATTAAAAAAAAGTAATGCAAATCGGTATCGGCGAGTACTTAAAAAAAGTATCGCTATGGCGAGAGAAAATGTTCTGATGAGCGATTTCCATACAAATGTTCAAATGAAATTCTGTGTGTGCACCCAGCTTAGCTCTATGGACTGGAACGAGCTTGTACCAACGAGGCGTGATGACCTCTGACAACACAGGCTTCTCCCTCCCAGGCAGCAAGTCACAAAATATTATTATTTAGGTACTTATATAGCGCCGTTAATTTACTCAGCGCTCTACATATACAATGTAAAATTCACACCAAAATAGCAAACAAAACCTTGAAAATTTCATTGAGCATCGGCAGATCCCATGTTTGATCTCAACCCGTCGCCTTCTAATCCTGTAATCTGAAAATGAGCAGAAAGGATAAAACTATACAATAAATAAAAAATAAATAAAATAAACTGATCCATGTGAAGCACAAGTGTGATGACTCAAGTCCAGGAACACACAATTAAATTTTACAATGTGGGCGAGGAGTGAAAAACTCTCTTTGATGAAGTTATGGACTGGCACGTCATGTCAGAAGTCAACACAGAAAATTGGAAGGCGAAATGCAGAATGATCGGACATTGTTTCCTCGCAGGATTCACATCAGGCGCACAAATTCACAGCCCACAGCAAGTAAGTAGCAATTTAATTTTATAACACAATCCTACAATGGATTAGAATTGACTGCGGCGCTGCGGTGCCATACATTATTTAGTGCTCCAAAACATCAACCAACCAATCATAAAGTGACAACTTATTTATCTGCATAAAAAAAGTTCATATCAATCAATATAATATATAATCTCCAATCTCCCACGGGTTCTCATGCAATATGATTGTGCAAAAACATAATGAAATCAATAATCCAAAGTTTGTTTTGATATCATTTACACCTTTGAGGATTGCTTGGAATCTGACTTTTGATGTTTTGGGGCACTAAATATTTATGGCACAACGCTGCAATGGATCCGAATCTATTTTTAGGATTGTGTTCTAGTTTGTTTGTGTTGGGTTGGAATTGGGTTTCTATTTTGTGGTTGCACTTTTTACTTTGCGGATCGCACTGTCACTTTATCCTGAGGGCAGGGTAAGGGCAGGGCAGGACTTTGGGTGGTGGGGGCCCCTGGGCTTGAGTGTTGAAGTGGCCCCCTGGAGCCGAGAATTGGGGGGGATCGAAGAGGTTGAATGAGGGGGGATCATAGTTGTTGAGCGGGGGGGGGGGGGCACATTAAGCCTGCATTCACACTATAAGGCGTATTTTGTCGCGATTTGTAAACTTTTTTTTTTTCTTCACAAAACATTTTACATTAATGTCTATGCCGAACGCCGAAAGCCACCCGAAAAAAAGGGTCCGGGACTTGTTTTCAGGCTGTAGGCGTACGGCGTTTCGGCATTCGGCGTGAGATGTGAACCATCTCATAGACATCAATGCAAATTCGCCCCTTCAGCGGCACGAGCATCGCGCTTCAGGCGTATATACGCCTAGGTGTGAATGGAGGCTAAAGTTGTTGAGCGGGGGGGGGGGGAGAATTGAAGTTGTTGAGAGGGGGGCATTAAAGTTGTTTGTTGAGCTGGGGGGTGCGCATTAAAGTTGTTGAGCGGGGGGGGGGGGGAGTGTCTCTCACCTGTGCCGACAGCCAGGGTCACAGACTGTCATTAGCCCGGCTGTCGGCTTTCTTCCCTTCAGCAGCCACAGTCCTCCACACCGCTCCGGTTCCTGCTGCTTCCGTGCTGCTGCCTATTGCAGTGCGGGAAAATTAACCCTTTCGCGGGACTGCGGGAAGAAGCGGTCTGTGCGGGAAAATCCCGCAGAATCCGTGCTTGTTGGGAGGTATGCGCAGGGCTGCCATCGGGAATTTTGGGGCCCCTTACACAGCTTAAGGCATGGGCCCCCTGGAGCAGAACCGGGGGGGGGGGGGGGTACTGCCTCCTGAAATTGAGAAGCGGAGGGGCTGCTGCAAATTGAGAGGCAGGGGGAGGCCTTTACAAAAAAAAAGAAGAAATAAAGAAAAAATATAAAAAAAAGGGGAGTAGCCATCTAGGGCCCTGGGGATCTCTGGGCCCTTTAATTAAAAGAAAGGGGGGGGTTCGCAGGTCAAAGTTTTTGAGCATAGGGGGGGGGGGGGATCCTTCCATGGGATCAAAGTTGTTGAGGTCCCCGCATCTTCTGCACCCTTGCACTAGCAGTCGAGTTCTGATGTCATCAAAAGCCAGAGCAGAGTCTATTGCCCTGCTGTTAACCTAAGGATGCTGGGGGACAGTCCAGAGCATGGGGGAGAGCTGCTTGCTGGGGGGGATTGGGTAAGCCAAACTGTTTCCCCCGTCCGCTGGACAAAACTAGCTGCCGGTAACCCTTACATCTCGGGAGCAGAGCCCTACTGCGCGGGATCATATTTACTGTATATCTGCCTGGAGTTGGGATTTAACAGAACGAATGAACATGCACTTTCCTCTATGCACATTTTTTACAAAAGTGCCTATGCATTCATTCTGTGCGAATGCGGCAAAAAAATATAATATTTCCTGTGATGGTAGGCTTGCTTTAACCACTTCCCAACGGCCGTACAACTTTGTACGGCCGCAGGGTGGCTCTAAATCTCTGGGAGGACGTCTTTAGACGTCCTCTGCTCCTCCAGGCCACTGGGGGGCGCGCGTGCCCGCCGCAAACCCCAAGATGCCGATGCGCGTGCCTGGCAGCCGCGATGTCCGCCAGGCACTCGCGATCGGCGGTTACATGGACGTGGATCTGTGTGTGTAAACACAGAGGTCCACGTCCTGTCAGGGGAGAGGAGGAGCCCGATCTGTGTCCCTTGTACATAGGGACACAGCATCGGTCACCTCCCCCAGTCACCCCCCTCCCCCCACACAGTTAGAACACAATGCATGGTACACATTTAACCCCTTCCTCAGCCCCTAGTGTTAACCCCTTCAATGCCAGTCACATTTATACAGTAATTAGTGCATATTTATAGGACTGATCGCAGTATAAATGTGAATGGCGCCAAAAATGTGTCAAAAGTGTCCGATGTGTCCGCCATAATCTCGCAGTCCCAATAAAAATAGCAGATCGCCGCCATTACTAGTAAAAAAAAAAACAGCGAATAAAAATTAATAATAATTCTGTCCCCTATTTTGTAAGCACTATAACTGTTGCACAAACCAGTCGCTTATTGCTTTTTTTTTTTACCAAAAATATGTAGAAGAATACGTATCGCCTAGACTGAGAAAAAAAATGGTGTTTGAAAAAAAAAAAAAATTGGGCTATTTATTATAGCAACAAGTAAAAAATGATGATATTTTTTTTCAAAACTGTCACTCTTTTTTTTGTTTATAGCGCAAAAAATAAAAACCGCAGAGGTGATCAAATACCACCAAAATAAATCTCTATTTGTGGGAAAAAAAGAACGCCAATTTTGTTTGGGAGCCACGTCGCACGACGCAATTGTCAGTTAAAGCGACGCAGGGCCAAAAGCTGAAATTTCACCTGGTCAGGAAGGGGGTGTACGTGCCCAGTAAGGAAGTGGTTAATTTATTTAAACTAGAAAACGCTGCATTTGGCCACTAGATGGCGCTGAGCAACAAGAACATTTTCCATGAGACCAAGCAATAGCTTGTGGTCAAATTTTCAGTTTTACAGCAATGAAAAAATATCTCACACAGGAAAAACCCTAATGCCACGTACACACGATCGTTTTTCAGGTTGTAAAAAATAGCATTTTTATATATTTTTTGGGGGGGATATTTATTATAGCAAAAACTAAAAAATATCGTTTTTTTTTTTCAAAATTGTCGCTCTATTTTTGTTTATAGCACAACAAATAAAAACCGCAGAGGTGATCAAATACCACCAAAAGAAAGCTCTATTTGTGGGGGAAAAGGACGCCAATTTTGTTTGGGAGCCACGTCGCACGACCGCGCAATTGTCAGTTAAAATTACGCAGCGCAAAAAGTGCGAATGGTCCGAGGCTTAAGTGGTTACATTGTTATTTTTTATCTTTTCAGAGAAAAAAAGCGAAAAAACACTGCCTCCTTTCCCGGGGGTCCCCGCTTCTTTTACCTCCATGGGTGATCCAGTTTCCTCTTTGTTATCTGCAGCTCTCTTCCTCATATATTGCTGTCTGTCAGGGAATGGAGAGCTAGTGTGTTACTTTTGTTAAAGGATAAGTTCACCGCTTGTAACATGTTACATGTTACACCCGTATTCATGTTACAAATCCACCGCCCCCGAAACTCCTCAGCTCGCTGACGTGACAGGCGGCCGGTGAACTTCTTCCCCGACTCTCTGTCACACTCTGTAAAAAATGTGGTCGTGTGGGGGCTCCGCCTGCTCGGCCGTGTCACTCATTCGCAGTTCTGTGAATAGAAAACTACAAGGTCTGGCCGCCTT
This sequence comes from Rana kukunoris, assembly GCA_029574335.1. Taxonomy (NCBI): domain Eukaryota; kingdom Metazoa; phylum Chordata; class Amphibia; order Anura; family Ranidae; genus Rana; species Rana kukunoris. Next base: position 20,164,562 of record CM056054.1, read on the forward strand.
TGCGACTGTTGGCTTGTAGTTCTTAATGAACTATCACAGTGCTGTTGAGCACTGTGGCAGTTCATTGATGCTTCCTGTTAGTGTGTACCTGCTTGGCTGTATAATGTACGATGTACAGCCAAACAGCTTAGACACAGTTGCCCGGATTCACAAAGCACTTGCGCCGACGTATCTCCAGATACGCAGCGTAAGTGCAAATATGCGCCGTCGTATCTGTGCGCCAGTCCCATAAACTAAGATACGCCTAAAAACAGACTTCATCCCACCGACGTAACTTGCCTACGCCGACGTAGAGTGGGCGCATATTTATGCTGGACGCATGTGGCGCTCCCATTGATTTTCTTTTCAAATAGTCTATTGCCGGCGCATGATTTATGCGGTTTGCGTAAGTTTTACGTTCGGCGTAAAGTTATTCCCCATAGATGAGGCGCAACCCATGCAAAGGTATGGACCAGGGAACACAAGCCTACGTAGACGTAGACGTGGGTCTGGCTGGGCGTAGGTTACGGCGTACACAGTGATCCGGCGTATCTTAGCCAGTTGTTCCAAAGTGGTTGTGCGCATGCGCACGGGGATACGTCCACGTCTTGACGCATGCGCAGCTCGTTTTAAGTACTTGTCTGGCGCCCGGCCCATCATTTGCATGGGGTCACGCTTCATTAACATGGATCACATCCACTTTTAGCCCACTTCCACCTACTTCCGCTTACGCCTAGGAGATATACGCCACGCTGGTGCAACGTTGGGAGCATTTTCTTTGTGAATTCCGTGCTTGCCTCTCTGCGCTGTGTCGGCGTAGCGTAAAAGAGATACGCTACGGTGGCATAAATGTGCGCCGATGTCTGTGAATCCGGGCATCCGGGCATCCAGGCAAGAGCCCTGCATAGCACAAACGATCTGCTGATCATGAGTGCAATGCTTTTCAGGGTCCCAACAAAGAAAATAAGAAATGCAATTTTTTTTACCTGCAAAGAGATGTTAATTTATATATTTTTTTTTTAAAAAGGTGACCTTATCCTTTAATTTTTATAAATGTTACACTCAACGATCACTGTAATTGGCTGTCACGGTGATCATTAAATGAGGCTTCTGTCTGGCTCCCAATCCTAGGATTGGGAGCAAATTCTTCCAGTGGCGGTGCGTCTATAGAGGGCACTGGAGCTGTAAAGGACAAAATGTAATTTAACTGCTTAAGGACCGCCTACTGCACATTTACGTCGGCAGAATGGCACGGCTGGGCACATCAACGTATATATACGTTGGTTCTAGTACCCAGCCGTGGGTCACGGGCGCGCGCTCCCGTGACCCGGTCCGAAGCTCCAGGACCGGGACCGCGGGACTCGCAGGCCCGATCGCCGCTGCAGTGCGGCGATCGGTCCCGGGAGCTGAAGAACGGGGAGAGCCATGTGTAAACACGGCTTCCCCGTGCTTCACTGTGGCCACAACATCGATCACGTCATCCCTGTTATAGGCGGACGTGATTGATGACGTCACACCTACAGCCACACTCCCCTACAGTTGTAAACACACACAGGGAACACTCAAATCCTACAGCGCCCCCTTGTGGTTAACTCCCAAACTGCAACTGTCATTTTCACAGTAAACAATGCAATTTAATGCATTTTTTCCCAAAAATGTGTCAAAATTGTCCGAAGTGTCCGCCATAATGTCGCAGTCACGAAAAAAATCGCTGATCGCCGCTATTAGTAGTAAAAAAAAAAATATTAATAAAAATGCAATAAAACTATCCCTTATTTTGTAACCGCTATAAATTTTGCGAAAACCAACCGATAAACGCTTATTGCAATTTTTTTACCAAAAAAACTAAACTGAGGAAAAAAAATGTTTTTTTATATATTTTTGGGGGATATTTATTATAGCAAAAAGTAAAAAATATTGCATTTGTTTCAAAATTGTCGCTCTATTTTTGTTTATAGCGCAAAAAATAAAAATCGCAGAGGTGATCAAATACCACCAAAAGAAAGCTCTATTTGTGGGGAAAAAAGGACACCAATTTTGTTTGGGAGCCACGTCGAACGACCGCGCAATTGTCAGTTAAAACGACGCAGTGCCGAATCGCAAAAAGGGGCAAGGTCCTTTACCTGCATTTTGGTCCGGGTCTTAAGTGGTTAAAACTGCTTGCAGCTGTAATCTATGATCCCGGCAATATAGATAAAAATCACTGAAAAAAATGGCATGCCCCCCCCCCCCCCAGTCCATTACCATGTCCTTTGGGTCTGGTATGGATATTAAGGGGAACCCCGCGCCGAGATAAAACAAAAATGGTGTGGGGATCCCCCCAAAATCCATACCAAACCCTTGACCGAGCATGCAACCTGGCAGGCTGCAGGAAAAGGGGGGGAGTGAGAGAGCGCCCCCCCTCAACCGTACCAGGCCACATGCCCTCAACATGTGGAGGGTGTTTTAGGGTGTTTTTTTTAAGGTGGACCACATCCCCGAAATGTGTTTATTTATGTTGCCATAACAATGGGGCGGGACCTTCCTCCATCACCGCTCGTAGTTATGGCAACTTTACAAACAATCGGCGCTACGGCCACTGTTGAATCGGGCATGCGTGAGATTGAGAGGTTACCCAGAATGCACCTCTCCAAAGCTAATCCAGGAAGGGATATCGATTGGGCTTCACATGCCCACAATCATGATGGCAACGGTCACAACAGGAGGGAGAAAATATTAAGTAATTTGCTAAATTCATAATGAAAGTTGTATACTCGTTTTTGTATTTAATTAGTAATAATGCTAGGATCATTTAATAAAAAATAAATAAATAAATGATCCGGAACTCGATATATACTCGAGTATAAGCCGACCTGAATATAAGCCAAGGCACCTAATTTTACCACAAAAAATGGAAAACCGCATTGACTCGAGTATAAGCCGAGGGTGTCCATCTGCATGCCTCACTGTGTCCATGTCCATGCCTCACTGTGCCCATGCCTAGACTGACGTTTAACATGGAAATCTATGGAAGGGGTGCCCGGCTTTGCTCCCCAGCCTTAGGTCCCCCAGACAACAAACTTTGGATTCTTGTAGAGGAGAAATGGGGCTACATGTATTCCAAGTTCCAGGTCCAGGGGTCCTACGACTGGCTGGTACTGGGTCCCCAAAGTCACCAGAAAAATTACCATTTAACATGGGAGTCTATGGAAGGGGTGCCCGGTTTTGGAAATTCAGTGCTCCCTGGCCGTAGGTCCCCCGGACAACAAACTTTGCACACTTCTAGAGGAAGAGTGGCGCTACATGTGTGCCAAGCTTGGGGTCCAGGGGCCTATGGCCGGCCGGTACCGGGTCCCCAAAGTCCGGGAAATCAGGCACAAAAAGGTGACTCGAGTATAAGCCAAGGGGGGCATTTTCAGCACAAAAAAATGTGCTGAAAAACTCGGCTTATACTCCAGTATATACGGTAATTATATTTTAAAAGTGCTCCAAGTGATCCCTTTGCAGTGTTGCCAAACTACCAGATTAAAAATTACTGACACAGCACCCAAAATTTACTGGCACAGCCAAGTTTTTACTGGCATTTCTAAAAGTCACACGGCCAAACCCGCCCCCCGCCGGCACCACCTGAACACACTGTAGCACACTGTAGCAGGCACACTGATGGACTCGGCCAAGCGTCACAATAATTTTTTTTTTTTTTACTGCCAACCTTTTCTTGTCACTGGCATTTACTGTCAGGAGAAAAGTGCCCATCTTTTTACTGGCTGCCTGTAAAAATACTCACGACTGCCAACACTGTCTCCTGTCCATGCTCCACCATATATAATTATGAATGGGCATTTACCAGATGAGGAGACCCCCCCAACGCATTAGTGGGCAACACCCCCCTCCACTGTGGGTATGCAGGACCCCTTTTGTTTGATGTGTTATCAAAAAGATCACCCGATAATGCGACTGGTTATTAGTCGTCATTCATTAACCAGACGGTTGTATATAAAAAAAAACTCACTGAGTAATTAGCCGGGAAGATGTGCGTTTTATCTCAATAGACTTTGTTACAGGGGCGAAGGCTATAGAGACGAAACGTATGTTGGGTTGGAGGACATAGTGGTAGTGTCGGCTCGCCCGGGGTGCTGGGGCGCAGGAGAATCATTTCTGAATTGTGAGTAGAATACTGTTCTTTTAAGAAGTTTCTTATGCTAGGAAATTGCACAATGAGCGATTGTGTTCCCATTTCTATACACGTCTGGTTTATGAATGATGGCAACTAACCGGCCGCATTATCAGGTGATCTTTTTGATGATACATCTAACATACGGGCCCTGAGTGTTCCCGGTGACTTGTCGGTGTGGTTCCCCTATCGAGATGGTTCCTGTAAGGACTGCGCAGGCGCAATCTTTGCCGACGGAAATCTACGAACCTCGGCCGGCATCCAGGCTCATTCCTTAACATCCCCGTGGATTAGAGGATGTTAAAAAAAAAGAGCTAGGAGGCCGAGCGAGCGGAGCCACTTTCTTCAAATTCCACCGGCCAGCCGAGGTTCGGAGATTTCCGTCGGCAAGGATTGCGCCTGCGCAGTCCTTACAGGAACCATCCCGATAGACGGAACCATATCGTCAGATCACCGGCATACCCACAATGGTTGGTTTTTCCCAACTAATGCGTGGCTAAACCTCATTTGGGGTCTCCTCATCTGGCAAGTGTCCATTCATTATTATATATGGTGATAATGTCATTTGTGATTGATTCAGCTTATTCTCTGCATTGATGCGACAAGTATATTCAACACCCCTACCTGACACCTTCCCAATGTGTGGCACCTGGGGCAGACCGCCCCCCCCACCCCCATTGGTAAGCCACTGCTCCTGGCCCCTTCCTCCTGCTCCCAGGGCAATTTCAAAGACAATCAGTGCAGAATTAAAATTAAAAAATTACACATCGTGCCTACTAGCATAGGGGGGTTGCCTGGAACAATTGAGCAGCGACTGGGACCCAGTGAACGACTGGGTTCCCACCTTTGAGTATCCCAAGAGGTAGTGCTGTTCGGTGGGGAGTCCGTCTGAGGAGCGCCATTTAGAGGCTGGCGGTCCAAAAGGGCCTCGACAAACCACCGGGGGATCAAGGTAGCCGGACACTGAAGGATTGATCACCTGTCGGTCGGTACCTGGGCGACTAGTTGAAGGAGATCCAGACGTAACTCACCAAGGAGGATTACCTCCATAACTACAGTCAGAGAGGGCCTGTGGCAGAGGTGTCTCCCTGACATTCACCAAGGAGGGTCTGTGGCAGAGACTTTATCCTACAATTGTCCGAGTGATACCCCGGCTGCCAGGTCAGTGAGAGAGGCCTGTCCGGGAACGCTAAACCCACTCCGGCAGGAGTGGTGCTGAGAAGTGGACCTTGGGAGCAGGACTGTTTCCCTATCATTACGCCTAAATCTGCTATTCTCCTTTCTTCCTTCAACTTTACTTTCCTCACTACAAGTTTTAGTGGCCCGGATTCAAAGACATCGGCGCATATTTATGCCGCCGTAGCGTATCTCTTTTACACTACGCCGGCACAGCGCGGAGAGGCAAGCATGGATTTCACAACTCCCAACTCTGCGCCGGCGTAGCGTATATTTTGAAGGCTTAAGCCGCCGTAAGTGGAAGTAGGTAGAAGTGGGCTGGAAGTGGGCGTGATCCATGTTAATGAAGCGTGACCCCATGCAAATGATGGGCCGGGCGCCAGACAAGTACTTAAAATGAACTGTGCATGCGTCGAGACGTGGACATATCCCCGTGCGCATGCGTACAACCACGTCAGAACAACTGCCTAAGATACGCCGGATCACTGTGTATGCCGTGAACGTAACCTACGCCCAGCCAGACCCACGACCCACGTCGGCCCATATTCACAGATGTCCAACGTACATTACGTAAGCATGTGTTCCCTGGTCCATACCTCTTCTGTATAGAGTGGGTTGCAAGGCATGGTGGGTGTAATGCAAGATAGATTCATGGGTGCCAGACACTTCTTGAATGCAAAGAGATTTTTTTTTTATCCTAAATCTTAAACAGAACTGTGGGGAGAGAGGGTTTATGGCCAGGGCACCCTTAGGTAGTTGCAGTGTTAATTGGCAGACTCTGATACTTCTATAGGTAAACAGCCATGCAGGGAAAGGCATCCAGCAATGGGTTATAACAGTTCCTAACACAGGTTATAACAAACTCCTTTACTTCCTCTACAATCACTTCTTGTAGATTCTCAGCCCACTGAGCTCCCAGTCTCTCTCACTAGACTTGCTGGTTCACTGCCACTAAACCCTGCAAGCTCTTCCAATCATCTTACTTAGTATCTTCCTCAAGCGTCACCTCTGCTTCTCTTCTGGGTCCCTGGCTTGGCACTCCAGATACTCCTCAAGCGCCACCCCCGCTGTCTGGGTTCCCTGGCTTGGCACTCCAGATACTCCTCAAGCATCACCCCTGCTGGCTGGGTTCCGGGCTTGGCCCCTGAGGAAGTTTCCAGATTCTTCACCGCCCCCGGTTGGTGAGAATACTGCTCCAGTACTTGCTTCAGCTACTCACTGTGGTCCCTGGTAATAAGGTAGTTGGTCCCTTAGTGGCGACAGCTTCTCCATTACCTCCTCTATATATATATATATATATACATACACAGTGCCTTGCAAAAGTATTCAGCCCCTTGGCATTTTTTGTGTTTTGTTGCCTCACAACCTGGAATTAACATAGATTGTTTGAGTATTTGCATCATTTAATTTACAGAACATGCCCACAACTTTGAAAATGTTTTTTTTTACTATGAAGCAAACAACAAATAGGACAAAATAACAGAAAAAGTCAATGTGCATAACTATTTACCCCCCTAAAGTCAATACTTTGTAGAGCCACCTTTTGTGGCTATCACAGCTCCAAGTCGCTTTGGATAAGTCTCTATGAGCTTGCCACTTCTTACCACTGGGATTTTTGCCCACTCCTCCTTGCAAAACTGCTCCAGCTCCTTCAAGTTGGATGGTTTGCTCTTGTGAACAGCAATCTTTAAGTCTGACCACAGATTTTCTGTTAGATTGAGGTCTGGGCTTTGACTGGGCCCTTCCAACAAATTTACATGTTTCCCCTTAAACCACTCAAGTGTTGCTTTAGCTGTGTGTTTGGGGTCATTGTCCTGCTGGAAGATGAACCTCCATCCTAGCCGCAAATCACACACAGAGTGGTACAGGTTTTGCTCAAGAATATCCCTGTATTTAGCACCATCCGTCTTTGCCTCAACTCCGACCAGTTTCCCAGTCCCAACTGCTGAAAAACATCCCCACAGCATGATGGTGTTCTTTGGGTGATGTGGTGTGTTGGGTTTGTGCCAGACTGTAAATGGCGCTTTCATCGCTGTATTGTGTTCCACGCTGGAACGCGTACGGCGACCGCGCACTGACGTCATCTCCCGGCGCCGTTCCAGCGTAGAGTGCGGAAGTGCCTGGCGAAATCAGCGCACCATTTGCCATACATGCCTCGCTCCTATAAACAGCACAGCGTGGTTATTACACGCTGTTCTATTATTGTCGGCCGTAGCCGAACCATGCTACAACCAAACTACTGGTATTAGATCCCCTTACCTGGAAACCATCCCATGCCGGATCCATGCCACCATTAAGCCATAGCTTAATCCTACTAAACAACCTCTACCTGGATCCATGCTGCTATTGCTTTGGGGACACCCTAAGATATCCACCACAAGGAGACCATCCATTACAGAATCCCATTGATGCTACATTAGTCTGCTATGGCTGATGAACTCTTATGCTCTGCAAACAGATAAGTACCATTACCACGTTACATTTATTGCTCTAGAAGGTCCCTGTTCACATATTGTATTTACTAAGTACTGTATTTGAACCTGGCTCAACTTTATACTATCGCTGTGCTCGGGATTAGGTATTATGGTTTTATATAACAGTTGTGGCATATCTTAAAGCGACATACACTCCTAAACCATTTAATCTTTAGTTGCCTCTCTCATGTATATTCTATCTGCATACAGTATTCTCATATGCTACGTGCTTGACATTTGTTGTTAATAGTATACGGCCTCCCGGCCTGAAATACTGAACATGTTCGCTATACCCTTTTAAGGCTAAGGGTGGGAGGCATTTTGTAATACCTCCTCCCTTAGTAGCTCAATGCCTTCCTATATGTGAGAGATATGATGTACTGAACCCCCAAACTCTTTTTCTCTGATTAGAGTGACGCCTGGGGTCCAATACTGAAAATTACATTACATAGAGAAGTGCATTGAAACCTTTCCCTAAACCGTAGTTGTGGTTCACTCTCGTTCACTGTAGTTTGTGACGCAGACATAGGGCCAGATTCTCAGCGGCGATACGACGGAGTATCTCAGATACCCCGTCGTATCGCCTTTTTTTTTGCCTCATATCTATGCGCGTGATGCTTAGCATCACTTTTGCATAGATACGCTGCAACATCCGACAAATGTAAAACCATTACACTTGCGGATCGTAGGTGTAATGACAACTCCGGCCACTAGGTGGCCTTTACGTTGTTTTCTCATTTGCCTATGCAAATGAGGCTAGTACGCCGATTCCCGATCGCTTTTACGCCGCCCCGTCGTCACGTACGTCGTTTTCGTCCGCGTAAGGTTACCCCAGCTTCTATGTGGAGTGACCTTACGAAGTTCCGTCGGATGCCGTCGAGTGCCGTCGGATGCCATGTTAACCACTTGCATACTGGGCACATACACCCCCCTCCTGCCCAGGTAAAATTTCAGCTTCCGGCACTGCGTTGCTTTAACTGACAATTGCGCGGTCGTGCGACGTGGCTCCCAAACAAAATTTACGTCCTTTTTTCCCCACAAGTAGAGCTTTCTTTTGGTGGTATTTGATCGCCGGTGCGCTATAAACAAAAAAGAGCGACAATTTTGAAGAAAAATACAATATTTTTTACTTGTTGCTATAATAAATATCCCAATTAAAAAAAAAAATATATTTTTTTCTCAGTTTAGGGCGATAAGTATTCTTCTACATATTTTTGGTAAAAAAAAAAAAAAAAAAACGCAATAAGCGACTGGTTTGCGCAAAAGTTATAGCGCTTACAAAATAGGGGAGAGAATTATTATTTTTTATTATTTATTTTTTTACTAGAAATGGCGGCGATCTGCGATTTTTATTGGTACTGCGACGTTATGGCGGACACATCGGACACTTTTGACGCCATTCACATTTATACTGCGATCAGTGCTATAAATATGCACTAATTACAGTATAAATGTGACTGGCATTGAAGGGGTTAACACTAGGGGGTGAGGAAGGGGTTAAATGTGTATCCTAGGTGTGTTCTAACTGTGGGGGGAGGGGGGGTGACTGGGGGGGTGACCGATCTGTGTCCCTATGTAGGAAGGAACACAGATCGGGCTCCTCCTCTCCAGAGACAGGACGCAGTTTCTGTGTAAAACGGCAATGAGAGATGATCTATGAGAGATCATCTCTCATTCGCCCACAGATCGCATCGCAAACGGCCACTCTGATTGGCCATTCGCCGCGATCTGTGATTGCCCGTGTCGTTTTACTAACTCGTTCGCGAATAGGGAGTTGCGTAAATGACGCTCACGTCGTTTTGACGTCGGTTTCAACGACGCTTTCCGACGTGAGCTGGAGCATGCGCACTGGCCTTTTTCCCCGGCCAGCGCATGCGCAGTTCGTTCGACGCGGGGGCGCGCTTAATTTAAATACAAGCCGCCCCATTTGAACTGCGAGGGTTTACGCTGGGCCATTTACGCGACGCCGGCGAAAACTACGGAGCAAGTGCTTTGAGAATAAAGCACTTGCTCTAGTACGATGCGACGGTGTAGTGTAAATGGCTTACGCTACGCCGCCGGAATTCTTAGAGAATCTGGCCCATAGTGTTTCTTTAATGGACACAACGGTCAATTTTAGTCTCATCATACCAGTCAGTTTATGTTGCGTAGAGCGCTATAGTAGCAATGGGTAAAGGAGCCCGTTATCACAGACTTTACACTTCTGTGAATGGCACCAGTTTGAGATGTTTTTGAGATCATTCATGTGCAGTTGACATCCTACTAATCTGCATTTTAGAGGAATTCTGTTGCTAAGGACTAAGTTGGTTTGTTCAAATCTCAAAAATGTCCATGCCTTTCTCATTTCCCCTCCTCCCCTCCACTTTTCCTCTACTCTCCCCTTCCTTTTCCTCGCCACTCCTTTTTTTCTAATTTCTTCTCCTCTTCTTCTCATTTTTACTCCTCTCCTCATTTCTTCTCTTTTCTCCTCCCCCACTCTCCTCTCCCATCCTTTCTAATCTTGTCCCCTTCCCTCCCTGTTCCTGCGTCTCCTCTTCTCCTCCTCTCCTCTATTCTCATCTCCTCATGTTTTCTACTTTTCCACTCTCCTCTGCCATCCTTTCAAATCTCAAAAAATTCCCTGCCTTTCCCTTTCCTGTCCTACCCTTCCTTCTCATTTTTTTTCTCTTTTCTCCTCCTCTCATTGCCTTCTCCTCCCTTCTCCCTTGCCCTTTTTCTCTTCTCTCCTTTCCTCTAATTTCTTCTCCTCCCCTCTCCTCATTTCTTTTCTTTTCTCCTTGCCTTCTCCTCCCCTCTTCCTTTCCATCCAGTTTCCTCTTCTCTCCTTTCCTCTAATTGCTTCTCCTCCCCTCTCCTCATTTCTTTTCTCCTCTCCTTGCCTTCTCCTCCCCTCTCCCTTCCCCTGCCGTTTTCTCTTCTCTCCTTTCCTCTCATTTCTTCTCCTTCCCTCTCCTCATTTCTTTTCTTTTCTCCTTGTCTTCTCCTCCCCTCTTCCTTTCCGTCCCGTTTCCTCTTCTCTCCTTTCCTCTAATTTCTTCTCCTCCCCTCTCCTCATTTATTTTCTTTTCTCCTCTCCTTGCCTTCTCCTCCCCTCTCCCTTTCCCTCCCGTTTTCTCTTCTCTCCTTTCCTCTAATTTCTTCTCCTCCCCTCTCCTCATTTCTTTTCTTTTCTCCTCTCCTTGCCTTCTCCTCCCCTTACCCTTTATGTCCCGTTTCCTCTTCTCTCCTTTCCTCTAATTTCTTCTCCTCCCCTCTCCTCATTTCTTTTCTTTTCTTCTCTCCTTGCCTTCTCCTCCCCTCTCCCTTTCCTCTACTCTCATTTTCTTTAATTTATTCTCCTCTCCTTCTCATTTCTTCTATTTTCTCTTCCCCTCTTCTCCTTTCCCATCTTTTCAAATATCATCTCCTTCCCTGCCCTTTCCTCTCCTGCCCTCCCCTTCCTTCTAATTTATTTTTCTTTTTTTTCCCCCTCCCCTACTCTCCTCTCCTATCCTCTTTCTTCTTCTCCCCCTTCCCCACTTTTCTGTTTTTCCTTTCTTCCCCTTCTTCTTCTAATTTTTTCTCTTCTTTGTCCATGAATAACCTTCTTTCTCTTCTTCTGGTAGACTTTTGAAGGCACCGATGGCCATAAACAGATGGAATCTCGCAGTTCTACTAATCACAACATTTTTTGTGAGCTATGAATGGCACAGGACCCAATTTCAGGTGAACTTTCTTGTATATGGATGATTATAATGCAGGGACCCTGTGGTTATCTACAGTATATACAACAGACATTTTCCAAGCAAGCACTTTTCATGTGTGCTAATTTGGAGATATCCTGCCATACATGATTTATCAGTAATGTCCCATCTCATAGAATTTATGATATAATTTCTGAGTCACCCTATGACCCTATTGGACATAAGGTGACCCTAGACATAGGAGAATCTAAGTCTGTCACATTTCTCTCCCATCAGAAGATGACTAACAGGGTCCCAGACCTCCACCTGGTCTGGACATGCGTTAGTCAGACAAAGTGTATTCACATAGTCTGTCCGCATGACCTCCAATCTTGGCTGCAAGGTGTAGTTGATACCAGTAGGGGGAAACCCCAAACGGATTGACTCCGAAGTCAGTCAGTAGTTCCAGTCCTCCAATGCTGGTATCCATACCGTACCCCAAATAAATTGCTTCAAACAGAGCATTACTCATCCCGCCAACCTCTGCCTCTCTCAGAGAACACGCCTGCCGCTGGGGAGAGGCCTGGACTGGCCCTTCTCCCTGGACTCCTTTCAGCCGCTGGAGAGAAGGCAGGGTGGCTGGGCTCAGTCCATCATGCTGTTGGGGGTCTGGGCCAACTGCCCCCCCCTTCCTGGGGTATACCAGTGGAGACTGCAGTTCCATCCACTGGTGCCAGGTGAAAACCCCCCGGTGCTTGCAAAGCAAAGCCGACATCCTCCTGTTTCAGTCCTGTACCATTTTCTGGGGTTGTGCCAGTGGAGACCCCAGGAACTCCTTCTACCCCTCCACTATCCACTACCCCAGGAACTCCTTCTTCTGTTAGTGGGGAGCAGAGGTCTGTGACCCTCTGTTCTGTTGCCAGCTCTTCCGCTGGGTTGCTGTGAGTGGAGACCACAGTCCCATCCACCGATATCCGCTCAAGCTGCAGTGGGGTGCAGCCGCCAGTAGCATCCTGTCCTGCTGCCAGTGATTCAGCTGGGAGTAAGAGATTTACCACCTCAGCTGGTTGCTGGGGAGGGGGGCCAACCGCCCCGGCTCCCTGGAACTCCACAGCTGGTCCCGGTGCTGGGCAGAGATGGCTGGCACTCTGCCCTGTTGCCAGCACTTCTGCTGGGGGTGCATAATCCATAACATCCTCTGAACAGTCCCTACATTCTGTAATCTGTGGCTGGGGAGTGATCGCCATCTTCTCACCCTGAGCCTCCGGAACTGCCACAGGGGTGGGGCAGAGGTCTTCATCCCTCTGTTCGGTGACCAGCGCTTCAGCTGGGGAAGTTCCTTGTAACTCCACAAATACTGCTCTTGGTGCTGGGCAGAGCACAATTAAGTTTGGCCCTGATCCCAGCTCTTCTGCTGGAGGCCCATCAGGTTGTTTTTTCTCAGCAGAAAAATCTATTAACCACTTCCATACCAGGCACTTACGCACCTTCCCGCCCAAGCCAATTTTCAGCTTTCAGCACTGTCGCAATTTGAATGACAATTGCGCGGTCATGCTACACTGCACCCAAACAAAATTGGCGTCCTTTTTTCCCCACAAATAGAGCTTTCTTTTGGTGGTATTTGATCACCTCTGCGTTTTTTTTTTTTGCGCAACAACTAAAAATAGAGCGAAGATTTTGAAAAAAAAATAAAGTTTTTATTTTTTTCTGTTAATTTTTGTGTAAATGAGTATGTTTTCTCTTTCAATTACGGGCACTGATATGGTGGCACTGATGGGCACCGATGAGGTGGCACTGATGGGTACCAATGAGGTAGTTCTGATGGGCACCGATTAGGTAGCACTGATGGGCACTGATAGGCGGCGCTGGTATGGGGCACTGATGGGCACTCATGGGCGGCACTGATGGGCACTCATGGGCGGCACTGATGGGCACTCATGGGCGGCACAGGTGGGCACTCATAGGCGGCACAGGTGGGCACTCATAGGTGGCACAGGTGGGCACTCATAGGCGGCACAGGTGGGCACAGGTGGGCACTCATAGGCGGCACAGGTGGGCACTGATAGGCAGCATAGGTGGGCACTGATAGGTGGCACAGGTGGGCACTGATAGGTGGGCACTGGGCATGGATTGGCACTGTGGGGTGGCACTGACAGACACTGGGGTGGCACTGATGATCACTGAGGGGTGGCACTGATGGATCAATGTTGCCAATCAGTGCCCATGTGTGGGCACTGATTGGCATCATTTTTTTTTTTACTGCCCCCCCTTTTTTTTTTTTTTTTGCTGACTTTTTTTTTTTTGTCATTTTTTTTTTTTTGCCCCTTTTTTTGGTATTTTTTTATTTCCCTGGTGGTCTAGTGTGGCGATCCGAGGGGGGGGCTGCGCTGATAAAGAATCAGCGCGAACCCCCCCTGTCAGGAGAGCCGCTGATCGGCTCTCCTCTACTCGCGTCTGTCAGACGCGAGTGAGGAAGAGCCGTCGGCGGCTCTTCCTGTTTACATCGTGATCAGCCGTGATTGGACACGGCTGATCACGTGGTAACGAGGCTCCGCCGGAGACTCGTTACCGAGATCGGAGGTGCAGGGTGTCAGACTGACACCCCGCATCACCGATCGCCGCGCTGCGCGCCCGCACGGGCGCGTGCGGCATGAAATCGTGCAGGACGTTTGAGAACGGCCTGTCACGATTTCATAACCACTTCCCGGCCGTAAATCGGCTATTGGCCGGGCGGGAAGTGGTTAAATCCCCTGTCTCTGCAACTTGTGTCTGGGGATAGAGGTTCACCATCTCCTGTCCATGTAACCCAGAAGATGCTATAGGTACTGAGCAGAGGTTAGCAGAGCTCGGCCCTGCAGTCAGAAATTCAGCTTTGGGAATGGCAATCTCCAGATTTTCCACTGCCGATTCACTGCTGGACAGGCACATTCCTCCATTCAAGATCGTCCCATGCAGAAACAGGATCATCAAGGTCAGTCGGCACTTGCTGCATCCGCCATATAACCTCCTGGTCCATAGCTGCAGGGGCAGGTTGGCAAAGCACACTGTTACCCTGCCACATGGACGATTCTTCAGCCAGGATTTCAGCACTGTCCACTGGTATTTCCTGATAGTCCCAGGCAAAGGGAGCCCGGCCCTGTCGCTGCGCAGAGTCTAGCAGCTGTTTGTAGGCGATTTCCAGGTCCCATTCCCGAGCGGCTAGAAATTCCAAATCTTCCTGTAGCCAGTGCGCTTCCGAGATATTCAATTTTTCCTCTCTGTGCTCCATTATGTCCTCCAAGCGCCACTCCCGATCATCCCCAAAGTCGGGATCACTGGACATCCTCCAATACAACAATCCCAGGCCATCATAGTCATAGCCTTCTGTGGGGCTGTCATCCGCTGACCACGGGCACTCTTGGGCTACATACCACCGGAGGGCTCTGTAGCTCTCATCCAGCTGCCTCTCTGCCATGATCAGCCTGCTTAATTCCGCTATCCACTCCTGCTTCGGTTGTTCCCCCAACAACGGCATTCGTACGTCATACTGCGGCCAGTACCTTGCAATGTATGTAGGGCAGGACCTCTCCTTGGTGTTGCTGCTCCAGAGCTAGCGCTTCCTTCCAGAGTTGGCACCGAATCACATCCGCCCATCCCAGCAGGACCTCCTCTGATACGGGTCCTCTATGCTGTATCCGCATCTCTTGTAACCTTCTTTGGAATTCCTCTTCCATGGAGACTGGTGTCTGCACCTCTCCTATCTCTTTAGTTGGTGCTGCTGTGCTGTACTCACTGTTTGGAGAATGTGCGGCTGCTTGTTGGACTGCTGCCAGTTTTAACTGTAGCTCTGCGTCTCTTATTTGTTTAGCCTCCTCCGCTAACAGGTTCATCACTTTCAGCACCACATCCGCTGTTGGGTTCGGACCGAACCATGCTAGTTTCTCTCTTATTGCCTTGTTGGCTGGTGATTCCTCCTCCTGAATCACTGGTGTCTCCATCTCTTGTACTGCTGGCGTTGCTGCAACCGAGTTCTCCTGGTCTAGCTCCATTAATTCTGCTATGATGACACGCTCGGTTTTGTTGCTAGCAATCCTTCCACGAACGTCCAATAGTTCTTTCAGTGTATTTCTTTTAAGCCGGGTGTACCAGCCTTCCATTCACTGTTCCCAGTGTCTGCTTGGAATCCTGGTGTAAAGGAAAGTAGAAGGGAAGATCCCGCTGCTGCCAACCAGTTGTGACGGTAGTAGAACATATCCCCGTCATCCATTCCTTTCTTCTGGTTTAAAAGAAAATCACCCAATATTCCACGAGTAGGAATTTCCCTGGAATCGCCGAATATGCCATACATGAGCCAAGGCTTAATGCTGGATGTAAACAGGACACACTTTAATGGCAAAACTCTGCAGATTTATATACACAGTTTACAAGCTTGTCATCAATCAAAGAACAATGAAATCTCCACCCCCTTTTCCACACACTGGGGGTTTCCATACAGAGGCATTTCGGCACCGCAAAGCTTGACACATCACATTCTTTCAATTGAATTCAATTAACCTTTAGAATACACAATCACAGATCTAAAAGACATTTAGTAATTATCTCCCAGAGACAGAAGCCCCAGGGGGGTAATCAATGTACACAATAGCCACCCAC
This sequence comes from Rana kukunoris, assembly GCA_029574335.1. Classification (NCBI taxonomy): domain Eukaryota; kingdom Metazoa; phylum Chordata; class Amphibia; order Anura; family Ranidae; genus Rana; species Rana kukunoris. The sequence goes on from CM056054.1 coordinate 20,180,638, forward strand.
AGAACAATGGGACCGTCTGGATAGTTGAGTTAGCCTTAAGGACAGAGAGCTGGCCGGTGGTGGACATTAGCATTCACATTCCTTTAGACCAGTGGGGCCTGATGACACCAATGATGGAGCCCAATTTTTTCCTTTTTTCGCCAATGATAGGGCTCTATTCCTCCCAATTACATCAACAAAGGGGCACAATTGCTTCCACTGACACCAAAGAAAGGGCATTGTTTTTTCCCTTTGACATCAGGACCTGTTCTATGCAGGGCTGTTTTAATGCTTGGGCACACTTGGGCACTGCCCAGGGGCCTCAACTATTTATACTTTAATTCTTGAGTAGGTGCGTAAATTTGGGGCAGGCTTGCAGGGGCCCCAGTACATTTCTTTGCCCAGGGGCCCATGATGCTATTAGGATTGGCCCTGGTTCTACGCCCAGTGATCACAGTCCAGCCCCCCTAATGTCTGAAGGACCGTAAACTGGCCCTTTATTTCAAAAGTTTGGAGGCCCCTGCTTTAGACAATGACATTCTAATTGAATTCACACAATAAGGTCTTTCAAAAGCCTGTCCCACTTAGCATATCAACAGCTTATTACACAGAGGAATGAGCCCTCTTATTGACCGGTTGTGGTTTAGAATAAACCAACAACTTTTAATATTTCAAGATATCCTGCCATACATGATTTATCAGTAATGTCCCATCTCATAGAATTTATGATATAATTTCTTAGTCACCCTATGACCCTATTGGACATAAGGTGACCCTAGACATAGGAGAATCTAAGTCTGTCACACCGCTTAACTACCGGCTTGTCAGTAGCACGTTCCCCACGCGCGCTCCAGAGCACGCAACGGGGAAGCTCTGTGTTGGCCGTGTCCCTTGGACACAGCCAATCACAGATCGCGGCGAACGGCCAATCAGAGTGGCCATTTGCGATGCGATCTGTGCGGCGAATGAGAGATGATCTCATATGTAAACATATGAGATCATCTCTCATTGCCGTTTTACACAGAGACAGCGTCCTGTCTCTGGAGAGGAGACCTATCTGTGTCCCTTGTACATAGGGACACAGCATCGGTCACCTCCCCCAGTCACCCCCTCCCCCCACAGTTGGAACACTATGTAGGGAATACATTTAAACCCTTCCTCACCCCCTAGTGTTAACCCCTTCAATGCCAGTCACATTTATACAGTAATTAGTGCATATTTATAGCACTGATCGCAGTATAAATGTGAATGGCGCCAAAAATGTGTCAAAAGTGTCCGATGTGTCCGCCATAACGTTGCAGTCCCAATAAAAATCGCAGATCGCCGCCATTTCTAGTAAAAAAAAATTATAAAAAATAATAATTCTGTCCCCTATTTTGTAAGCGCTATAACTTTTGTGCAAACCAGTCGCTTATTGCTTATTGCGATACGAAAAATACGAATCGCCCTAAACTGAGAAAAAAAAAGTTTTTAAAATTGGGATATTTATTATAGCAACAAGTAAAAAATATTGTATTTTTTTTCGAAATTGACGCTCTTTTTTGTTTATAGCGCATAAAATAAAACCCGCACAGGCAATCAAATACCACCAAAAGAAAGCTCTACTTGTGGGGAAAAAGGGACGTCAATTTTGTTTGGGAGCCACGTCGCACGACCGCGCAATTGTCAGTTAAAACGTCGCAGTGCCGGAAGCTAAAATTTCACCTGGGCAGGAGGGGGGTATATTTGCCCAGTAAGCAAGTGGTTAATGTTTAATCCGTTTACATATGACATCTTTAAAACCTGAAGAAACAGTAGTAAAAATGTGACAGGTGTTCTAACCCTTCCCTGCTGTATCTAAAACAAGGAAATATCTCTTTAATTATTCACAATTGTCTCACAAACCTTGTGATCACGGGCTAATTCCAGGACCTGGAGGGGGTTTGGCTACCCTTTATTTTCCCCCGTCTTTTCCACATTTGTCCCCCTATGCAATTTGAACGACTTTTCCTATCAGAATTTATAGAAGGAATGACGTGTATATTTGAGGCATTTAATTCTTTGTTAATCATTTTTTATGATATATTTTTTTATGATATTAAAAAAAATATGTATTTTAAGTTTCTATGTAATGTCTGGGTACTTTAAATATTTACTATCCTCCTTTTTTAGTGATACAGTTATGAAATTATGTTGGATATGCTTCCTTCCGCCCATGCTTGGCCCCCATGAATACTTTACCTCTACACAGGTTTTTTTTTTACATTTCAGCTGACATTTATTGCAGGTCTTTAAAATCCAAACAAACAATAGTAAAAATAGTGCAACCTTTCTCTTCTGTATCTAAAAGGAGAAACAAAGTTTAATCTGAGTAGCATAGGGAGGAAGGATTGGGATTTTAACGGTGGCAGTTACACGAATAATCAGGTACCATATTTATCGGCGTATACCGTGCACTTTTTTGCCCTTAAAATCACGGCAAAAATGTGGGTGCGCGATATACGCCGATACTCGCTTCCCACGCTGTGTTTGAATCCGCCGCCGACATATACTGAGGGCAGTACACTCCGGTATACTCGGCCAGGCTCGGCTCCCATCGCGGTTATGCGAGAGAAGCCGAGAGGAGCCGAGCGTGCCCGAGTGTACTGCGCTCGGTATATGTCGGCGGCGGATTCAAACACAGCGTGGGAAGCGGGGATCGATACTCGCTTCCCGCATTGTGTTTAAACGCAGCCGCCGACATATACCGAGCGCAGTACACTCGGGCACGCTCAGCTTCTCTCGCAAAACCGCGATGGGAGCCGAGCCTGGCCAAGTATACCCGAGTGTACTGCGCTCGGTATATGTCGGCGGCAGATTCAAACACAGCATGGGAAGCCGCGATCGGCACAGAGACCAGCGCGGGAGGACACCACGACGGACGCCGGACCCGACAAGGCCGCCGATGGACGCCGGGCAAGACACCAAAACTGTAAGTATTAAAACATTTTTTTTCCCAGGAATGTCAGGCTAAATTAGGGGCGCACGCTATACGCCGGTGCGCGTAATAGGGCGATAAATACGTTTTTTTCATTTTTAAAAGAAGACGTCATTTATTGTACAACATTTTTTTTTGTTTAAACACAAAATTGTCAAAATATAAAGATCAATGTTATATTCAAATACACAAATACACTGAATACAAGTGTAGCGCCCCCTTACTTTCAGTATGGGCACTAGACTAAAGTTAGTGGGGGAGTGAGAGAGTTATGTTGCTCTCACTCTTAATTTCGTGAGATTGGGTTGCTGTCATTTTGGAACTGTCCTGGGGTCAGTCTGCACTCCGGGGGTGTTAGTCTCACCCCCGGGCGACAGATGGTGCCAGAGGGGTTCTAACAGAGACACTTTTCCCCAGCAGCCAATTGAAAGAGTTTTTCCCTCGCAGGGCATGCTGGGGGAGGGTATATCTGTGGCAGACGCCATTTTCATTGGTTCTTCGCGGCTTCCAACGGGCCCCGGCGATATGGCCTTCCAGACCGGGGGCCACATGTTACGCAGAGTTCCAGGCGGATGCTGAAAGGGGCCCTTACTGGGTCCCCAGCTATACTAAAGTAACTCCACACAGTAATGCAAGGCTTTCCCCCTGGCGTGGAGAAAGCCTCTTAAGGGGGAGGGGGAGAGGACACTCTTTACTTTGCAGATAGAGAAAGGAGTTTTGTTTTAGTGGGCGTCCTGACACTCCTGTAGTCCAAGGGAGGGGGCGAGCACGACACTCCACACCTGGGAGAAAGCCTTGCATTACTGTGTGGAGTTACAGACAGAAGAACAGGAAGTGAGGATTTCTCAGAAGAAATAAGGACATTTAAAAGCAAAATGGAAGGATGAGGTAAGTGAAGGAGGACTGCACTAGGGTAAAGGAAGCTATTTAGGGAAAAATACATTTCCTTTACAACCCCTTTAAAGAGGAGTTCCACCCAAATTTGGAACTTCCTCTTATCCCACTCCTTACCCCCTTACATGCCACATTTGGCATGTAATTTTTTTGGGGGGGGAGTGGGGGCTTCAGTAGGAGTGGGACTTCCTGTCCCACTTCCTGCTTCCGCCGAGGGGCTGGTTAGGCGATTAAGCCTTAATCGCCTACACCAGCCCCTCCCTGTAGGCGATCACATGGGACACTGACAGGTCCCATGCGATCGCCTCTCCAAGTGCGGCTCGCGCATGCGCAGTGGGTGCCCGGCCGTGAAGCCGAAGGCTGTCACGGCTGGGTGCCCACAGTCAGGATGGAGACGCCGGCCGGGGAGGGGGGGAGAGGAGCGGAGCCCCGGTCGGCGCGTCACTGGAACGCAGGAGCAGGTAAGTGAGTGTTTATGAAAAGCCAGCAGCTACACTTTTTGTAGCTGCTGACTTTTAATGAACACATTTTTGGGCTGGAACACCCCTTTAATATAGTTTCAGTATATCTTATGACTCACGGCACGCTGTTAGGTTGGACCTTGGCAAATCACTAAGCACCCCCCCATCTATGTTCAGAATTTTTGTTAACCTGTCATACATGATCTTTCTAGCCCCCTATAGTCACATTAGGGCATTGTTGGCTAGCCTTCCCTTGTAGGCGTCTTGGGTGACCTGTCTTGTGACAGACGGTTGATGGGTGTGACTCCATGTCATGCCGAATCTTACTATTACACTGAATTTATACTATTCTTCTGAAGAAGCCAATTTTTTTGGTGAAACATGTTGGGATAATTCATTCTGTACTTGTATCCAGTGTATTTGAATATAACATTGATCTTTATATTTTGACAATTTTGTGTTTAAACAAAAAAATGTTTTAATACAATAAATTACATCTTGTTTTAAAAATAAAACTTGATTAATCATGTGACTGGCACCGTTACAATCCCAATCCTTCCTCCCTATGCTACTAATATATCAGGGATGAGGTGCCATATCTAAAGAGGACACACTTACTACCCTCCTGACAAAGTTTAATCCGAAGTTTTAAAAATTACCCACACAAACTTTGCATTAACAAATCATGTTTCTGTAGCTACAGTAACCTTTTTTTTTGTATATTTCAATGAACATTTTTTTTTTTGCTAAAGTAATTAGTATCATTTGACTCGCGTGTTTCAGGATTCTCTAAAAAGTTGCCATAGGCCAGAAGAAAAGGATGAAACCCCACCTCTCCCAACAAGAACAGAACTCCAAGTTAACATAGATAACCTGTTTGAGAAAATACAAAGACTTATCCCTGAAGCCCCATTCACATATTTCAACAGAACCACCAGTGGGAAAAATAGTAAGGCCTTCATAGTGAACCCCAAGCAACAATACTGTGTGGGAGAAGACTTGGTGGTACAGCTTGATATGTACGATTATTTAGGTAACAGGAAGACCAACGGTGGAGACTTCATAAGACCAAGATTATTCTCTCCAGAGCTTGGAGCAGCTGTGTCTGGCAGGGTGGAAGACTTCCACAATGGCTCCTATCATATCCATTTCCCATTGTACTGGGAGGGAAAATGCAAAGCCTCCATTTTGTTGTTCCACCCTAGCGAAGGGGTTGCAGCTCTTTGGAGATCCAGGCACAGCAGTCTAGGAGTTATTGGATACTCTGGAAAGTTTGAAAAATTTGGCAAGGTAGCTACAACTCCGTGTGGCTTTAAGCTTGAAGAGAAAGACGGCAAGGAAATTTGTGAGTACGTAGATCCAGTCTATGAAGAGGCCTTCTACTGCTACAAAGTGCCCAACTTCACCTGTGAAAGTCTGAATGACATGAAAAGTATCTATCATTCCCCTTTATATCTTACGCCTGGAGAAAAAGAAATTTTTCAGAGGTATAATGTTCTCCTAGCAGTTCAGTCATAATCTGTTGTAAGCAGTGCTTTAAGTGGGCCAAAAGAGGTGCCGGTACTCTATTAGGTGCCAGTGCGCCCCCCCCCCCCCCCAGGGCACCACTGTGCCATGCCATCAAATGCAGCCACTGTACCATCAATTCAATTGTCACCACTGTGCCAAGCCAACAAACGCAACCACTGTGCCATCAATTGTCACCACTGTGCCATGCCAAACGCAACCACTGTGCCATGCCATCAAATGCAGCCACTGTGCCATCAATTGTCACCACTGTGCCATGCCAAACGCAACCACTGTGCCATGCCATCAAATGCAGCCACTGTGCCATCAATTGTCACCACTGTGCCATGTCAAACGCAGCCACTGTGCCATGCCATCAAATGAAGCCACTGTGCCATCAATTGTCACCACTGTGCCATGCCAACAAACGCAACCACTGTGCCATGCCATCAAATGCAGTCACTGTACCATGCCATCAATTGTCACCACTGTGCCATCAATCGTCACCACTGTGCCCTCCAATTGTCACCACTGTGCCACCAATTGTCACTGTCCAGACATCTATCCACCTCGGAGCTTTATATTATAACCTGCTGGGACTTGTAGTTCTCCATCGTCTCCTGGGGCTCAGGTGCATGCGATCCACCATCTTTGTTCAGTTTTTCTTACTGCTGGGACTTGTAGTCCCATAGATGGCGGATCGCATGCACCTGAGCCCCAGGAGAAGATGGAGAACTACAAGTCCCAGCAGGTTATAATATAAGGCTCCGAGATGGATGGATGTCCGGACATCCATCCACCTCGGAGCCTTATATTATAACCTGCTGGGACTTGTAGTTCTCCATCTTCTCCTGGGGCTCAGGTGCATGCAATCCACACCCATCCACCTCAGAGCCTTATTGTATGTATAACCTGCTGGGACTTGTAGTTCTCCAATCTCCATGAGCCCCAGGAGAAGATGGAGAACTACAAGTCCCAGCAGTCTTACTAAAATGACAGGCTCTGAGGTGGATAGGTGGGGATCAGGCAGTGCACCCCTTTAGATTTACACCGACCCCCCCCTCTCTCTCTCCCCTGTGGTACAGGAGAGTGTTTTGCTTACCTTGCTGGAGATGGAGAAACTTGCCGCCACGCTGTAAACACATGTTCCAACTTCCAGGCCAATCAGCGCAGCACAGAGGTACAGCGCCTCCCACTCCACCGCCCGCCAATCTCCTGCGCCGTTATCTGTTTTTTTTTAGCCCTTCTGCCTAGTTGGCTGGTGTTTCCCGCCACTCCCACATCAAGGGAGACAGACAGTTTCACCAGCCAACCAGGCGGAAGGGCTGAAAAAAAACCTCATTGCGCGCCGCCGCCGGGTGTACCAAGATGGCCGATAGCTCCAGAGCTAGGCCAAAGCCGCGGCCTTTCCTAAGGCGGCGGCGGTGGCGGCAGCGGCGCATTCCGCGGACGCCAGGATTTTGCCCCCCCGCAATTTTTCGCCTGGTGCAGGAGCCCCCCCCGCTACGCCAGTGCGTTCCGGTACGGGAAACCCACGTACTGGGCGCACGGAGAGGTGCTGGTACTCTCCAGGGCCATTTTTGGAAGTGGCGGTACTGAGTACCGCCGCGTTCCGGCCCACTTAAAGCACTGGTTGTAAGAATAGGTAATTTTCCCTGCATCGGGTTCATGATTAAAGGTTGGCAAATGCTCCTCAACCTTCACAAGTGATAAGCATATCACTAAATTGATGTTCAGACTAGGGATGAGCTCCGCGTTCGATACTAACGTATGTTCGACTTGAACATTGTCTGTTCGTACGTTCGACGAAATTCGAACAAAACGGGTCGTTCGCGCCAAATTTGAGTGACGCGCAACAGCCCATAATTCACTGAGGCATTGCGCACTGATGATTGGCCAAACATGCACTATGACCCTGCATGCTTGGCCAATCACAGCGCGCAAAAAACAGGGTGGCTTTGGCCAGTTATGGCTCAGGGCTTTAGCACACGCCCCACACTATATAAGGCCGCCTGCTGGGCGGCCTCGTGTAGTGTGTTGCGGTTGTTAATGAGAGCTGTCAGAGAGACAGAGAGATAGTCTTTTTATATAGCTATATTGAGCAGGCAGGCAGGCTAGTCAGTTTAGCTTAATTTACAGTGTGTAGAGGATATATACAGGGCCGTTTAAAGGAATTAGGGGGCCCAAGCAAAATGGACATGAAGGCCCCCCCCCCAGTGTGCCCATCAATTGTCGCTACTGTGCCCCATCAAATGCTGTCAGTGTGCCCATCAATTGTCGCTATTGTGCCCCATCAGATGCTGCCAGTGTGCCCACCAATTGTAGTTACTGTGCCCCATCAGATGCTGCCAGTGTGCCAATCAATTCTCCCTACTGTGCCCCATCAAATGCTGTCAGTGTGCCCATCAATTGTCGCTATTGTGCCCCATCAGATGCTGCCAGTGTGCCCACCAATTGTAGTTACTGTGCCCCATCAAATGCTGTCAGTGTGCCCATCAATTGTCGCTACTGTGCCCCATCAGATGCTGTCTGTGTGCCTACCAATTGTAGTTACTGTGCCCCATCAAATGCTGTCAGTGTGCCCATCAATTGTCGCTACTGTGCCCCATCAGATGCTGCCAGTGTGCCAATCAATTCCCGCTACTGTGCCCCATCAAATGCTACCATTGTGCCCATCAATTGTCGCTACTGTGCCCCATCAAATGCTGCCAGTGTGCCCATGAATTGCCGCTACTATTTTTCATTTGCTTTGCTCACCTTTTTATCTGGACTCTCTGTCACTCAGTCTGGTCTGGTGGGGAAAACTTCAGCTTCTCTTCCTGGTTCCCTGGTCCAGGCAGGCAGTCGGCCGGGCCGCTTGGGTGGGAGGAGCAGGAGCCTGGAGGAGGTTGCGTTGGAAATTTGCGGCTCTAGGTTGCAGTGGAGGTCCTCGGGAAGGGAAGAGCTGGCTGAGGCGAGCCGTGGATCTAAGGCACTGGCCTGGCATGGCAGAATGCCGCTGCCTGCCGCACTGACTCCGCCGAAAGGTCACTGACTGGACTGGAGGTCGGAGGGAGGATTTAGAGTCAGCGGTGAGTGCTGCTGCTCTCTCTCTCTGCTGCTGCTGCTGCTGCACACTGAGTGAGCACTCAGTGTGCACTTCCTGTCAGTATGGCCGGGAACAGGACACTGAATCTCCTGTACCACGCGGTACTCGGCCGGACTGACAGGAGGAAAGAGGAGCTCGGCCACGCTACAGCCTGGAAAGGGGATGTTGGGGGCCCCAGGCGAACTCGGGGCCCCAAGCAATTGTTTGCTTTGCCTGTCCTGTAGCGACGGGTCTGGATATATATACATCCCTAGGAGTTGTACATATATTTATACACTGTATAGCTTAGCTAGATCAGCTATTCCTAATTTACTAGCAGGCAGGTGATTGTGCTATTTAAAGACGTTATCACAGGTATAGACACCCAGCAGGTACAATATTTAAAGGAATTTATTTTTTATTTAAGCATCATTAAAATCACTGCTGAAAAAAAAAAAATGAAAAAATTCCTTTAAATATTGTACCTGCTGGGTGTCTATAGTTTGCCTGTGAAAACGTCTTTGAGAACCCGGGTCTTGCCCGACGGAACATGTATCAATGGAAAAAAGTTTTAAAAATTGTATCTTTTTCAGGAGTCCTGCTCCATTGATACATGTTCCCTGGGGCAAGAGCCGGGTTCTCAAAGACGTTTTCCAACAATAACATGAATATTGGTCTTTAAAATTATCGTTTTTGAATTCGAACGTTCGAGTCCCATAGACTTCAATGGGGTTCTAAATGTTCGCGCGAACGGTCGGTCTGTTCGACGGTTCTGGTGCGAACCGGACGTGGGGGTGTTCGGCTCATCCCTAGTCCAGACAAAACTTTTCCTTTTTTAGTCAAAAGGGAAGTATGGTCAAAATTCTGATTTCTCAGTTCTTGGGCTTAGTGCAAACAGGAGATTACAGCATGGGCCTTCAAACTTTGGCCCTCCAGTTGTTCAGGAACTACAATTCCCATCATTCCCAGTCATGTCTGTGAATGTCACATGTGAATCCCTGGCTTACAGCATAAACTTGCTGCAGATAGGTAAGTATGTTACATAGTTAATCAGGTTGAAAAAAGACACAAGTTCATCCAGTTCAACCATAAAAAAATAAATAAAATTAAAAATATCGTACAATCCCATATACCCAATTCTATACCCACAGTTGATCCAGAGGAAGGCAAAAAAAACAGCAGAGCATGCTTTAATTTGCTACAGCAGGGAAAAACATTCTTTCCTGATGCCCGAGAGGCAATCGGTTATTCCGCGGATCAAGTTCACCTATAAATGTCAGTACTCAGTTATATTATGTACACGGGGTCGATCCTAGGGTCACAGACGCCTGGGTGCATTAATATTGCTGCCGCCCCCACATGGGCGTGGTCATCTTACTAACTCCTCCCCTTTACAAATGTTTCTATGGCGTCGATTCAAACACAGAGATGCTTCATTAAGAAGTCTTCATCAGAGTCCCACCAGCAGGTGTCCCCCATCAGAGACCCACAGCAGGTGTCCCCCATCAGAACCCCCCTACAGCAGGTGTCCCCCATCAGAGCCCCCCACATCAGGTGTCCCCACAGATCAGTACCTGTCCAATAGATCCCTGTAGCTCGGGCGTGCTGGGAGCAGAAGCACATTACAGGGGGCGGGGCATAGGTGGCATCTCTGGTTACTAGGAGGGTGGCACTCGGAGAGCATTTCTGGGAGTGCACAGGATTATTGGCAGCAGCTTCGGCCAACCCAGAAGCCTCTCATCACACCGCCTATGGGTTTTTGCTCAATGCACACCGGACAGAATTAATTAGTGGAGCCTAGCACCAGGACATGTTCTGGTACTAGGCTCCGCTGCGGTACCCAACCCAGATTTTGGGGACAGCGGGAGGTATGCGCTCTCGTCAGTTGCCAACGGAGAGAGCAATCGCAGCACCCGCTACATGCGCTCCGCCTCTGGACACATACAAGAAGAGGAGCGCTTTGGAGCTTTGGCGCCCCCACCTCTGCGGCACCTGAGTGCGGAGCACCCCTTGCACCCTGCCTAGGATCGGCCCTGTATGTACATTTAGGAAAGTATCCAGAACTTTCTTTAAGCAATCTACTGTATGTTTATTATTATATATTCCCAAACTTCTTCCTTAATTTAAAACTACAAATCGAAGGCAAAGTCTTTTCAAAGAACAACCCTCAACCTACTGATATTTACCTTTCTGCACACACTGTGAATCTGTTCCTCTGTTTTAGCCAGTAGTCTAAACTCTAAGTAAGCTCTATAGAGTCAAGTGGGACTTTCTGCATTAAAGTGGAGCTCCACCCTAAAGTGGAACTTCTGCTCATTGGTACCCTCCCCCCTCCGGGGTCACATTTGACACCTTTCAGGTGGGAGGAGGGTGCAGATACCCGTCAAAGAAAGGTATTTGCACCCACTTTCGGGAGTCCTCTCTGCGGGGAGTCTGCGGGTAGTGTGTCACTTCCCACCCCCGCCCGTTGTATTCTGGGAAACACATTGGGGACCAGTGAGGACGGCGTTGTGCGACTCGCGTATGTGCTGTAGGGAATCGGGCAGTGAAGCTTTTAGGGAAAGATTCGACTACCCCGAAGCTGCACAAGGTGGATATGGCATGGTCACTCAGACCTTGCAGTAGTCTGACACAACACTTCTCGTAAGGCTTCCTCTTGGATCCCTAACGATATTAAAAATATAAACACGAAGGACAACTTTGGCAAGTTTGATCATTCATCTCATTCGGTGGACATATCAAGCTAGTGGTCCTCCGGTTCCAAAATCAATGAGTGTTCACTCTACGCAGGGAATGGCTTTTTCCTGGGCGGCTGTAGTGCGATTTTCCCCAGAAACTTTGTCAGGCTGCAAAATGGTCGTCTTTCAATTCATTCATGTCCTACTATGGTCTAGTCCTGGTTGCTTAAAAAAAAAAAAAGAAGCAGAGGGGCTTTATAGCTGTCTGATCTATAATTAAAAGTAAAAAATATTTTGGGCAGCTACCCTCCCTGTGAGTGAGTTATTAACCATATGTATGCTGCCATGGAAGGCACCAGGAAAACAGAAAATGTAATACTTACCTTTCCGTAATTTTCCTTTCCTGGTTCCTATCCACGGCAGCATACACTCTCCTTTTTAATAATCCTTAAATGTTACAAAAACGGTATATGTGGGCGGACACTCTTTTAAAGAGTTCCAATTGGTCCTGTGGGTTGATTGGGGGCGGAGTAACCATGGAAGGCGCCAGGAAAGGAAAATTACGGAAAGGTAAGTATTCAATTTACAAGCAACAACTCACTTAAATATGTGGAAAAGCTCAGTTTTTCTGCAGATCATGTTGTTTATCTCTCTACTAACATCCACTATTGTGAAATATTCTTACTGTAATTTTATTTTGTTTTCTAAGGTCAAATATTGCTGTTGAAATCCCTGAAACATTTTCACCTATAGTAGTAACCGGATGTAACAGTAAGCTACTTATTTTCCCTTTGCTTTCTTTATTTATTAAGCTGTCCAGAATATTTTTGCTGTGATGCAGCTGTTATGAAGGATCGATTACGATTAGGAAATCAATTTATTGACTAAGGAGAATCATTTTTTTCTCCCTACAAACCAAAGCTTTATTCTGGGTTAGTGACACCAAATGTACAGTCACGATATTGCACTGATGCAATAATGGAATTTGCCATATTAGACTTCACTGTACTACAATGAAGTCTAATATGGCAAATTGCATGACTGTATCATTGAAAATTGGTATCCAAGAATAGCAACAAGTGTCCCAGAAGCCTCCCCATTAGGGCCCTTTCACACTGACGGATCCCGTGAGGATCCATTCCTTTAACACCCTATCAGATCTCCACTGTCCTCTATGTGGGGGTCGGATGAACATGGACCGTCTGTCCATGTTCACCTGATACGATTAGCAGACGAATGGAAAAATAGGATTTTCCTCCGTCTGCAGAATCGGACCATAACGGGGATCAGCGGATGTTCAACTGCTGACACCCACTATCCCATAGGGATACATGTATGTCCGTATTTCATCCGAAAACAGATGGATGAAATACGGACATAAGGTCCACATGTATGAAAGGGCCCTTATGCTTTTAGGGATGCGGGCAGGAAGGCACAGTATTCCATACAGTACATGGTGGACTTGTCCGAAGAGTGAGGAGATTCTGGACCCACATGTACTCCTTAATTAACTCTCTCACCCAGGTGAACCTTATTAAATCCCACCCAACAGGCACTATTGGGACGCCCAATGGAGGGAACACTGGGACATACAAGGAGATTGATAGCCTTTATTTTTGTAGCGGTCAGGGTTTCCAACTCCAGGCGCTAGAAAACTCCTATGATCCCATTTGAAATCTTGAAGGCCAAATTATCGTGGAATATGATACATGAACGCCTTTCAGTACTTTTGAATGATAAATTGGCCTTTTTTTTTTTTTTAAAGACCTTGAATCCCTGGATAAAATACCTTTCAACTTCTTATTGAGATGGCTCAGTTTACTCCTTCCATTGACTGGATAGGATGCACATTCTTTGCTTTTTCTATTTCATTCTTTTTACCTGTTTCTTTTTCTTTTCTCTTGACTCTGTTACATGGTTTCATGTCGACACATCTCATACTGTGTGTACTAAGAGATGGTAATGGGTTGACAGACAGATAGAATGTAGCCTAGGTTTACTCTTCCCACTGATTTCATATTCCAGTTGAAAACTACAGTATAAACTGATCATGGCTCCCATCTATCGGAGGTTTCTTTCCGTTGGGGTGGAGCAGACCTTTTTTCTTTTCTTTTTTTTTAGCATTTATACTGATCTCATTGTCTCGTATTTGTGTCCCCCCCCCCCCCTAAATTGTGTTCAGAGATAACTGGTATGTAATGCTGGGTAATTTAATAATGTTACCGCCTAGTATTACTGAATGATTTTGAAAAAAAAATTAATTTGCCATGTATTTAATTGTTGGCTTCTGTATCTTTTATTTAAACCATAATAAAAATGTTGGAAAATGAAATTAGTATCCAGGTGCATGGTCTATAACAACTCAACAAGGCTTCAAGATGCTCACCCTCTTCCATACCCTTCCTCACTTGGTTTCTCCTTTTAATCGTAGCCATCTACTCTGAATTGCTGAGGTTCCTCTTACATCTGTTTCTACAATTTAGGCCTCGTACACACGATCAAATCTGTCTGCTGGAAACGGTCTGCTAGACCATTTCAGCAGACAGATTCGATCGTGTGTACGGCCGAGCCGACGGATTTGGCCACCCGACAGATTTCAAATCATGCTTTGAAATCTATCGGGTGGGAATCCGACATGTCTGCTGGTTAGTACACTTACCAGCAGACATGTCGTCCCGCACCGCCGCCGAATGGATCCGGCGCATGTGCGGAAGTGTTTTACTTCCTGGTGCGGTGACGTGGCGGCGTCAACGTCACCGCCACGTCACCGACACGTCAGCGCGCCGTCTGCTGGCGGGGATTTTGGTTTGCTCGTGTGTACACGCGAGCAAACCAAAATCCTATCAGACAGATTTGTTCAAATCGGTCGGTCCGACTGATTTGAACAAATAGATTGCCTCGTGTGTACGAGGCCTAAGACATTGTATTGATTACTTGGTTGTTTATTGTGGCATTCTGTAATACTGATATCTTGAAGGAGGTGTATGCAGTGTTTTGTATAACCTCTCACTTTCAATATAAAAAAAATAATGAACAAGAAAACTATTATCTAGTAGTAGATAAAGATATACATTTTCAATGGTGTCCTTCTTGGCCACTAGGTCCCACAGTTTATTAGACCATGTTGTGTTGGCCAGATACTGTACAAATATGTTTAGAGAATTCTGCTCAAATACAAAGTTTGTAGAGACTTCAGAAAGTAATTTGTTGAATCTTGTGCTATGTGACCTCTTTTCAGGCTCAGCTTTGACACCCAAGCCTAAATGTCAGATGGGAATGGGATCTCCTTTCCCAAGTGGATATTTTTTCAAAAATGTTTGGAAACCCGTCTACTGTAACATGACCGTCTACAGAACCGGAGAAGACTTTCTAAAATGTCTGGAAGGAAAGAACCTTTTCCTCATAGGAGATTCTACATTGCGACAGTTCATCATGCACTTTACTGAAGGCATCAAAAGTAAGATTTATGTGAGAAAAATATTTTATATATATTTTATATTAGTATTTACATAACCATCAATAGTTTCAACAAAGGGTGCACAACTTTTCTATAGATGGTAGTTGACACATTCTCAACATGTTAGATTTCTGAATTAAAATTTCCTTGGTTGAATACCAGACTGGAGGTTCAGTCTTCTGAGATGGAACTAGATGTCAGTCCATCAGGTTTCCGACAAGAAAAGTTTGATGTAAACTTTTGGTCGAAAAATCATGGGCAATAATATCGTGTTGCAACCAACCCCCCCCCCCCCCCTCTCTCAATCCACATATTTGGGCATTTTAAAAGATTTTGGAATGTGGTTGTTTGATTCTGTGCCCATTAAAGTGGTTGTAAAGCTTTGTGTTTTTTCACCTTAATGCATCCTATGCATTAAGGTGAAGAAACACCTTGCACTCTTCGGTCGCTACGTTTTCCCTACCTGAGCCCCGAATCTCTGTGGGCGTGATCCCGCTTTTCTTTCCCCTAGGTCTTGTCGGCTCTTCATTGGATAGATTGATAGCAGCGCAGCCATTGGCTCCCATTGCTGTCAATCAAATCCAATGACACGCCCGCCGGGGGCGGGGCCGAGTCATACAATTGGCGGCTATGGACACCGATTGTATGGCACGGGAACGCGCTCGCAAGCTAACCCCCTTTGGTAGAGAGCTTCCCAGAGGAGGTTAGCTATTGTGGGGAGGAGTCGCGAGAGATGCTGTGGGACCCCAGAAGAGGGCGATCCGGGCCACTATGTGCACAACAAACTGCACAGCGTAGGTAAGTATGACATGTTTTTTTTTTTTAATAGCTGAATCTTTACAATCCCTTTAAGTGAAAAAAAAGCATTTGTAGGCTACTGATGTTGGACGAAACATATTGGTTCAAAATCTAAATTTCAAAGGTTGAGGTCAAGGATCTGTGCAGACCACTCAAGTATGAAACAAATCAAATCATGTCTTTAGCTGGCTTTAGGCACAGTAATGTTAGCATAAAATAAAGGAACCCGATTGTCTGAAATGCCTCTGTATGCTGTAGCACTGCCTGTAATCCTCTAAAAACATGTGAATGTAATCATTTTGAGGGTAGTCCATATACTCTTGGGCATATAGTGTACATGTTGTACTTTCAATTATTGGTTTTCCAACAGTGAGGAGTGGAAAAATGGGACTCTGACTCAGAAATGGAAAAGTGCATCATAAAATGGATTCCTAATGCCTCGTACACACAGTGTTTTTTTCTGTTGGAATAAACTCAGACGGGTTTTTCCGACGGAATTACGCTCAAGCTGTCTTGCATACACACGGACACACCAAATTCCGACCGTCAAAAACGCAGTGACGTACAACACTACGACAAACCTGGAAAAATGAAGTTCAATGATTCCGAGCATGCGTCAAATTGTTTCCGAGCATGCGTGTTTTTTTCTCCGTCAGAATTCCATACAGATGAACGGATTTTCCATCGGAAAAAAAGAGAACATGTTTCCGACTGAAAAAGTCCGATGGGGCATGCACACGGTCGGAATATCCAATGAAAAAAATTCCGTCTGACTTTTTTCATCGGAAGTTCCTATGAAAAGCTTATTATTTAGAATTTTCCTAGTGCTTAGACTGGTAATCTCAACGTTAGCTTTTTGGCCATAGAGAAAGCTATATCCATTTTAACTCCACATCAATCAATTTTAATGTTGACTAAAGTGCTCAATTATTTTTTTTTTTAGTTTTTCATTTCTTTATACTGTATTTCTGACCATACTTTGTAGTTATAGTGAACCTGGTGATCAAATTAAAAAGAGTATCAAGTAAATGTGCAATTGCTCTTCTAGTTATCTTTGAACACGAGGAAACCCTGGATCCCAGCCCCACACATACTGAACTGTCATATAGTAGGCAGAGGACTCATTTTGTCCAATATAGGCAATAGTTAGTTCAGAGTCAGATAGATGTCAAAGCCCTATGTTCAGTGTTTGTCTGTAAACTAGGAGGCTTGCCAGGTCCACAAAAGAGTTGTGAACATTACCAAACATTCCTGCAGGCATAATTCCCCGTACACACGATCGGATTTTCCGTTGGAAAAACCTTGGATGTTTTTTCCGACGGAACTCCGCTCAAGCTTGGCATGCATACACACGGTCACACAAAAGTTCTCTAAACTTTCATCCGTCAAGAATGCGGTGACGTACAACACCACGACGAGGTGAGAAAATTAATTTAATGCTTTCGAGCATGCGTCAAATTGTTTCCAAGCATGTGTCGGAATTTTGCACGTCGGGATTGCTACAGACAATATGAATTTTTTCCTTTGGAAAATTTGAGAACCAGCTCTCAATCTTTTGCTGGCAGAAATTCCGACAGGAAAAGTCGTATGGAGCATACATACGTCGGAATTTCCATTCAAAAACTCACATCAGACTTTTGCTGTCGGAAAATGTGTACGGGGCATTACAAACTTGCCCAGAAAAAATGCGATGGATAGTGGCGGAGGTTGTGGTATAAAGAAATGCAATATTGGTCCATACAAAAGTCCTTTGAGCTTAGTTAGCTCTAGGGCCGATCCTAGGGTCACAGACGCCTGGGTGCAGAAATATTTCTGGTGCCCCCACATGGGAGTGGTCATCTTACTAACCCCTCCCCTTTACAAATGTTTCTATGGCTACGACTCAAACACAGAGATCCTCCCCTAAGAAGTCTTCATTAGTGTCCCCCATCAGAGCCCCCCACAGCAGGTGTCCCCCATCAGAGCCCCCCATCAGAGCCCCCCCAGAGCAAGTGTCCCCCATCAGAACTCCCCCCACAGCAGGTGTTCCCATAGATCAGTACTTGTCCAATAGATCTCTGTAGCTCGGGCGTGCTGGGAGAAGAAGCACATTACAGGGGGCGGGGCATATGTGGTCACTTGAAGGGTGGCACTCGGAGAGCATTTCTGGGAGTGGGAGTGCACGGGATGTGGTACCCAGCCCGAAATCCGGGGACAGCAGAAGGTATGTGCTCTTTTCAGTTGCCAGCGGAGAAAGCAAGCGGGATGGGGAACCGCAGCACCCGCTACATGCGCTCCACCTCTGGACACAGACAAGGGAGGGGAGCACTTAGGTGCTTTGGCGCCCCCACCTCTGTGGCGCCTGGGTGCGGAGCACCCTGTGTCCCCTGCTTAGGATCGGCCCTGGTTAGCTCTGTGTGAGAAGAACAGTTTAAGGGCAGCCTTGCAAAGGGAGCTGAAGCCACTCCAAACATGTGAAGAGAAAACAAGAACAACAGGCGCCTCTTAATTAAGACTGTTTTCTATTTTAATCAACAAGTGCATTAAAAAAACTCACATAGTAGAAACTTTAGGCAGGCACAGTGAAATCCCTTGTACTCAATCTCTGTCTCGGCTGTCAGCGATGTTTTTCTCTCTGTTTCTCCATGTGAGGCCGGCGTCCTGTCCAGCAGGGATCTTCCGGTATTCAGACGGGATCCAAAGCGAGGCTTGGAACACTGATAGTCAGTCACAGAGAGGTATGGAACGCAGCGTATGATGGGATGTTGTCACGGACGCAAGAACAACGCGCTTCAGAGCATGCGCACCAGGAAGATATTGAAGGTGCGCGCTCTTTTGTCACCTGGATCCCGCCTGAATACCACAAGATCCCTGCTGGACAGGATGCCGGCTGCACATGGACAAACAGAGAGAAAAACAATCGCTGACAGCCGAGATGGAGATTGAGTACATCAGACTTCACTGTGCCTGCCTAAAGATTCTACTGTGAGTTTTTTATTTTTTATTTATACAGTAATAGTGAAACTGATCCACAAGGACCATGACAACAGAAGCAATATTCCAACATGAATACAGTCAGAAATACATTGATACAAAGCTCTCAACAGTGCAATGCAGTGAAGTGGTCCGTGTGCTGGTTATCACGCAAGTGAGAACCCCGCGAGGCCCCTGGCATCTCCACCCATGCAAAGCACAACATGGTGTGCCCGGAAAGTGGAGCTAACAGGTTCTCGTGGGCTCAGTCTCTCCTCACATTTTCCTTTTAACATAGAGAGATACACAGTAAGCAGTAGAATACCGCAGAGATAAAGAGGTGGGGCAGGGCACTGAAAAAAGAAGAGAGGGTTGTGGAGGGGGATTAGGGGTAGGAGGGGGGGAGTAGGGGCACGTGTACTCGAACATGGGTTACGGTATCCCCGCGCGACGTTGCCCCTACTGGACACTAGGGGCAGCGTTGCGCGGGGCTAATATTCTAGAATTTGGAGATATAGAGCAGCAGTGAGGTAGGAGCAGTCAGGTAATCAGGTTGCCAAGTCGGTCCCCCTGAGGTTTTGTCCCTCCTCAGAGTATTTGAATATATTCCATAGTTGCCATGTCTTGGAATATGCTTCTTGCCTATGTTGGTTATTGAGGATCAGGTCCTTTATCTGGCTAATACTTTGTGGAGCCATAGGGCAATGGTCGGTGGGTTAGAGGACTTCCAATGAATATATGTAGGAGGGTGCCCTTCTCTTTCTGGCATCGCTAGCAGAGATCCGAAGTTGTTGGAAAATGTTTGTGTAGTAGGGCAGGGGTCTTGTACCAGTGTGTCAGAATCTTGTAGTTTGTTTCTTGCAGTCTGGTGCAGAGGGAGGATTTGTGAGTAAATTTGATTATGTGCAGCTTTTCGCCATTGGTGAAGTGACAGTTCCCACTAAGCAAGGCATGGGGCCTGGTAGTCTCCTGATTGTTCGGTCAGCATGGCGTATGTTAGGGATATTGTATGTGTGATCACCCCAGTCTCCGTGCAGAGCACATCTAGGGCCGTGAGGGGTTGTTGTGAGTTGTTGGGAGGGGGCGGGAGGCCTCTGAGGAAGTGGCCAAGTTGTAGGGCTCTTATAAAGTCCAGTTTGTACGGGCCTCTGGGGTCTGACAGTTTCGTAAGTGTCCTCCACTTTCCCAAGATGCCAAAGTGGGACGCCTGATGGAGTCCTGTGGCCCTAAGTTCCAGGAACTTCTTGTCGTGTAAGCCCGGGTCAAATTGGGGGTGTCCTATCACGGGTCTCAAAGGGGAATGGCGGGTCGAGAGGGAAGAATTGGACAATAGTTGCGAGCAGACCTTAGCTGTGTTGCCTATCAGAGAGTGGCGTTTGAGTTTAGGTGGCAGGGTAGTGTGGCACCATGGGGCTCTGAAGGGGTGCCTCACTTTGGTCCTGTTCCAGTTGTGTCCATATGTCTGCATCAAGAAGTCTACTGAGATGGGCCACACGGTAGTATGTGCAAATATCTGGCATTGCCAGACCTCCGTATATTTTTGGGAGGGAGAGTAACTTCCTGTTTAGGCGTGGGTGTTTCCCTGCCCAGAGAAACCAAGTGGAAGTGGAGTGCACTTGTTTGAAATAGTCCCCAGGTATGTGAATTGGAAGGGCCTGCACTCAATTTAGCATCCTTCTCCCCAGACTTACAGTATATGTTTCAGTGTTTCGAACATGAACTCCCAATTTACTTGGTGGAATGCCTTTTCGGCATCCGTTCCCCCCCAAAAAACTTGGCGTTTTGCTGCTCACCGCCATATGGAGTAGGTTTAGAACTTAGTTAGTTAGTTAGTTAGTTAGTAAGTCAGGTTGAAAAAAGACACAAGTCCATCCAGTTCAACCATAAAAAAAAAATAAACAAACAAAATAAAACACAGTACATCCCATACACCCAACTCCATACCCACAGTTGATCCAGAGGAAGGCAAAAAAAACCAGCAGAGCATGATCCAATTTGCTACCGGAGGGGAAAAAATTCCTTCCTGATCCCCCAAGAGGCAATCGGATTTACACCGGATCAACTTTACCTACAGAACTTAGTACTCAGTTATATTATGTGCATTTAGGAAAGAATCCAGGCCCTTCTTAAAGCAATCTACTGAGCTGGCCAGAACCACCTCTGGAGGGAGTCTGTTCCACATTTTCACAGCTCTTACTGTGAAGAAACCTTTCCATATTTGGAGGTGAAATCTCTTTTCCTCCAGACGTAAAGAGTGCCCCCTTGTCCACTTTGGTGGTGTTGTCCCTTGCCTCTCTGGTTGGGGTCGCAGGAGAGCTCTACGCCTCAGGGTCGCCCTGGACAGGTCCGGCAAAATCCTCTTTGCAGTATGTTTTCCTTCTGGGTGTAGCCGTGTAGTCTACACACTACAACACAGGGCCTGCTTGGGTCTGCTGGTCTAAGGCCTAAGGCCCTGTGAACTCTGTCCAGCTCAATTTCAGCCCCTGGGTTGTCCAGTACTGTGCGGAAAATCCCCTGCACCCTGTCTCGTAGGTCCTCTGCATCTGCACTCTCCGGGATTTCCCGGAGCCACAAATTATTTTGGCGGCTCCGGTCTTCAATATCCTCCAGGTGGAGCTGTAAGGCCACGGGGGTGTCTCTATGTTGATCACGGGATTGCTCTAGTGCCGACACCCGTCCCTCCAAATTGGAAACCGAGGTCTCCCCCGAAGTAATCCAGTTAAGTTGGAGACCTCACCCCTCACCTCCTGTATGTCCCGTCTGTGTGTTTCCTCAAGGCAGAGGATCAGGGCTTCAATGTCCATCCTGGTGGGGAGGGCCTGCAACATGGCTCTAATGTCCTGGTCCAGTACATTGAGATTGGTCTGTGGGGAGGATGCCAACATGTCCCGCTGCAAGCCCCTTGGTGAGTCCAGGGAGCGATCAGGTGTTAGGGGGAGACTGGGTGCTGGAGTGCTGACTCCATGGGTTTGGGACTTCTGTTTGGCGCCTTGTGGTGCCGCGACTCTGGCTCCAGGGGAAGGTCCCTGCAACAGCCTGAAATAATGTTGTATGTCACCTGGACTTTTGCTGGATTGTGTCCCCCGAGTTGCTGCTTTCGTCCTGTGTCTTTTAGCTGATTGCATACCGGTAGCAAGATGTTTTTTCGCCAGAATGTGAGGGTAAGACCGGGAGCTACACTCGGCCATGTCCAGGCCAGGCCCTCACTATGTGAGTTTTTTAATGCACTTGTTGATTAAAATTTAAAACAATCTTACTTAAGAGGCGCCTGTTGTTCTTGTTTTCTCATTACAAGCTTGCCACTTTTTGTATCTGTTGTTGGATTGGTCCTCTTTTATCACTTGAAAGGTGTACCTTTTCCTGAATGGTCAAGGCGTGATACCAGGTTACACCTCTAGGTGGTGAGGTATAAAGTTCTACTGCAGGCAGGGAATAAAGTCTATTTTAGTCCAGCACCCAATTAAAGAGAGAAAACAACTCTGAAACTCTAGTGCTCTTAATTAACACTTGTTCTTGCTTCCAACAGTTGTGCAATACTTTCGTTACCATCAGCGCGGATGGGCTGCTTGGTCAAAGTCTCTGGAAGCCCTAAATATGGGCAAGGACCTATACGTCTCCTATAAAAGACATGGCTTCCCCCTGGAGCACGACAGTTTCTATTACTTCAAGGAGGACATGTACACGAGTCGTCAGATCGATCAGTGTTCTGGAGGGAAGAACACCATTTTTGTTATAACCATGGGACAACACTTCAGACAGTTTCCTCTGAAACTTTTCATTAAACGGGCACTCAACATCCGCCGAGCAGTAGAACGCCTTTTCCTTCGCAGTCCAGACACCAAGGTTATCATTAAATCAGAAAACACAAGGGAACTGTTTGCCCCGGTTGAAGTACAGGGAGACTTCCATGGTTATACCCAGTATCTTGTGCTGAGAGAAGTTTTCAAGGACTTTAATGTGGGCTTTGTGGATGCCTGGGACATGACGGTGGCATCTGCCACAGCCACTGTTCATCCTCCAGGGAAAACGTTTGACAGTATTTTGAGCCTGACATTTAGTTTTGCTTGTTAATTTTAAAAGACTTATGAAGTGCTAAAAGTTCCAAACAGGCATGGGTTGTGCCTGTGCATTCCCTAAGCACCCCATGTGGTGCAGATCCCCCTACCCATACCCACAGCACAGAAATGTTTTGAAGTAGAAGTTCAGATAAATGTACCTGCTCTGTTTATAAGAATGTCTACAATAAAAAAAAGAGTATATATTAAAAAAGAAAGATCAATATATGCAGAGCCATGGCTTACTAGATATACAGACACAGAAATTATTATCTTTAACTGCTTACTGCCCGCCACAGGCAGATTTACGTTGGCAGAGTATATATACATCCCTTTTAAGAAGCGGCATTGTAGACGCATGCCTGCCACGAGCTCCGTGACTCCGACCGCGGGTACCGTGGACTCGATGTGGACAAGTGTCCGTTGCGTCTGCCATAATAGCTATGACTAAGCA
This sequence comes from Rana kukunoris, assembly GCA_029574335.1. Classification (NCBI taxonomy): domain Eukaryota; kingdom Metazoa; phylum Chordata; class Amphibia; order Anura; family Ranidae; genus Rana; species Rana kukunoris. Next base: position 20,203,895 of record CM056054.1, read on the forward strand.
CTAGTTTCAGTGCGAAACGCATCAGCAGTCGGGTTTTTTTTTATTTTGCTGTGTCTTGTAGTGCTGTTTTTTTTTTAATAAAGGCTACAATTTGTTTAGAGTGCGGCTATCCAGAGACAATTTTTGTTCCTGTTTTGCTAAGTGCATTGCCTGCACCTGAGTTGTCTGCAGCGGAGGATATTCATCTGGGTTACCACCTGGAGCGGCTACCCCCTTTGCCTTAATGTCGCAGTCACGATAAAAATCGCAGATCGCCACCATTACTAGTAAAAAATAAAATAATTATAATAAAAATGCCAAAATTCTATCCCCTATTTTGTAGATGTTATAACTTTTGCGCAAACCAATCAATATACGCTTGTTGTGATTATTTTTTTGTACCAAAAATATGTAGAAGAATACATATCAGCCTAAACTTAGGAAAACATTTTTTTTTATAGCAAAAAGTTAAAAATATTGAATTTTTTTCAAAATTGACGCTCTATTTTTGTTTATATCGCAAAAAATAAAAACCGCAGAGGTGATCAAATACCACCAAAAGTAAGCTCTGATTGTGGGAAAAAAATACCTCAATTTTGTTTGGGAGCCACGTCGCACGACCGCGCAATTGTCAGTTAAAGCAACACAGTGCAAAATGGTCCGGGGCTGGAGTGGTTAAACTATCATAGTTAATAAAAAAGCAACTACTATTACTAGCAACTACTATCCCCCCTTAGTATACAAGGAACCTAGGTAATATACATAATCTTCAGACTTGAGTATAGGTAAAGCCTCAATAGTAAATGTTGTATATTTACTAATACATACAAACATAATTTTAATGGAGAAGTCCAGCCAAGCTTGTTTGGCTGGACATCTCCTATGGATCACAGGAGTTTGGCAATTCTATGACCCGTTTTCAGCAGAGAGCGGGCTGAAGTCCGCTCTCTGCTGACGTCACATAAATCAGTCCAGGCACTGCCGCATCGTGACAAAGTCTGGATCCACCAGGTACCTGGACTGATGCCTGTCTCAGACTCTCAGCGAGCCACTGAGAGCCTGAGCCGGCCGCTCCCTGCCCCTCCACAGCTAAGGGCTCTAATGAGTGCCGAGGCAGATGAGCAGAGAGCTGTGACTAGTGATGAGTTTCAGGTTCGAGTCGAGCCCATGTTCAACTCGAACATCGGCTGTTCGACCGTTCGCCGAAAATCGAACAAAACGGGTCATTCGCGACAAATTCGAGTGACGCGCCATGGCCCATAATTCACTGCGGCATTCGCTGATGATTGGCCAAGCATGCACTATGACCCGCATGCTTGGCCTATCACAGAGCGCAAAAAATGGAGAGCCATAATTGGCCAATTATGGCTCAGGGCTTTAGCACACGCCCCACACTATAAAAGGTCGCCTGCAGGGCGGCCGCGTGTAGTGTGTTCCGGGCTTGTTACAGATCAGACCGAGAGAGAGAGAGAGAGAGAGAGAATGAGAGAGAGATTGTCTTTTTTTCTAGCAGGCAGGCTAGTCAGTTAAATTTACAGTGTGTAGAGGATATATATACATCCCAGGAGTTGTACATATATTTATACACTGTATAGTTTTTTCTAGTTCTTCCTAATCTGTCAGGCAGTTGATTTTGCTAGCTGCAGTGTTCTCATGTGTTGTATTGCCCGTGTGCTCAGTGCACCTAAACCAACTTGCTGTATACTGTAAGTGTGCTCATTACTTTGCAACTAAACCCACTTGGTGGTGCATAGTGCAAGTGTGCTCGTTAATTTGCAACTAAACCCACTTGGTGCATAGTGCAAGTGTGCTCATTACTTTGCAACTAAACCCACTTGGTGGTGCATAGTGCAAGTGTGCTCATTGCTTTGCAACTAAACCCACTTGGTGCATAGTGCAAGTTTGCTCAATACTTTACAACTAAACCCACTTGGTGGTGCATAGTGCAAGTGTGCTCATTACTTTGCACATAAAGCTACTTGTTGTGTACTGCACGTGTCCTCTTCAGTTTGCACCAAAAGCTACAAGGTTTGTACTGCCTTTGACATTATAATGTCTGGAAGGGCAACAAGGAGAGGCAGAGAGTCACAAGGGCAAGCAGGCTCTGTGTCTACAGGCAACAGTGCTGGTCGTGGACACGGTGCATCCTCATCAGCAAGTGGCCGTGTGCCATGCTCAGGGTACTTTGTCTGGCAGTCATCTTCCCTCAGTTGCAGCATACTGCCAGGTTTCCACAGTGATGAGGAGGGAGGGGATGATGAGGTCACTGACTCTACATGGGTGCCTGATAGGAGAGAGGAGGAGGAGGAGGCACAGGCACATCTCCTAAGAGGCAGGATGCCCTCCAGGGGACAGCCTAAGGGCAGCACACCAACTGCATTACATCGCAGAGCTACGCCTGTGCAGGGTGCTGCTGTGTCTCAGCGTTACTGCAAAAGTTCTTTGGTGTGGGCCTTTTTTGAGACATGTGCATCCGATCGCACCATTGCTATTTGCAACATATGTCTCAAGCGTATCTCGCGTGGCCAAAACATCAACCGCTTGGGCACCACATGCTTGACCAGACATATGTCGACCTGCCATGCAGTTCATTGGCAAGCATACCTGAAAGACCCACACCAAAGAACAAAGCGGACCTCCCATTGCCCCTCATCAGTTGGTCGATTCTGCCCCCTTCCGTGAGTTTGTGGAATGTGCGGTACCTCAGTGGCAAGTTCCCAAACGCCACTTTTTCTCACAGAAGGCAATTCCGGCTCTCTACCGCCATGTGGAAGACAAGGTTCATGCCTCGCTGGACAGGGCGGTCAGTGGTAAGGTCCATATTACCACTGACTCATGGTCCAGCAGGCATGGACAGGGACGTTACCTCTCTTTCACAGCACATTGGGTGACTCTGCTGGCAGCTGGGAAGAACGCAGGGTAAGGTACAGTAGTGTTGGAGGTTGTTCCGCCACCACGCCTCCAAAACACTACTACTGGTTGTGACACACCTCTCTCCTCCATCCCCTCCTCTTCTTCTTCCTCTGTGGCTTCTTCCTGTGCTGATGTGTCATCGGAACCAGCCGTCCTCCGTAGGCGTACGAGGGGCTACGCAGGAATGCAGGCAAAGTGATGCCATGCGGTGCTAGAGCTGGTGTGCTTGGGAGACAGGAGCCACACTGGGGCAGAGGTTCTGTCAGCTCTGCAGGGGCAGGCTCAGAGGTGGTTGACGCCATGCCAGCTTAAGCCAGGAATGGTGGTTAGCGACAATGGCACCAACCTCCTCTCTGCCCTGCGACAGGGACAACTGACCCATGTGCCCTGTTTTGCTCATGATCTGAATTTGGTGGTGCATCGGTTCTTGGCCAGGTACCCAGGCTTACATGATGTCCTGAAGCAGGCCAGGAAAGTCTGTGTGCATTTCAGAAGGTCATATAATGCCACTGCTCAGCTGACAGACCTCCAAAGGTAATACAACCTGCCCAAGAACCGCCTAATCTGTGACATGCCCACCAGATGGAACTCTACATTGGCCATGCTACAGCGGCTGCACACGCAGCAGAGGGCCATCAATGAGTACCTGTGCCAATATGGCAGCAGAACTGGGTCAGGGGAGCTTGTTTTTTTTCCCCACGCCAGTGGGCCTTGATCAGGGATGCATGCACTGTCCTGTCACCATTTGTGGAGGCCACGAGGATGGTGAGCAGTGACAGTGCATGCATCAGTGAGACTTGTCCCTCTTATTCACATGTTGGAGCACAGATGATAAAAAAAACAAGATAAATTCAGGCTTAGTTTTTAATCCAGGGAGCCCCCCAACCTCTGAAGTCATCAGAAAGTCCTGGAAGCAACAGTCTCTTCTATTTCCAGGCACATTAAGCAGCAGTGGTGGCTGGTGTTGGAGGGTTTTGTGGGGGGGCATGGGCGAGCCTCCTCCAGGTCCACTCTCACCCTACGGGTGGAGCTCCCCCAGTAGTCATGGCTCCCCTGGTGCCTGGCTCCTCGACTTCTGTGTAGACCTGGTCTTCTTTCCGGGTTCTGGGTCTTCAGCCTCCTGTCTTGATTGGCCTGGTTGGGAAGCCAGAAGGCAATGGCGAGTGTTGATTCACTGGTATTGCAGAGTGGGAGGGTTTGGGGCGCAGTGCTCTGCTTTCCAAGGACCACATGAAACAGACCAATTGGGGGCTCGGGCTCTGGTCACGTACTTGTGCGGGGGCAATGGACCTGGTGGAGACCCAGCTCTCAAATGTTTGTTGGCGGAAATTCCGACAGGAAAAGTCAGATGGAGCCTACACACGGTCAGAATTTCCGACCAAAAGCTCAAATCTGACTTTCCTTGTCGTAAATTCAGACCGTGTTTACGGGGCTTTAGAAGACAGGGCAGCCCTGCAAATGGAGGAAAGCGAGCTGAAGGAGACAAGGGAAGAGGCGGGATCCAAAGCGAGGCTTGGAACACAGCTAGTCAGTCACAGAGAGGGCTGGAACGCAGCGTACAAAGGGATGATGTCATGGACTTAAGAACGACGCGTTTCAGAGCATACGCACCAGTGGGATACTGAAGGTGCACATTCCTTTGTCACCTGGAACATGCCTGAATCCCGGAAGATCCCTGCTGGACAGGACACCAGCCACACATGGACAAACAGAGAGAAAAACATCTCTGACAGCCGAGACGAAGATTAAGTACATACTTCAGACTTCACTGTTCCTGCCTAAAGATTCTATTATGTGAGTTTTTTTAATGCACTTGTTAATTAAAATTTAAAACAGTCTTACTTAAAGGAACACTAAAGGTTGACTGCTGTAAGCTAGAGCATTTAAATATCACTTACCTCGTTTTTCCTTTTGACTTCCAAAATACAGTAATCCAGGTTTGAAAATTCCATTTCCTGTCTCTCCTCTTCTTGCTTTCCACCAGCACCTGCATGGTGGAAAGCAGAATGTGCTCACCCCTCCCTATGACTACAGCCCTGTGTGAAGATGCTCTCTTAACCCTCACAGGCATGGAGGCTAAGCCTAATGGAAACTGTAGTTCCCATTAGGTTGTGATGTAGCAAGAATGAATGTGCACCGCAAACCAGGAAGTCAGTGAAAATAACGATTTAGGAATGACAGAGGTGAAAAAAACAGCTCGATTTCAACAGGTATCAAACTAGGTATAATGCAAAACATTACTTTTTACTTTATCAGCTACTGTCAGACTTTAATTTAAGAGGAAAATATTTTTGTCTTTACAACCCTTTTAAGAGGCGCCTGTTCTTGTTTTCTTATTACAAGCTTGCCACTGTTTGTATCCGTTGTTGGATTGGTCCTCTTTTATCACTTGAGAGAGGTGTACTTTTTCCTGAATGGTCAAGGCGTGATACCAGGTTACACCTCTAGGTGGTGATGTATAAAGTTCTACTGCAGGCAGGGAATGAAGTCTATTTTAGTCCAGCACCCAATTAAAGAGAGAAACTCTAGTGCTCTTAATTAACACTTGTTCTTACTTTCAACAGTTGCGCAATACTTTCGTTACCATCAGCGCGGATGGGCTGGTTGGTCAAAGTCCCTGGAAGCCCTAAATATCAGCAAGGACCTATACGTCTCCTATAAAAGACATGGCTTCCCCCTGGAGCACGACACTTTCTATTACTTCAAGGAGGACATGTACACGAGTCGTCAGATCGATCAGCGTGCTGGAGGGAAGAACACCATTTTTGTTATAACCATGGGACAACACTTCAGACAGTTTCCTCTGAAACTTTTCATCAAACGGGCACTCAACATCCGCCGAGCGGTAGAACGCCTTTTCCTTCGCAGTCCAGACACCAAGGTTATCATTAAATCAGAAAACACCAGGGAACTGTTAGCCCCGGTTGAAGTACGGGGAGACTTCCATGGTTATACCCAGTATCTTGTGCTGAGAGAAGTTTTCAAGGACCTTAATGTGGGCTTTGTGGATGCCTGGGACATGACGGTGGCATCTGCCACAGCCACTGTTCATCCTCCAGGGAAAACGTTTGACAGTATTTTGAGCCTGACATTTAGTTTTGCTTGTTAAATTTGAAAGACTGTTATGAAGAAGCAAGTGCTAAAAGTCCCAAACAGACATGAGCTGCTGCTGCGGACGCACAGGGGATGTTTCAGGATGCAGAGTGAAGTATTTGTGTCATTTACAAGCCCCTTCATTTTCATCCTTTTCAGAATGAACACAGTGAGTGAACTATACTGATCACTCACTTTGTTCATTCATACCTGCATCATAGTAAGCTGTGTTTACTATGCTTTCGTTTGTGAATGAACCGGAAACCGCTCAGCACAGAGCACTTCCCATTCATTCACTGTTCAGTGCAGTTGAAGCTGCAGAGAAAGGGACTGGGGAATCTCTGTCCTCAGTCCCTTTCTCTGTCTCAAAAGTTAGTACAGCCTAGGCATATTTACTAGCTTGTCCTAGATGAGGTTCTAAGCTCTTTTCACATTTTAAGGTAAAAAAAAAATGAAAGAATGACTAAAATAGTTTTGAGACAATGTGACCATCTATAGTGAGGTCAGAAAGATCAATGTACAGACCGATGGGAGGAAAGAAATCATAGAGGGAGATGATTTTTAGGGCAGAGGGTATCTTTCCTTTTTAATTTTTGTCTGTGTCTTGGGGGAGGATGGGGGGGAATGGGAATTCATGTGTATGAAATGTTTTGAAGTAGAAGTTTGGATAAATGTACCTGCTCTGTTTATGTCAGAAACCATGAATCCGACCGAGACGGGTAGTCGGCCAAGCCAATGTCAGAGAGCCAGAGATACACATATTAGTCCAACAAGCAGGATCAGGAGCCAAAAAGAACACCAGCCAAGCAAGTCCACAACAGGAACGCAGGAGAAAGTTTCAGTGATGTTGACAAAGGCGAAGGCAGAGACGATGTGAGCTGGAAGGCTTTAAGTAGGAAGGACCAAGGAGCAGATCATCAACAGGTGAGTCACTGTGGAGAGAAAGGAGCTGGAAATTAGCCGACAGCTGAGCGGCCAGCTCAGAGAAGAAGGGCTGAGCCCAGCCCTGACAGTTTATAAGAATGTTTACAATGTAAATCGGTCCAGGCACAGCGGCATCGCGACAAAGTCTGGATCCACCAGGTGCCTGGACGGCTTTCCTGTCTCAGACTCTCAGCGAGCCACTGAGAGCCTGAGCCGGCCGCTCCCCGCTCCTCCACAGCTCAGTGCTCCAATGAGTGCGGAGGGAGATGAGCAGAGAGCTGTGACTGACAGTCTACAGCTCTCTGCTAAAGGATCTCTGAAAACTGAGTGATCGGCGGTGTTCAATCGCTTGGTTTTCAGTGCAGAGTCGCCCGAGGAAAGATGCAGCATCGGACCAGCACTGAAAGAGTTAACATATCCTGCTTACAGCGATATTAATGTAACAAAGAGTTACATTTCTACAGATTTATTTATTTACCCTTTCAGAATTGTGGATGAAGTACAATGATTAAAACAACACATATGCAGTATAGTAATAAAACCATTAAAGATGGTTTACAGATGATACAAAAAACAAGATAAATTCAGGTTCAGTTTCAAACCAGGGAGCCCCCCAACCTCTGAAGTCATCAGAAAGTCCTGGAAGCGACAGTCTTCAATATCCAGGAACATTCAGCAGCAGTGGCGGCTGGTGTTGGAGATTTTTTTTTTTTGGGGGGGTGTGGGCGGGCCCCCCTGTAGTCACAGCTCCCCTAATGCCTGGCTCCTGTGTAGTTCTGGGTCTTCGGCCTCCTGTCTTGATTGGCCAGGGGGTGGGAAGCCAGAAGCCGATGGCGAGTGTTGATTCGCTGGTATTGCAGGGTGGGAGGGTTTGGGGGGCAGTGCTCTGTGTTCCAAGGACAACATTAAACAGACCAATTGGGGGCTCGGGCTCTGGTCATGTGCTTGTGCAGGGGCAGTGGACCTGGTGGAGACCTGTTGGTCTGGCGCCCCAATGTTTGATTGTGCGGGGCTGGGGGGCCGTGCCTCTGCACCCCTTGTGGACTGCCCGCCACTGTCCACCAGTCTGTCCTGGACGAGGCTCTCTCAATGTCCTTGTTCTTCCATATTTATATGGCAAAGGGGGCTCCAATAAACTGGTTTTAGCCAGTTGTAACAAAACAATGGCTTTAACGGTTTTGAGACAATGTGACCATGTGTGGTGAGGTCAGGAAGATCAATGCATGCAGGAAAGGCATTGCTATAGCCAGTATACAGAAATATATATACTGTACATACACAGAAATGATCACCTTAAAACTATTATAGTTAATAAAAACTAATACCAAATTCTTTGTAAATCAATTATGAATATAGAATACCCTAAGCATAAATTCCCTTTGCAAGCCAAAATTCCCCCCCCCCCCCCAAAAAAGAATTCCCTCTGTTCCAGTACAAATTCCCCTCAGAGTTCAAATCCTCTCCTTCCACAACTCTCCGCTCCTCTACCCCACACAGTTCCCCTCTGAGCACAAATCATCTCCCCCATCAAATCCACCTCTCCCAGCACAAATCCCCCCTAATCTTCTCTCCTACCACTTACCCCCCCTCATAGCACAAATCCATTCAATCATCTCTTCTAGCACAGACCCCCCGCCCCCCCCCAATCCCTCTTCCTAACAGAAATCCACTTTCCTAGTACAAATCCCACCCTCCAAATCAACCATTCTAGCACAACCTCCAAAAAAATCACCACCACGCCCAGGGCAGCTGCATCTCCTGCCCACCCCTTGTCCCGACCCTGCAAACACTTAACCCATTGATTACCCAAGATGTTAACCCCCTTCCTAGCCCAAATCATTAGTACTGTGACAGTGTATTGTATTATCACTGATCACTGAAGTTGTCAGTGGCAGTTAGTCATTTCCCCCTTAGTGTCAGTTAGTGTCAGATTGGTCGCCACAGTATTGCAGTCCCACTATAAGTCACTGATCATTACTAGTAAAAAAAAATAAACAAAATAAATAAAAGTATATACAACATAGGTTGTAGACGCTGTAATTTTCACGCAAATCATTTCTAAGTTTATTATAATTTGCATATATAGGTATTTATCATGTATGTATTTCTCTAGCTAGATTTTGTTTGTCCTCTTTCTACCAATAAAGTCTAATCACAATTTATTTATTTTTACAGATTTTATGGCTATGGTACGTTTTTAGCAGCCTAGCTTTTTGTATTTAATCTTTCACACAACTTATTCAATATACACTTATTGTTATCTTTTTTTCTAAAGACATGTAGCAGAATAAATTTATGAAGAAATTTCACTTTTTAAATCCTTCCATTGGATATGTTTTATAGCAGAAAGTAAAAATTATTTTATTTTTTTTCTCCAAATTGTCTGTCTTTTTTCATTTATATAATAAAACATTACAAACCTAGTGGTGATCAAACACCACCAAAAGTAAGCTCTATTTGTGTGAAAAAAAATATATAAATTTTGTTTGAGTACAGAATTGCATGACTGCAAAATTATCAGTTAAAGTGGCGCAGTGATAAATAGCAAAAACATTGCCTGGTCATGAAGGGGTTAAAACCTTCTATATGAGCTGAAGTGGCTCAGATGTCTGGGATCTCATTCAAATAGGAGATCTTGATAACATTTTAAAAGTAAAGTGTAAAGGGAGGGCCTGTGGAATCCAGAATCCCTTAGAAAGTATGGGATACCCTTGCTTCAGCTCCCTATGCACCTCCTATGTCTAAATCACCCTGTGTCTATTAGGGGCACAGGGTGAGAAAGAAACAATGGACATTAAGAATATGTCTTGGATTATTTAAAATGGGACAAAAATATTTATCCACAATATCTCCCAGGAAATATGCCATATTAGAAAGAGTCACTCATTCATACTGTTGGGACATATACTGTAAGGAGATGCTAATGTCATCACCACCAGCCACCTGTCTGTCTGTTATAATGTAAATGAGTCTAGGATAACTTCTAAGGGTCTTTCTTTGTGGCTTGTGCTAATTGACCCTCTAATTATGTGAAGGAGTTCTGTGTTGATTGGTGATAATCAACGATTTAGTTTGCATTTGTCGCGCTATATACGTTTTTCATTCATTCATAATGTTGATTGTGTCTTCTGAGCTACAAGAGGGCAAGTCTAGCCTAAAGGTCATGTCTCTGAGTTATCTTGGCTGCTTAAAGGGATTATTTAATTAACTCAAGTTAATTAGGTCTGGTCACAGGTGTATTTTCAGAGTAATATAAGCAGGATATGTATGCACCTCCTCTTTTGGTGTATCTGTATTCCTCAATAAAGATTGTGATTCCTGTTTGACCTTCAACACAGAGCACTTCAAGCATCAACCCCGCTTCCGTGCTGGGTCTTTGGCTTAGCACTCACAGATACTCTTCAAGCATCACCCCCTCTTTTCTGCTGGGTCCTTGGCTTAGCACTCACAGATACTCTTTAAGCATCAACCCCGCTTCCGTGCTGGGTCCTTGGCTTAGCACTCACAGATACGATTCAAGCATCACCCTTGCTTCCCTACTCGGTCCCTGGCTTGGCACTCACAGATACTCTTCAAGCATCACCCCCGCTTTCCTGCTGGGTCGTTGGCTTAGCACTCACAGATACTCTTCAAGCATCACCCCCTCTTTTCTGCTGGGTCCTTGGCTTAGCACTCACAGATACTCTTTAAGCATCAACCCCGCTTCCGTGCTGGGTCCTTGGCTTAGCACTCACAGATACGATTCAAGCATCACCCTTGCTTCCCTACTGGGTCCCTGGCTTGGCACTCACAGATACTCTTCAAGCATCACCCCCGCTTTCCTGCTGGGTCGTTGGCTTAGCACTCACAGATACTCTTCAAGCATCACCCCGCTTCCCTGGCTTGGCACTCACAGATACTCTTCAAGCATCACCCCTGCTTCCCTGCTGGGTCATTGGCTTAGCAGTCACAGATACTCTTCAAGCACCCCCCCCCCCCCCGGTTCCCTGCTGGGTCCCTGGCTTGGCACTTACAGATTCTCTTTAAGCATCACCCCCAGTGACACACTAGGTCCCTGGCTTGGCACTCAAGCATCACCTCTGCTGTCCCGCTGTGTCCCTGACTTGGTACTTGCTAAAGTTTTCCCACTTCTTCACTCTCCCCGGCTGCTGAGAAGTCTGCTCTGGTACTCTCCTCAGCTTACTCACAGTAGTCTCCGCTAACAAGATGGATGGTCCCTTAGTGGAAACAGCTTCCCCTTTACCTCCAACCACAGCTGGTCCCTCCGTCGGCAGAACCGTTACTTCTGATTGGACTACAAGCCCGCAGTCCCAACCCTACACTGCTCTCTTGCTTCTGGGTAGGGCCTTAGACAGCCTAGCAGCCAGATGTCCCCAGGATAGGCCTCAGGCTGATTGGCACCATTACTAGTAAAAATAAACTTGAAAATGCCATAAAAATATCCCCTATTGTGTAGGTGGGATAACAATTGCGCAAACCAATAAATATACGATTATTGGGATTCTTGATACCAAAAACATGTAGCAGACTACATATTGGCCTAAACTAAGAAATTTGATTTTTTTTATTGGATGTGTTTTATAGCAGAAAGTAAAAAAGATTGTTCTTCTTTCAAAATTTCGCTCTTTTTTTGATGGCCGCTGGTGAGGCTTCATTTTATGGGCGCTGGTGACGCTGCATTTGATTTGGCGCTGGTGACGCTGCATTTGATGGGTGCTGGTGAGGTTGCATTTGATGGGCCCTGATGAGGCTACATTTGATGGGTGATGGTGAGGCTGCATTTTATGGGCGCTGCTGAGACTGCATTTGATGGGAGCTGGCAGGGCTGCATTTTATAGGTGCTGCTGAGACTGCATTTGATCGGCGCTGGCGGGACTGCATTTGATGGGGGCTGGTGAGGCTGTGTTTGATGGATGTGGGTGGGGCTGCATTTGATGGGCGCTTCATTAAAAAGGTGGGGTATACATGGGCAGGACAAAGGGGTGGATTAAGAGGTGGAGCCAAAGGGGGGCAGAAAAATGAGGTTTCGCCTAGGATGTAAAAAATCCTTGGACCAGCCCTGTGTGTAACCCCCCCCCCCCCCCCCCCCACACACACACAAGACATACAGTGGTGGCAGTAATAGGGTTAAGGACTTACAAACTAAATTAGTGACGGCGAGAAAAAAATTCAGATGAAATTCTGTGTGTGCACGCAGCTTAGCTCTATGGACTGGAACAAGCTTGTACCAACAAGGAGTGATGCCCCCTGACAATCACAGGCTTCTCCCTCCCAGGCAGCAACTCATAAAATAGCAAACAAAGCCTTGGAAATTACCCGTTCAAAAAGAGATGAGCAATGGCAGATCCCATGTTTGATCTTGGCCTGTTGCCCTTTAATACTGTAATCTGAAAATGAGCAGAAATTATGAGACTATTAAAAAAAAAACATGTCCTTGTGAAACAGAATTACTCAAGGCCAAAAACACACAATTCAGCTTTACAATGTGGGCGAGGTGCGTAAAACCCTCTGTGATAAAGTTATGGACATGTTAGAAGTGAACGAGGAAAATTGGAAGGCGTGATGTAAAATCATTTGGCATTGCTTGCAGACAGGATTCAGACTAAACACATTCACTACCCATGTTAAAACTGCCCATTTTAACTGAATAAGCCTGGCTCTACAGTCTTGATTTATTTCCTGCAGCATCCGAGTTGCCAGCCTTCCTGATTTAAGAATTGCACCTGTGGAGCCTGAACGTTAGAGCACCGGATCACAGGTCGTGTACTCTTCTCCTTTGATCAGAAACATTTCAGGATCATTCAAACTTAATGTTCAGAACCTCAGAGTCGTCTCGTCCAACCATTCAATGTCTTGCCAAAAGTGTTACTCCATCTGAAATCTTGGAACTACTCTCCATCTTGGACCCTATGATTCCTGGGAAAGATCCACAACCTTTTGAATCATCACTCCCTATAGAGCCGTCCATCTGAGGAGCTCTTACACGCGCATCTGACACATTGCTCTTGGCATATGTGTCCAACATTTGTGGTAAGAGTACCCATCTTTTTTCATATATCTGTTTGGTTTACCTGTATGCCCATCCGTGCTGACCACGGGCACCATCAGTCTCTCCATTAACACAGGAGCGGTGGACAGGAGTGCTCCATATGAAGACTTGCCTGCTTTGATTTGAAGGACTTGTTTTGTTATTTACACTTCACCTGTTTGCATATAGGGTTTCACCACCCTTTATATATTTTCTTGTTTTTGGACTACATCATTATAATGTTACCCATGTAAATGGGATTGGTCTACATTGCTTCATGCAATCCCATGCCCACTAGCGCTGCACTTATTTTTCTTTTATTGTGTACTCACAGGGTGTTTCACTGTTAGTGCTGGCTGCTTCTCTTTTTTTCTTCACATTTCAGCAGCGCAACTTTATTTTGTTTTGTTTAAACACATTCACTGCTCACAGCATTGGAGGAGATCCATGTGAAGATCTGGTGATATCTCCTTCCCAACTTCGGCCAGCTTGGCCCACCACCAGTCAGCTATGGACATGGTGTAACGTACTCCCGAGCCTAGACACTGAATCCTTAGCTTGCCACGTAAGTAACAATAACATTTTATAACACAATCCTCAAATGGATTCGAATTGTTTGACCTTGCCATAAATTATTTAGTGCTCCAAAACATCAAAACTTATAATCAATAAACCAAGCAAGCATGGTAAAGCATAGCAAAGTGCAGACTTATTCATTTACATGAAAAATAAAAAATAAATAAAGTTAATATCAATAAATTATATGATCTCCAATTTCCTATGTGTTCTCATGCAATATAATTGTGCAAAAAAATAAAAAATGAAATCCATAATCCAAAGTTACGTGTTTTGATTGTTGTTTCGTTTATTGATTATTATGGGTTTTGATGTTTCGGAGCACTAAATATTCATGGTGCGGAGCTGCAATCAGTTCTAATTTATTTTTTATTTTTTTTATTTGCAGCAGCAGTGGAATTGGGTTTCTATTTTGTGGTTGCACTTTTTACTTTGCGGATCGCACTGTCACTTTATCCTGAGGGCAGAGTAAGGGAGGATTCCAGCGATTTTTCATTTTGGTGGCAGCCAGCACCCATACTATACCTCTTAACTGTCTGTCAATCAGAAGGACTGTCCCTTTTTTTTTGGAACTAAATCCTTCTGTCCTTCTTTCCTTCTTATTTGTTTGTCTTGTTTAATGGATGTATAGACCCCTAAAATAAATGCAATGCTTAAGGATGTAGTTATAAAAAATTTGCATAGCAATTCGCCTGGTGAAAGTGCATGTACAGTCACCATGTGCAAGTGGAGCAAAAAACAAATACTATCGTATTGGTAGATTGGTTTTCATTGATTTTAAATGGAAAATATGGTCACTAGATGGAGCTGGATATTATGGAATTTCTTATAATACTCAGCACCAACTAATGGGGTAAACATGGTAATTTCCATATTAAATCAATGAAAAACATTTAATGTAATTGTAAAGTCTGTTTTTTTTTCTATAAAAAAAAACAGCCCAGATCCTCCTCTTCCCGGGTCCCTCTTTGCTGCTCCTGGCCCCTCCCTCCAAGCAGCCGAGTCACAGCTCCCTTCAGATCTGGAGCCCCAGCCCCACCCACTTTCTCTCCTGATTGGCTAGCTGACTTTGGTTGACAGCAGCGGGAACTTTTAATTATTATTATTTATTATTATTAATTTGTTAGGTTCCATTCCATAGGTGTCCGCAGCCTATTGCATTAGGGTGTGCACCCCAAAGCTCCAACACATATGCGTTTGACAAATTTACCAGCCTCTTCCCCGCTCTCCATCCTGAAACAATGGGAGAAAGGGGGAGCAAGGGAGCAATAGAGGGAAGAGAAACAGGGAAAAGAGCGGTGGCATATATTAGTACTGATCCCCTATATTTTCCTCCTGTGGCAGCTAAATGTTGACAAAACAAAGAGGAGGAGAAGCCTACTTTCAGCTGCTGCAGGAGGAAAATACAGATCGGTTCCACTAAATTTCACCCCCGCCACCTCTCCTGTCCAGGTTCCGAGGACCGGCAAGGAAGGATTGTGGTTTACCTGTCACCTGCCCACCATTGACAGGTTGTCAACCCCAGGATTAGGGTGTTCCTAGGCACACCCCTTGCGCACGCCTATGTTCCATTCATTTAGATGCGGCATTCATTATTTTGGATCATTAGTAACTTCGGATAAATTTGCATTTATGTTCATTAACAGCCAAATTTGAAATGAAATTTCAATACCTATAATTTAATAGTAAGTTATTATTAATTAATTAGTTATTATTTTGGATTTAACTTCAAAATTTTCACACTTCCAAATTTCATAATTTTCAAATTTCCGAATTTATGAATTTACAGGTTTTCTAACTTACGAACTTATGATTTTATGAGCTTACGAATACTGCATCTAAATGAATGGAACATAACGAATTCAAATTTTTCTGAAGTTACGAATTTGTTAGAAATAATGAATTTCGATCATAACGAATGAACCAAAAAAACAAAAAACCCAAAATAAATGAAACACATTTTTCGACAGTGCACATGTCTAGTAAAAAGTTCAGTTGTTGGATACATTCATCCCTGGTGGAGATCATTAAAAAGCGGAGTTCCACCCTTAAAATCACTTTGTTTCATTCCATCCAGCATACTGGAGTCAGCGCCAGTATGCTGTTTTTTTTTTTTTTTTAATGCATGTACTTACTTTATATAAAATCATTGAATTTCAGGCGCACCGCAGCATGTCGCCGCTATAAGGCGTCACGCCTTCCGGAAACAGCCGATTAGCATTCGGCTCTTCTCGGCGCCTGCGCACAGACTCAGGAGCTGACTGCGCAGGCGCCGAAAATAGCCGGTCCTAGTTCGGCTTTTTTCGGAGGGCGTGACGCGGCTATATACGGCGCCTGCGCAGTCAGCTCCTGGGTCTGTGCGCAGGCGCCGAGAAGAGCCGAATTCCAATTCGGCTGTTTTCGGAAGGCGTGACGCCTTATAGCGGCGACATACCGCGGTGCGCCTGAAATTCAATGATTTTATATAAAGTAAGTACATGCATTAAAAAAAAAAAAAAACAGCATACTGGCGCTGACGCCAGTATGCTGGATGGAATGAAACAAAGTGATTTTAAGGGTGGAACTCCGCTTTAAAGAGGAGGTTCACCCTAAACATAATCTTTCCCATGTGATCCAGCATACTGGCGTCAGCGCCAGTATGCTGTTTTTTTTTTTTTCAAATGCCCCACTCACTGTGTAATCTTTCATTTTGATTTTTTTTCCCCAGTGGTGGATGGTGCCTGTATAGCTTCCGAAAATATCCGACGCAATGCGGCGCCTGCGCACAGACCTAGGAGCTGACTGCGCAGGCGCCGTATTTCTCCGATATCTATGGCGCGTCACGCTCTCCGAAAAAAAGCCGAAATAGGACTCGGAGAAATACAGCACCTGCGCAGTCATCTCCTAGGTTTGTGTGCAGGCGCCGTATTGCGGCGGAAATACCCGAGTCCTAAATCGGGTATTTTTGGAAGCCGTGACGGGCTATACAGGCGTCATCCACCGCGGGGGAAATAAATAAAAATTAAAGATTACACAGTAAGTGGGGCATTTAAAAAAAAAAAAAAAACAGCATACTGGTGCTGACGCCAGTATGCTGTATCACATGGGAAAGAGTATGTTTAGGGTGAACCTCCTCTTTAAGTTAGTATACTGGGCCACCACATACTCCTTACTCCTCTACAGAAAGAGAAGAAATTACATTTTTGCGATTTTGAAAGAGGAGTTTAGTCTTGTCAGTTATAAGATAAGAATTGTTCTGTTTTTTGTTTACTGCAGTGACCACTAGGGGGCCTAAATTACAGTATTGATGTATGTGAATATGTATACTGGTAAAAAAAAATGTATAATATATATATATATATATGACTTGTTTACAAGTGACACGATCGCGGGACACCGGCAGACGTCCCACGGTCACGGAGCACATGGCACATTTAAATGGACGTACATGTAGGCGCATTTGCCTGTCCGTGCCATTCTGCCAACGCAAAAGTGCGTACGAAGGTTGGCAAGTGATTAAACACCTAACTGGAAAAATATGTCATTAGCTTGACATTAAATACCGGGGATATGCTTCCAGCTAGATGCCATAACCCTAGTATTAACATTATTCTTGAAGTGCTGGTCTTTCTGTTAAAAGTAATCCGATTGGACCCTCTGCCGATATCCAGTGGTTCTCGGGCTGTTTGATTGGGAAGCCCGAGAACCAGTCTGGCACTGGTGGCGGCTAGCCACCAGTGATGAACAGGGGAAAGATGGCCTCCTCTCTATGGCCCAGGAAGATCGGAGCGAGTTCATGACATCATTTTTTTTTTTTAAAGATTTTGATCAATGTTCTTTTTTTTTATCTAATGCTTTCCATTGTAGAGGAGAGATGTGGGGTCTTACTGACTAGTGTTGCTCACGAATATTCGCATTGTGAATATTCGCTACGAATATTGCATATTCGAGTATTCGCGAATAACTCGAATATCGCGGCGAATATTCGCTATTTCGAATATTCGTATTTTTCAAATTTCGCAATCAATTTCGCATTCGCAATTTTTTTTTTTATAAAATATAGCGAATATTCGTAAATATCGAATATTCGTGATATTTTCTAAAAAAAAAAAAAAATTGCAAATTTTTTTTTTTTTATATAAAATATCACGAATATTCGATATTTACGAATATTCGCTATATTTTATCCAAAAGAAAATAGAGAAATTTTGCAATCATTTTCGCTTTCGCATATGCAAAATTCCGCTTTTTTTTTTTGTTTTATAAAATATAGCGAATATTCGTAAATATCGAATATTCGTGATATTTTATCCAAAAAAAAAATAGAGAAATTTCGCATTGGCGAAATTTCGCAAATTTTTTATTTTTTTATAAAATATCACGAATATTCGATATTAACGAATATTCACAAATATTCTTCGAAATATTCGCGAAATATCGCGAAATCGAATATGGCGTATTCCGCTCATCACTATTACTGACCCCACATCTCCCCATAAATAGGATCTGTCATCATACCACCCAACTTTTTGAGATGGGAACGAGGGACACCTATCTGCAAAAGTATGCAGGCATAGGACACACCCCTTGCCACGCCCCCTAATAGGAGAATTATACACAAAAAACAAGATTGGTTAAACCCATAAGTGCTATTTTTGCCACTACTATCCCTTTATATTGGCTTTTGGAATTTGCAAATGCAGCAATTTAGAAATCAGATGAAAGGTTTCACACTGGAAAACACTTTTTGAAAGATAAATAAGTGCATTTTATATACATCTATAGAGATCAGACCAAAATGAGGGACAAATGAGGAGGAGAGAGGGACAGAGGGACATTGCTCCAAATCAGGGACAGTTGGAATCTATGCTGTCATACTTTATTTTTGTCATAAGGGGATTTTATATTTCTTGTGACAGCAATAAAAGTGATTAAAAACATGTAAAAGGACAGTAAAATAAATTCAAAATGTAACAAAATAAATAATAAGAAAAATGTTTAACCACTTGCCGACCAGCTCATGCACATTTACACACGCAAAGTGGTTCGTTACCACAAATAGACGTATTGATATGGCTGCCCCTTCAGGAACCATGGCAGGTGCGCACGTGCGCCGGCTGCACGGTGGAAGTCCCAATTGGTGCCGACCGCCTGCAATCGCGGGCACGAGAGCCAGAACGGGGATTTGTGTGTGCGTAAACACACAAATCACTGTTCTGACAGGGGAGACACATCTGCTGTTTGTAGTAATTACGAACGATGATATGTCTCCTCCCCCAGTCAGTCTCACCCCCCCCCCCCACAGTAAGAAACACTCATGAAGGAACACACCTAACCCCTTGATCACCCCCTAGTGTTAACCCCTTTCCTTCCAGTCACATTTACACAGTAATCAGCGCATTTTTATAGCACTGATCGCTGTAAAATGTCACTGGTCCCAAAAATCGGTCAAAAGTATCCGATCTGTCCGCTGCAATGTCGCAGTACCGCTAAAAATCGCAGATCACCGCCATCACTAGTGGAAAAAAATTCCATAAATCTATCCCATAGTTTGTAGACACAATTTGCACAAACCAATCACTATACGCTTATTGCGATATTTTTTTACCAAAAATATGTAGAAGAATACGTATCGGCCTAAACTGAGGAAGAAATTCATTTTTGGGGATATTTATTATAGCAAAAAGTAAAACATATTGTTGTTTTTTTCAAAATTGTCGCTCTTTTTTTGTTTATAGCGCAAAAAAATAAAAACGGCAGAGTTGATCACATCCACCAATAGAAAGCTCTATTTGTGGGGAAAAAAGGATGTGAATTTTGTTTGGGAGCCATGTCGCACGACCGCACAATTGTCAGTTAAAGCGCCGCAATTGTCAGTTAAAGCCCCACAGTGCCAAATCGCAAAAAATGGTCTGGTCATTTGGCAGCAAAATCCTCTGGGGCTGAAGTGGTTAAAACAGAACTAAAGTTCTACTGTCACAAACTGTGAGCAGGCAGTTCTTCATTACAGAAGAGACCTTTAATAGTCTAGTCAGGAATGGGTAAATCCTTCAGGTCTGTAAGTGGTTAAAGCACCCCCATGCTGGTTCGCAGTGGTGAACGCATACCGTGTTTCCCCGAAAAAAAGCCTGGGTCTTATATTAATTTTGTCAACAAAAGACCCAGTAGGGCTTATTTTCGGGGTAGGTCTTAACATTTTCTCTCTCTCCCTGCCTGTCAGGAATCCCCAGTTTGAACAAACTTAAAATGCCCAAATCTTTTATTTTACAGTAGCAGACAATACAGAATGTGTGTGTGCCCCTGCAATACAACAGTGCCAAACACCTCAGCTCTCCTCCACCTCCCCCAGCCACCAGCAAGGGACCCCGGCCCCCCTCCCTCAGCAAGGCTTGAAGCAGGGAAGAGGGAACACCAGCATGTGAAGAAAAATAATCTGTGAATACCTTGTGGAGACAGGAGTATCCATGCTGCATACCGAACACAGTATGACATGTTGATAGCAGAGGCTCTGCACCGTACCTTCTGTGACCTGCCGAAGCTCTGCGGAGGGAGGGGGGCCAAGATCCCCCGCAGACAGGCGGGAGAAGAGGAGACCAGCGGGGAGATCAGCTGAGGTGTATCATAGGCACCTGACATCGCTAGACACACACCGCACACCGCCATAACAGGATCTGACACCGCTAGGATTATACCGCGTTTCTTCGAAAAGCACACAATCACCACGAACTAGGGCTTATTTTTGGGGTAGGGCTTATATTGCAGCCCTCCTGGAAAATAGCGCTAGGTCTTATTTTTGGGGTAGGTCTTATTTTCGGGGAAACACTCTAGGTAAATCACGTCCCATTCCATGCGCGTATGCAGTTTTAAAGCATGACATGTTAGGTATCTATTTACTCGGCATAACATCATCTTTTATATTTTACAAACAAAAAATTGGGTTATATATTGTGTTTTTTTTTTTCAAAAGAAATTGCGTTTGAAAAACCACTATGTGACGTAAAAAATTGCAACGGCCCCATTTTATTCTCTAGGGTCACTGCTAAAGACAATATATACAGTGGGACATTGGTTTACGAGTAACGCGGTTAAAGAGGAAGTAAACCCTCTTAAAAATATCTTAAAAAAACAAACCTCTGCAAGACAAAGGCATAATGAGCTAGTATGCATAGCAGCGAAGCCCCTGCAGCGGTCCTGGTCTTCCCCTCTGGCCGCCGACATGTTGTCCCGGAGTTACTTCTGAGTATCGGGGCTCCGGCGCTGTGATTGTCCGGAGCTGCGATGATGTCACTCCCGTGCATGCACATAGGTGCCATTGCTTCAGTTTGCCCCAGTGCGCATGTGCCGATGACACAGGGGGATATCTCCTAAACTGTACAGGTTTAGGAGATATCCTGGGTAGCTACAGGTAAGCCTTAAAGGGGTTGTAAAGGAAACTTTTTTTTTTTCATAATAAGCATCATTTACTCGCAGACATTCCTCTTTTCACTTCCTCATTGTTGGTTTTTGCTCAGAAGTTGCTCTATTTCTTCTCTGTTCTGTTCACTTCCTGCTTGTCTGATTGCTACTCACCACCGTGAAGGGAGACTTTACTGCAGTGGTCAGTGACGTGCTCGCCCCCTCCTGGGAACTACATCTGTGCGGCAGGATGCTCTCTACGTGTTAGAGACTTCAAGGAGGTGTGAATTCCTGGGCGTGCCGCAATGCATACTGGGAAATGTAGTTCTTACATGAACGAGCACCGCAAACCAGTAAGTGAATGAGAGAACAGAAACTAGATGAAGGAATTTAATAGGTAGTTATTTGTTTGTTAACAGAATCATTACACCATTCTGTCTGTCTACCTTGCAGACATTCATTTTAGGCAAAACATTTTTTTCCTTTACAACTCCTTTAATATAGGCTTACCTGTAGCATAAAGTTATAAAAAAGGGTTTACAACCACTTTAACAAACGTTTTAAATAACGAGCAACTTTTTATTTTTAGATCCTGACTCATTTTGCGAGTGTTGTCTCGCAAAACAAGCTGAATTCAAGCTTTAGGGGACGGTGTGCAGTACCGCATTCGGCCAGAGGTGCGGGGGTGCCAGTGACACTCGGAATGGTTCAGAGCCATTTGAAAATACTCAGAATTACTTGGAAATACTCGGAAACACTCTGTAAGGCCGTGTACACACGACCGATTTTCTCGGCAGAATCCAGCAAGAACCTCGATGGGAGACGTATTCTGCCGAGGAAACCGGTCGTGTGTACACTTTTCGCCGAGAATCCCGTCGAGCCAAAAAGAGAGCATGTTCTCTATTTCCTCGTTGTTCAATGGGAAAATTTGGCTCAACGAGCTTTTTGACTGCCGAACTAGGAACTCGACGGGCGGAACGATGAGTTTTGCCCGACGGGTTTCTCGGTCGTTTGTACGCCGCCTAATTCTCCTTTCCTGAGTGTTTCCATTGACTTCTATGGGAAAACTTGCTTTGATATGCGAGTGCTTCGGATAGTAAGCATTCTCCTGGAACGGATTATGTGAGTAATGCACTGTACAATGTTTGGGGGTTTTCTAGCATACAAATTCAGATTTTTACTTGTAAACAGAAAAGTGTGAGAATAGGCTTGGTCCCCTTTGACAGCAATGGGCTGAAGCTATAATGATCCTATGGGCTTGAGGACAGAAATAGATGAGGATATGGGTTGGGTTCTTTGTTTCTTTTCTTTTGTAGAGTTACAATAGACTTGCAGGCAGGACAACCAACCATGCATGTGTTGCCATATGGGTCCCAGAATATATGTTTATATATAGAGCACACCTGCATAACGAAAACTTTGTACGCTTTACTATGCAGCTGTAGTAAGAGCTCTGAGAAGAAATCCTACAATTTTACTCTTTAGCTACTCCTTCTACAGATAGATACTCTACAGCTAGTCTATCTGCTCCCTGAACTGCACGGCACGGCTTTCGGTCATTACCTTTTCAGCTATTTGTACTATAAGGCAACATATACACAAGGTAAGCATGTTTTGCCTTACTAGCTCATTTTCTATCAATGGTGTACTTCACACAGACTTCCTACAGGTCTTCTGTATGTTTTGATTCTCCCTGTTCAAGAGCTGATGCTACCGATTGAGAGACAAGATCATCTGGTGCCCAGGGCAAAGATGTAGAATGGCGCCCCCTCTAGGGTGAACAGACAACCCCGGTTTCGGGGGACAGTCCCCGGATTGAGGACACTGTCCCCGGACCAAGTCTGTCCCCGGTTTTGTCCCCGCATTGGATTTGAACAGGGGCTGGGGCAATTTCAAAGACAGTGGGCCAGATTCTCAAAAGAGATACGACAGTGTATCGCAGGAAACACTGTTGTATCTCTGTTTTTTTTACTGGGTATCTATGCGTCTGATTCCTAAAATCACTTACGCATGGATACAGTGAAGATCCGACAGGTGTAAAACACTTACACCGTCGGATCGGAGATGTAATGACTTCACTGGCCGCTAGGTGGCCTTTACGTTGATTTCTCATTTGCCTATGCAAATGAGCCTAATACGCCGATTCCCGAACATTTTTACGCCACCCCGTCGTCGTTTACGTAGTTTCCGTAAGCGTAAACCTACCCCTGCTATATGAGGGGTAGGTTTACGAAGTTCCGTCGTTGCCATGTTAAGTATGGCGTCGGGTCAGCGTCGTCTTTTTCTGTCGGTTACGTAGTTTTACTAAGTCATTCGCGAATAGGGATTTATGTAAACGACGCTCACGTCGGTTTCATTCACTTTTTCCGACGTGAGCTGGAGCATGCGCACTGGGCTATTTTTGCGGCCGGCGGATGCACAGTTCGATCGACGCGGGGGCGCGCTTAATTTAAATACAAGCCGCCCCCTTTGAATTACGCGGCTTTACGACGGAGCAAGTGCTTGGAGAATACGGCACTTGCTCTGTTAAGTTGCGGCGGCGTAGTGTTAATGGCTTATGTTACGCCGTCGGCCATTCTACGTGAATCTGGCCCAGTCAGTGCAGAATTAAAAAAAAAAATCTGTATTACACCCCCCTGCTCCACTGCTCCTACTAGCTTAGACATAGCTCCCAACTGTCCCTGATTTTGAGGGACTGTCCCTGA
Organism: Rana kukunoris; assembly: GCA_029574335.1. Taxonomy (NCBI): domain Eukaryota; kingdom Metazoa; phylum Chordata; class Amphibia; order Anura; family Ranidae; genus Rana; species Rana kukunoris. Next base: position 20,227,487 of record CM056054.1, read on the forward strand.
TTTGGAGCAATGTCCCTCTGTCCCTCATTCCTCCTCATGTGTCCCTCATTTTGGTCTGATCTATATAGTTGGATATAAAATGCATTTTTTCTCTTTCAAAAAGTGTTTCCCAGCGCTAAACCTTTCATCCAAAATAGCATTTGTAAATTTCAAGGGCCAGTATAAAGGCATAGTTATGGTTAAAAAAAAGTCCTTGTGGGTTTAACTACTCTTTTTTAAGGTTATTTCTCCTTTAAGGGGGCGTAGCAGGGGGCGTGTTAGATTCCTACAGCAGGTGTCCCTCATTCCCATCTCAAAAAGTTGGGAGGTATGGCTTAGGGCAGGGCTCAAAATTTCAAGTCCTGAGCTACTAGCCAGGCCTCAAGAGTTACTCGCCACCAGTTGCCCCACATAATTCATAAACTGCCCTGAGCCTAATTGCACCTGTAAACACGCCCTTGTAGATTATCTCATGGAATGACAATGTTATATGCAGAATCAAGTTACAAAATTAAATATTACCAACAACAACTTTAACAAAATGGGACAGGGCACTGGGGGCAGACCAGAGGGACAGGGCACTGGGGGCAGACCAGAGGGACAGGGCACTGGGGGCAGACCAGAGGGAGAGGGCACTGGGGGCAGACCAGAGGGAGAGGGCACTGGGGGCAGACCAGAGGGACAGGGCACCAGAACTGGGTCTCTTCCCCATTCTTTTGCTGTCTCCTCTGCAACTCCCATCTATCCCCTTTCTCCCATTCATCTCATCATCAGGAGCCTGTGTGTGCGGCTCCACGCTTGCATGTCCCCACTTCCCCCTTTTATTCAGGCTGGCAGAGAGGAGAGGAGCTGCAGCACAGCGGGAGGGAGTACAATCCAGCGCTGAGATCCACACAACTGCACAGCCATTGACACCATAGCACAGCGCACACTGACACCGCACAGCACACATTGAGACCAGTCTGTTTACAGTGCTCAGGCTGAACTGTTGGACACTTATGCCTCATTTCCACTGAACGGAACGTTTCGTGTCGGTACAGTTTGGAGCGCTTAGAATGGTTCGGTCTATTCTGCTAAGCATTTCCACTGCAAATCGGACCATCCGGGACCATACAAGGTTTCAAAAAAATGCCTAGCACTTACACCAATCAGTGAGATGTATTGTATGGCCCAACATCTGAAACAGGACCCTTGCTGGTACGGTACGGTTCGCTTTTATGGCACGCTTTCATAATGGAAACACCCAAAATAGCGTACCGTACCGAACCGTACCGAACCGATCCGCTCAGTGGAAACAAGGCATTACATAGAGCACAAGGAGAAGAAAACTGCACAAACTGGAAGGCTGCCGCTCTCATGTCAGGGCAACTTTCAGTGAGCGCTGCACCGGAGTGGTAATTTTCGCAATCCTCCACCTCACTCATTACTTTCTGCTCTCCAGCTACATTGGTCAGGACCCGGGGGAGGTAGGCAGGCTCAGAGAGGTCATACTGTTAGGTCCCATGGCTTAATGAGAATTGTAAGGAGAGCACCCGTGTACTGCTCTGCCTGTGCGCGGCTCACCAGACTACTTTTCCCGAGCATGCACCTTTCCTCTTTGGCCACCAATCTTATCGGGACTCTAAGTGTAGGCACAGATTGCAGGGAGATTGATGCAGCCCTGTCATCACTCGCCCCCAGCTTAAATCCACTCGCCAAATGCTAGTAGGCGAGTGGAAATTTTGAGGGCTGGCTTAGGGGGTCTATTTTTTTCCCATTATCTGTGCCCCTTTCTGATGATCATGTGCTGGTCGGAGCGGAGGGAATATTTCTTCTGTTTCAGGCGCATGTTTTTCTGTCTTGGCTCAAGTCCCAGCCAGCCGTCTGCCTATCTTCTTGCCTTCCCTGGCGCAAGGATCTTCCTCCGTTCCTCACTCAGTAGTAGCCGGGGGTCGGAGAGTAAGACTTGACAGGCTGTGAGGCGGGGGGGGGCAGATAGTCGCTGATTGCCGCCATTACTAGTAAAAAAAAAATATGTCCCTGGATTTCATTTAAAAGATCTGGTCACCTTAGCCCCCTCCACCCAGCTTGGAATAGTGGGTGGGCTAAAAACAGTGCGTACAACGCTGAGAATGGAATGTATACATTGGTGGTGACATGTACTAAAATAGTGCCGATGGTTATGGCACACCACACTGAACTGAAGAGCTTAACCACTTAAAGCGGAGGTTCACCCTAAAAAATATCTAGCATACTTCCTACATCTACAGTATGCTGTTTTTTTTTTTGCCGTACATATCTTTTTACTGTTATTTTCCCCCCGTCTTCCGGGTTCTGGCTCCCGCGGGAGTGGGCGTTCCTATTCAGAGGTTAGATGATTGACGTCTGGTGAAAAACTTCTCCTGGCGCATAAGGTGCGTCACCAGTTTTCCGTAAGTAACTGCGAGTCGGCTCTATATGGCGCCTGCGCAGTCAGCTCTACACGGCGGGCGCAGGCGCCATATAGCGCCGTATAGAGCCGACTCGCAGGTCGGCTACTTACGGAAAACCTGGTGACGCGCCTTATGCGCCAGGGGAAGTTTTTCACCAAACGTCAATCAACTAACCTCTGAATAGGAACGCCCACTCCCGCGGGAGCCAGAACCCGGAAGGCGGGGGGAAAATAACAATAAAGCGATATGTACGGCAAAAAAAAACAGCATACTGTAGATGTCGGAAGTATGCTGGATGTAATGGTATATAGATGTTTTTTTAGGGTGAACCTCCGCTTTAAGGACCAAGCCTCTTTTTCAGACTTAGGGCCAGATTCACATAGATTGGCCGACGGCGTAGCGTAAGCCATTTACACTACGCCGCTGCAACTTAACAGAGCAAAAGCCGTATTCCCAAAGTACTTGCTCCGTAAGTTGCGGCTGCGTTGTGTAAATGGCCCAGCGTAAGGCCGCGTAATTCAAAGCGGGCGGCTTGTATTTAAATTAAGCGCGCCCCCGCGTCAATCGAACTGCGCGTGCGCCGGCCTCAAAAATAGCCCAGTGCGCATGCTCCAGCTCAAGTCGGAAAACGTGAATGAAACCGACGTGAGCGTCGTTTACGTAAATCCCTATTCTTGAACGACTTAGTAAAACGACGTAAACGACGGAAAAAGACGACGCTGTCCCGACGCCATACTTAACATGGCATACGACGGAACTTCGTAAGGTTACCCCTCATATAGCAGGGGTAACCTTACGCTTACGGAAACGACGTAAACGACGACGGGGTGGCATAAATCGGCGTATTAGGCTTATTTGCATAGGCAAATGAGAAATGAACGTAAAGGCCACCTAGCGGCCAGCAAAGTCATTACATCTACGATCCGACGGTGTAAGTGTTTTACACCTGTCGGATCTTCACTGTATGTATGCGTAAATGATTCTAGGAATCACACGCATAGATACCCGGGAAAAAAAACAGAGATATGACGGTGTTTCCTGCGATACACCGTCGTATCTCTTTTGAGAATCTAGCCCTTAGTGTTTACAAGTTAAAACATTTTTTTTTGCTAGAAAATTACTTAGAACTCCCAAACTTTTTTTTATATCACTCTAGAGAATAAAATGGCAGTCATTGCAATACAAGCGCACTTTTTGGAAGCCCAATTTTTTTTCATATTGAGAAACATAATGTAAATTGATACCCAACATGTCACGCTTCAAAATTGCGCCCGCTTGTGGAATGGCGACAACATTTTATCTCATATCCTTCCCTCCTTTTTTCTTTCCTTTCCTTCTCATTTCTTCTCCCTTACTCCCCTTTCCCATCCTCTCAACTCTCCTCTCCTTCCCCATCCTTCACTTTTCCTTTCTTCTCCTGTCCTCCTTCTAATTTCTTCTCATCTTTTCTCCTCCTCCACTCTCCTCTCTTTTTCTCTCCTCTTCCATCCTCCCTATACCTATACCTCACTTTTCCTTTCCTCCCCTCCTATTTCCACTTCTCTGCCCATGAATAACCTTCATTCTCTTCTCTTGGTAGACAAGGCACCAATGGCTATATACAGACCGAATCTCGCAGTTCTACTAATCACAATATTTCTTCTGGGCTTTGGATGGCACAGGACCCAATTTCAGGTGAACTTTCTTCTATATGGATGATTATAATGCAGCAAACCTGTGCTTATCTACAGTACAATGCCTTGAAAAAGTATTCATACCCCTGGAAATTTTTCACATTTTTGTCATGTTACAACCAAAAATGTAAATGTATTTTGTTGGGATTTTATGTGATAGACCAACACAAAGTGGCACATAATTGTGAAGTGGAAAGAAAATGATAAATGGTTTTCAAAAATGTTTACAAATAAATATCTGAAAACTGTGTGGGGTACATTTGTATTCATCCCCCTTTACTCTGATACCCCCAACTAAAATCTAGTGGAATCAATTGATTTCAGAAGTCACCTAATTAGTAAATAGAGTCCACCTGTGTCTTATTTATTCTCAGCATAATACCAGCTGTTCTGTGAAGCCCTCGGGGGTTTATAAGAGAGCCTTAGTGATCAAACAGCATTATGAAGGCCAAGGAACACACCAGACAGTTCAGGGAAACAGTTGTGGAGAAGATTAAGTTATAAAAAAATCTCCCAAGCTTTGAACATCTCACTGAGCTCTGTTCAATCCATCATTGGAAAATGGAAAGAGTATGGCACAACTGCAAACCTACCAAGACATGGCCGTCCACCTAAACAGGCCGGGCCGGGCAAGGAGAACATTAATCAGAGAAGCAGCCAAGAGGCCCATGGTAACTCTGGTGGAGCTGCAGAGATCCACAGCTCAGGTGGAAGAATCTGTCCTCAGTACAACTATTATGCCGCGTACACACGGTCGTTTTTTGCGATGAAAAAAAACGACGTTTTCTGTGAAGTAAAAAACGACGTTTTTGAAACGTCACTTTTCAAAGACAATTTTGCATACACACCATCGTTTTTTCACAAAAAGCAAGGTTACGTTCACCACTCTTTTCCATTGAAGCTCGCTTCATAACTAGCTTCTGGGCATGCGCGGGTTGAAAAACGTCGTTTTGAACGACGTTTTTGCTACACACGGTGACTTTTTGTGAAACAAAAAACGACGTTTTGAAAAACGACACAAAAAATTCAAGCATGTTGGAATTTTTTTTTGGTCGTTTTTTTTTAAGACAAAAAACGACGTTTTGCCCACACACCATCAATTTAAATGACGTTTTAAAAAATTTCGTTTTTTTTCATCGCAAAAAACGACCGTGTGTACGCGGCATTAGTCGTGCATTCCACAAATCTGCCCTTTATGGAGGAGAGACAAGAAGAAAGACATTGCTAAAAGAAAGTCATAAGAAGTCACATTTGCACTTTGCGAGAAGCCATGTGAGGGACACAGCAAACATGTGGAAGAAGGTGCTCTGGTCAGTTGAGCAAAACACTGAGGGGGTTATTTACTAAAGGCAAATCCACTTTGCACTACAAGTGCAAACTACAAGTGCAAAGTGCACTTGAATTGCATTGAAAGTACACTTGGAAGTGCAATCGCTGTAGATCTGAGTGGTACATACAAGGAAAATAAAAAAAACAGCATTTTAGCTGGCACGTGATTGAATGATAAAATCAGCAGAGCTTCCCCTCATTTCAGATCTACCCCTCAGATTTACAGCGACTGCACTTCCAAGTGCACTTTCAGTGCAATTTCAAGTACATTTTGCACTTGTAGTGCAAAGTGGATTTGCCTTTCGTAAATAACCCCCTATATGTGGCAGAAAACTAACACTGCACATCACCCTGAACACACCATCCCCACTGTGAAACATGGTGGTGGCAGCATCAAGTTGTAGGGATACTTCACTTCAGCAGGGACAGGGAAGCTGGACAACGACTCTAAACATACAGCCAGAGCTACAATGGAATGGTTTAGATCATGTGTTTGAATGGCCCAGTCAAAGTCCAGACATAAATCCAATTGATAATCTGTGGCAAGACATGAAAATTGCTGTTCACAGACGCTCCATAAATTTGACAGAGCTTGACCTATTTTGGCAAGAAGAATGGGCAATTCTTTAACACGAGGGCCCCCAGATCCCGCCCCCCGCCCCCTATGTGAATGGGTACTGATTGTGACTTTCCAGTCACCATCAGTCCCTCCATCCGACCCCTTTTATTACCTCAGGATGTTTTCACCCACTAGTATCTCTTTACTACTTTCTCTACAGGGCCAAGTATTTTATATGTATATCACATATAATGCCCCTTATGTCATTCTCTCTCCTTTATGATGTAATTTCACCGTTGTTATTATCGTCCGTGTCATTTCCGGAAGCATCCGGATTATTTTATTATTTATTTTTTACATTTAGCATATTTTAATGTATCCCATTTTAGTCATATAACATGTTAATATATACATGCTTTTATTCCCATTCCATTCATGTGGTTTATCATTTTTATATATACATCTAATGTATAACATGTCATTATTGCAGAATCCGGACTCATATATGCCCCCCATGCCATCTAGTGAACACACTTATGCCCTGTACACACGATCGGTTCATCTGATGAAGCTGACTTTCATTAGTCTTGCCTACACACCATCAGTTAAAAAACCGATTGCGTCAGAACGCGGTGACGTAAAACACAACGACGTGCTGAGAAAAATGAAGTTCAATGCATCCGAGCATGCGTCGACTTGATTCTGCGTCGACTTGATTCTTTCTCACTCTATAGTTGCATTTGGACCATATCCATCAGTCACGGATATTTTGCTTTATGGCAGAAGCCAAATGAGAGGATTCATTTGCCTTGGTTCTGTCTAGCTTTTCCTATCACCACCAAGAATATGGCTGCCGTATTGTGGACATGGTCGCTGCACCACCTATAAAATGGCTGCGTCCAGCAGCGTACACAGATCCACTAGAAAATGGCCACCATCTACTTTCTGTCATTAGGCCACGGGAAAATGGCCACTGTAATTGTCACTCAATAAACGTTTTTAAAGGACACGTCCAGAGCCTAGTTTCATCCCCTGACCTGACGTGACCGTGACGATACATGTAGGGATGGATAGGCTCCGGAAATGACGCAGACGAGCTTGGCGCTCGTGGTTTTGAAACTGTTTGCTATTCTTTTTTAATGTGAGTACCCATTGATATTTTTTACAATAACACAGCGCTGCTGTCAATAAAATCCAATGACGCGGGCCCTGGGGGGGCGGGGTGGAGTCCGGCATTCTGTGTCTATAGACGCAAAGTCTGGACTCGGGAGCGTGCCCGCAAGGTAACCCCCAGGGAGAGTGCTTCTCCCAGGGGATTAACAAATGCGAGGAGGAGTCACACGTGCCGACGGGGGACCTCAGAAGACTATGATTGGGGTCATACAGTAGTACATAACGAACTGCACAGTGGAAGTAAGTATGGTATGTCAAGAACCCCTTTAATTATGCTCAATTGTCTACACAAACCTTGTGATCACAGGCTAATTTCAGTAGTTGGAGGGGGTTTGGATCTCCTTTAGTTTCCCCTGTCTTCTCCACAATGGTCCCCTTTTGGGATTTGAATTACTTTTGACTCTAACGAGCCAGAGGGAGTAATTAATAGGGCAATGCTAGTACCGTATAGTTAGCCAAATTGCCAATATAAAAGTCAATGGAGGAGGTGTAGCTAGACGTTGAGGAAGATTTACTAAAACTGGTGCACACAGAATCTGGTGAATCTGTGCACAGTAACCTATGTGTGTGTGGTGTTGGTGGTGGTGGTGGTGGTGGGGGTTGGGGCAATATTTCATGGCGATGTATCCTTGCCAACTACTTCAAAGTTGCATGAACCCAACTGTTCTTGGGCTATGCCAAGTGATGAATGGGGTTACTTCTCGCGTGGAGCTCGCTTCTCAATGCCTGGGACCAGGCGGAGACTGCGGACATGTGAAGAGTCTAACATTAAAGCAGTTCCCAGACTTAGAGATGAGCCTTCTCTTTGTGCAGTAATAAAGACTTCCTCTGAAACGTGTCTTGTCTCATGCTTTGAATATTAAAAATGAATACCGTTTTTGATTTGTGGTGCTCAGATGCAGTGTACTGTATTACGCTTTGATTCTCTACACAAACTTTGCACTAATAAATAGACATGTGCATTCGTTTTTGTTCAAATGCTTTTTTGTCCGAATTTCAGGTATTTTCGCTATTGTTTTAACAAACGAAAATGAACGCACAGAATACGAAAACCGAAAGATCCGACATAAAACAAATGCTTTATTTTCGTTTTTGTCGGTCAAATGTGCCTAACCTTAACTATTAGTCCAAGATTATTCTACATAGAGAGAAAAGATTTGACATTATAGAGAGAAAAGATTTGACATTATAGAGAGAATAAATAATAATAATAATGATGACGAATGTTATTGGCTGATTGTAACCAAAGAGGAGGAGCAGTAAAATAGCTAGAACTAATTTAACATTTTAACATGAACGACGAAGATTCGACAAAGCATCGAAAAATGTTGAATCTGTCATTGAAGGCTTATGGTGTCTGTCGAAAGTTCTAAGATGATTCGACGGAGCAGCAAAATTGTACGACGCTGCAATCATACATTTCCGGTCAAATGCTCGGCCCATAGGCTATAGAAAAATTCTATTATTGGTTGACTAGTAATAATAATTAATACATATAATTATTACTAGTCATACAACATTAGAATTCTTCTATAGCTTGTAGGCGGAACATTCGACCGGAAAAGTACAATTGCAGCGTCGAACAGTTTATCTGCTCCGTCGAATCTTCTTAGAACTTTCGACAGACAGTCAGACACCATAAGCCTTCAATGACAGATTCAACCTTAAATCTTTCGGATTTTCGGACAAATGCAATTTCCAACGAAAAACTAAATGAATAAAAAACGAATTTTCGGGAGTAACTAAATAAATACATTTTTTGGACGAAAACGAAAATCAGAAACAAAATATGCACATGTCTACTAACAAACTTATGATTAACATTTTTTGAAAAAGTAATTTTACCATTAAACTAATATGTTGCAGGGTTCTCTGAAAAAGTTGCTCCAAAGTTGCCATAGGCCAGAAGAAAAAGACGAAACCCCACCTCCCCCAATCCCATCCCTCCAAAGAACAGAACTCCAAGTTAACATAGATAACATGTTTGAGAAAATACAAAGACTTATCCCTGAAGCCCCATTCACATATTTCAACAGGACCACCAGTGGGAAAAATAGTAAGGCCTTCATAGTGAACCCCAAGCAACAATACTGTGTGGGAGAAGACTTGGTGGTACAGCTTGATATGTACGATTATTTAGGTAACAGGAAGACCAACGGTGGAGACTTCATAAGACCAAGATTATTCTCTCCAGAGCTTGGAGCAGCTGTGTCTGGCAGGGTGGAAGACTTCAACAATGGCTCTTATCATATCCATTTTCCATTGTACTGGGAGGGAAAATGCAAAGCCTCCATTTTGTTGTTCCACCCTAGCGAAGGGGTTGCAGCTCTTTGGAGATCCAGGCACAGCAGTCTGGGAGTTATTGGATTCTTTGGAAAGTTTGAAAAATTTGGCAAGGAAGCTACAACTCCGTGTGGCTTTAAGCTTGAAGAGAAAGACGGCAAGGAAATTTGTGAGTACGTAGATCCAGTCTATGAAGAGGCCTTCTACTGCTACAAAGTGCCCAACTTCACCTGTGAAAGTCTGAATCAAATGAGATGTTTCGATCCTTACGCTTCATATCTTACTCCCGGAGAAAGAGAAATTTTTCAGAGGTATAATGTTCTCCTAGAAGTGCAGTCTGCTGTAAAAATAGGTAATGTTCATGACTGAAGGTTAGCAAAGGCTCTTCAAACATCACATAATAAAAATATCACTAAATTGATGTCCTGACAAACCTTTTTCTTTTTATAGTCTTAAAAGAGAAGTATGGCAAGAGTTCTTTTGGCTATACTTCTCAAGTGGGTCACAGGATTGAATTTAGTTCTGTGCTCTTTCTGCATTAACTGAAGCGAGAAGAAGAATTCAGGAGTCTATTTCGGCCCAGGTTGCCACCATTACGAGTACCTGTCACTACCTGTGTTTACTGTCACATAGGGACATGCAGCAGCTAGAGCATTGGACTCCGTTTCTAATGAGTACCTGTCTAGATAGATAGTACACAATAGTAGATAGAAAGTAGATAATATTCAATCACATGGTATAATCATTTCATTTTTTGGCACCATGGCCATTAGTGGCTTCCTATATGAGGTCTTGATAGAGGGGAAATTAATAGAACCCCTGGAAGTAGGTGGGTTTTTTTTCTCTTTTTTTGTAGCACTACCGCCGTAGGAGCTGCTGGTTAGTTTTGGGCCTGCACGTTACCTCAACATTCGTCGTCTAGGGAAAGAAAGTCTGAAAGAACTCCAATGTCCACACAAGATGTAAAACCTCTAAGGCCGCGTATACACGACTAAAGAAATCCGATCAAATCGGTCTGACAGACCGTTTTGATCGGATTTGTCTCCTGGGATATGTTGGTTTGATCTGTGTACACACGGTCAAACCAAAATCCCCGCTGGCAGACAGCGCGGTGACGTGGCGGTGATGTTGATGCCGCCACGTCACCACTCCAGGAAGTAAAATACTTCCACGCATGCGTCGATCCATTCGGCGCATGCGGGAGAATTTTGTCCGCTTGTTAGGCGTACTAACCAGCGGACATGTCGGACGGACGGGTTTCAGCAGACAGATTTTAAAGCATGCTTTAAAATTTGTCTGCTGGAAAAACCTGTCTGTTCACCCGTACACACGATCAAATTTGTCTGCTGAAACGGTCCGTAGGACCGGTTTCAGCAGATAAATTTGATCGTGTGTACGCGGCCTAACAGTCAGGTTTCATTCTTTTGCACAAAACTTGTGAAGAAGGTAGAAGGATGAAGGGAAAGGGAAGGTTCAGGTACACAGTACAGATCACTGGGGAAAACCCCTAAACTCCAAAGTCATTCACCACTCCCTCCTGAGTGGGTATTGCTCATCCGGATAAACCCCTCTCACGTGGCCTAGGAGCCGAAATGATGCACGAACCAGTTATATAACAGTCTCTGCCACAGACTGATTGAGAACAAATTGAACAGTCCGGAATCCTCTGCCACAGAATATATTACCCGAACTTCCAGCCGTACAGTTAAAGAGCCTTTAAGCCGACCCGGCGAACTGTTGGACAACTTGAATTATGGATCCCTCCTTAATAAGGTCACCAGGCCTATCCCGAGACATAAGCTCTTCGCTTGGTCTCCTCCAGGGCAGGTCCTCCCCTGGCTTCCTTCAATAAGTGTAGCTTCCTTCTCTTAGATGGACAGCTTGGTATCCCTCTTGACTTGTAGGCCCTAGCCAGCATTAATGGGCCTAGCTATAGAGATGCAGCCTCGGACCGAAGTGGTCCTGGGGCTGGAAATCACGCAACACATACCTCATGCCAGGAGGGCCACGAGGAGAAGGACCGCAAAATATGGCGTCTGCCCCTTAAGTATCTCTTCCCGGCATGCACAGCGGGGCACCACTTCCATTGGGCTGCTCCCGAGGAAAGATACTCAATGATCTTTGGCTTGTTCCGACATTGACCTGTGGGGGTATCGCCACCTACAGGCAACAGTGGGAAAATGCTATCAGGCACAGCCATTGCCAGGACAGAGGCAAATTTTGTATAAATCATACAGTATGAGCCACATCATCGGCTCAGACTCCCAATAAATTTAACATAGCGCCCAATCATTTGGGAGAAGGGCACTACATCTTTTTTATGGACTGTTTGGTTTGTCACTTAAAGAGTTGGGGGGAATATTCAATCATGTGGTATAATCACCTCACTTTTATTAATAAAAAGAATGGACACCATGGCCATTAGTGGCCTCTTATATGAGGTCTTGATAGAGGGGAAATTAATAAAACCCCTGTAAGTAGGTGGGGGGCTTTTTTTTTTCCTTTCGTACACGGATATAGAAGGTCGCAGTAGGAGAATACACGTTTTTGAGTAGAAGAAATGGATTGGAAAGGAAAGGAGCAGACGTGCCCTACCGCATCAAGGGACCGCGTGGAGGAGGGTGGGGGTGAAGGGGGAGGAGGGAAATTTCTACTTCTTTTTTTGGAGGCGGGGGGGGGGGGGGGGGGGGTATTATAATTGGTTAATTTTCGAAAAGATAGTTCTGTACCTAACTCTCTCTTGTAATGTTAACTTTTTTTTTATTTTTTATGTATATCATTAAAGTATAGAATACAAAAATGTATAATTTTGAATGGATATGTTGGAATTTAAAATAAAATAAAAATGCAATAATAATAATAATAATAATTAAAAAAAAATTACACCTAGAATGCTCTCATAGTTGTACCCTGTAATAAATATTTACTGTAGATTTAAAATGAATCGTAAGTAGATATAAAAATATATATTTTCTCTTTTTCCCTATTCCCTACTCCTTTCCTGCTTCCTTTTCCAACTTTTTTTACCTTTCCTGTTTTCTCTCTCCCCATTCCTATTTCTTTTACAAGCAACGACAACTCGCCTAAATTTGTGGAAAAGCTCAGTTTTTCTGCTGATCCGTCTGTATTATATTGTTTATCTCTCTACTATCATCCACCATTGTGAAGTATTTTTACTGTGTAATTTTATTTTGTTTTCTAAGGTCAAATATTGCTGTTGAAATCCCTGAAAATTTTTCACCTATAGTAGTTACCGGATGTAACAGTAAGCTACTTATCTTCCTTTTGCTTTCTTTATTCAGGGCCGATCCTAGGCAGGGTGCACAGGGTGCATTGCACCCAGGCGCCTGCAGAGGTGGGGGCGCCGAACATCTAACAGACTCTCTAACAGAAACCCTCTCTGTGTCCATCAGAGAGCCCCCCCCCTCCAGGTCCCAATAAAGTACTCTGTTTCTCTTCTTGTATTTTGTTTATTGTTAAGAGATCATGTAAGGATCCCAGGGTAATGAAGACTTTGTAGGGGAGCATCACTGTGGTTGAGTCTTTGCCATAGAAACATTTGTAAAGGGGAGGAGCTAGTTAAATGATGACTCCCATGTGGGGGTGCCAGATATATTTCTGCACCCAGGCGCCTGTGACCCTAGGATCGGCCCTGTCTTTATTTATTATGCTTTATTTATTAAGCTGTCCAGGATATTTTTGCTGTGATGGAGCTGTTATGAAGGATTGATTAAGATTATCAAATCAATTTATTGACTAAAGGAAAAAATGTTTTGCTCCCTGCGAGCCTAAGCTTTGTTCTGGGCTAGTGACTTCAAATGTACCGATTCTAGTAGTGCGGGTGCGTCCATAAGGGGTGCATGGGGGCCGCCCCCTCTCTCCTGACACCGTTCTATCACCATAGATAGATTAATGCATTGCCGGTGTCTGGTCCCTTTTTAGGGCACCGGGCACCTGAAGTACAGCGGCGGGGGGTGTTTTATGGAAGCACCTGATTAGAGCCATAGGCTCTAATAGGCGCCCAAAAAGGTGAACAGTGGGCGCCATGCTGTGCGTTTGCTGTTCACTAAGCGTTGTGTTAGGCCCTGTACACACGATCAGACATGTCCGAGGAAACATGTCCGACGGACCGTTTTCATCGGACCAGGCTGAATTGTCTGTTGGTCTGATGTGCGTACACATCATCGGACCAAAATCCCCTCGGACCAGAACACGGTGACGTAGAACACAACGACGTGATGAAAAAACAAAGTTCAATGCCTTCAAGCATGTGTCGACTTGATTCTGCGCATGCGGGGGATTTTGGTTCGATGGTTTGTGTACTAACCATCGAACATGTCCGACAGGAAAACGGTCCGATAGGCCGTACACACGATCAAACATGTCCGCTGAAACTGGTTTGCGGACCAGTTTCAGCGGACATGTTCGATCGTGTGTACGCGGCCTACACTGAACTCCCTCTCAGTCAATCATGTTGCCGGGTCTGTTACCTGTCACCTGATAGGCTGAAACGTCAGGCACTGTACTTTAACACCTGAGAAATGATGGAAGAAGACGTGGAGGACGTGCAGGACACCGCTGCTGACAGGTAAGGGATTTGATGCGGCACAGTAGCAGCAATTGATGGGCACACTGGCGTTATTTGATGCGGCACAGTAGCAGCAATTGATGGGCACACTGGCGTTATTTGATGGGGCACAGTAGCGGCAATTGATGGGCACCCTTGCAACATTTGATGGGGCAGAGTAGCAGCAATTGATGGGCACACTGCCAGCAATTGATGGGCACAGTCGTGGCAATTGATGGGCACACTGGCAACATTTGATGGGGCAGAGTAGCAGCAAGTGATGGGCACACTGGCAGAAATTGATGGGCACAGTCGTGGCAATTGATGGGCACACTGGCAACATTTGATGGGGCAGAGTAGCAGCAATTGATGGGCACAGTGTCAGAAAGTGATGGGGATACTGGCAACATTTGATGGGGGCGCAGTAGCAGCAATTGATTGTCACACTGGCAACATTTGATGGGGCACAGTAGCGGCAATTGATGGGCACACTGGCAGCAATTGATGGGCACAGTAGCAGCAATTGTATAACTTTATCTACTACTAAACAATCATTTGCTTGTTCAGTTTTTTTTATAAGATATACATTTCCAATGGTGCCCTTCTTGGCCCTTAGGCCCCACAGTTTATTAGGCCATATTGTGTTGGCCAGATAGTTATGTTCAGAGATTGGAGTTCGAAAACAAAGTTTGTAGAGACTTCAGAAAGTCATTTGTTCCGTTTCGCTGATCTTGTGTGCTATGTGATCTCTTTTCAGGCTCAGCTTTTACCCCCAAGACAAAATGTCAGATGGGAATGGGATCTCCTTTCCCAAGTGGGTATTTTTTCAAAAATGTTTGGAACCCCGTCTACTGCAATATGACCACCTACAGAACCGGAGAAGACTTTCTGAAATGTTTGGAAGGGAAGAACCTTTTCCTCATAGGAGATTCTACATTGCGACAGTTCATCATGCACTTTACTGAAGGCTTAAAAAGTAAGATTCAATACTTTTGCTCAGTTCCAACAAGGGTGCCGTGTTATAGAAACTACTTTTCAATGGATGGCTCCTTTTGACATGTTCTCAGCATGTCTCTTGCAAGATTTTATATTTTTTAGGAAAACTTTCAAATAGTTTACTTCCTCTTTAAGGACCAGGCCACACACATGTATGTCGACAGAATGGCACGGACAGGCAAATGGGCATACAGGTACGTCCCCTTTAATTTGCTGCAGTGTGGTCGTGCGCGCACCACCGCGCTGGCGACTTCGGTGACCATGTCCGCAGGACCCGCGGACTCAATGTCCGCTGGTGTCCCGCGTAGAGTGACCACATGTCCCGGATTTTGCAGGTCTGTCCCGGGCACATTCATTCCAGGACAATACAGTGTCCCGGAATGAAACTTACACAGCTACCCCCCGGGCCAATCTGATGCCCCCAAAAAAGGCTGCCACATCACTGCTTTACTCACTGACAGGACTTGCCCTGGCCGGGAATGCATGGAGGAGCACAATCCCCGCCCCCTGCTTGTGATTGGAGAAATTATAAATCCCGCCTCTTGTGTCCAATCACTGTACTGTGATTTGTTACAGCACAAGCTGATTTTTGGGAAGGGGGGGTGTCCCTGAATGGTAGTTTGGAAATGTGGTCACCCTAGCCCCGCGATCATGTCACGGAGCTGAAGAACAGGTCAGCGTAAACACAACATCTCTCCATTCTTACTAGTGACATGTCACTGATCGTCTGTTCCCTGTCATCGGAAACAGCGATCAGTGAGGTGTCACTCGTATCCATGCCCCCTAACAGTTAGAATCACTCCCTAGGACACACTTAACCCCTTCAGCGCCCCCTACAGGTTAAACCTTCACCGTCAGTGTCATTTTTACAGTAATCAGCGCATTTTACAGCACTGATCTCTGTAAAAATTACAATGGTCCGAAAATGGTGTCAAAAGTGTCTGATGTGTCCGCCATGTTGCAGTCATGAAAAAAATCACTGATCGCCACCATTAGTATTAAAAAAATATATATTAATAAAAATGCCATAAAATTATCTCCTATTTTGTAAATGCTATAAACTTTGCGCAAACCAATCGATAAACACTTATTTCGATTTTTTTTTTAATCAAAAATATGTAGAAGAATACGTATCGGCCTAAACTGAGGAAAAAAAACGTTTTTTTATATATTTTTGGGGATATTTATTATAGAAAAAAGTAAAAAATATTGCATTTTTAAAAAAAATTGTTTTTTATTTTTGTTTATAGCGCAAAAAAAAAACAAAAAAATGCAGAGGTGATCAAATACCACCAAAAGAAAGCTCTATTTGTGGGGAAAAAAGGACGCCAATTTGGTTTGGGAGCCACGTCGCACGTCAGTTAAAATGACGCAGTGTCGAATCGCAAAAAGTGGCCTGGTCTTTGGCCAGCCAAATGGTCCGGGGCTTAAGTGGTTAATGTTCAGCTAGTTGTCTTTGAAATCCTGAATCCCAATCGCAAACAATTTGGAACCCTCAGTGGCCAGTAGCAGCTCCCATACTGAACTGTCATATACTGTAGTAGTGAGAGGGCTAATTTTGGGCAATATAGACCGGAGTAAGTTCCAAGTCAGATAGAAGTAAAAGCCATGGCCCAGATTCACAGAGCAATTACGTCTGTCTAACTGGTGTTAGACAGGAGTAATTTCAAATTTCGCGCGCCGTATCACTAGTTTGAATCCTCAAACCATGATACGGCGGCTTCGGGCTTCGATCCGAGAGGCTTACGTCTTCGTAAGCCTTCGGATCTACGCTGCGATATTTTTGCAGCCGCTGGGAGGAGTTCCCGTCGTTTTCATGCGTCGGGGTATGCAAATTAGTTTTTACGGCGATCCACGAAGATACGAGTGTCCCTCGCAATCGCCTACGTAATTTTTTGGCTACGTAATGTTAGAGGAGCTCTTTGCTGGTCTAACAGTGCGTAACCCATGTAAAGTATGGCCGTCGTTCCCATGTCGATTTGAAAATATATATTTTTTTTAACGTAACTCGTTCGGGAATAGGAATGTACGTAAACGACGCTACTACGACGTGATGACGTGTTTTCGCGCAATGCACGGCGGGAAATTTGCGAACGGAGCATGCGCAGTTCGATCGCCGCGGGAACGCGCCTATTTTAAATGCTTCACGCCCCCTACTCGCGCAGATGGATTGCGACGGGAGAAATACACTACGCCGCCGTCGTTTACTGGACAAAATCTACCTGAATTCCACGTAGAGCCAGGTAAAATACGGCGGCGTAGTGTATTTCTGATACTCTACGAGAATCGAATTCTCTGTGAATCTGCCCCCGTATGTTTAGTGTTTGTAATCCAGGGGTCTTGCCAGGTCCAAAAAAAGAGTTGTGAACATTACCAAACAAGCTATCCGTTGTTGGATTGGTCCTCTTTTATCACTTGAGAGGTGTACTTTTTCCTGAATGGTCAAGACGTGATACCAGATTACACCTCTAGGTGGCGATGTATAACGTTCTACTGCAGGCAGGGAATGAAGTTTCTTTTAGTCCAGCACCCAATTAAAGAGAAAACAACTCTGAAAATGTATTACTCTTAATTAACACTTGTTCTTGCTTCCAACAGTTGTGCAATACTTTCGTTACCATTATAGCGGATGGGCTGCTTGGGCAATGACCCTGGAAGCCCTAAATATGGGCAAGGACCTATACGTCTCCTATCAAAGACATGGCTTCCCCCTGGAGCACGACACTTTCTACTACTTCGAGGATGACATGTACACGAGTCGTCAGATCGATCGGCGTGCTGGAGGGAAGAACACCATTTTTGTTATAACCATGGGACAACACTTCAGACAGTTTCCTCTGAAACTTTTCATCAAACGGGCACTCAACATCCGCCGAGCGGTAGAACGCCTTTTCCTTCGCAGTCCAGACACCAAGGTTATCATTAAATCAGAAAACACCAGGGAACTGTTTGCCCCGGTTGAAAGACAGGGAGACTTCCATGGTTATACCCAGTATCTTGTGCTGAGAGAGGTTTTCAAGGACCTTAATGTGGGCTTTGTGGATGCCTGGGACATGACGGTGGCATCTGCCACAGCCACTGTTCATCCTCCGGGGATAACGTTTGATGGCATTTTGAGCCTGACATTTAGTTTTGCTTGTTAATTTTAAAAGATTGTTATGAAGAAATGAGTGCCAAACATAGGCATGCGCATGGGGTGTGCTGGTTGTGCCTGGGTATACCATAATCATCCCGTGCAGTGCAGATCCTGCTCCCCCCCCCATCCCCGCACTGCCAGCTTCCCCTCTCTCCCACCGGCTGCTGCTGCAGGCACATAGGGGGATGTTTAAAAATGGAGTGTGGAGGGAAGGGACCGGTAAATATATAATTTACCAGCCCCTTCCTTTTCTTCCCTTTCTGAATGAACACAGTGAGTGATCTGTAACAATCACTCCCCATGTTCATTCTGACTGAAGCATAGTAAGCTGTGTTTATGATAATGATAAGCATACACCGGCTCACCAGTCCCAGCAATATTGCAATTCACCATCCTGTCACACACAGCGATCAGTCCACTCTCTGCTCTGCACCCAGATACCACTCAGACCGCTGATATGCAGCAGTGATGGTGCACACCGAACAGAGATGTGCACTCTCTGATCTCCCTCATGGCATGAGGAAGCTGTATCCTATACAGCCTGAGAAATGATCTTGGCAATCTACCTCTGTGAAATGCAGTTCAAAAGCTCTTGATTGTCCACCCTCCTCTGGACTACAGTTCCCACGGTGCAGTGCTACCTGACTCAGTCTATTGAACACTTCCTGCTTAGCATCTCTCGCCTCTTGCTGATATAACTGTTAACCGGATCGGCATAGCATGCCACCAACAACAGAGAACAGCTGCAGCCAGAGTTTCTCTCACTCTCCATTCCAGTGTTGCCAACCTACCAGATTGAAATTTACTGGCACGACACCCGAAATTTACTGGCACAGCCACCTTTTTACTGGCATTTCACAAAAGTTACTAAATTACATTTTTAGGTGAAAATAAGGGCAAATTATTTAGTCACATCACCCCCTGCCTCCATCCCCCTCTGCCACCAACACCTCCTGCCTTCACCCCCCTCTGCGGTGCCACAATCTTCCCCTGCCTCCGATCTCCCCCTGCCTCCAATCTCCCCCAGGCCCCCTGCCTCCAATCTCCCCTGCCTCCAATCTCCCCCTGCCTCCAATCTACTCCTGCCTCCAATCTCCCCCTGCCTCCATCCCCCTCTGCCACCAACACCCCCTGCCTTCACCCCCCATCTGCGGTGCCACAATCTCCCCCTGCCTCCAATCTCCCCCTGCCTCCAATCTTCCCCTGCCTCCAATCTCCCCCTGCCTCCAATCTCCCAATGCCTCCATCCCCCTCTGCCACCAACACCCCCTGCCTTCACCCCCCTCTGCGGTGCCACAATCTTCCCCTGTCTCCGATCTCCCCCTGCCTACAATCTCCCCCAGGCCCCCTGCCTCCAATCTCCCCTGCCTCCAATCTCCCCCTGCCTCCAATCTACTCTTGCCTCCAATCTCCCCCTGCCTCCATCCCCCTCTGCCACCAACACCCCCTGCCTTCACCCCCCATCTGCCGTGCCACAATCTCCCCCTGCCTCCAATCTCCCCCTGCCTCCAATCTCCCCCTGCCTCCAATCTCCCAATGCCTCCATCCCCCTCTGCCACCAACACCCCCTGCCTTCACCCCCCTCTGCGGTGCCACAATCTTCCCCTGCCTCCGATCTCCCCCTGCCTCCAATCTCCCCCAGGCCCCCTGCCTCCAATCTCCCCTGCCTCCAATCTCCCCCTGCCTCCAATCTACTCTTGCCTCCAATCTCCCCCTGCCTCCATTCCCCTCTGCCACCAACACCCCCTGCCTTCACCCCCCATCTGCGGTGCCACAATCTCCCCCTGCCTCCAATCTTCCCCTGCCTCCAATCTCCCCCTGCCTCCACCCCCCTCTGCGGTGCCACCAACAACCCCTGTCTTCATCCCCCACCCTCTGCGGTGCCACCACCCCCCTCTGCGGTGCCACCAACACCCCCTGCCTCCAATCTCCCCCTGCCTCCAATCTCCCCCTGCCTCCAATCTACTCCTGCCTCCAATCTCCCCCTGACTCCATCCCCCTCTGCCACCAACACCCCCTGCCTTCACCCCCCTCTGCGGTGCCACAATCTCCCCCTGCCTCCAATCTTCCCCTGCCTCCAATCTCCCCCTGCCTCCAATATCCCCCTGCCTCCACCCCCCTCTGCGGTGCCACCAACAACCCCTGTCTCCATCCCCCACCCTCTGCGGTGCCACCACCCCCCTCTGTGGTGCCACCAACACCCCCAGCCTCCAATCTCCCCCTGCCTCCAATCTCCCCCTGCCTCCAATCTCCCCCTGCCTCCAATCTCCCCCTACCTCCAATCTCCCCCTGCCTCCAATCTACTCCTGCCTCCAATCTCCCCCTGCCTCCATCCCCCTCTGCCACCAACACCCCCTGCCTTCACCCCCCTCTGCGGTGCCACAATCTCCCCCTGCCTCCAATCTTCCCCTGCCTCCAATCACCCCCTGCTAATAATACCCCCTGCCTCCATCCCCCTCTGCGGTGCCACCGCAGCCACCATCACCCCCCCTGCCTCCAATCTCCATGTGCAGTTCCAAGCCGAACCAATCTCGGCTATTTTTACTGCCACATTCCTGCAACCACGGACATTTACGAACGGGGGGAAAAAGTGCCGGTTTTTCTAACTGTCCGTAAAAATACGGAGGGTTGGCAACACTGCTCCATTCCCAGCCAAGCACTTGGCTACATATTGGTACTTACACCTCTAGCATTTGAAAAGGAGAATGTGCCGTTGCCAACAGGGTGGATGAGTGACACCTAAAGTGTCACATGCAGTCAAAAAAGGCCAGAGCAAACTTCTTTAGAAAAGAGCCCTCAAAATATTTTTTATGTATTGTCTGTACTCGGATATTGTTTGTTTTTTTCTCTTTGCTGCTGCAATGCAGCTTTTTTTTTATTGTTATCTTTTAAAGAGTACTAAGTAAACTTTGTTTTTACATATTTGTCTTGAGTTGTTAATTGCTCTCTTTTCACTTGGTAGGTTTATAAATTTGGACATCTGATGACCAGCGGCATAAGCTATGTTCCAGGAACACCTTGATCAACAGACTCTGCTGCCCTTTTTGCCCTTTAAAACATTTAGGATTCTGCAAAAGGCCTTTGAAGTAGGGTAGGAGATGCCTGTACACCTTAAAGGGGTAGTTCCCCCAAAAACCTTTTTTTTAGCATTTATTCAGGCTCGTTATGTCAAGGGGAATCATTTTTTTTTTTTTTAGAAATGAAGCCGTACTTACCGTTTTACAGATGCATCGTCTCCGACGCTTCCGGGTATGGGCTCCGACTATAGGCGTGCCTATTTGATTGACAGGCTTCCGAGGTCGCATACATCGCGTCACGATTTTCCGAAAGTAGCCGAACGACGGTGCGCAGGCGCAGTATAGAGCCGCACCGTCGCTCGGCTTCTTTCGGCTACTCGTGACGCGATGTATGCGACCGTCGGAAGCCTGTCAATCAAATAGGCACGCCCAGACCAGACGATCATACCCGGAAGCGACGGAGACGATGCATCTGTAAAACGGTAAGTATTGCTTCGTTTCTAATAAAAAACTACCCGATTCCCCTTGACATAACGAGCCTCATGCAATGTTAAAAAAAGGTTTTTGGGGGAATTACCCCTTTAACCACTTAAGACCCGGACCATTATGCAGGTTAAGGACCTTGCCCCTTTTTGCGAATTCTGCACTGCGTCGATTTAACTGACAATTGCGCGGTCGTGCGACGTGACTCCCAAACAAAATTGACGTCCTTTTTCCCCCACAAATAGAGCTTTCTTTTGGTGGTATTTGATCACCTCTGCGGTTTTTATTTTTTGCGCTATAAACAAAAATAAAGCGACAAATTTGAAAAAAAAATGCAATATTTTTTACTTTTTGCTATAACAAATATCCCCAAAAAAGATATAAAAAAAACATTTTTTTTCCTCAATTTAGGTCGATACGTATTCTTCCACCTATTTTTGGTAAAAAAAAATCGCAATAAGCGTTTATCGATTGGTTTGCGCAAAATTTATAGCGTTTACAAAATAGGGGATAGTTTTATTGCATTTTTATTATTATTATTTTTTTTTACTACTAATGGCGGCGATCAGCGTTTTTTTCGTGACTGCGACATTATGGCGGACACTTCGGACAATCTTGACACATTTTTGGGACCATTGTCATTTTCACAGCGAAAATGCATTTAAAATGCATTGTTTACTGTGGAAATGACAGTTGCAGTTTGGGAGTTAACCACTAGGGGGCGCTATAGGGGTTATGTGTTCCCTAATGTGTGTTTACAACTGTAGGGGGGGTGTGCTTGTATTTGTGACGTCATCGATTGTGTTCCACTATAAAAGGGATGACACGATTGATGCTGCCGCCACAGTGAAGAACGGGGAAGCCGTGTTTACACACGGCTCTCCCCGTGCTTCATCTCCGAGGACCGATCGCGGGACTCCAGCAGCGATCGGGTCCGCGGGTCCCGCAGTCCCGGAGCTTCGGACCGGGTCATGGGAGTGCGCCGCTGGCGCGCGCCCGGGACCCATGGCTGGGTACTAGTACAGGACGTACCTGTACATACATGTGGCCAGCCGTGCCATTCTGTCGACGTATATATGAGCAGGAGGCGGTCCTTAAGTGGTTAAGGGACAGACATCATGGGTTCTGGGTCGCCGTCGTCCGCTCTGGGCAGTCATCACACCACCCCTATGTGTGTCCCTCCTGGCCGGGGGTGCGTGTTCAGAGTTTCCTGCATCCAGGACCACATTGGTTCGGAGTCGTGTCTTGCCGAGCAGGCCCAGTATCCAGATTGGGTTTGCATTGACAAAGTGGTCCTGCGCTATCCATCCTAGAGGGAGGAAGCCATCGAATGAAGTACCTGTCTGGAGAACACCCAGCACAAGGCTGGTACACTCAGGGGAGGCCTGAACTTCATTAAAGGACACATTACTACTGAAAGGCTGAGCAGTGATCGCCCGTCAGTTTCCTGATTTCACAAGTAACTAATTTGAGAAGAGATCCGGGTGCCTATTGCTAAAGAGAGAGGATTCTGGACCGAACGTATCTCCACCTTTGGGAAGGTCAGTGACAGAGACTGTGCCAAGGTTCCGTGTAGCGCCCTGGCTGCTAGGACTAGTGAGAGAGGCCTATCCAGGGGCACAATACCCACTCTGGCTAGAGTGGCGACCAGAGTTCATTATGTCTGGAAGCAGGAGTGCTTCTGATCAAGTTCTTCACCTGAACCCACTACCTATCGCCTATTTCACCTCTTCGATCTATTGTTTGTTCTTTTACCACGTTCGGTAAATAAAGCAGAGAAAAAGGAACGCAACGTGTGGACATTGACATACCTCCCAACTTTTCAACTTCGGAATGAGGGACAAATGAGCATACCTCCCAACGAAGTTGTTGAGCGGGGATGGGGGGGGGGGGGGTTCCGCAGATCAAAGTTGTTGAGCGGGGGGGTCCGCAGCTCGGAGTTGTTGAGCGGGGTGGGGTTCGCGGATCGGGGTTGTTGAGCGGGGGAGGGGATGCGCAGATTAGAGTTGTTGAGCGGGGGGGTTTCGCGGCTCGGAGTTGTTGAGCGGGGGGAGTTCCGCAGCAGATCAGAGTAGTTGCGCGGGGGGGGGGGGGGTTTACCGGGAATCGGGGGATTTACCGCGAATCGCGGTAATCACGAGGGGGGTGCCGCAGAATTGCGGGACTTTAGCCCTGAACGCGGGACCGCGGGATTTACCGCGAATGGCAGGACAGTCCTGCGAAATCCGGGACGGTTGGGAGGTATGCATTGACTGTTTTAGCTCTCATCCAGTACCCTAGACGGCGGAGAAATAGAGGTAGCATGCCACCCAAAACAAACCAGCAGCTCCTTCGGGGGTAGTGCTACATACATACTGTATATTACCAGTTCTCCAAGGATTTGGAAACTTTTGAACACAATTGTACATTGAAATAAGGGTTATGCCCTGTACACACGATCAGATATCTAATGGAATCTAATCCGATGGATTTTTTTGTCGGATATCCGATGAAGCTGACTTTCATCAGTCTTGCCTACACACCATCAATCAAAAATCCAATCGTGCCCAACGCGGTGACGTAAAACACAATGACATGCTGAGAAAAATGAAGTTCAATGCTTTCGAGCATGCGTCGACTTGATTCTGAGCATGCGTGGATTTTTGACCGATGGAGTTCCACACAGACGATCGTTTTTTTCTATCGGTTTTTTTATCCATAGGAAATTTTTAAAACATGTTATATTTTTTTTCACCGATGGAAAACAAACCGATGGGGCCCACACACGATCATACAGGACTTTAGACAAGCAAGTGGGATCCAATGAGCCTCCTGGCGCACACCTAAACACAAGGGGCCAGATTCTCGTATAATTTCGCTGGCGTAGCGTAAGCCATTTACACTACGCCGCCGCAACGTAACAGAGCAAGTGCCGTATTCTCCATGCACTTGCTCCGTAGTTTGCGGAGGCGTAGTGTAAATGGCCCAGCGTTAGGCCGCGTAATTCAAAGGGGGCGGCTTAGATTTAAATTAAGCGCGCCCCCGCGTCGATCGAACTGCGCATGCGTCGGCCGGGGAAAAAGCCCAGTGCACATACACCAGCTCACGTCGGAAAGCGTCGTTGAAACCGACGTCAAAACGACGTGATCGTCACTACGCAATGCCCTATTCGCGAACGAGTTAGTAAAACGACGTAAACGACGGAAAAAGCCGACACTGACCCGACGCCATACTTAACATGGCATCCGACGGCATCCGACGGTACTGCCTAAGGTTACCCCTCATATTAGCAGGGGTAAACTTACACGGACGAAAACGACGTACGGGACGACGGGGCGGTGTAAAAGCGTTCGGGAATCTGCGTAGTAGCCTTATTTGCATAGGCAAATGAGAAAACAACGTAAAGGCCACCTAGTGGCCGGAGTTGTCATTACAACTACGATCTGCAAGTGTAATGGTATTACACTTGTCGGATGTTCAGGCGTATCTATGCCAAAGTGATTCTAGGAATCACTCGCATAGATACCCGGCAAAAAAAAAAGGCGATACGACGGGGTATCTGAGATACTCCGTCGTAGCACCTCTGAGAATCTGGCCCAAGCAGTTCAGCAGTTGTGCCAACGGAGAGAAACATAAGGAGTATGTATAGGAAGATAATGAAAACGTATTAGAGGTGTGGGACCATTGCAATCAGCTGGGCCGGCCCTACCATGGGTCCCAGTGGATACATTGGACCCAGGCAGCACTTTGACAACCTGTGCATCTGACTACCTTCAAAAAATCCTTGGTAGCTTAATTATCTGCCTCTGATATCATCTGCAGGGAAGTTTTATCGCCTTCAGGACTTTGTTTGGTGTGCCAAGTGTCTGACTCCATGTCATCCGACGTTGGAGAAGCGCGGTTGGTGCTTTCCCATTAGTGGAGTGAGATAAGCAAACTGAATAATTAAGCAGAGACAGCGAGGAGACATGTCTTTGTCTGTAGAGGTGCCAGGACACTTGTAGAATGCTCTGTAAACATGGGATCATTCCCGGCTTGATCTGGTTTGTAGTTAGTTTATAGTTTTTTCCTGCCTGTCCTCATACATCTGATAAGCAGTATTTGACCAGCCATGGAATAAGAGCAGACAACGAGGAGTGCAGGATATGATATTGGAACTACATTTTCCATGCTGCCTAACTACACTGCAGAGGGCAGGAGCATCATGGGAAATGTAGTTCCAAAACATCTGGGGTGTTAAGTTTTTCTTTTTGCCATGCTGTATGTTATTATTATTACAGGTACTTATATAGTGCCATCAATTTAGTAACATTTTGTAAATACCGTATTTATCGGCGTATACCGCGCACTTTGTTTCCCTTAAGCGATATACGCCGATACCCGCTTCCCGCGCTCAGTTTGAAGTGAGCCGCCGACATATACCGAGTGCAGTACACTCAGGTACATTCGGCTAGGCTCGGCTTCGCTCGTGCTCACGCATAAACGCCACAGAGCGTGAGCACGAGCGAAGCCGAGCCTAGCTGAATGTACCCGAGTGTACTGCACTCGGTATATGTCGGCGGAGGCGTTCAAATTGACCGCGGGGATTCGACTCGAGACATCGCTGGAGAAGCCGAGAGGACACCACTGGAGCCGAAGATGAATGCCGGACCGGACGATGGACGCTGCGCAAGACACCAAAACTGTAAGTACTAAAAGTTTTTTTTACAGGTCGACATTAGGGGTGCGCACTATACGAAGGAGCGTGCAATACCCCGATAAATACGGTAAGTACTTTTTCTCCTTCACTGATGTGCACTGATGAGGCTGAACTGAAGGGCACTGATGGGGAGGCACTAACATGCAGCACTGATGGACACTGATAGATGGCACTGATAGGCAGCACTGATGGACACTGATAGATGGCACTGATGGGCAGCCTTTATTGAAACTGATAGGTGGCACTGATGTGCACTGATAGGCAGCACTGATGTGCACTGGTAGGTGGCACTGATGTGCACTGGTAGGTGGCACTGATGTGCAGTACTGATAGAGGGCACTGATGAGGAGGGACTGACACGAATCACTGAAGGGCATTGAAAGGCATTACTAATGGGCACTGATTGACACTGAAAGGCATCACTGATTGGCATTACTGGTGGGCATCACTGATGTGCTCTAGTGGGCATCACTGATGGGCTCTAGTGTATCATTGGTGGGCATCACTGATGGGCTCTAGTGTTCATCATTGGTGGGCATAACTGATGGGGCTGTACTGATAATCACTGAACTGATTATCAGTGCAGATCCCGCTGTCAGGAGAGTCGATCATCGTCTTTTCTCTACTCACGCTATGTCAGTGTGAACAGAGGAATGCTGATAACCATAACTTCCTAGTTACGCTGTAAACAGCTGTCATTGGACACAGCTGATCACATGGTAAAGAGCCCATGTCATAGACCAGTGATCATGAAGCTTGGCACCCCAGATGTTTTGGAACTACATTTCCCATGATGCTCCACTACACTGCAGAGTGCATGAGCATCATGGGAAATGTAGTTCCAAAACATCTGGGGTGCCAAGGTCATAGACTCTTTACCATGATCAGAGATGCGGTGTGTCGGAGTGACACACCACATTAACGATCGCCACGCTGTACGCCCCCCGGGGTCACGCACGAGTGGCTTGTTCTGAAGGACACGATGTCCAGTAAGAATGGGAGAGCCACCGTTTTTTTGGTATAAGCCTGGCGGGATGTCAGCCACAGGCTCAATGACACGGGAGCGCGCCTGCTAGGTAATCCCCTCGGGAGAGAGCTTCCCAGAGAGGGTCCTCTAATGCGGAGAGGAGCCACTAGAAGAGGACGATTGGGGCCACTCTGTGCAAAACGAAGTGCACAGTGGAGGTAAGTATGGTATGTTTGTTAAAAAAAATAACGGGAACCTTTAATATCACTTTAAGGTGAAAAACTGCCATAAAAGAGACATTTCTGGAGTACAAATAATCCAAAACAATGAGTCGGATTTAATAAGTAAATACAACCTGGAAAAAGACAATTCTAGTTGCACTGAAATGGTATCAGGCATTGGGATATGGTCATTCTCCTGTGGGACAATAATTAAAGTTAATATAAAATAAATAAAACTCTTCTACATTGATAAGACTTCGTCCAAAGCAAAAACTGACCAGTGTTAAAAGGGGGAAAAACACAGGGCCAGATTCACAGAGCCCTTACTCCGGTGTATCTCACGTTAGACCGGAGTACTTTCAAATTACGCGCGTCGTTTCATTAGTCTGAATCCTCAAACCATGAAACGACGGCTTCGGGCTTCAATCCGACTGGCTTACATGTTCGTACGCCTTCGGATCTACGCTGCAATAAATTTGCGGCCGCTGGGTGGAGTTCCCGTCGTTTTCCGCGTCGGGGTATGCAAATGAGCTTTTTCCGACGATCCACGAAGTTACGAGCGTCATTCGCAATCTCTTACGGCATCTGTAGTCATCTTTTTGCCGCGTAAAGTTATTCCAGCTTTTATCTGGTCTAATATTAGACAGCCCATGTTAAGTATGGCCGTTCCCACGTCGAATTTCAACGTTTGTTTTTATTTTTTACGTAAGTCGTCAGGGAAAAGGAATGTACGTAAACGACGCTACTCAAACAAAATAAGGCGTAACGACGTTATTTTGCGTAATGCACGGCGGGAAATTTCTCAACGGAGCATGCGCGGTTCGATCGCGACGGGGGACGCGCCTAATTTAAATGCTTCACGCCCCCTAATCGCGTATTTCAATTCCGCCGCGAGAAATACACTACGCCGCCGTACCTTACGGGCCAAAATCTACATGAATTTGTCGTAGAGCCAGGTAAAATACGGCGGCGTAGTGTTTCTCTGATACTCTGCGCCAATGTAATTGTACCTGAATCTGGCCCACAGAGTTTAAAATGTTCTATTTACCAAAACTAGAACGAGACTAATTATCCTGTCTATTCAGCTGGTTCCCATTGTTTCCAAGCCAAGAAATAATTAGCAGAGTTAACTGCCTGAAATCTCTCTACAGATGAGGGTGGAACTGCCCATATTTCATCATTATTAAAACAAAAGAATTCAAATCTCACAGAGCCTATTGTCAATCATAGTGTTAAAATATCAAGGCACTTTTCAATATGTTGTATATATATATATATATATATTTATATATATATATATATATAGTGGAACCTCGGATTACAAGCATAATCTGTTCCAGGAGAATGCTCGTAATCCAAAGTACTCGCATATCAAAGCGAGTTTCCCAATTGAAGTCAATGGAAACTAAAATTATTTTCTCCGCATTGACTTCAATGGCATGCAATACCGAATTCGGCCAGAGGTGGGGGGAGCGCCGGAGAGCCTCGGGAACACACGAAAAGCTGTCCTCGGAAAGGCTCGGGAACGGCGTATTTCCGAGTATTTCCAATCATTCCCGAACTGCTCCGAACGGCTCCGACCCTTGGACATCGCTCTTATTTCCAACTTGTTTGAGCATTTTCCATAATTGATTGTTATTATGACCTCTGAGTTTGCAAGCCATGAAAGAAGGCTGTTCTATGGTTTGATCTATTTTAATCTTGCATAACAAAATTGTGATAATAAAGATTAATATTATTCATAACTTTGTAGTCACCATTTGAGGCATATTTAACCACTTGCTTACTGTGCACTTATACCCCCTTCCTGCCCAGGCAAAATTTCAGCTTCGCTTTAACTGACAATTGCGCGGTCGTGCGACGTGGCTCCCAAACAAAATTGACGTCCCTTTTTCCCCACAAATAGAGCTTTCTTTTGGTGGTATTTGATCGCCTGTGCGGTTATTATTTTTTGTGCTATAAACCAAAAAATAGCAATATTTTTTACTTTTTGCTATAATAAATATCCCATTTAAAAAAAAAAATATGCAATAAGCGTATAGTGACTGGTTTGCGCAAAAGTTATAGCGCCTACAAAATAGGGGACATTATTATGATTTTTTTTTATTATTATTTTTTTTATTAGGAATGGCGGCGATCTGCAAATTTTTATTGGGACTGCGACATTATAGCAGACACATCGGACACTTTTGACACATTTTTGGGACCATTCACATTTATACAGTGAACAGTGCAATAAATATGCATTGATTACTGTATAAATGTGACTGGCAGGGAAGGGGTTAACCACTAGGGGGTGGGGAAGGGGTTAAATGTGTAGCCTAGTGAGTGTTCTAACTGTAGGGGGAGGGGGGTGACTGGGGGAGGTGACCAACTGTAGGGGGAGGGGGGTGACTGGGGGAGGTGACCAATCTGTGTCCCTATGTACAAGGAACACAGCATCTGTCTCCTCTCCCTAACAGGACATGGATCTCTGTGTGTACACACAGAGATCCACGGTCCTGCTCAGTTACTGGGAAATTGCGGGCACACGCATTGTGTGCCCAGTAACGCGGAGGGCGCGCCCCCTATCGGCTTTAAAAGACGAGGACGTCATATGATGTCCTGTCAGAACAATTGAGCTACCTTGCCGCCATCAATTGACGGCGGCTGGTAGCTGAGTGGTTAAAGTGCCTGTTCTTTAATATGCCTCTCATGGTGTGATATTATATATAACACCTCACCTCCATATATATATATATATATATATATATATATATATTTACTGCTCAAAAAAATTAAAGGAACAATTTGAAAACATATCAGATCTCAACGGGCAAAAATCTCACGCTGGATATCTATACTGATATGGACTGAGTAATGTGTTAGGAATGAAAGAATGGCACATCATTTGATGGAAATGGAAATTATCCACCTACAGAGGGCTGAATTCAAAGACACCCCGAAAATCAAAGTGAAAAAATTATGCAGCAAGCTAGTCCATTTTGCTGAAATTTCATTGCAAAAATGGGCCTCAGTAGTTTGTATGGCCCCCACGTGCTTATATGCATGACTGACAACATCAGGGCATGCTCCTAATGAGACAACGGATGGTGTCCTGGGGTATTTCCTCCCAGAGCTGGACCAGAGCATCACTGAGCTCCTGAACAGACTGAGGTGCAACCTAGCGGAACCGGATGGAACGAAACATAATGTCCCAGAGGTGTTCTTTTGGATTTAGGTCAGATGAGCATGGGGCCATTCAATGGTATCAATTTCTTTATCCTCCAGGAACTGGCTGCATGCTCTTGCCACATGAGGCTGGGCATTGTCGTGCACCAGGAGGAACCCAGGACCCACTGCACCAGCGTAGGGTCTGACAATGGGTCCAAGGATTTCATCCCGATACCTAATGGCAGTCAGGGGGCCATTGTGTAGCCTGTAGAGGTCTGTGCGTCCCTCCATAGATATGCCTCCCCAGACCATCACTGACCCACCACCAAACCGGTCATGCTGAACGATGTTACAGGCAGCATAAAGTTCTCTGCGGCTTCTCCAGACCCTTTCACGTCTGTCACATATATGCTCAGGGTGAACCTGCTATCATCTGTGAAAAGCATGGGGCACCAGTGGCGGACCTGCCAATTCTGGTGTTCAATGGAAAATGCCAATCAAGCGTCACAGTATCTGGCAGTAAGCACAGAGCACACTAGAGGACGTCGGGCCCTCAGGCAACCCCCATAAAGTCTGTTTCTGATTGTTTGGTCAGAGACATTCACACCAGTGGCCTGTTGGAGGTAATTTTGTAGGGCTCTGGCAGTGCTCATCCTGTTCCTCCTTGCACAAAGGAGCAGATACCGGTCCTGCTGATGGGTTAAGGACCTTCTACGGCTCTGTCCAGCTCTCCTAGAGTAACTGCCTGTCTCCTGGAATCTCCTCCATGCTTTTGAGATAGGGAGAAACGGCAAACCTTCTGGCAATGACACGTATTGATGTGGAGGAGTTGGACTGCCTATGCAACCTTTATAGGGTCCAAGTATCGCCTCGTGCTACCAGTAGTAAAACTGACCTTTGCCAAATGCAAAACTAGAGAAAAACAGTCAGGCTGGGTTCACACTACGATTTTCCCGTCCGTCAGCCGCATACGATTTATATGAAAAAACGTATGCGGCTGAAACGGATTGAACCGTACGTAAACGTATGCCCAAAAGTGAAACGTATGCGTTTATAAAACGTATACGGTTTCAAAAAGTGCGTACGGTTCCATCCGGTTTTGATTAAAAAAACGCATACGTTTTTGGAATTAGTGTCATTTAATAAATAAAGATTTTCTTGTTTTATTGAAATTTGGCAGGGAGTAGGAGTGGTTTCACATCTAAACGAAAAACGCATACGGTTTATACGTATGGAACCGCACATATGTGCGTTTTCCATTGACTTTAATGTTTAAAAAAAACGTATGCGTTTGCCATACGGTTTCAAAAACGGCCTCAAAACCGTGGTCAAACACGGTTTTGCGTACTGTTAAAAAACGTTTTGCCAGCAAATCGTACGCACCCGGATGCATCTGAGTGCATACGATTTGCAATGCATTGTCTATGTATGCGTTTTCCCATACGGGCCCGTACGTTTTCAAAACTGAAATCGTATGCGGCTGACGGACGGGAAAATCGTAGTGTGAACCCAGCCTCAGAAAAGATGAGTAGGGAAAAAATATCAGACAAATATATAGCTTTGTGTTACACACCACTGACCTCTTCACCCTGTGTTACATACTACTGACCTTTGAACTCTGTGTTGCTTACTCCTGACCACAACAACACTTTATACTACTGACCATTGACCCTTGAAGTCCATATGACTAACCCCTGCACTCTTTACTTTCAATATTTTTTTATTAAGGTATCAGCAAAGGTATCAAAACAAGTACACATAATACAATCTCTTAACATCAGGTGTAGATATATAAGAAATGTTATAATGCCAATATAAGCAAAAAAAAAAACTCCCATGTACCCTCAGTATGCCATTTAAACCATTTATTAGTTCCCGATGGGGGAAAAGACCCCTCACTCCCAACACCCCTCAAGGGATTTAGCTGTGTCTGGAAGTGAGGTGTAGTTCCCCCCCCATGTAGAGACTGCTGTCAAGTAATGTGTGATTCGGAGGTCAGGTAATGTAAGCTATACTAGCAGAACTAAGTCAGCCATAGAGGGTGGATACATGGACATTCTTTCGGGGGACTGCACACAATGTTGAGTACATCCAGAGATATGCAACTCATATAAAGTACAGGTATATTGTGACACATAACCGTGGGAGCAGAGGCCTTCAAACAGGGTAAAGAAACATAATTAACCCCCTGCACTCTTTGATACTTACTACCAGGGATTTTTTTCCCCAAAAATAGGTGCAGGAACTCCCTTCTTCCGAGTCACCTCTTGTGTCCACCCCTACCCACCTCTGAGCACCATTCCTTGGTTCAACCCCCTACCCACCTCTGAGCACCATTCCTTGGTTCCACCCATTACCCACCTCCGAGCACCATTCCTTGGTTCCACCCATTACCCACCTCCGAGCACCATTCCCTGGTTTCACCCCCTACCCTCCTTCGAGCACCATTCCTTGGTTCCAACCCCTATCCACCTCTGAGCACCGTTCTTTGGTTCCACCCCCTACCCATCTCTCAGCAATGGATACAGAACCAAGTATGAATTCATGCTCCTAAGTAATTTGTATGTAATTTGTTAATGATAGGAAGTAAAACAGATCCCCTGTAGCCAGCAATAATGGCACACACCCCAGCAACAATAGACTGAACAGCTAGTAACAATAGACCCCTCCCTCAACAGTTGTCTCCCAGCAACGATTGTCTCCCAGTAGCATAAGAGCCCCCCAGCAACATTAGAACCCCCCTGTAAAAAGAGATCCCCCTCAGGCAACAATAGATCCCCCAGCAGCCAGCATTAATAGACCCTCCAATACACCCCAGCACTCCTTGCCATTACGTATACTCAGAGCTGGAGGTGCCGGGACTGCGTTCCCCCACGTTTCTGCTGAAAAAAGCCCTGCTTACTACTGACCCAAATGTTATTTACTACTAACCTCCAAATTCCGCTCTTAGTTCCTACTGACCTCTGAATGCTGTCACTTATTACTGCCTCCTGAATCGTTAAAACTAGGGTTGTCCCGATACCACTTTTTTAGGACCGAGTACAAGTACCGATACTTTTTTTCAAATAGTCGCCGATACCGAATACCGAAAAAATTTTTTTTAATGTGTCCCCAAATGCAGCCATGTCCCCCACATATTGCAGCCATGTCCCCCACATATTGCAGCCATGTCCCCCACATATTGCAGCCATGTCCCCCACATATTGCAGCCATGTCCCCCACATATTGCAGCCATGTCCCCCACAGATGCAGCCATGTATGTCCCCCACATATTGCAGCCATGTCCCCCACATATTGCAGCCATGTCCCCCACAGATGCAGCCATGTATGTCCCCCACATATTGCAGCCATGTCCCCCACAGATGCAGCCATGCATGTCCCCCACATATTGCAGCCATGTCCCCCACATATTGCAGCCATGTCCCCCACATATTGCAACCATGTCCCCCACATATTGCAACCATGTCCCCCACATATTGCAGCCATGTCCCCACAGATGCAGCCATGTATGTCCCCCACATATTGCAGCCATGTCCCCCACATATTGCAGCCATGTCCCCCACATATTGCAACCATGTCCCCCACATATTGCAACCATGTCCCCCACATATTGCAGCCATGTCCCCCACATATTGCAGCCATGTCCCCCACATATTGCAACCATGTCCCCCACATATTGCAACCATGTCCCCCACATATTGCAACCATGTCCCCCACATATTGCAGCCATGTCCCCCACAGATGCAGCCATGCATGTCCCCCACATATTGCAGCCATGTCCCCCACATATTGCAGCCATGTCCCCCACATATTGCAACCATGTCCCCCACATATTGCAGCCATGTCCCCCACATATTGCAGCCATGTCCCCCACAGATGCAGCCATGTATGTGCCCTACAGATGCAGCCATGTCCTGTCCCCCATATTGCAGCCATGTCCCCCATACCTGTAGTAATAGATATCATGCCGCCGCGTTAATCCCCCTGCATTACAGCGCGCATTATAAGCTTTCGTTTGAATGCTTGTAATTGCCCGCCGTGCCATGTATAGACACTCCACTTCTCGGGATTGGACGGTGGGGGGGGGGATATTCTATTTAGGTATTGGGGGTATTTGCGGGAGTACAAGTACTCCAGCAAATACTGGGTATCAGTCCCAATACCGATACTGGTATCGGTATCGGGACAACCCTAGTTGAAACCTTTTTACATTTTTAATATGGACATAAAAAGCACACTGCAGCCCAGTGATATTTGATTTCTTCCATGTTGTTCAGGTAGATTTTCTCCTCTACAAAGTTCCCTACTCCTGCTCTACAGAAATGCAAACAAAGGGCAAATTTCACATTTCAACCCAACCCAAAAACAATAGTCTAGACAAGTGTTAATCTTTATGATGCTCTGTTGAATTTTATTATCCATGTTGTCATAAAATATTTTTTTAAGGAAGTAAATGTTTATGGCATGATAAAAAAATAAACAAACTTATAATTGCACCACGCACATGTTGTAAAGCTGAAAATGTTGTGATGCCTTTGGCTGCAGTTCTACAACAGAATGCACCTTATGCCCCCCGTGCACAGGATCGTAAATTCCAAAAGCAAAAGTCCGATGTGAGCTTTTGAATGGAAAATCCGACCGTGTGTAGGCTCCATCGGACTTTTGCTGTCGGAATTTCCGCCAACAAAAGATTGAGAGCTGGTTCTCAAATTTTCCGACAGAAAAAAATTCCTGTTGGAAAATCTGATCGTCTGTAGCAATTCCAACGCGCAAAATTCCAACGCATGCTCTGAAACAATCCACAGCATTGAATGGAAGCATTGAACTTAATTTTCTTGTCTCGTTGTAGTGTTGTACGTCACTGCGTTCTTGACAGTCTAAAGTTCCAAGAACTTTTGTGTGGCCGTGTGTATGCAAGCCAAGCTTGAGCGGAATTCCGTCGGAAAAAACATCCAAAGTTTTTCCTTCGGAAAACCTGATTGTGTGTACACGGCATTAGACTAAATTAGCCATTCCCAACCAGAGGTCCAGATCCCTAGGGTTTCCAGGGGTTCCAGAGAGCTGTGGATACCTGTCTAGTCGATATTCCAATCGCACACTTTCCTGGAGAGACGGCTCATAGATAAAAAATGGGTGCTGAAGGGATCACCAGCTGGGTGCTGGAACAATCAACCACATCATCACTTGCCTGACGAAGAGGTCCTGCGTGGCCTCAAACGTTGCACTTCTTGTGATACTTTCTTTGCATTAAACTTTTGGGCGTCATATACGATCCATGGTGTGCTGGCGAATATGTTCATGTAGCTGTGGATACCTGACATCTCATGTTGCCTGCGTAGTTCCAATTCCAATGCCACTTGGCAGAGCCAGCTGCATGACATCACTAATAATTTAGCAGGCAGCATTCTTCCCACTGGCCACCATTGGAAATGTTCTCATTGACTCCCAAATGTGTTGGCTTTAGCAAGGGTTCCATAAGACTTGAACATTATCTCCAGGGTTCCTCTGGGGTCAAAAGGTTGAAAAAGGTTGGTCTAAATATTACCAGGATGATTCCATTCAAACAGCACCCATTTCTATTACTGGACCATGTAGACACTCTCCATTTACCACCCAAACTTCGCCATTCTCCTTTACATAGACATTTGTCTACTTTTACTAGTCCTAATTATGGATTGTTGAAAATTAGAACTTTCCAGGCACAGTTTGGCCACTCAACAAACTGCATCAGAGTCATAAAAAAAGCTAAAATGTAAATGTATTTAAACCTTAACACTAAACGTATCTTATTTGCTTCCTTATTTTGCGTACCAACCTAATGTAATAAAATGGCTACATTTTGAGCAAAATGTTATAAAATGTCCTATAAACAAAATTATATATATATAAGCTGATGTTTTGATACAGAATGATTAACAGCTATGCCTTTCTTTTTGGATAGGCCATCTCTATCTGTAGTCAAGATATGAAACGCATCAAGCTCTTGACATAGCAGTAAGAGTAATCGCTGACATGGTATATATGTATTGAGCTAATGGTTTTCTTTTCTTTTAGAAAAAGTATGTTAAACAATTTTAATTTTTGTAATGAAGACAATATTTTATCTATTGGATTTCATTATTTCATTGCCCTCAAGGCCTCTATAAGTTATCCAGAGGATGACTACTGATTGCTGCATCCTGAGGCTTTTTGAGTTAAGGAGAGCAGTGAGAAAGACTTCTGAAGAGTTGAGGTGGTTGTTGATTTTTCTGTGTGATAAAAATCAAAAAGACTATTGTTTCTCTGCTGTAGGACCAGCAGTGTCTGCCCAGCAGTAGGATGTGCCAGACTCCATAGGTAGGTTCCTGTGTTGGGAAGGTAGATGCCCCAAGTGGCAAGGGTTTATTTTATGTTATGTTTTGTTTATGCTGTTTGGATGCTTGCACTTGTTTCCAGCAATATGGAAGAATAAACCAACCGTCTTCGGCTGCCTCTCTGTATAGGTCAGTGTGTAGTGAGCCCATCCAGGGGGTCACACCCCCCCGCTACGGAGCTAACCCCTTATAATATATATATATATATATATATATATATATATATATACACACACATATATATATTGGGATGTCTTATGACATGCAGCAATTAACGACATCAGGATTTATAAAAAATATGATGCACTTTTTTAAATGTCAAAATAGTTCTAAATAGTATAATTATAATACTTAATGAGGGCCCTTTCACACCAGCGGAGCGTATGTCAGTTTTTTCATCCATCCATTTATGAATGAAAAGGGGACATACAATTATTCCCTATGAGATAGCGGGTGTCTGCGGATGAACATCCGCTGACACCCGATCTCATCGGTCTCCGCTGTGCTCCGATTCTGCAGAAGCAGGAAAATCCTATTTTTCCATCCGTCTGTGGATCGAATCGGATGAACACAGACAGGCGGTCCGTGTTCTTCCGATCCCCCCATAGGGGAGAGCAGAGATTGGACAGGGCGGTCCCTGCACAGTGTGGGACCTCCCTGTCACCTGCCTTCCCTGTCACCTGCGATCCCCGCTGAGCAAGCAGATGAGACATGTACGGATCCTCACACTTTAGAACACGTCCACCCACTACAGTGGAACCTCGGATTGCGAGTAACGTGGTTAACAAGCTTTTTGCAATACAAGCTTTGTATTTTTAAAACTTCATCACTAAAAATAAAGAATAAAACATAAAAAGTGGTTTTCAAAACGCCAAATAGTGCTTTGTGCCAGAATCTTTATCCATAAACCAATAAAAGTGCTAAGAAGAAAAATCTATCTATCTATGGATCTATCTATCTATCTATCTATCTATCTATCTATCTATCTATCTATCTATGGATCTATCTATCTATCGATCTATCGATCTATCGATCTATCTCTATCCATATATCTATCTATCTATCTATCTATCTATCTATCTATCGATCTATCTATCTATCTATCTATCTATCTATCTATCTATCTATCTATCTATCTATCTATCTATCTATCTATCTATCTATCTATCTATCTACTGTATACTGTTTTATATCAGCGTTTTCTATTTTTTACTACTTGCTTATATCATCACTGTTTACTCGATGATAAAAAGTCTGTCTGCTTTCTGGATTACTACAGTTTATATAATTATAAAGAGGTAGGTGCCGCTGCCAAGAGACTTAGTAATATATTGACCAAAGCAATTTTGAAAAAGTGTGTATGTGCAAGGGAAAATTGTTACCAAGACTCCAAATGATCCTATTGTGCCAAAAACCTCATCACTAAAAATAAAGACGAACACAGTCGTTCAGAACAGTTCAGAAATGCTCGGAAAGGCACGCAAATACTCAGTTCCCGAGCCTTTCCGAGGTTTGCCGAGGTCAGCTGAGCTGTCCTCAGGCCTTTCCGCCTGCTTTTCAAGGTTCTCCGGTGCCCCCCTCTTACTTCTGTCCGATTGTGGTATTGCATGGCATTGAAGTCAGTGCGGAACAAATTATTTTCGTTTCCGTTGACTTCAATGGTGAACCCCGCTTTGATATGCGAGTGCTTTGGATTACGAGCATTCTCCTGAAACGGATTATGCTCGTAACCTGAGGTTTCATTGTATATCAAATCCAGATACTACCTTGTAAAACAGGGGTGGCCAACCAGTGGCCCGGAGTCCTCTGATGTGGCCCGCGACCTCCTGCTCTGGAATGGTGGGTTGGCAAGCCCAGATCGCAGGTTGCCGACCCGCCATACCACAGCATCAGTGTTGTGAATAAATCTGGTGGTAGAGGAAGAAAGCAGCTGCGGAGCAGAGCCCCATAAGCCCATGCTTCCTCTACAGCGCCGGCTTTAACACAGGCCGAGTCTATGGCAAATTTCAGCTAACCCGCAGGATAGACACAGGCAGGGATGGACTGGCTATTGGGACTACAGGGAGTTTCCTGGTGGGCCAATGGCTCAGTGGGCCGACTTCAGTGACAGCGGACTGCCTCCCCCCTCCGCTCCTCTGTCTCTCCCTTCCCGCAGCGCTCACCTCCTCTCCCTCCCCACCTGGGGGGAACAAAGAAGCAGGGGGAGGACCAGAGGAGCATGGGGGAGGAGACAGAGGAGCATGGGGTTGGGGACAGACAGCTGACTCAACAGCTACGGCCTGGGAGTTTCTCACTTCTGCCTAATCTTGTCCCATAAGGGGGGGGGGGGGGCACCGAACTGATTCTTTGCCCCGGTAAAAATAATGTCTAGCTTCCCCACTGGTACTGCCTATAAGAGTACCAGTACCAGCCGTTCTACTCTAATAAAATAGAACGGCTAGTGGCTAGTGAAGGGGGAGAGGGGGCTCGGGTGGTCGGGGGGGGGTGCCGGAGTTGTCCGGATGCCGTGGGAGAGACCTGTCAAAGTGGGCCAGTCTGGATGAAGTCCAGGGCCAAATTTTTGTCCCAGTCCAGTCCTGGACACAGGTGCACTACGCTGCACCTGCGGTTTGGGTAAACCACAGAATATCAGTGTGAACGCAGCCTTTGGCCCCTTTCACACGATCAGCCTGACCATATGGGACCCTCAATTCACCTCTATAGAGCGACAGATGTCTGTTTACGCCCACCTATCTCCAATCCGAAAAACAGAAGGGAGTCCGTCCCCCTTCCATCTGGGCGGATCTGAAGGCCTATAGAGTAGCCGTGACCTGTCATCCACCCGCTCCGCTCATTGTGGCCCCCGACTGGTTACCAAGTTGCTTAAAGAGGAGGTTCACCCTAAATATACCCCCTCCCATGTGATCCAGCATACTGGCGTCAGCGCCTGTATGCTGTTTTTTTTTTTTTTAAATCCCCCACTTAATGTGAAATATTTAATTTTAATTTCTTTCCCCCCCGTGGTGGATGGCGCTTGTATAGCGCGTCACAGCTTCCGAAAATACCCGATTTAGGACTCGGGTATTTCCGGCGCAATGCGGCGCCTGCGCACAGACCTAGGAGCTGACTGCGCAGGCGCCGTATTTCTCCGAGTCCTATGGCTAAAAAGCCGAAATAGGACTCGGAGAAATACGGCGCCGGAAATACCCGAGTCCTAAATCGGGTATTTTCGGAAGCTTTGACAAGCTGTATAGGCGCCAGCCACCGCGGGGAAAAGAGATAAAGATTAAAGATTTCACAGTAAGTGGGGGATTTAAAAAAAAAAAAAAAAACACATGGGAGAGGGTATATTTTAGGGTGAACCTCCTCTTCAAAAGGTTGGGCACCCCAGTTGTAAAACTATGAGGATTAAATGCAATTATTTTTATATACCCAAATCTTCATCTATAAACAGAATAATAAAGTGCTTGCAAGGTAAATATATGTGTAAAAAACCAACACAAAATAAAACCCAAATTCCAAAGTGACTCGTTGGAGAGTCACAATTATGGGCATTGATTGCACAAGTCACTTCGGATTATTATAGGATATTAGACATGTACATTTTGTGCTGCTTTTATACACATATATTTCCCTTGCTAGCACTTTATCATTATGTTTATAGATGAAGATTTCGGTATATATAAAAAAATAAAATAATTGCATATAATCCTCATAGTTTTACAAGGTAGTATTTGGATGTGATATAATGGGTGGACGTGTTTCAAAGTTCCTCACTTTGACCACTGGGGGGCAGAAGACGTTGATTTATTCCATTTGTCCTCCCGTGGATCATGTTACTCTAACTAAGCAATTGGCTAGATGGAATAATTCTGTGAAAATTCTTATTGCCCTCTCAATGAGATCTATATATACACACACATACACACATACATACATACACACACACACACATACACACATACACACATACATACATACACACACACACATACACACATACATAATACACACATACACACACACACACACACACATACACACATACATACACACATACACACATACATAATACACACATACACACACACACACACACACACATACACATACACACACACACACACATACACACATACACACATACATACACACACACACACACACATACACACATACATAATACACACATACACACATACACACACACACACACACACACACACATACACATACACACACATACACACACACACACACACATACACACACACATACACACACACACACACACATACACACACATACACACACACACACATACACACACACATACACACACACACACACACATACACACACACACACACATACACACACACACACACACACACACACACACACACACACACACACACACACACACATACACACACACATACACACACACACACACACACACACACACACACATACACACACACACACACACACACACACACACACACAC
This sequence comes from Rana kukunoris, assembly GCA_029574335.1. Lineage (NCBI taxonomy): Eukaryota > Metazoa > Chordata > Amphibia > Anura > Ranidae > Rana > Rana kukunoris. Next base: position 20,268,954 of record CM056054.1, read on the forward strand.
ACACACACACATACACACACACACACACACACACACACACACACATACACACACACATACACACACACATACACACACACACATACACACACACACACATACACACACATACACACACATACACACACACATACACACACACACACAGCTTTTTCTCTCAGATAATAGGTGCAGAAACTCCCCCTTTCTGAGTCACCCCTCTTCCTTGCCCCTACCCACCTCCAAGCACCTTCCTTTGGTTCCATCCTATACCCACCTCCCAGCACCGCCCCTTTTAGACAATACAGAACCAAGTATAATTTTGTGGTGCTAAGAAATTTGTATGGAATTTGGTAATGATATCAAGAAAATCAGTAAAATAGATCCCCTGCAGCCAGCAACAATAGATCCCTCTAACAACAATGGACCACAGCCAAAAAAATCCCCCCCCAGCAACAATAGATCCCTCTAACAACAATGGACCACCGACAAAAAAAAACCAACAACAATAGATCCCTCCAACAACAATGGACCGCCGACAACAAAATCCCCCCCCCAGCAACAATAGATCCCTCTAACAATGGACCACCGACAAAAAAAATCTCCCCCAGCAACAATAGAACCCTCTAACAACAATGGACCACAGACAAAAAAATCCCCCCAGCAACAATAGACCCCTCTAACAACAATGGACCACAGACAAAAAAATCCCCCCAGCAACAATAGACCCCTCTAACAACAATGGACCACCGACAAAAAAAAATCCCCCCCCAGCAACAATAGATCCCTCTAACAATGGACCACCTACAAAAAAAATCCCCCCAGCAACAATAGATCCCTCTAACAATGGACCACCGACAAAAAAATTCCCCCCAGCAACAATAGATCCCTCCAACAACAATGGACCACCGACAAAAAATTCCCCCCCAGCAACAATAGATCCCTCCAACAAAAATGGACCACCGACAACAAAACCCCCCCTAGAAACAATAGATCCCTTTAAAAACAATGGACCACCGACAACAAAACCCCCCTAGAAACAATAGATCCCTTTAACAACAATGGACCACTGACAAAAAAATCCCCCCCCCAGCAACAATAGATCCCTCTAACAACAATGGACCACTAACAAAACCACCCCCCCAGCAACAATAGATCCCTCCAACAACAATGGACCACTGACAACAAAATCCCCCCCAGCAACAATAAATCCCTTTAACAACAATGGACCACCAACAACAAAATCTCCACCCCCCCCAGCAACAATAGACTCCCGGCAGCATCAACAGATCTCCGCACAGCCAGCATTAATAGACTCTCTGGCAGGCATCAACAATAGACCCCTCCTTAAACAGTAGATCTCTTGCAGCAACAACTGACCCCCTGCAGCAACATAAGACCCACCACCAGCAACAATAGACCCCCTCAGCAAAAGTAGACCCCCTTGCAAAAATCGTTCCCCTCCAGTTAGAATAGATCTCCCAGCAGTGAGCATCGATACCCTACAGCACACCCCAGCACCCCTTGGCGTTCCCCCACGTTCCTGCTGAAAAAAAGCCCTGTATACATATATATACTGTATATATACACACATTTTTCTTCTTAGCACTTTTATTGGTTTACAGATGAAGATTCTGTCACTATTTGGAGTTGTGAAAACCACTTTTTATGTTTTAATCTTTATTTTTAGTGATGAGGTTTTTGGCACAATAGGATCATTTGGAGTCTTGGTAACAATTTGCACACACACTTAAAGGGGTTGTAAAGGTTCCTTTTTAATTTTTTTTAATAACAAACATGTTATACTTTCCTCCACTGTTCGTCCCTTGACGGCTGTCTTGGCTCCTCCCTGCAAGAGCTAACCCCCTGCTGCTAATCGTCTGATGTTTTTTCACTTTAAAATGGAGTTCCACCCTGATTTTTTTTCCCCAAAAATCTAAAACAAATTGAATTTTTTATTTATTTTTATACGCAGAAAGGGCGGTTGCTATGCGGAACTAGCTATTCTGCCTATTCCTCCGCCGCGGTGGATCTTCTTCCTCTTCCTTTGTCGCGGTGTCTTCTGGTGAATGGGATGCGCTTCCTTCTGGTAACTGTGTGTATGCAGGGAGAGCGGTTTATAAACGTTTTAAGGGCGCTATTTTTAACGCTAAAATGCTGTAAAAACGCTTCAGTGTGAAAGGGGTCTTACGGATTACGAGTAACATGGTTATCGAGCGTTTCGCAATACCAGCTATTGTTTGTTTTTTTTTAATCCTGACTCGTAAAACAAGCAGGATTCAAGCCTCTGCGGTGTGCAGTTCCACATTTGGCCAGAGCTGCGGGGGAGCCAGTGACACTCGGATCTGTTTGGAGCCCCTCTGAGCCACTCAGAAACACCCGGAAATGTTCTAAAATACACAGTGTTTCTGAGCCTCTCCGATGTTTTCCAAGTGCATTCCAAGCGGACAGTCTCAAAATCATTCCGAGTCTCTCCGGCGCCCCCCACTTCTTACCACCTGCGGTACTGCAAACAATAGAAGTCAATGTGGAACGAATTGTCTTCCTTTCCATTGACTTTAATGGGGAATCTGGGCTCCTCAGCTATTTCTTGCTCTTTTGCTAGTAGTTGCCCGGTCTTCTCCGTAGTCTTCTTCCGTCTTTTCTTCTTCCGATGTATGGCGCGTGCGCGGTGCGCAACGACTTATACAGTATTGGCATGGGGCGGGGTCAGGGCCGGACTTACCATTGGGCTTGACTGGGCTCAAGCCCATGGGCCCCGCCTAATAGGGGGCCCCTCTAAAAAAAAAAAAATCTTTTTTTTTTTTTTTAGGGGTCCGGAGGCCTTCAGGGCCCTGGACAGCAACCCCTACTTTTTTTCATTTATTTTTTATTATGTGGGCCCCCTTTTTTTTTATTTTTTTATAAATGTTTATTTTTGTTTATATTTGTTTATTTTTTTATTAAAAGGCCCAGAGGTGTTTATTTTTAGGGGTCTGGAGGCCCCCGGACAACAACCCCCACTTTTTTTATTTCGACAACTGCAAAACCTCCCCCAGGAGGAACCGGAGCGGTGTGGGGATGTATGCTGAAGGGAAGAGAGCTGACACATTCCGTGCACAGGTGAGAGCCACCCCCCTGCTCAACAACTTCAATGCGCACCCCCCACTCAACAACTTTAATGCCCCCCGCTCAACAACTTCAATTCTCCCCCCCCCCCCGTCCCCGCTCAACAAGTTTAATGCCCCCCCGCTCAACAACTACAATTGGCCCCTCCGCTCAACAACTTTAATGCGAACCCCCCCCCCCCGCTCACTCCAGGGGGCCCCTTCAACACTCAAGCCCAGGAGCCCCCACCACCCTAAGTCCTGCCCTGGGCGGGGTCACCGGATGATATCATCCGGTGACCTCGCCCCTTATGGCGTCACCGCCCATCGACTTGATTAGTCGATTTATCACTTGATTGAAGTATGATCATCGACTCTAATTGAAATAGAAGTGGGTTCCCTACTCCCGAAATAAGAATGCCAGATTTTCGGGGCAATCTATTACTTGGCAATACATGGATAGGAATCCTTCTGGTCTTCATTCCATGGGGGTGTCCCCTACATCTGCCTCAGTAGCACCTACTCAATAATGTCCTGAAGAAGCAATTTGTGAAACGCGTCGACAAGAATGCATGGAAATATATGAACTCTACAGTATATTTGTCCACATGGATTTCTACTATATTCATATTTCCATGCGTTGTTTATTGGGTACTTGTTGAGCCTGCCAGTCAGTTAGGTGTTTATGTGTGTTTTATGTTTTTTAATTAGTATATTTTGTAATAATTCTTAACCACTTAATCACCGGGCCTATTCTGGCACTTCTCTCCTTCATGTAAAAATCACAATTTTTTTGCTAGAAAATTAATCAGAACCCCCAAACATTATATATATTTTTTTAGCAGATACCATAGGGTATAAAATGGCCAATGGTCATTGCAACTTTTTTTCTTGCACGGTATTTGTGCAATAATTTTTCAAACGCCTTTTTTTAGGGAAAAAAAAGTTTCATGAATTAAAAAAATAACTAAACAGTAAAGTTAGCCCAATTTTTTTGTATAATGTGAAAGATGAAGTTACGCCGAGTAAATAGATACCTAACATGTCACGCTTTAAAATTGCGCACAGTCATGGAATGGCGCTTAAAAATCTCCATAGGTGACCCTTTACATTTTTTTACAGGTTACTATTTTTGAGTTACAGAGGGGGTCTAGTGCTAGAATTGTTGCACATGCTCTAGCGCACGCGATGATACCTCACATGTGGGGTTCGAACGATGTTTACCTATGTGGGCGGGACATGCGTGTTCGCTTCTGCATGCGAGCGACTGGGACAGGGTCGTTTTAATTTTTTTTTATTTTTTATTATTATTATTATGTTTTACTAATTTTTTTTTACTTTTACACTTTAAAAAAATAAATAAAAATTTGATCACTTTTATTCTTATTACAAGGAATGTAAACATCCCTTGTAATAGAAGTCCGTATGACAGGTCCTCTTTATGGAGAGATGTGGGGTCAAAAAGACCCCACATTTCTCCTCCAGGCTGGAAAGCATTAGATCGTGAAAAAAAATTCACTGATCTAATGCTTTCAGCCGCGATTGCGGCTTTGTTTACATTCCGGGTACCGGGCGTGACGTCATAACGTCGCGCCTGGTCCTCCGACAGTCATAGAGATGACTGTGACCATCTGGTCACCAGTCATCTCTATGGTTCTGCAGGGAACGCCGGCCAATTGGCACGGTAGAGCCCGGAGAAGCACCGGATGGCGGCGGGAGCGGGGGACGTCGTTTTTTTTTGTTCCGTTTCGTATGGTCCCGTCTGTTCGTCCCGTTCGTTTGTCGTACGACGCAATTTTTTCGTATTCCGATCGTTTCGTATTTCCGTTACCGTTTTATTTTCGTACATGCGGGATGGTTCGTTATTCTGTTTAATTCATGTTCGTTTCTTGTTAGACAATAATTATCGTGAATTTTCGTCAATTTGCATTCTGTGTATCTTGAATGCTTTTCTTTTGTTAATGTCAGTTGTATGTTCATTGTTCAATGACATCTATAACAAAAGAATTTCATTATGTATATTGAATGAATTCCTTTTTCTGTTTGTATTGTGTATTCAAAATACTGAAGGCAAATCTTCTGTTATAGGTGTCATATCAACATACGAAAATAACAAAAGAAACGGGTTCAAATGCAAATCTTTTGTTTATCGTTTTTTTGAATGGCCAGAGAGTTAGGCTGGCCATACATGATACAATTTTCTGTGCAATTTTCTGTACAATTTTCTTTAGATTTACCTTCAACTATGTAGTGCAAGGGCCTGCCTGATTGCATACAATTGAAAGTGTTGTTTAGTTTGACCTCATATTATATGGTTTTTGGTAAATCTACAAGAAATTGTACAAGAAAATTGAACATGTATGGCCAGCCTCAGTGACTGAAAGCAGCTTCTCTTTTGTGCTGAGTAGTGAGTACACTTGTACAGTAAAGCCAAATAAACTTTTCTGTGGATTTTCATCTGAAGGGAGATCAGTTGGCCAGACTTTTGAATCCAAAAATGGTTTTCTGATGCAGTTTAAAAACGAACAAATTTTCTGAGAACGATCGGAAAACGATCGTTTTTATGTTTGTTGTTAAAACAGTCTGACCAAGTGTATGGGGCTTAACAATACTATTGTTAAGCCCCATACACTTGGTCAGACTGTTTTAACAACAAACATAAAAACGATCGTTTTCCAATCGTTCTCAGAAAATTCAGGCAGTCAGGCAGGCCCTTGCACTACATAGTTGAAGGTAAATCTAAAGAAAATTGCACAGAAAATTGTATCATGTATGGTCAGCCTAACTCTCTGGCCATTCAAAAAAACGATAAACAAAAGATTTGCATTTGAACCCGTTTCTTTTGTTATTTTCGTATGTTGATATGACACCTATAACAAAAGATTTGCCTTCAGTATTTTGAATACACAATACAAACAGAAAAAGGAATTCATTCAATATACATAATGAAATTCTTTTGTTATAGATGTCATTGAACAATGAACATACAACTGAAAACGAACACAAAACGGATTCAAACAAAATACACAATGCAAATCTCTTGATACAGATTTCATTTTCGTTATTTTTGCCGTTTTCGTTTTGTCGTTTTTTCCCGTCGGATTGTTCATTCGTATTTGCGGTCGTTCGTTATGCGGCTCATCCGTTATCCCGTCGTTTTCTTATTTTGGTGCTTTACCGTTTTCGTATGTACACATTATCCCGCGGGTACGAAAATGAACATTTTCGTACGAAAATAACATTTGTACGAACGGGAATGCACATATCTACAAAGGACACAGCATCGGTCTCCTCTCCCTGACAGGACGTGGATCTCTGTGTTTACACACAGAGCTCCACATCCCTGGCTGTGTAACGGCCGATCGCGGGTACCTGGCGGACATTGCGGCCACCAGGCACGCGCTTCGGCACATGCGTGACACAGCAGGCACAGCTTTTCCGCAATACACACCCTCGGCGGCCACAACACAGAAGAAAACAGCAGGACGTCCACCTGGCAGTTCAGGTCCTTATTAAAAATCAGCAGCTACAGTGTTTGTAGCTGCTGACTTTGAATTTTTTTTTTTTAAGCCGGACCTCAGCTTTAACCACTTCAGATCCACGCTATGGCCGAAAGACAGCCACAGCGCGGATCTGAAGTGGTTAAAGCGAAGGTCCGGCTTTAAAAAAATAAGAATTCAAAGTCAGCAGCTACAAACACTGAAGCTGCTGACTTTTAATAAGGACACTTACCTGTCCAGGGTGCCCGCGATGTCGGCAGCCGAAGCCAAGCAATCACTAGGGTCTCGGCTGCCCCGCCGCCATCCTCGGTGAGGGAACCAGGAAGTGAAGCTTTGCGGCTTCACGGCCCGATTCCCTACTGCGCATGCGCGAGACACACGGCGCGAAGTGAATGGGCGATGTCTCCTGGGACACACTTAGGCCACGTACACACGAGGAGACACGTCCGCTGTAACTGGTCCGCAGACCAGTTTCCACGGACATGTCCGATTGTGTGTACGGCCTAGCGGACACGTTTCCAGCGGACAAAAGTTTCTAAGCATGCTTAGAAACTTGTCCGCTGGAAACCTGTCCGTCGGACATGTCCGCTGGTTAGTACGCCCAACCATCGGACCAAAATCCCGCGCATGCGTTGAATTGATTCCTGGTACGTCGCACGTCGTAGTGTCACCGTCACCGCCACGTCACCGTCACGTCACCGCGTTCTCTGTCCGCGGGGATTTTGGTCTGATGGTGTGTACACACATCAGACCAAAATATCCCAGGAGACATGTCAGATGAAAACAGTCTGTGGACCGTTTTCATCGCACATGTCTCCTCGTGTGTACAGGGCCTTAAGGTCCCAGAAGACACCGCTGCCGATTTCCCAGGAGGCAGCCGGACGAGGAGAAGAAAGAAGACCCACTGCGGACAAGGAAGAGGCAGATTAGGAGATCTGCCTAGTAACAGACTCTTCTGCTAAGTACTGTATATAAAAAAAAATGTGTTTTCTAATTTTTTGTAGCCTTTTTGGCAAATTTTCTTTCTTTCTTTTTTTAGGGTGGACCTCCGCTTTGAGGGAAATACTGGTCGGTGCTGATTCAACAGATGATTACAAAAATAGGATATGTGTAAAATGTCAGAGCAGAAGGATTGCTACAAATGAGGAAGTTGTATTGTCATGAAGTGCTCTAATCATTGGTCCTTTTTTCCCACACCTGCACTCAGGACAAAGATCTGACACATGCCAATCCTTCCATTGTAACACTTATTGTTGTATTTTAAAATGCCAAGTATTATTTTTAACCGCTTCCGGACCGCCGCACGACTATATACGTCAGCACTTTGAAGAGGGATATCTCTGTTTTGGCAGCAGCTAGCTACCATAACCCCGGTATCTTCTTTTTCAGGCGGCGGTCCAGGTTAACGATAATGGTGGTCTCTGTGGCGGATTCGCCTCAAGTTCACCGTTATCGGCCGCCCCCTTCCCACCGCTCTCCCGTGCACCGGAGCCGTCGGAAGCGGCGGAGGCGATCGGATCCTGTCCGTGGCTGGGTATGGAGGTGACTGAAGGTAAGATGGCCCCCCACCCGTCTCCATGCCATAGCATTATTTTAAATTGCATTTTAGTGTAAATATGAGATCTGAGATCTTTTTGACTCCCGGATCTCATATCTAAGGCGGCGTACACACGACCGAGAAACTCGTTGGGCGAAACACATCGTTTTCCCCTTCGAGTTCCTAGTTCGGCAGTCAAAAAACTCGTCGAGCCAAATGTTCCCATTGCCCAACGAGGAAATAGAGAACATGCTCTCTTTTTGGCTTGACGAGTTCCTCGACGGGTTGCTCAGCGAAAAGTGTACACACGACCGGTTTCCTCGGCAGAATACGTCTCCCATCGAGGTTCTTACTGAATTCCGCTGAGGAAACTGGTCGTGTGTACGCCGCCTAAGAGGACCTGTCATGCTTTTTTCTATTACAAAGGATGTTTACATTCCTTGTTATAGTAATAAAAATGACCCATTTTTTTTTAAACAGTGTCAAAATAAAGTAAAATAAGTAAGATATTTTTTTTTTAAACCCCCCCATCTTGACGAGCTTGCGCGCATAAGCGAACGCATAAGTGAGCAGTTCCTGCATATGAAAAAGTTTTTCAAACCACACATGTGATTTATCCCCGCGATCGTTAGAGCGAGAGTAATAATTCTAGCTCTAGACCTCCTCTGTAACTCAAAACATGCAACCTGTAGAATTTTTTAAACGTCGCCTATGGAGATTTTTAAGGGTAAAAGTTTGTCGCCTTTCCACGAGCGAGCGCAATTCTGAAGGGTGACATGTTGGGTATCAATTTACTCGGCGTAACATTATCTTTCACAATATAAGAAAAAAAAAAATTGGGCCAACTTTATTGTTGTCTTATATAAATGGGCCTTGCTAAAAAGATACATAAAACACAGGGCGACTAATGCTGTGAATGCCAATGTAACAATGTACCAACGTCCCGATAATATGTAACTAGGGCTTTAACTGGGCTAATGAAATGGACTTTAAACTGTACACTTTTTACTTTTTTTTAATAAATATACCCAAAGTTTTTTACCATACCTATCTGTACCGTATAACCAAACCACTTCCATACCAGGCACTTACGCACCTTCCCGCCCAAGCAAATTTTCAGCTTTCAGCACTGTCGCATTTTCAATGACAATTGCGCGGTCATGCTACACTGCACCCAAACAAAATTGGCGTCCTTTTTTTCCCACAAATAGAGCTTTCTTTTGGTGGTATTTGATCACCTCTGCGGTTTTTATTTTTTGCGCAACAACTAATAAAAGACTGAAGGAGCTGTGGTGGCTCAACGTGATTGGCACTCTGCTGACAAGCCGTTCACCTCTGCAGCCAAGGGTTCGGATCCCGGTCTCGGCTGCATGTGAATTGAGTTTGGTGGTCTCAGCCCGGCTCCCGGTGGGTGTGCTATGCAAGGTACGCCTGTGCTTAGTACGCCCACCCCCCCCCCCCCCCACAAAAACCACCACACTTGCACGCACACAAAATTGGTTTAACACACACGCACTTTGACCATGCGGTCTCCTAAAAAAGAGAGGCGAAGGACCTATGGGGCTGGCTGGGTGGGCTAGACCCCCTCACTCCCTCATAGGGGGAGTCCCTCTGCCCCGTTGTGGTCCCGTTGGGCCCCAGTTGGGCTCACAAGTGCAGCAGGTAGGGCGGGGTGAGTGGGAGGCCCCCCCCTCACACCCACCATTGTCACCGGGGGCATGGAGAAGGATGGCGATTGCCTCTGGGGGGAGGGGTCTGCCTACTCCCAAGTCCGGCTCCTCTCTCTCTCGAGTTCACGCACAAAAAAATACACTTAAAAAAAAAAAAAGACTGAAAATTTTGAAAAAAAAAAAGTTTTTATTTCTTCCTGTTAATTTTTTTGTAAATAAGTAAGTTTTCTCTTTCAATTACGGGCACTGATATGGCGGCACTGATGGGCACCGATGAGGTGGCACTGATGGACACCGATGAGGTAGTACTGATGGGCATCGATGACGTGGCACTGATGGGCACTGATAGGCGGCACTGATGGGCACTCATAGGCGGCACTGATGGGCACTTATAGGCGGCGCTGATGGGCACTCATAGGCGGCACTGATTGGCACTTATAGGCGGCACTGGGCACTCATAGGCGGCACAGATGGGCACTCATGGGTGACACTGATTGGTACTTATGGGTGGCACAGATGGGCACTAATAGGTGGGCACTGGGCATGGATTGGCACTGATGGACACTGTGGGGTGGCACTGATGGACACTAAGGGGTGGCACTGATCCATGTTGCCAGTCAGTGTCCATGAGTGGGCACTGACTGGCAGCGCAAACCTCCCATGTCAGGAGAGCCGCCGAGCCTACTCTTTCAGACGCGAGTGAGGAAGAGCCATCAACAGCTCTTCCTGTTGGACACGGCTGATCACGTGGTAAAGAGCCTCCGCCGGAGACTTGATACCGAGATCAGAGATGCAGGGTGTCAGACTGACAGCCCGCATCACCGATCGCCGCGGTGCGTGAGGCATGAAATCCTGCAGGACGTCAATAGACGTCCAGTCAGGATTTCAGAACCACTTCCCGGACGTCAATCTGCGATTGACCGGGCGGGAAGTGGTTAAAGTCCATTTCATTTACTGTTGTCTTATTTTTTAATTTAAAAAAAGTGTATTTTTTCCCCCAAAAAAGGTGCGTTTGTAAGACCAATGCGCAAATACATTGTGACAGAAAGTATGTCAACGACCGCCATTTCGTTCTCTAGGGTATTAGAAAAAATATATATGATTTTTGGGGGTTCTAAATAATTTTCTAGCAAAAAAATTGTTTTTAAGTTGTAAACAACATGTCTGAACAAGAGGCTCGGTCCTTAAAGGAGTTATAAAGGAAAAACATTTTTTGCCTAAAATTCATTTCTGCAAGGTAGACAGGCAGAATAGTGTCATCTATATCACCTCCGACGTTCTAGTTTCTGTTCTCTCATTCACTTCCTGGTTTGCGGCGCTCGTTCATGTAAGAACTACATTTCCCAGTATGCATTGCGGCACGCCCAGTAATTCACACCTCCTTGAAGTCTCTAACACATAGAGAGCATCCTGCCGCACAGATGTAGTTCCCAGGAGGGGGCGAGCACGTCACTGACCACCGCAGTAAAGCCTCCCTTCACAGTGGTGAGTAACAATCAGACAAGCAGGAAGTGAACAGAACAGAGAAGAAATAGAGCAACTTCTGAGCAAAAAACGAACAATGAGGAAGTGAAAAGAGGAATGTCCGCAGGTGAAGGATGCTTATTATATGTTTTCCTCTTTTCTTGTAAGCCGTGGTCTGTAATAACCAGTCCATCCAGATAAACCTGACTATCCATATTGTACAGGCTCACCCTCATGATCTTAGAGATATGATAGTGGATCATATATCACTTTTGGTTCTTGGAAGCCATAAGGATTGCCTATTATTACTAAATCTAAGACACTTCAATCATACACAGTGCGATTTTTAAGGTGCCAAAATATATTCACAAATATGTTCAAAAGAGTACTCTTTATTCAAGCATACACTAAATTACCAAAAGTATTGGGACACCTGCCTTTACACAAACTTTAATGGCATCCCAGTCATAGGGCCAGATTCTCAGAGGCGCTACGACGGAGTATCTCAGATACCCCGTCGTATCGCCGTTTTTTTTTTGGCTCGTATCTATGCGAGTGATTCTTAGCATCACTTTGGCATAGATACGCCTGAACATCCGACAAGTGTAATACCATTACACTTGCGGATCGTAGTTGTAATGACAACTCCGGCCACTAGGTGGCCTTTACGTTGTTTTCTCATTTGCCTATGCACTAAGGGAAAGGACGCTATTTAGGAAAAAAAAAGTGTACCTTTACAACCCCTTTAATCTAGGCTTACCTGTAGGTTAAAGTGGTTGGAAAGGGTTTCCAACCACTTTAAAGTGGATGTAAACCCAAAAATGTATAAGAGTATAAGTATAAGATTTCCTATCAGCTGTGCCCAGTCTTGCCACACAGAGTTAATCCAGCTCTGAGCAATCCTCTTGTATTGTTCAGTGAAAATTAACAGACTTCCAGATAAAAACCTGTCTAAATATAAAGTCTGTTTCTCTCTTCTTGCTTTGAGTGACAGGTTATTTACATATCTAGCTTGGACATGTTTATCATATGTTATGTTATGTTTATCATAATATGAGGTGATTCACAGTATAAAAAGTGAGAACACATATTACACATCCTGGTAATATACAATGAACTTTGGATCACCTCATATTATGATAAACATAACATAACATATGATAAACATGTCCAAGCTAGATATGTAAATAACCTGTCACTCAAAGCAAGAAGAGAGAAACAGACTTTTTATTTAGACAGGTTTTTATCTGGAATTCTGTTAACTTTCACTGAACAATAAAAGAGGATTTCTCAGTGCTGGATTAACTCTGTGTGGCAAGACTGGGCCCAGATGATAAGAAATCTTATACTCTACATTGTGACATTAAAAAAAAAAACATCCACATTAATATAGTCGTCAATTTTTTGTACAGTATTTTTACAGCATATAATTAGCAGACAAATAATAATTATCAGTTACCATAACAAGTTGTGACTTCTATATTGCTGCCGGTAGTTCTTTATTCCTGGCTGGTTCCTCGTGTCTATTAGGTTTTTTGATATAAATAACTTATAATTACTTTTTTTACCTGCTAATTATATGTTGTCCAAAAAAATAAAAAATACAGTGGCAACTGTAATAAATCACACCCTACCATCAATTATCAAGTTGTAGATTCCATATCGCTGCAGACTCTTCTAATACTTAGTTGGTTGCGCTACACATTTGTATTCAATAATAACCACTTGAGATCCGCGCTATGGACAAAAGACGCCCACAGCGTGGCTCTCAAGTGCCGGCTTGATGTCTTTGGACGGCATCTAATTGTAATTCCACGCGCGCGCCACTGTGTGGCGCGCAGCGGGGAAAAACAGTGCACGGCGCATCGCTGAGGAGGCAAGAAAGTGACTATTAGGTCCTTACATTACAAATCTTATAAAATCCTATATTATCCACTTGCTTACTGGGCACCTAAACCCCCTTCGTGCCCAGGCGAAATTTCAGCTTCCGGCACTGCGACGTGGCTCCCAAACAAAACTGACGTTCTTTTTTCCCCACAAATAGAGCTTTATTTTGGTGGTAACCTCTGCGTTCGTTTTTTTTTTTGCGCTATAAACAAAAAAAGAGCGACCATCTAAAAAATTATATACATTTTTTTATTAGTTGCTATAATAAATATCCCAATTTTTTTTTTTTAAAACAATTTTTTTTCTCAGTTAAGGTCGATACGTATTCTTCTACGTATTTTTGTAAAAAAAAAAAAAAATCGCAATAAGCGACTGGTTTGCGCAAAAGTTATAGCACCTACAAAATAGGGTACAGAATTATGATTTTTTTTTTTACTATTTTTTTTTTCACTAGTAATGGCGGCGATCTGCGAAAGGAAGGTCAGCACGACAACCAGCCTTTTCTATAGACGTCAGCATGACAACCAGCCTTTTCTATAGACGTCAGCACGACAACCAGCCTTTTCTATAGACGTCAGCATGACAACCAGCCTTTTCTATAGACGTCAGCACGACAACCAGCCTTTTCTATAGACGTCAACACGACAACCAGCCTTTTCTATAGACGTCAGCACGACAACCAGCCTTTTTTATAGACGTCAGCACGACAACCAGCCTTTTCTATAGACGTCAGCACGACAACCAGCCTTTTCTATAGACGTCAGCACGACAACCAGCCTTTTTTTATAGACGTCAGCACGACAACCAGCCTTTTCTATAGATGTCAGCACGACAACCAGCCTTTTCTATAGACGTCAGCACGACAACCAGCCTTTTCTATAGACGTCAGCACGACAACCAGCCTTTTCTATAGAGGTCAGCAAGACAACCAGCCTTTTCTATAGACGTCAGCACGACAACCAGCCTTTTCTATAGAGGTCAGCACGACAACCAGCCTTTTCTATAGAGGTCAGCACGACAACCAGCCTTTTCTATAGACGTCAGCACGACAACCAGCCTTTTCTATAGACGTCAGCACGACAACCAGCCTTTTCTATAGATGTCAGCACGACAACCAGCCTTTTCTATAGATGTCAGCACGACAACCAGCCTTTTCTATAGATGTCAGCTATGACAGCCTGCCTATTGCTTTTAATATAGGTTTCCTTTAAAATTATTCTCAAGGGTATTTTTAGAAAGTGCATATTGTAAAGTATTATTTAATGTCAATATTTAGTGCATATGTCATGGTCCAACTCCCCAGTGCCCTGCCCTTACAGTACAATAAGACAGACAAAGGTGTTGATGTCACCATGCTAGCATGACCTTCTTAATCACTTAGATTGTAAGCTCCTTTGAGGGTAGGGACTGATGTGAATGTACAATGTATATACAAAATTGCTGCGTACATTGACGGTGTTATACAGGTGAAACTCGAAAAATTTGAATATCGTGCAAAAGTTCATTTATTTCACCAATGCAACTTAAAAGGTGAAACTAAAATATGAGGTGGACTCATTACATGCAAAGCAAGATGGTTCGTGATTTGTCATAATTGTGATGATTATGGCTTACAGCTCATGAAAACGCGTGGTGGGACGTCCATCATAGGCGCCGCAGGCTCCAGAAGGCGGGACCTGTAAATGTCACTCGGCCGCACTCGACTGCGCTCGACGGATCAGCTCAGTCCCCGCTCAGCGGCGGCCGGAGGCGCTTGGGGCTAACAATTGGACGCTGCCTTTCTGAGACTCTGGGTTTTTCGGGGACCCATTCAGGGATTTTTTTTTTTTTTTTAAATAACAATATAAAAATTTAAAATAAGGTAAAATAAATAAGGAAAAACAACGTTTCCTTTTTTTAAACGCGCCCCGTCCAGTTAAGCTTGCATGCAGAAGCAAACGCATACGTGAAAACGGTGTTCAAACCACACATGTGAGGTATCGCCACGATCATTAGAGCGAGAACAATAATTCTAGCACTAGACCTCCTCTGTAACTTAAAACATGCAACCTGTAGAATTTTTTAACCACTTTAGTACTGGCCACTGTGATTTGACGTCCAGAGATGGGATCTCCCATCCTAAGTGGACGTCAAATGACGGCCTGGGCTTTCACATCCCCCCTCCCGCCGCCATCCGATGCTTCTCCGGGCTCTCCCGTGCCTTCGGGGGCCCGGAGAACGAATCGTCCGGCGTCGGCAGGAAGCATAGAGATGACTGGTGACCAGGAAATAATGGACATATATTGGATTGCTTGTAATCCACAATATATTCCAGGATATCTGTAAGAACTATTTACAGGTTGTTGATTCTAAACTCAACAGGTTAATGGAAAGAGTGACTCATTCAATGTGGGAACACAGTCTGTTAGGTGTTAATGCCGTCTGCTACTGTGATGTAAATGAATCTTAGGATGGCTTCTAAGAACCTTTCATTGTGCTGTGCTAATTGACACTGTATTGTGTGAAGTTCTATTGATGATAAATGTGTATTGTGAGTTAAACAAACAGTCTAAAGGTCAGATGTCTGACTTTTCAGCTGTAGTTAGCTCATTAAATTAGATCAAGAGCTGGTGCCAGAAGGTCTACCAAAAAGATGTGTATTGGGCTCCTTGTGTCATGTTGTGGGTGGAGTTGAGTCATTGTTCATTTTTGGTTACTGACTATATATAAGAGCCTGTTTTTCTCATTAGAGTCTATTCATTTTGAACCTCAAACAGAGTGGTGTCTCGTTTCTGGGGGAATCCGTATTGGTCGTGTTCGTGGGATTGTGGAGTGTCAATAAGCTGTCTTGGGTTCGGAATGGAATATCTTAAACGGTTTTAACCCCTGTCCCATTTGGGGTTCCGTTACAGATGTATATAAAATGCATTTTTTATCTATCAAAAAGTGTTTTCCAGAGCTAAACCTTTCATTCAAATTCTAAATTGCTGTATTTGTAAATTCCAAAAGCCAATAAAAAGGAATAGTAGTGGTAAAAAAAGCACAAGTGGGTTTAAAGGGGTGTTCCAGCCACATTTAGTGTTTATTAAAAGTCAGTAGCTACAAAAAGTGTAGCTGCTGGCTTTTAATAAACACACACTCACCTGCTCCACGATCCAGCGACGCGCCGGCCGGGGGGTCCGCTCCTCTCCCTCCCTCCCCGGCCAGCGTCTTCATTTCAACTGTGGGCACCCGGCCGTGACAGCCTTCGGCTTCACAGCCGGGCACCCACTGCGCATGCGCTGATTGGACAGGCGATCGCATGGGACCTGTCAGTGTCCCATGCGATCGTCTACAGGGAGGGGCTGCTGTAGGCGATTAAGCTTAATCGCCTAACCAGCCCCTCGGCGGAAGCAGGAAGTGGGACAGGAAATCCCACTCCTCCTGAAACCCCCACTCCCCCCCCAAAAAAAAATTACATGCCAAATGTAAGGGGGTGAGGAGTGGGTTAAGCAGAAGTTCCGAATTTGGGTGGAACTACGCTTTAACCAATCTTGTTATTTTGTACAATTCTCCTTTAAGGGGGCGTGGCAAGGGGTGTGTCCTATGCCTGCATGCTTTTGCTGATAGGTGTTCCTCATTCCCATCTCAAAAAGTTGGGAGGTGTGTTTGCCTGCTTAACCACTTCAGCCCCAGAAGGTTTTACCCCCTTCCTACCCAGGCGAAATTTCAGCTTACGGCACTGCGTCGCTTTAACTGACAATTGCGCGGTCGTGCATCGTGGCTCCCAAACAAAATTGGCGTCCTTTTTTTTCAAATAGAGCTTTCTTTTGGTGGTATTTGATCACCTCTGCGTTTTTTTTTTTTTATGCGCTATAAACAAAAATAGAGCAACACTTTTGATAAAAAATGCAATATTTTTTACTTTTTGCTATATTAAATATCCCCCAAAATATATATAAAAATTTTTTTTTCCTCAGTTTAGGCCGATACGTATTCTTCTACTTATTTTTGGTAAAAAAAAATGCAATAAGCGTTTATCAATTGGTTTGCGCAAAATGTATAGCGTTTACAAAATAGGGGATAGTTTTATGGCATTTTTATTATTATTTTTTTTTTACTAGTAATGGCGGCAATCTGCGATTTTTTTATTGGGATTGGGACATTATAGCGGACACATCGGACACTTTTGGGACATTTTTGGGACCAATCACATTCATACAGTGAGCAGTGCTATAAATATGCATTGATAACTGTATGAATGTTACTGGCAGGGAAGGGGTTAACCACTAGGGGGCGGGGAAGGGGTTAAATGTTTCTCCTAGTTTGTGTTCTAACTGTAGGGGGAGGGGGGTGACTAGGGGAGGTGATCGATCTGTGTCCCTATGTACAAGGGACACAGATCGGTCTCCACTCTCCCTAAAGGACGTGGAGCTCTGTGTTTACACACAGAGCTCCACGTCCCTGCTCAGTTACTGGGCAATCGCGTGTGCCTGGCGGCAATCAGTGCCGCCGGGCACGCGCATCGGGACCTCAGCAAAGCGGCGGGTGCACGTCATATGACGTCCTGTCAGAACAATGGAGTCTTCCGCCCGCCGTCATTTGACGGCGGGAGGTTGACAAATGGTTAATGACCACCAGTAGATTTGTGAAGGAAGGGGAAGGGTGTGCCACCAGCAAGCATGTCAAAGAGTTGATACTGACCCGGACTAGTCATTGTGGGTTAGATGGCTTCAGTGTACAAGCTGTTTTAGGATGAACCCTGAAACACACAGAGCAAATATGTAGCAGTCTGCATTGCGCATAATTACATGCCCTAAAGTTATGAGTGTTGCAGATCTGACTCATACCTAGATATAGAATCAGCCTGCCAAGTTTATCCATCTGTACCATAATAGCAGGTACAGTACAGCTGAACTGCTGGCAGTTGGTTTGAGGAACGCAGTAGGCTCCTGAGTAACTGTGTAAGGTCACCAACTAACAGTGTGAGGTGTGGACTGACAAAGCGAGCAGACTGGAGACTTAAAGTGGTTGTAAACTTTTACAACCACTTTATGCTACAGGTAATCCTATAATAAGGCTCACCTGTAGCTACCCAGGATAAACCGTGCAGGTTTAGGAGATATCCCCTGTCCCCTGCATGTGCTGATGTCATCGCCGGCACATGCGCACTAAAGCAAACTGAAGCAATGGCATGTATGTGCCGTTGCTTCAGTCAGTGTGCCATTAACGGCGGCTCCCACGTCATCGCGGCTGTGGCCAATTACAGCCCCCCAGCCCTCCCCGGTTCTCGGTTTGTGGCAGAACCTCCCCCCCCAGTTCTTAATTTGCGGCAGCACCCCCCTGGTTCTCACTTTGCGGCAACACCCCTTCCGCGGTTAGCTGCTCCAGGGGGCCCATGCCTGAAGCTGTGTGAGGGGCCACAAAATTTCTGATGGCTGCCCCGTGTGTTGGGTAATCTGCTCCATACAGGGGTGGAGGCAGCACTGGGGGGGGGGTCAATAGCTTAAATAATTCAGCCTTTCTGGCCGTAGCCAAAAAAGGGATGTCCTTGCGCTGAAGTTCCGCTATTAACTTTGGGATTGTCCAAGTTCAAAAGAAAGGTGCAGTGCCGTGTTCAGAACCCCTAAATGGCGTAGCAGGGAGTGAAGCGAAACCCTCACGGTCAGATACATGCGACATGCTAGTTCCTACAAATCAACAATAAGGATCTAAATCTAGCGATGGTAATAAAAGCAGCAGAAGTGACAGCCAACGAACAATTTGTGAAGTGAATGTGAGTGAGGAACTAAAATCAGAGCAGTGTAAGTGCAATCGGCAGTAGAGACGTGAAGGACTATCAGTAAGGCCACTTAAGAATTAGAATAAGAAAACAAGTCTAATCTCGTAGGGTTTGGTCGACCTTGAGAGCATGTGGCAATTAGACTAATTAACTTCTGATCTGCCTGATGCCGATGTTACGTGTCTGGTACAGTAAGAGTAAAGCCTCATACGATCGGATTTTCCACAGACAAAGCCTCTGACTTTTGTCCGAAGGGCGTTGACCAGGATCTTGTCTGGCACACAATTGTTGGTCAACAAACATAAATGTAATTACGTACTACGTGGTTTTTCAGCTCTTTGGCTCGACCCTTTGGGCACCTTCTGCTAATGTTGTGTTTGGTGAGCATTGCTTCCAAGCATGCGTGTTTGTACTTTGGACTTTTGTCCGACGGACAGACCATTGTCCATGGAAAAATTTAAAGCCTGACATCCAACATTTGTTTGTGGAAAATGCACCAAAACAATTGTCAGATGGAGCGTACAAACGGTCGGATTTCCACCAACAGGCTGTCAACACACAATTCCCGTCGGAAAATCTGATCATGTGTACAACCCTTTAGAGCAGGGGTTCTCAACCTTCTAGTGCCGTGACCCCTTAATAAAATTTCCCAAGTTGTGGGGACCCCCTAACAGTAAAATTATTTTCGTAGTGTGGGTTGTCAGCACCCAAGGCAAGACACGTAATTTGCGCTCCTAACCCACGGACATTTAGTGCTCCTTGAGTCCCTTCCACTTGTACCGTATTAAACCCCTTATGATACATTTTAGGATGTACCACTCTTTCTCTTAGTTTTCCTTTCTTTCCCTTTTTTCTCTCTCTATCCTAATTTATTTTAATTTTTTTCCCATCCCTCTCTCTAGCCGTCATTCTAGCTCTCCCCTGTTGGTGGGAAGTTGGGATGAGTGGTAGTGCTGTTACTACTGACACCTATGCCAAAATCAGGAGATGGGGTCTCCTCTAGCACCTCCCACTTCACAATTCTCAGCAGTCAGCTGACCTCTAGTCTCTGCCCCCCACCCATGTTGTAAACTGAATGGGTGGCTGTGAAGTGGCTGAGTGGGTGGCTGTGGACTCCAGGAACAGACAGCTTGGCTTCCACAGGCTCCAGTGATATCCTTGCTGGGCAGCCGCGAAAAGGCTGGGAGAGTGGTACGGGCTTCAGGAACAGCCTAGGATTTGGTGACCCCTGGCAAATCGTCATTTGGCCCCTGTGGGGGGTTCCGACCCCCAGGTTGAGAACCACTGCTTTAGACTGTTATGAAGTGATGTGAAAACATATGACGTATGATTGCCAACTATAAGGCCGCGAACACACGATCGGTCAAACCGATGAGAACGGTCTGATGGACCGTTTTCATCAGACCAAACCGATCGTGTGTGGGCCCCATCTGTAATTTATCCATCGGTTAAAAAAATTAAACTTGTTTTAAAATTAACCGATGGATACCTAACCAATAGAAAAAAAAACGATCGTTAGTAGGCACGACCATCGGTTAAAAAATCCACACATGCTCAGAATCATGTTGACGCATGCTTGGAAGCATTGAACTTCATTTTTTTCAGCACGTCGTTGTGTTTTATGTCACCGCGTTCTAATACAATTGTTTTTTTAACTGATGGTGTGTAGGCACGATGGACCATCAGTCAGCTTCATCGGTTAACTGATGGAAAAATCCATCAGACCGTTCTCATTTGGTTTGACCGATGGTGTGTACAGGGCTTAGACAGGGTTCCGTCGGATATATTCGATGGTGTGTACGCGGCCACAGACGATCGTTTTTTTTTTAACCATAAGAAAAATTTAAAACAGGTTCTATTTTTTTTCACCGAAAAAAAAATAAAAAAAACGATGAAGCCCACACACGATCGGTTCGTCCGATGAAAACGGTCCCATCGGTCCGTTTTTATTCGACGAACCGATCATGTGTACGCGGCATAAGTGTAGCAATAAGTTGCTAAAATTATATTTCTACACTTAGAGGCTCCTCTCTTCTTTTTTATACTCAGGTGTGACATCACGATACTTATATCAAGACAGCGCTTGTATATCAAGGCAAAATTTATTAAAACATTTTGCTTGTCTTGCAAAACGCTCTCAAACCAAGTTAATCTCAAACCAAGGTTTTACTGTGTGTGTGTGTATATATATTTATTTATAATTTTTTTTTGTTTTAAATACATTTTAAAACATGCTATACATGATATTACAGACCGTAGATTCTCTTTCATTAGTTGTTGTTTAGCCTATTCAATAACTACAGGTTTTACCTGATCCGAGTGTTGATACACCTTTGACAGGGTGATTGTTGCAGGCAGAGCTGTAAAACAGTACAGAGCAGTCATCCAACAAGTGTCTACAAGGACTGCCAGACCTACAGAGTATCCAACAGTCCTGCTGGACAATGATAGGACCCTGTAGTACAGTAAGTGAAGTGTATTATTATTATTATTTTATTATTATTATAATTTATGTATTTTTTATATATCGAGCAGTATCATTTCTTTTACTTTGAAATTATTCCTACTTAGAGATGAGATCACATTTGATAAATAGAATTTGGCTGCCTTTCTGGTGATGTTTCCTATTTTAATGTCACGACTGCTCATGAAAACTTGCAGTGATGGCTTCTTCATAGCATAGGGAACGTGCTTTTTTATTTTTCTGATGCAGAGGTCTTAGAATTGTAGAATTAACATAAAATGTAAATTCTGAGGGTGTGAGCTTCAGGGTCCTGGAGTTGCATGGGCTGTGATCTCTGGCCTTCAGGCTTAAGGGGTCAGGCAGGTGGGCTTTTGGATAAGGCAGTTTGGTGTGGCACAGAGTAGTGTTGAGCAGAATATGCCATATTCGATTTCGCGATATATCACGAATATATAGTCGAATATTCGTGATATATTCGCTAAATACGAATATTCGTGATATATTTTGGAAATGAAATCATTGCGAATTTTCGCTATCGCGAATGCGAATGCGAATTGCGAATGCGAATGCGAATATTCGAGAAATGCGGAATGGAGCACTCTGATTGGCTCAGAATATTCGTGATATATTACAATATAAAATAATTGCGAATATTCGAGGAATGCGGAATGGAGCACTCTGATTGGCTCAGAATATTCGTGATATATTACAATACACAATAATTGCGAATATTCGGCAAATGCGGAAGGAGCACTCTGATTGGCTCAGAATATTCGTGACATATTACAATACAAAATAATTGCGAATATTCGGCAAATGCGGAAGGAGCACTCTGATTGGCTCAGAATATTCATGACATATTACAATACACAATAATTGCGAATATTCGGCAAATGCGGAAGGAGCACTCTAATTGGCTCAGAATATTCGTGATATATTACAATATAAAATAATTGCGAATATTCGAGAAATGCGGAAGGAGCACTCTGATTGGCTCAGAATATTCGTGATATATTACAATACACAATAATTGCGAATATTCGAGAAATGCGGAATGAGCACTCTGATTGGCTCAGAATATTCGTGATATATTACAATACACAATAATTGCGAATATTCGGCAAATGCGGAAGGAGCAATCTGATTGGCTCAGAATATTCGTGATATATTACAATATAAAATAATTGCGAAATTTCGAGAAATGCGGAATGGAGCACTCTGATTGGCTCAGAATATTCGTGATATATTACAATACAAAATAATCGCGCGATATCGCTATTGCCGAATAATCGCATTGCGATTTTTCGGCAATATAAAATGAGCGCTGCAGCTACTCGGCCCAAGGTCTCTAATCATACCAGCAATGCTTTTACACGTCGATGGGGATCTCTAGGATGTGATCTGTTCTAAAAAAAAATTAAAAAAATACGAATATTCGAAATAGCGAATATTCGCCGCGATATTCGCGTTATTCGCGAATACTCGAATATGCAATATTCGTAGCGAATATTCGCAATGCGAATATTCGTGAGCAACACTAGCACAGAGCAGCTATAGCGTTAGTGAAGTAGAAAGTGTAGGCAAAGCATTGGGAAAGCCGACAAACTACAGTACAAAGGTAGAGATCAGGGTCAGTTAGGAGCTAGCTCTTTGGACAAATACTGTTTCATTCTAATTTGTACTTGATTTGAGGTCAAAGGTCACTTTAAGCGGCTGTCCCCTAAATTGCAAAAAAAAAAAAATATTTTCTTCTTTTATACAAAATAAAAGGTTTCACCTCAAAAGAATATATATATATATATATATATATATATATATATATATATATATATATATATATATATATATATATATATATATTTTAATAGTGGTATTTTTGGGGTTTTCACTTCTTTTTGGAGTATACTTTTTTCATTTTGTATTATTGGGTGACTTATTTTAAGTTAAACTGCGTTTTTGTGCTACAAGATATCCCTTGTTTTACGGGTGATATTAAGGAGTCATTTCTTTTTGGAGTATATATTTATTTTATTTTATATTAGTCTTTTTTAGGTTACACTGCTATTTTTGTGCTGCAAGGTTTCACTTAAAAAAAAAAAAATTGGGGTTTCATTACCTTTTGGAGTATATTTTTTAATTTTAGAGCCTTATTTTTCCTTCTGTTAACAAAAACTGGGCTTTTGTTTTAGGGCTGGTATTTTGAGGGTTTAATTTATTTTTGTATATATATATATATAAATTGCTGCTGGGGTTTTAATTTAGGTTAAACTGTTTTTTTTTGTGCTGCAAGGTATGCCTTTAAAAAAAAGAGACCGCGGACCATTTCCATCGGATATGTCCGATCGGGAGTTTGATCCGATGGCTTGTACACACCATCGGATCAAATTCCCCGCCGCCGGACGGCGCGGTGACGTTGACGCCGCCGCGTCACCGCCACATCACCGCACCAGGAAGTAAAACACTTCCGTGCATGTGCCGAATCCATTCGGCGGCGGCGCGGCGGCGGTGGGGGACGACATGTCTGCTGGTAAGTGTACTAACCAGCAGACATGTCGGGCGGACAGATTCCCACCGGATAGATTTCAAAGCTTGCTTTGAAATCTGTCGGGTGGAGAAATCTGTCCGCTAGCCCATACACACGAGCGGAGATGTCTGCTGAAACGGTCCATCGGACCGTTTTCAGCGGACATATCCCCTCGTGTGTACGCGGCCTCAGAGGTAGAATATGGGGGTTTTAATTTTTTTTTTTAAATACATTTAAAAATGTTTGTGCTACAAGGTATGCCTTTAAAGAAAAGTGAGCTTTTGTGTTAGGCCCCATACACACGAGCAGACAGATTTGTTCAAATCGGTCAGACAGACCGATTTGAACAGATATGTCTGCTGGGGACGTATTGGTTTGATCGCTGTACACACGATCAAACCAAAATCCCCGCCGGCAGACGGCGTGCTGACGTGGCGGTGACTTTGACGCCGCCACGTCGCCGCACCAGGAAGTAAAACATTTCCGCGCATGCGTCTAAACCATTCGGCGCGTGTGCGAGAAGACATGTCTGCTGGTTAGCGTACTAACCAGCAGACATGTCGGGCGGACGGGTTCCCAGCCGACAGATTTGAAAGCATGCTTTCAAATCTGTCGGCTGGCCAAATCCGTCGGCTCGCCCGTACACACGATCAAATCTGTCTGCTGGGACGGTCGTGCCGACCGTTTTCAGCAGATAGATTTGATCGTGTGTACGTGGCCTTAGAGGTAGACTATGGGGGTTTTAATTTCCTTTTGGAGTATATTTTTAATTTTATATTGATTGAGCTTTTATTTTTAGGTTAAACTGATTTTTGTGTTGCAAGCCTTCCATTTACAAAAAGTGGGCTTTTGATTTAGGGCTGGTATTTTGAGGTTTTGATTTATTTTTGGAGTATATTTTTATATATTTTTTTAATAATACTTTAGTGCTGGGGCTTTTATTTTAGGTTAAACTGCTTCTTGTGCTACAAGGTATCCCTGTGAAAAGTGAGCGTTTGTGTTAAAGGTAGAATATGGTTGTTTTCATTTCTTTTTGGGGTATATTTTTATTCTTTTCATCTTGACTGAGCTTTTATTTTAAGTTAAAGGAGTTGTAAAGGAATTTTTTTTTTTGCCTAAAATGAATGTCTGCAAGGTAGACAGACAGAATGGTGTAATAAAAAACAGGTAAATACCTATTAAATTCCTTCATCTATATCACCTCCAGCGTTCTAGTTTCTGTTCTCTCATTCACTTCCTGGTTTGCGGCGCTCATTCATGTAAGAACTACATTTCCCAGTATGCATTGTGGCACACCCAGTAATTCACACCTCCTTGAAGTCTCTAAGGCCTCGTACACACGAGGCAATCTATTTGTTCAAATCGGTCGGACCGACCGATTTGAACAAATCTGTTTGTTAGGATTTTGGTTTGCTCGCGTGTACACACAAGCAAATCAAAATCCCCGCCAGCAGACGGCGCGCTGACGTGTCGGTGACGTTGACGCCGCCACGTCACCGCACCAGGAAGTAAAACACTTCCGCGCATGCGCCGAATCCATTCGGCGGCGGTGCGAGACGACATGTCTGCTGGTAAGTGTACTAACCAGCAGACATGTCGGGCGGACGGATTCCCACCCGATAGATTTCAAAGCATGCTTTGAAATCTGTCGGGTGGCCAAATCCGTCAGCTCGGCCGTACACACGATCGAATCTGTCTGCTGGGACGGTCCGTTTTCCAGCAGACAGATTTGATCGTGTGTACGAGGCCTTACACATAGAGAGCGCCCTGCCGCACAGATGTAGTTCCAATGAGGGGGCGAGCACGTCACTGACTAACGCGAGATAGACCGGAGTAAGGGCTCTATGAATCTGGCCCATAGTTTATTAGCAATTGGCACTCCTGCAACTCCCTTCTTCTTTTTTTCTGCAGTAGCCAAAGACAAATTCAGGAAAGTAAAGTGTTCAGTCTCCTCACATGAAAAGAGAAGGCTCACAATGGAGCTCAGCCTTATTTACTGTATCTGCACCCCCTGATGTCATAGGCTGCCCTATCACTGTACATAGCTCCCAAATGTACCTGGTTTCGAGGGACTGTCCCTCTTTCCCCCTTATCTGTCCCTCATTTTGCTCTGATCTATATAGATGTATATAAAATGCACTTTTTATCTTTCAAAAACTGTTTCCCAGTGCTAAACCTTTCATCCAAATTCTAAATGGCTGCATTTGTATATTTTAAAAGCCAATATAAAGGAATAGTGATGGTAAAAAAAAAAGCGGGGGTGAGGCAGGGGGCATGTCCTATGCCTGCATATGTTTGTTAGTAGGTGTCCCTCATTCCCATCTTAAAATGTTGGGAGGTATGCTGTTATCTTCTGTTATTAGTACAGTGCTTGTGGAATGGACTGGAGGAACCTGTCTTCTTAGACTGTATATCAGATTACACTACCATGTAGGACATAAGGCTGAATTTGGGTGTGCAGTGAACCTTCTGTTATCATGTGAGGAGATTTAACACTTTACTTCCCTGCAGTTGGTTGCCCGGCTACTCTAAGTCCTCGTACACACGAGGCAATAGATTTGTTGATCAAATCTGTCTGCTGGGATTTTGGTTTGCTCGAGTGTACACACGAGCAAACCAAAATCCCCGCCAGCAGAGAGCGCGCTGACGTGTCGGTGACGTGTCGGTGACGTTGACGCAGCCACGTCACCGCACCAGGAAGTAAAACACTTCCGCGCATGCGCCGAATCCATTCGGAGGCGGTGCAGGGCGACATGTCTGCTGGTAAGTGTACTAACCAGCAGACATGTCGGGCGGGCGGATTCCCACCCGATAGATTTGAAAGCATGCTTTGAAATCTGTCGGGTGGCCAAATCCGTCGGCTCGGCCGTACACACGATCGAATCTGTCTGCTGAAACGGTCCAGCGGACAGATTTGATCGTGTGTGCGAGGCCTAATAGACCGCGTACACACGATCGAATATATCTGCTGAAACATGTCCGCAGACCAGTTTCAGGGGACATATTCTATCGTGTGTACGGGCTACCAGACAGGTTTCCAGCAGACAAAAGTTTTAAAGCATGCTTTAAAACTTGTCTGCTGGAAAGCCGTCTGTCGGATATGTCCGCTGGTTAGTACGCCTAACCAGCGGACCGAAATCTCCCGCATGCGTCGAATGGATTCGACGCATGCGTGGAAGTATTTTACTTCCTGGTTCGGTGACGTGGCGGTCAACGTCACCGCCACGTCACCGCGCTGTCTGTCCGCGGGGATTTTGGTTTGATCGTGTGTACACAGATCAAACCAAAATCTCCCAGGAGACATGTCCGATGAAAACGGTCCGACGGACCGTTTTCATCGGATATATCTCCTCGTGTGTACGGGGCCTTAGGGCTCCTTCACATGTGTGGGAGTGACTGTAGCTCCTCTGAAAAGATCCATGCTTGGATCGCTTTTCAGAGTTGTTTGAGAGGTGGTGAGGATGCAATATGTTGCCTCTTCACCACCAAATTTAACTCAATTATTGCCTTATGGTGGCCCCACTGAACTACATTATTCTGTTTGGCCACAACACCACCCACTGACAGCAACATGCTGTTTAATCCGTTCTTGACCGCGCTATAACCAAGTCATGACTACAGTGCAGTCGTACAGTTCTGGGAGGGTGTCTATTGAGGTCCTCCCAGAACCACGCCCCTGTGTGCCCGCTATGGCACGCATTCGCCACGCTCTGTCATCACTGTGTCATAAATCAGGGTAAAGGGCAAATCACAGCCCTTTACCATGTGATCAGCTGTGTCCAATCACACCTGACCACCTTGCCAGTTGTCGGCATTCCTGTTCTCACGTGCTGTCACAGCGCGAGGAGAGGAGAGCCGGTAACCGGCAAGTATGACAGGGGGACATCTACATTGATAATCGGTGCCCATCAGTGCTGCCTATCAGTGCCCATCGGTGCTGCCTATCAGTGCCTCTTCATCAGTGCCACCTATCAGTGCTGCCTATCAGTGCCTCTTCATCAGTGCCACCTATCAGTGCCCTCCAGTGCCACCTATTAGTGGCCATCAGTGCTGCCTATCAGTGCAGCCTCATCAGTGCCTGCTCATCCGTGCCATCAGTGCCTCCTCATCAGTGCCCATCAGTGCTGCCTCATCAGTGACCATCAGTGCAGCCTATCAGTGCTAGGGTGACCTTGTGTACTGGATTGCCTGGGACAGTCCCGCATTTTGCAGGTCTCTCCCAAGTCCCGGGCACCTTCATTCCTGGACAACACAATGTCCCGGAATGAAACAGCCGATGCAGCCGTCATCATGTAGGTCAGTGTAGAGGTCAGTGAAAGCTTTGGGCAGGTAATAAGTACTCTTTATGGAGACATCAAAGGTCCCTGATGTTTTAATATGTATGTCAGTCAGCAAGTGGTTAAAGCAATCTCCCCGGAGGAGGTTACACAAGACGCAATCTAAATTACATTAACCACATATGGACCACCCGCCGTCATTATACGTTGGTACTTTGAAGAGGGATATCGTTGTTATGGCGGCAGCTAGCTTCTTTAGTGGGCGGTACGCTTTCAGATAAAAGTGGTCTCTGCTGCGGATTCGCCGCAAAATCACTTTTATCAGTGATGGGAGAGGCCCTCTCCAACTGCCGGCAGCGGCGGAGGTGATCGCGTCTGCTCCTTTCTGTGGTATGGAGGGAAAGATGGTCCCCACTCTCTATACCAATGAAGGGTGGAAAAGAAGTCAAAACGTCACTTCCGCCCATAGCTCTTAAAGTAAGGTGACCAGATTTTTAAAATGAAATCCGGGGACATACCGTATTTTTCGCCCTATAGCGCGTACTCCCAC
This sequence comes from Rana kukunoris, assembly GCA_029574335.1. Taxonomy (NCBI): domain Eukaryota; kingdom Metazoa; phylum Chordata; class Amphibia; order Anura; family Ranidae; genus Rana; species Rana kukunoris. The sequence goes on from CM056054.1 coordinate 20,297,632, forward strand.
CTAGAAGGAAATGCTAAGGGGAAATAAAATAAAAAGAAATACTAACAGTTTACAGTTAGTTACTTAGAGTTGCCCGGCGTCCATCGGCGGCCTTGTCCGGTCCGGCATCCGTCTGCGGCCTCCGTGGTGTCCTCCCCGCTTCTCCCGCGCTGCGATCCTCACTTTTCGTGCTGCGTTTGAATGGCGCCGCCGACATATACCGAGCGCAGTACACTCGGGCACGCTCGACTCCTCTCGCATAAAGTCTAGGAGGCGGCACAGAGCGTGACCGCGAGGGGAGCCGAGCCTGGCCAAGTGTACTGAGCTCGGTATATGTAGGCGGTGACTTCAAACACAGTGCAGGAAGCGGGACACCGTTAAATACGGTATTTATTCTTTACTAGTAATGGCAACAATCAGCGACTCTCTGCCCATTGCCGCCCCCCTCACAGCCTCTCAAGTCTTACTCTCTGGGCCCCGGCTTCTACTGGGTGGGGAGCGGAGGAAGATCACTCCACCAAGGAAGGCAAGGAGATGGGCAGGTGGCTGGCCAGGATTTGAGCCAAGGCAAAAGAACATGTGAGCGGAGCTGAATGGGCATGCGCCTGAAACTGAAGAAATATTCCCTCCCCCCGACCACCACATGATCACCAGAAAGGGGCAGAAATAATGGGAAAAATACAACCCCCCTATGCTAGTAGGCACGGTGGAGCGGGTGGTATAATTCAAATTTTTTTATTTCAATTCTGCACTGACTGTCTTTGAAATTGCCCCGCCCCTTATTAAATCCAATCTGGGGACAAAACCAGGGACAGACTTGGTTCGGGGACAGTGTCCTCAATCAGGGGACTGTCCCCTGAAACTGGGGACGTCTGGTCACCCTATCTTAAAGAGACCTTCTTTTTTTTTCAAACATCTTTTTTATTTTTTATTTTTTATCGCATTTTAGTGTAAATATGTAGTCTGGGGTATTTTTGACCCCAGATCTCATAATTAAGAGGTCCTGTCATGCTTTTTTTTCTATTACAAGGGATGTTTACATTCATTGTAATAGGAATAAAAGTCACACAATTTTTTTTAAAGAACAGTGTAAAAATAAAAAATAAAAGGTAAAATAAATAATAATAAAAAAATATTTTAAACGCGCCTTGTCCCGCCGAGCTTGCATGCGAAAGAGAACGCATACGTGAGTAGCGGCCGCATATGAAAACAGTGTTTAAACTACACATGTGAGGTATCACCGCGATCGGTAAAGCAAGAGCAATAATTCTAGCTCTAGACCTCCTCTGTAGTTCAAAACTTGCAACCTGTAGAATTTTTTAAACGTCGCCTGTGGAGATTTTAAAGGGTAAACGTTTGTCGCCGTTCCACATATGGGGGCAACTTTGAAGCGTGACATCATGGGTATCAATTTATTCGACGTAACATTAAAAAAAAAAAAAAAAACTTGGCTATCTTTACTAAAAAGAAAAAATGGTGATGCACTGAAATCAACTTTTGCTAATAATATGTGTACAATAAGTGCAGAATCTATACCAGAATATCAGTTGGGTATTTTTGTTGTGTTTTTTCCTTTTAAATTTAATTAATTAGTTAGCGCTGTAGTACATTTTTCACATGGCTAACTTTACTGTTGTCTTATTTTTTATTTAAAAAAAAAGTGTATTTTTTTTAAAGAAAAGTGCGCTTGCAAGGCCACTGCGCAAATACGCTGTGACAAAAAGTATTGCCATGACCGCCATTTTATTCTCTAGTGTGTTAGAAAAAAATATATATAATGGCCCGGATTCACATACCTCGGCGCATATATATCCCGGCGTAATGTATGCCTTTTACGCCACGCCGGCGCAGCGCGGAGAGGGAAGAATGGAATTCACAAAGCAAATGCTCCGCGTCGGCGTAACATAAATTCGTCGGCGTAAGCCAGCCTAAGTCAAAGTAGGTGGAAGTGGGCTGGAAGTGGGAGTGATACATCTAAATGAAGCGTGACCCCGTGCAAATGATAAGCCAAGCTTAAGACAAGTACTTAAAACGAACTGCGCATGCATCGTGCCTTGGACGCATCCCAGTGCGCATGCTCACAACCATGTCGAAACAACTGCCTAAGATACGTCGAATCACTGCCTACGACGTGAACGTAACCTACGCCCAGCCCTATTCACGTACAACGTAAACAACGTAACATTCGACAGCATTCGTTCCCTGGTCCATACCGTTGCATGAGTTGCGCCTCCAATATGGGGAATAACTTTACACCAGACGTACGACTTACGCAAACCGCGTATATTATGCGCCGGGTGCAAGTATGTTCGTGAATCGCCGTATTTGACTCATTTGCATATTTGCATCGAAAATCAATGGGAGCGCCAAATGCGTCCAGCGTAAATACGCGCCCACTCTACGCCGGCGTAGGAAAGTTACGTCGGGTGGCTGAAGCCTATTTTTCTACGTATCCTGCTTTGTGGGTCGGCGCATAGATACGACGGCGCACATTTGTACTTACGTCGGCGTATCTGGAGATACGTCGGCGTAAGTGCTTTGTGAATCCGACTAAATGTTTCGGGGTCCTAAGTAATTTTCTAGTCTGAAAAATAGGTCTTAAAGTGGTTAATGTTTACAAAACGCCGGTCATAAAATTGTGTCATTTCGCACGCTATCTTGTTCTAATTGACACCTTCTTGTTTATTTTAGCCATGTTGCAGGTACTTAAACAATATAAATGTTTTTAATGCAGTCATATTCACTCAAATTAAAGTAGTTCTAGATCCTAAACATTTTTTTTACAGCTTTTCCTACCTCCCTAAATACTTACCTGATCTCTCAATTCATAGGTGTGCGCAGCCTATTGCAATAGGGTGTGCACCCTAAAGCTCAAACATACGTGCATGTGTGTGTGTGTCTACATATATATGACCCCGGCACATTGATCTCACAGTGAAAGAGAAGAGCATAGACACTTCTCTTATGGCAGAGCAGGTAAGAGGTAGATCTTTCCCATGTTCCTGCTGCTACATAGAGCGATATTACTAATGCGCATGGGGTGATTAGCATGTGCCTGGGCACACCCGGCCAACCCTGTGTGCACGCCTATGCCTCAATTGATCCAGCACTCTGCAGGTGTGCACTACTTCTCTCCCCTCTCTTCCTCTTCACGCAGGGACTTTGGTTGGCTTAGTACAAGGGTTTTGAAGCGCGGGGGCCACTTAAGCGACTTGGTAACTGGACGCGGGCCACAATCAGCGGAGCGGGGGCGGTGGGCAGGTCCGGGTCCGCTCTGCATATGCAGAGCGGACACAGACACAGCCTAATCAGATTGTAGGTAAAACACAAGTTGGTTTACGTCTGCCACTCCTTAGAGGTAAATGGAGGGTCCAATTGGGTCGGACTGTCCATGTACAAGGGGTCCATGGCTGCTTTCACACTGACGCGCTGCGGTTTACCCGCACCGCACGTGCAACGCAGGTAATAACAGAAGTCTATGGCTCAGTGCAGGTTACCTGCAGGTGCACTGCTCTGGATCTGCAGATTAGTTTGAAAGCAGCCCAGTAACCACTGCAAAACAGATATACCAATATATATATATATATATATAGGAGGGAGCGTGGAGGAGGACAACGCTGACCCAAGAAAGGTGCTGAGCTGGTGGCACAAACTGGCATCATTTGAGGGGAAACTGGCTGCATTTGGGGGGAATCTGACTGCATTTAAAGGGGAAACTGACTGCATTTGGGGGGAAACTGGCTGCATTTGATGAAGAAACTGACTGCATTTGAGGGGGAAACTGGCTGCATGTGGGGGGGACACTGGCTGCATTTGATGGGGAAATTGACTGCATTTGACGGGGAAATTGACTACATTTGGGGGGAAACTGGTTGCATTTGGGGGGGGAAACTGACTGCATTTGATGGGTAAACTGGCTGCATTTGATGAAGAAACTGACTGCATTTGAGGGGGAAACTGGCTGCATTTGGGGGAGAAACTGACTGCATTTGGGGGGTAGGGATGAGCTGAACACCCCTGGGCTCGGTTCGCACCAGAACCTGCGAACAGACCAAAAGTTTGTGTGAACTTTAGAACCCTGTTAAAGTCTATGGGACAAGAACGTTTGAAATCTAAAGTACTAATTTTAAAGGCTAATATGCAAGTTATTGTCCTAAAAAGTGTTTGGGGACCCGGGTCCTGTCCCAGGGGACATGTATCAATGCAAAAAAAAGTTTAAAAAAACGAACGTTTTTTCAGGAGCAGTGATTTTAATAATGCTTAAAGTGAAACAATTGAAATATTCTTTTAAATTTCGTACCTAGGGGGGTGTATAGTATGCCTGTAAAGTAGCGCTTGTTTCCTGTGCTTAGAACTGTCCCTGCACAAAATGTAATTTCTGAAGGAAAAAAGTCATTTAAAATCACTTAACTTAGGGTCTGGTATGGATATTAGGGGGAACCCAGTGTCAAATAAAAAAAAAATCATGTGGGGTTCCCCCCAAATATCCATTCCAGACCCTTCAGGTCTGGTATGGATTTTAATGGGAACTCCACCCCAAATTTAAAAAGAAAAATGCTGTGGACCCCCACACTTTCTTTTATGAATGACTTTTCTCTGTATTGCCGGAAGCCGACAATTCATTATAGCCGCGAGTGATTTTAAATTACTTTTTTTCCTTCAGAAATGACACTTTGTGCATGGACAGTTCTAAGCACAGGAAACAAGCGCTACTTTACAAGCATACTATACACCCCCCCCCCCCCCCCCCCTAGGTACGAAATTTTAAGGAATATTTCACTTTTATTGTTTCACTTAAAGAAATTATTAAAATTACTGCTGTCAAAAAAACTGCAGTTTTTAAAACTTTTTTTGCATTGATACATGTCCCCTGGGGCAGGACCCGGGTCCCCAGACACTTTTTATTACAATAACTTGCATATTAGCCTTTAAAATTAGCACTTTAGATTTCAAACGTTCGAGTCCCATAGACTTTAACAGGGTTCTAACGTTCACACGAACTTGCCGCGAACACCCCAAATAGGTCGCTGTTCTACTCGAACTCAAAGCTCATCCCTATTGGGGGGGAATCTGGCTTCATTTGATGGGTAAACTGGCTGCATTTGGGGGTAAACTGGCTGCATTTGATGAAGAAACTGGCTGCCTTTGGGGGGAAACTGGCTGCATTTGATGGGGAAATTTACTGCATTTGATGGAGAAACTGGCTGCATTTGGGGGGAAACTGGCTGCATTTGGGGGGAAACTGGCTGCATTTGGGGGGAAACTGGCTGCATTTGGGGGTAAATTTGAAATGGGCACAGTGGCGGCAATTGATGTTTGCTTTAACCATTTGTAACTTAGCAGTTTTTTAAGAAACTATTTTTTTTCTGGAGTTCGCATAATAGTATTTCTGCTTTGAACATAAAAAAATTACATTTATTAAAAAGTATATTTGGCTGACTCACATTCAATAATCACACACTGCTCTTTCATTAGTGTCCACAGTCATGAAATAATTTGGATAATTGTAGGCCAGTCTAAGTACAAAATCATATACACCCTCTATGTAGACCTCATAATGCCTGGGTGTGGGGCTCAAGCTGTACATACCACTCATAATCACTGCTGTACATTATTACATCCATTAAATCAGTCACTTTGTACGGGTAATATAGTTTTAAAAATTCAACGTGTAAAAGTGCATCACTATGCAGTACATTTAACTGCTTCAGCCCCGGACCATTTGGCTGGCCAGACCAGAGAACTTTTTGCGATTCAGCACTGCGTCCTGTGAGGGATTAGCTCGGTAGCGGGTGTGTGTGACCCCCTGGATGGGTTCACTACACGCTGAACTGTACAAAAAGGCAGTTGAGGATGGTTAAAAACAAATGATATGGTTTATTCTTCCATATTTCTGGATAGTGCACACTTCCTGTCCGTCCGGCCGGGAACAGGAAACTGAATCTCCTGCTGCGCAGTATGGACCCAGTAGGGAGGGGGGCCCGGGGGGGGGGAGAACATAGGGAGGGGGAGGGACTGGGGGGGAGTAAAAAGAACATGGGGGGCCTTTGCGTGCATGCGGAGGGGGGGGGGGGCTCCATGTCCGTTTTGCTTGTGGCCCCCAAATCCCTTCAAACGGCCCTGGAATTGACCATTGATTTAACTCTGTAATAGGAATTAATAATCCTTCACTAATAACAGTGCCCTGTTACAGATCAACGGCTGCACCAAGTATATATATCGAAACAAATTCTTTACCAGATTCCGCAGTCATATAGGTGTAGCAAAGACCAGAGGGAGCTGCTTTTGTTTGTTCAGTCTGTTACTCTGCCTTTCAACCCCAAGGAACTGGGGCAGCACAGTGGTGCAGTGAGTAGCACATTCGCCTAGCAGCAAAAGGGTCGCTGGTTCGTATCCCGACCACAACACCATCTGCCTGGAGTTTGCATGTTCTCCCTGTGCCTGCGTGGGTTTCCTCCGGGTACTCCGGTTTCCTCCCACACTCCAAAGACATGCTGGTAGGTAAATTGGATCTCGTCCAAAAAATTGGCCCAGTATATATGTATATATGTGTGTATGACTGTGTGTCCATAGCGTGTCAAGATCCTACGGGGCAAATTTGACCGCACCAGCCAAGCAGACACTGGCTGGAAAAAGCGCCCAGAAGCGATTCAGTTCGCATGCGTTGCGCTATACAAGTCATTCATTCATTTAACTGTCCCGGCCCCTCTGGCACACCTAGCAATGTGATTAATGGAATAACTCTTCTTGTAGTTTACTTAAAGAAAAGTAAAATTCATGTTAACATTAATCAGCCAGGACCTGTGTAAGTGCCCAGGACCAGTTTAAAGAAAACAGTCAGGAACACTATGCAAACAACGAAAGCAATAGGTAACAATATGTACAGATTAAATAGACTCCCCAATAGCTTTTGGTGTGTGTGTGTGGTATACTGTAGCTAAAGGGGAACCCCAGGCCGGCCTACAATACCTCTAGTACACACCCAGTGAAATTATCTCCCTTTAAGACCAACCGCGATAATGTCCTGGAGGCTTTATCTTCACCAGCAATGTAGGAGCTCTGTGGACAACATTTGCATGTGGTATTCTATGTAAAGCATTAAAGGTTCCTGGGCAAAGCCCCCTCACCAAATCCTGTACACAGTCAGCGGTCCTCCCCTGAGCCATCGATTGATCTTAGATGCAGGTGTGTCGCAGTGGCATTCAGTTCTTGAGCTGTTGTGTTGCAGAGTGTCCTTCTTTAGCATGGACATTCTGTACCTCTGGGCTGGAGCTGCATGAACAATCTGTTCCTCTGGGCTGGAGCTGCATGAACAATCTGTTCCTCTGGGCTGGAGTTGCAGGCTGTGTGCCCCTTTGGTAGGCCGCGATGCCGCACACACATTGGGCCAGATTCAGAAAGTATTTACGTCAGCATATCAAGAGATACGCTGCGTAAATACTAAGAATAGCCGGCGTATCTTTTTTCTGTATTCAGAAAACAAGATACGCCGGATTTCTACTAAGATACGAGCGGCGTAAGTCTCTTACACGTCGTATCTTAGTTGCATATTTACGCTGGCCACTAGGTGGCGCTTACGGCATTTTATGCGTAAATTATGCAAATGAGCTATTTACGCCGATTCCCGAATGTAGTTGCGGCCGGCCGTCGTAATTGACATCGTTTGCGTTAGCATTATATCGGCGTAAGGTTACCCCTGCTATAGGAGGCATAGCCAATGTTAAGTATGGACGTCGGGACAGCGTCGAATTGTATGCCGGTTACGTCGTTTGCGCCGTCCAAAAAAAAACGTCAATTAAGTGGGGTCATGATCCATTTACATGTATCACGCCCACACCATCCCCATTTGAATTACGCGGCCTTACGCCGCAACACATACGTTACGCCCCCGTAAATAAGGGCGCAAGTTCTTTCTGAATATAGAACTAGCGCCCAAAGTTACAGCGGCGTAACGTATCGGGGATACGTTACGCCAGCAGAAAGATCCTCTGATCTTTCTGAATCGGGCCCATAGAGTGCAGAAGATGCTCTCCTGATGGGGTGCAGGCAAAAAGAGGCTCTGGCCTAGTTCCTCTGGCTTTTTATCTCCTCACACACAGTCCTTTGCTGCTGTCTGATGATTGGCTGAGGCTCTTCCAATAGGGAGTTTACAGACAACCTCCAAGCAGTCCTGAGTGTCTGTGTGTGAAAAGAGAAAGGGAGGGGGGTGTGTGAAAAAGCCCTAATAGATTAGATCAGTCTAGAGAAGTACCTGCTACATCGGGATTAAGGGAAGGACTGGGCTGGGGGTCAGGGGGCATTTCCCCCTCTACTTCCTTCATGGTTCAATTATAATAAGATTATATGTGACCACATGCCAAGAGCTGCAAAAGAACCCAATGCTGGTGGAGGTGAATATTTGTGTCACGCCAGCCTTTCTCAACCCTTTTACACAAAACAAACTTGAAAAAAATGTCAGGTCTCAAGGAAACACCTTGTTAAAATTGACACATGGGTGGCCATTGGGAAGAATGACCCTTATGTTGGTGGTCAGTGGAAATAATGCTTCATGTGGGGGTCAGAATGCTACCCATCCAGGTAGCTAAAAAAATCATTGGTGTCATGCAGCTGTCTCTGCCAAGTAGCTAGGACCTGCAGGGCCGTCTTAATAGCATCATGGGCCCCTGGGCAAAGTAATGCCCTGGGGCCCCACCTACTTTACACACATGCGTTCAAGAAATAAAGTATACATAGTTGATAGAATTAAACATATATTCATTAGTACTTTCAATAAAATCGATTTTACAAAAGGAAAACATTCCCTAAATCAAAGACTAGTCAACATAAAGGGCACAGTACAGGGTGTGGGGATACAGGAGGGCACAGTATAGGGTGGGTCAGAAGGGCACAACACTAGGATCAGGAGGGCACAGTATAGATTCCCGGGACACGACCATACCGGGACAGTTTAGTAAAAAAGCATGACTGTCCCAGCAAATCCGGGACAGTTGGCAAGTATTGCAAGATTATTGTGCCCCCCCCATGTACCTGGGGCCCCTGGGCAGAGCCCAGAAGTGCCCTTGCATTAAGATGGCCCTAAGGACCTGCAACTATGCAGGTAACATCAAATTGTAGGCCAGTGGGCCACAGCTTAACCACTTGCAACCCGCCTTATGCAAAAAGACGTTGGCAAAGCGGTTTCAATATCCTGAGTGGACGTCATATGACGTTCTCAGGATATTGAGCCCCCGGGGGCGCGCATCGCGGCGATCATTGTTGCAGGGTGTCAGTCTGACACCCCGCAACACCAATCTAGGTAAAGAGTCTCCGACGGACTGATCACGATGTAAACAGGAAAAGCCGGTAATCGGCTTTTCCTCACTCGCGTCTGTCAGACACGAGTAGAGGAGAGCCAATCGGCTGCTCCTTTGACAGGGGGGGTTTGTGCTGTTCGATTATCAGCACAGCCCCCCCGAGGATGCCCACACTGGACCACCAGTGATGCCACTAGACCACCAGGGATGCAAAACACAGGTATGCCACCCTAGACCACCAGGGATGACAATGACAGAAATAATGGACACCAATCAGTGCCCACAATGGATGCCAATCAGTGCTCACAATGGGCATCACTGATTGGCAGGCATTGTTTAGCACTGGTTAAGGAAACCCTAACATACACTAGAGGAATCCTAGTTGAGGAATGGTTGCGTTAAATCATGTCCTTTGAAAACACTGCATGCCATTGTTCCATCCTCTGTCTGTCCCTTATGTCACTAGATGGTCAAAACAGTGGTGTAGGGGTCAGAAGATGGAATAACTTTCCAGAAGTAGACCCAGGCATCTGACAACAGATCCGAAGTGTCCAATGCTCGGAGACTGCAGACCTGGAACAAACCACACGTTACTCCGTTTGTACTCTTAGCCTATATGTTCATAATCTTCAATAAATTCATTCTTGTATCTCCTTCAGAAGCTGTGGTAGCTTTCATGTGGGTAGATTCCATGTGGTCCAGCAGCTACGAAGGATGATTCCTACCTATATGAATTTAAAGGAGCATCAACAGGTATTAAATAAATATTTCATTATATTAAGTCTCATACATGAATGACCCCAATGGTCTACTTCCATATCTCATTGTATTCCTCCATCTCTCTTCTCAGACTTCTTCCTCTTTCTCCCTGATCGCTCTCTTCCTGTCTTTTTCTCCCATCTTCTTTCCCTCCATCAGTTTTCTTTGAATTTCTCTTTCTCTACCTCCCTTCTCTTTTTATTTTTGACTGGCAGTGGACCTCCTTCTGACTGGCAGTGGACCTCCTTCTGACTGGCAGTGGACCTCCTTCTGACTGGCATTGGACCTCCTTCTGACTGGCAGTGGACCTCTTTCTGACAGTCAGTGGACCTCTTTCTGACTGGCAGTGGACCTCTTTCTGACTGGCAGTGGACCTCTTTCTGACTGGCAGTGGACCTCTTTCTGACTGGCAGTGGACCTCCTTCTGACTGGCAGTGGACCTCTTTCTGACTTGCTTCTGACTTGCAGTGGACCTCTTTCTGACTGGCAGTGGGCCTCCTTCTGACTGGCAGTGGACCTCCTTCTGACTGGCAGTGGACCTCCTTCTGACTGGCAGTGGACCTCTTTCTGACTGACAGTGGACCTCCTTCTGACTGGCAGTGGACCTCTTTCTGACTGGCAGTGGACCTCGTTCTGACTGGCAGTGGACCTTTTTCTGACTGGCAGTGAACCTCTTTCTGACTTTCAGTGGACCTCCTTCTGACTGGCAGTGGACCTCTTTCTGATGTGCAACTGACCTCGTTTTGATCAGCAGTTGACCTCTTCCTGACCAGTAGTGGACCTTTTTTTGATCTGCAGTGGACCTCATTATGAGCTTCAGTTGCCCGCCTTCTGACCTGCAGTTGATCTTCTCCTAACCTGCAGTAGACCTCTTTCTAAGCTACATCAAGCTGTTTTTGCATTCCAGTTGACTTGTATGTCAAAAACAACTGTTCAGATAAGAAAGTGCATGTACACAGGCTGTAAGGCCCCGTACACACGACCGAGCTTCTCGGCAGAATCCAGCGAGAAGCTCGCTGGGAGATATATTCTGCCGAGAAAATCGGTCGTGTGTACACTTTCGACGAGCGTCCCGTCGGAAAGCTCGTCGAGCCAAAATAGAGAGCATGCTCTCTTTTTCCTCGTTGTTCAATGAGGAAATTTGGCTCAATGACCTTTTCGACTGCTCATCGGGAACCTCGTCGGGCGGAACGATGAGTTTAGCCCGACGAGGTTCTCGGACGTGTGTACGCGGCCTTACTCCCTTTCTTTGGCTCTCTTGTTCAGTTCCATACAGTCAGCCTGCTATCACAGATTTCACCTGTTAAATGAAAGACCCCTGTACAGTTTTGAAGGCTGACTTCTGGAAGCAGTGCTAGTTCCAGGATAGATGATCTCACTAATCTAAAGCCTTGTGCACATGATCGGACTTCCATCCAACTTTTCAGTGGATTTTGGTTGGCCGTGAACTTGTTCTGCATACACACGACACAACATTTTCAGCCAACATTCACCAAACCACGTGGTTTTCAGCTCTTTACTGCAACTTCTGCTATTGTTGTCTGATGTTTAGCATTTGTTCAGCGCATGCGTGTTTGTACTTTGGATTTTAGTTGGACCGGCTTACGTACATATGATCGGATAAACCAACATAACAGATTTATCGTCCAACAGTTGGTAAGCATGAACAGCCAACTTTTGTTGTCATTAATTCAGCCAACAATTGTCTGATGAAGCATCATACACACTGTCGGATTTATCCGACACAACGCGTCCGTCAGACAATTATGGCCATAAAGTTGGATCGTGTGTACGAGGCTTAAATGCTGTAACGGTATGGCCTGCCCTTGAGCGAACAGTTCTTCAAGTACAGATCGCCCTTAGCATGAGATGGAATCTTTAGATCCTAAAAATAATGCTTTCTCCTTCTCCTCAACCTCCAGGGGACTTCTGCTCTGTTGAAGATGAAGCTTTCTCTACGATCGGTCGTAATAGTGGCAGTGGTAACCTCCATATTCTTCTTTGCATTTAAGCAGAAAAAAATTCAGGTAAGATACACTACGTTCTTGTTCTTTTGCTGTCTGTGTACCGTTTGGGAAATTTCCCTTTATTTTCTATCCAAGAGGTTCAACAGAAAGCTGGAGGAAACCTCCCGAAGTAAGATGACTTGTTCTCTTAAGCGTCATACACACGATCGGACTTCCAACTGACTTTTCCGTGGATTTTGCTTCGAGGGGGCGTTGTCCGTGAACTTGGTATTGAAATGTTGGATTTCTCCTCACTTTTATTTTCAGGGACTATGGTCACCAGGACAAAAAGGCTAATTCCCCCCAAATGAGGACATCAATACGAGCCTGTTCAGAGGGTGTAGCCCTTCTCTAGTTCCAAATAAACAAAAAGCTTTTCATGGGCTAAAAATGTTTTGGTCTTATTGGATAGAGTGTGGAAGATTTAGAACATCTGCCAGGGTCCAATTTTTGTCTGTGTCCCATTGGTGAGATTTACTCTCTCCATTTGTCCTAGTGACCACATTTTACAGTAGCCACAAGAAAAGGAAAAGAGGAAATATCTTTGATTTCATGTTCTGGTGTCAACTTTGTGAGAGGGGTTTTTTAGAGATTTATTTTTTACCACCTGCTCCAGTCACCACTTTAAGGCGGCGTACACACGACCGAGAAACTCGTCGGGCGAAACTCATCGTTCTGCCCGTCGAGTTCCTAGTTCGGCAGTCAAAAAACTTGTCGAGCCAAATTTTCCCATTGAACAACGAGGAAATAGAGAACCTGCTCTCTTTTTGGCTCGACGAGTTCCTCGACGGGTTGCTCGGCGAAAAGTGTACACACGACCGGTTTCCTCGGCAGAATACGTCTCCCATCGAGGTTCTTGCTGGATTCTGCCGAGAAAATCGGTCGTGTGTACGCGGCCTAAAACGTGGAATTTTCCATCACTTGGGGGCATATTTATAAAGCAGTGAATCTGGCATTTGCCAAACATTCACTGTAGTTGAATCTTCCAGGTGCATACGACAATGACAGATAAGGCTTTGCTGGAATAACGCTGTAATAACGCTCGAAAAACGCCCCAGTGTGAAAAGGGACTTTTTCATGCCCACCAGTGCCATCTATCAGTGCCCATCAGTACTCCTAATCAGTGCTGCCAATCATTTTCCACAGTACCACATATCAGTGTCCATTTGTGCCACCTATCCATGCCACCTATTACTGCCACCCATCAGTGCAGCCTAACCAGTGCCTCCTGATCAGTGCCCACCAGTGACTACTATCAATGCTCATCAGTGCTGACTATCAGTGCCCTCCAGTGAATAAATCCATGCCCAAAAAATTAATCTTTCAGTGCCCATCAGTACTGCTAATCAGTGTCCACCAGTGCCACCTATCAGTGCCCATTAGTGCTGCCAATCTGTTCCTATCAGTGCCTCCTGATCAGTGCCCACAACTACTGCATATCGGTGCCACCCACAATACCGCCTCATCAGTGCCCATCAGTGCTGCATCATTAGTGCCTATCAGTGAAGAAGAAGAATTACCTGTTCGCAAAATTTTATAAAAAAATATGAAAAACTTTTTTTATATCTCTTTTTCAAAATTGTCAGTTTGTTTAGGGGAAAAAAAACTAGTGATGATTAAATATCACCAGAAGAACGCTCTATTTGTGTGAAAAAAAATCACATGGGTACAGTGTTGCATGACCACGAAAATGTGAGAGCGCTGAAAGCTAAAAAAAGGGCCTGGTCAGGAAGTAGGTATAAGTGCCCAGTAAGCAAGTGGTTAATTGCCAGGAGTTGGGCTTTAAATTGAGTATCACAGGAAAAGTGAGACCCCTAGTTCATGACTCCTTTTAGTTTTTTGAAGGACTATTCCCGCGTACACACGGTCGGAATTTCCAACAAGAAAAGTTAGATGTGAGTTTTTGGTCGGAAATTCCAACCGTGTGTAGGCTCCATTGTACTTCTTCTGTCAGAATTTCCGACAGCAAAAATTTCTGACAACACACATGTTCGGAATCATTGAACTTCATTTTTCTCGGCTCGTCGTAGTGTGGTACGTCACCGCGTTCTTGATGATCGGAATTTGGTGTGACCGTTTGTATGCAACTCAAGTTTGAGCCAACATTCCGTCTGAAAAAAAAATCCCTGCTTTTCTTGTCGGAATTTCCGATCGCGTGTATGCGGCGCATAACCCTTCAAGGAACAAGCTATTGATGAAGCATGCTTTGTTGTTTAACAAAAATCTACATTTGAAAATATTTAACTTGTTTCAGGTCCCTAAAATGAACATCCTCCAGCTATGTAACTGCGAACCACAAACAGACTGTAGCGTTACACAGCCCATCCCGGCACCAATGGAAACCGATGACGAAATTGAAGATCTTTTCGGCGATATTGACAGACTCATTCCCAGGGAATCCATTGATGACATAAAAAAGGCAACCAGCGCCAAGGAGACCAACTTGACTGTTGTTAACCCAAAAGACAATTATTGTGTGGGGGACCTACTGCTCGTGAGGGTTGATGCAAACGATTATTCTGGGGCCCCAAAAACATATGGCGGTGATTATCTAAGAGCCAGAATATACTCCCCTGACACGAACAGCAGTGCTAGCGGCAGTATACAAGATTATAATAATGGGACATATTTAGTAAAATTCACCTTATTTTGGGAGGGCACTGTGCACATATCTATAGTCCTAATGCACCCAAGTGAGGCCGTCTCTGGCTTATGGCGTGGCAGGAACCAAGGCTTTGCCAATATTAAGTACACTGGAAATTTCACAAGCGCTACAAGCTACGTCAACAGCGAATGTGGGTTCCATTTTGACACCCAGGAGGAGGTCTGCGCCTACATCGATAAAAGGGATAAGGAGGCCTTTTATTGTATTAAGCCTAAAAATTATAAATGTGAAGCCCTGACCCATATGAATTCTGTCAACCGGGATCATTCCTATCTTTCAGAGGTGGAGCAGCTTCTTCTTAACAGGTAATAATACACACAAGTGGGCAGCCTACTGTAGGAAATATAAGGTTTCTGAAAGAGTACCCTTTATGTTTTAACTAGGATAAATTAGAAATAACATATCATGTATACCTACGTGCAAAAGGGAGCAGAAGAATGTGTAGATGGCATTTAATTTAGTTTGATAAGGTTGTAGCCTTCGATCAGGGCCGCCATCAGGAATTTTGGGGCCCCTTACACAGCTTCATGGGCCCCCTGGAACAGGGGGCTGCTGTGAATTGAGAAGCGGGGGGGCCCTTTACAAAAAGAAGAAATAAAGAAAAATATATATATAAAAAAAGTGGGGATCCTGGGGATCTCTGGGCCCTTTAATAAAAATATATATAAACAAAAATGAAAAAAACATTTATCAAAAAAAGGGGGTTTGACACATGGGGCCCTGGGGACCTCTGAGCCCTTTAATAAAAAATATATCTATATAAAAAAAATATATATATATATCAAAAAAATGTTAACCATTTTTATATAAAAAAAGAGCGTTGTCATCCGGGGGCCCTGGGGACCTCTGGGCCCTTTAATAATAATAATAATAATAATAATAATATATATATATATATATATATATATATAAAAAATAAAGGAAATAAAAAAATATTTTTTATAAAAAAAAGGGGGCTTGTCATCTGGGGCCCTGGGAATCTCCTTTTTCTTTAGGGGGTTCCCATCCGGGCCCCTGGGGACCCCCGGGCCCCTTACAGGTGTACTGCCTGTACCCCCCTGATGGCGGCCCTGCCTGCAATTAGCACAAACATAAACATAACAAGAATCTGTTGGTTGACAGGAAATACCAGAACCTTACCTGAAGCTAGCATTTATGGTGTATCATTACTGTAGACATAGAATTACCTGCAGGCAGAATAGTACTTGTTGCTTGGAACCTAACATACTATTGCATTGTGTAAATATCGTGTCCTGCTGTAATTGGCTGACCTGAGGGGGGGTTTCCTAATGATGAATGCATAAATATGCTGTGTAACCAATAAACCATTGTTAGTTAAGATTCACCATAATCCTGAGTGGCTCTTAATTATCAGATGCGCATCAAAGGTTCTTCCACACACCCAATAGTCCAACGCGGGTACAGAGGAACACCACCAACCTTACAGGAAATGGTGTACCAATGCACAGAAAATTTCCTTGGGCTCGTGGTTGCAGCCAAGCCAAATCTGGTTCTGTACAAAGGACCCTGTCAAGTTTGTATTACTGTCCGTGTCCTTATTGGAGAGATTCACACTCACGACCAGTCCTGGCGACCTTACAGGAAAGCTCACAAATGGGACCCAGACAGCAATAGAAACCCAGAAGAGACTCTAATGCCACGTACACACGACCGTTTTTCATAACGAGAAAAATGCAATTTTTTAAACTGGTCGTAGAGAATGGTCGTGTGTAGGCTCCAGAGCATTATTTGCGACGAGAAAAATGAGCAGTAAAAATTTAGAACCTGCTCTATTTTTATTTCTTTTTTCTTTTTTCTCGTCGTGAAAAACGGTCGGATGTAGGCTTGAACGACAGGGGAAATTTGCATAATCAGCCCAAAGGGTGGCGCCATTTGAATGGAACTTCCCCTTTATAGTGCCGTCGCACGTGTTGTATATCACTGCGCTATGCTCGAGCGTTTTTTATCACGATCGTGGGCATGCAAGGCCGGCTTGAGAGGAATCACGTCGAGAAAAACTTTGTTTTAACTTGCTTTACACAGAGCTTTTATTAAGACCAAAATACAAATGTAGTAAAGTCACACATGCCACCTGCCCGTGCTTGCAGGAACAATACTGCTTCTTCTCACTCTGTCCAGATCTTGCCCTGAGATCACAGCATCAACCTCAACAGTGCCTGCTACCCAGTGTAACCACATGGTCTGTGGAGAAGCCCACCATGCTGGAGGGAGGGCGCTCTAGTAAAATAGGGAGTCTGTAGGGCACCTTTATGGGTCTCATCAAGAGAACCTGCCTGTATTCACACTAATAAAAATTATTAACATACAGTAAAAATATATTCTGTCCTAACTTCTGTACTTCACCCTTGTCTTATACTCTGCAAATTGTGTATGCTGTCCTCAGTCCTCTCCTGTATATTCTGCTTGCTGTCATATCCTCAAACTTATACTGCACAAACTGCCTTCAATTTTACTCTCCAGACTCCATTCCCTTATCTACTCTCCATGTCATTTTCCCTGAGTTCCTTCCTTGTGCATATTTCCTCATGTCATACACCCTGCACTCCTCTCCTTTCCATACTACCCTGTGTCATACCCTCCACACCCCTCTTATACCCTCCAATGTCCTCTCTTGTACATAATAGACATGTGCATTAGTTTTCGTCCGAATACATTTTCGTCCGAACTTCAGGTATTTTCGTTATCATTTTAACAAACAAAAACGAATGCACAGAATACGAAAACCGAAAGATCCGTCGTAAAAAAAAGCTTTATTTACGTTTTTGTCGGTCGAATGTTCCTAACCTTAACTCTATTAGTCAAAGACTATTCTACATAGAGAGAAAAGATTCGACATTATAGAGAGAAAAGATTTGACATTATAGAAAGAAAAGATTTGACATTATAGAGAGAAAAGATTTGACATTATAGAGAGAAAAGATTCGACAATATAGAGAGAAAAAGATTCGACATTATAGAGAGAAAAGATACAACATTATAGAGAGAAAAAGATTCGACATTATAGAGAGAAAAGATTCGACATTATAGAGAGAAAAAGATTCGACATTATAGAGAGAAAAGATTCGACATTATAGAGAGAAAAAGATTCGACATTATAGAGAGAAAAGATTCGACATTATAGAGAGAAAAAGATTCGACATTATAGAGAGAAAAGATTCGACATTATAGAGAGAAAAAGATTCAACATTATAGAGAGAAAAGATTCGACATTATATAGAGAAAAGATTTGATATTATAGAGAGAAAAGATTTGACATCATAGAGAGAAAAGATTTAATATTATAGAGAGAAAAGATTCGACATTATAGAGAGAAAAGATTCAACATTATAAAGAGAAAAAGATTCAACATTATAGAGAGAAAAGATTCGACATCATAGAGAGAAAAGATTTGACATTATAGAGAGAAAAGATTCAACATTATAGAGAGAAAAGATTCAACATTATAGAGAGAAAAGATTTGATATTATAGAGAGAAAAGATCGCTGCTGGAATTGGGTGGGGGAAGTAAAATAAAAATAATGATGATGATGAATGTTATTGGCTGATTGTAACCAAAGAGGAGGAGCAGTAAAATAGCTAGAACTAACTTGACATTTCAACATGAACGACGAAGATTCGACAAAGCATCGAAAAACGTTGAATCTGTCATTGAGGGCTTACAGTATGGTGCCTGTTGATAGTCCTAAGAAGATTCGATAAGCAGCTAAACTGTACGACGCTGCAATCATACATTTCCGGTCAAATACTCGGCCCATAGGCTATAGAAAAATTCTATTGTTGGTTGACTAGTAATAATAATTAATAAATATAAAGTATTCCCATACAACGTCGGTGCTATACAAGTATGTAAAAATAAATAATAGCGTTATTAATTACATTTAAAATAAATGTTATGTTAAACTATTGTTATTTTTTAGGTCAAACGTTGGGTTGGAAGTTTCAAAGCCTTTAAAACCTGTCAGAGTTTCCAGCTGTGACAGTAAGTTTCTAATGACTGATTTCTGCTTTTTAGCTCAGCTTTAGCAGACAACAATTTAGTGGTGGCATTGGTATTATTTCCTGCTCATTTTATAATATTTCTGCTACTAGATGGTATGTATCAGGCGGCACAGTCAGTATCTTCTCTGAATATGCAGTAATGGAGGAAAAGCCAGACCTTCAGACTTGCATGTACCTGGTCTGCGAGCCCAATGGAGCAGAGGAAGGTCTCCCTTATGGATCCGACTCACGGCCCCTGGTAGTGGAGACAGGAGGCATGGGAGTGTGGAAGGGTATGAGAGCCTGGAGGCTTGTTGCAGATAATCGGCTCAGGAACCAGGTGCAGAAGAGGTTGGTAGTCCGCTCGGACAGCGGGCAGGCTGGTAGGACCACTGGAGAGTGGAGCTGGGCAGGAACAGAGTAGAGTGGTCGGGTCACAGGCAAGGTCGGCAACGGTCGGGGTACAGTGGAGCAGGCAGGTGCAAGGTCAGGACAAGCCGATGTCAGATGCAGGCGGAAGGCAGGGAGAATCCAGGTAACAGGCCGGGTGGTCAGAAGGTCACAGTTCAGGGTACGGGTATAAGGTAACAGGGAGCTGAAGATCAGACAGCATCGGTCTGAAGTATTCCAGGGGTTTAAATGGACTGTTTGGCGCCAAGTGTCGCGCGCATGCACCCGCGTGCCCGCAATCCGAGACGTGAACCAGCGCGCAAGGGCGCGCACACCGGCAGCCCGGGACGTGAACCAGCGAGCACAGGGTCATGCACAAATCAGGGTGCATCGTAGAGTTGCCACCTCATCCCTTTAAACCCGAACACATATGAATTACACAGGTTCTGAGGCTAATTTAATGCAGGTAAAGCACCAAGTGAGTTTAATTACCTCCTTAATTAGCCACAGCACCTGTGTAATTAATATGTGTTCGGTTTTAAAGGGATGAGGTGGCAACTCTAGTGCATCGGGTGCGCACCAAGGCAACCAACACCATGTCCGGCAAGGTGAGTTCTCTGACACAGAAGGAAGGTGTAATGAATTCCAAACTGTGTGTTACACACTATTCTTTTTTTTTTTTTTTTTTTTGTGCAACCCAGCTGGTTGGTCGGCTTCTGTCAGACAGACTGACATCCACAGGGGCAGAATGTCGGCTGTTTGTTTTTTTTAACCGGCAAACATCTCCCAACCTTTTGCCCGTGTGTACAGGGCTTCAGAAAAATGACAAGGGTTTCAATGCACACTCGATTGAATTATCTCCTTATTTTATGTGCCTTAACCACTTGAGCTCCAGACCATTTGGCTGGCAAATGACCAGAGCACTTTTTGCGATTCGGCACTGCAGAGTTTTAGCTGAAAAATGCACTGATTACGGTAAAAATGACACTGGCAGTGAAGGGGTTAACCAGTAGGGGGCGCTGAAGGGGTTAAGTGTGTGATAGTGAGTGCTTCTAACTGTAGGGGGGTGGGCCATGTGTGACACAACACTGATCACCCCTCCTCATTACAGGGAGCGGTGATCAGTGTCCTGTCACTAGGAAGAATGGGGAAGTGCTTGTTTACATCAGCATTTCCCTGTTCTTCCTCTCCGTGAGCAAATCTTACAAATGTACCAAAAGTATATAATAACTCCTGTGTACATGTAAACCTAACATTTATACGATAGGCCACATGTATGGAATCACCTGACCATCATATCAATGAATGCTTGTTGGATTCTTTATTTCAAAACCTTCATAGCCATTAACCATTTGGCTTTAACCAAACCCATTACCGTGTTGGCTCCCCTTTGAAGGTATAACACCCTCCATTCTGCAGGAAAGGCTTTCTACAAGTTTTAGAGCATGACATCAGTCCCAAAGAGGAAATGAGGCACATATGCCCACAATTACCAGTGCCACCTGTCAATGTCCACCAATTGTGTCAATCAGTGCCACCTAGCAGTGCTGATCAGTGCCCATCACTGCCACCCATCAATGTCCATCACTGCCACCCATCAGTACCACCTATTAGTGCCACTTCTCAGTGCCCACCAATGCCACCTATCAATTCCCTTCAGTGCCACCCATCAGTGCCACCTCTCAGTGCCCACCAGTGCCACCTATCAGTGCCCACCAGTGCCGCCTATCAGTGCCCACCCTTGCCCATCAGTTTAGCCCATTGGTGCCCATATGTGCAGCCCATCGGTGCCCATCAGTGCAGCCAATTGGTGCCCATCGGTGCCCATCAGTGCAGCCAATTGGTGCCCATCTGTGCAGCCCATTGGTGCCCATCAGTGCAGCCTCATCAGCGTACATCAATGAAGGAGAAAAACTACCTGTTTGCAAATTTTTATAACAAAATATAAAGAAAATAAAATTGGTATTTTTTATTAAATTTTTTACAAAAAAAACACCAAAAGAAAGCTCTATTTGTGGGGAAAAAATGTATAAAATCTCATTTGGGTACAGTGTTGTATGACCGCGCAGTTGTCATTCAAAGTGCATCGGCGCTGAAAATTGGTCTGGGCCGGAGGGGGGTTTAGGTGCCCAGTAAGCAAGTGGTTAATTCACTCTCTGGTCATCTCTCGCCTCGACTACTGCAACTCTCTCCTCATTGGCTTATATTTACATAGACTATCCCCCTTCAACCCATAATGAATGCTGCTGCCCGACTCATCCACCTTACCAGTTGCTCTGTGTCTGCTAATCCTCTCTGTCAATCCCTCTACTGGCTTCTGCTCACCCAACAAATTAAATTCAAAATACTAACAACTACTTACAGAGCCATCCACAACTCTGCCCCCAGCTACATCACTGACCTAGTTTCTAAATACCAACCTAATTGTTATTTTCGTTCATCTCAAGACCTCCTACTCTCTAGCTTCCTCGTCACCTCCTCCCATGCTCGCCTCCATGACTTTTCCAGAGCCTCTCCAATCCTATGGAACTTCTTACCCCAATCTGTCTGATCCCTGAAAACCCTCCTCTTCAAAGAAGCCTATCCTACCCACACCTAACAAATTTATTTAAATTTACTCCAACTGATGCCACCCCCCCCCCCCCCCACAGCTGTTACCTTTTGTTCCACTTGACCCCAACCTTTTAGACTGTAAGCTCTATCAAATAGGGCCCGTTGATCCCTCATGTATTGAATTGTATTGTAACTGCACTGTTTGTCCCCATGTTGTAAAGCGATGCATAAACTATTGGCGCTATATAAACCCTGTATAATAATCTTCATGTAATATTTTTTCTAGGATTTTATGTCAAAATAGATAACAGGGTTGATTTCAGATTTCACATGCACTGATATTTGGTGTTATTCCATTTAGGAAAACTGAAGGAACCCACTGAAAAGTGTAGCCCGGGATCCTACTATCCCATCCCGAGTGGATATTTCTCATACAATGTGTGGAAGCCCATCCACTGTAAGATGACACAATTCACCAACAATGATACGCTGAAAGACTTCCTGACGGGCAAAAGGCTGTTCCTCATGGGGGATTCTACAGTTCGCCAATATATAAGACACTTTGCAGAGAATATTAACAGTAAGTATGGCGGAACCTTCATATCTTTGGGTCTTTCTCTACCTTCCATCCTAATTAGTTACATAGTTAGTCTGGTTCTTTACATTCCTTTCTTTATTCTTCCTTCCTCCATCCCTCCCATCCTTGAGATTTCCTACTTAGGAGGGAAATATTGAAAACCTTAATATATTAAGTAAGTATAGAGATATATTGTTTCATTCCTTCCTTTAGGTCATCCTTCCGTACTTTCATTCCTTCTTTTAGGTCATCCTTCCGTACTTTCATTCCTTCTTTTAGGTCATCCTTCCGTACTTTCATTCCTTCTTTTGGGTCATCCTTCCGTACTTTCATTCCTTCTTTTAGGTCAGCCTTCCGTACTTTCATTCCTTCTTTTAGGTCAGCCTTCCGTACTTTCATTCCTTCTTTTGGGTCATCCTTCCGTACTTTCATTCCTTCTTTTGGGTCATGCTTTCGTACTTTCATTCCTTCTTTTAGGTCATCCTTCTGTACTTTCATTCCTTCTTTTTAGGTCATCCTTCTGTACTTTCATTCCTTCTTTTAGGTCATCCTTCCGTACTTTCATTCCTTCTTTTGGGTCATCTGTCCGTACTTTCATTCCTTCTTTTGGGTCATCCTTCCTTACTTTCATTCCTTCTTTTAGGTCAGCCTTCCGTACTTTCATTCCTTCTTTTGGGTCATCCTTCCGTACTTTTATTCCTTCTTTTGGGTCATCCTTCCTTACTTTCATTCCTTCTTTTAGGTCGGCCTTCCGTACTTTCATTCCTTCTTTTGGGTCATCCTTCCGTACTTTCATTCCTTCTTTTGGGTCATCCTTCCGTACTTTCATTCCTTCTTTTGGGTCATCCTTCCGTACTTTCATTCCTTCTTTTGGGTCATGCTTTCGTACTTTCATTCCTTCTTTTAGGTCATCCTTCTGTACTTTCATTCCTTCTTTTTAGGTCATCCTTCTGTACTTTCATTCCTTCTTTTAGGTCATCCTTCCGTACTTTCATTCCTTCTTTTGGGTCATCTGTCCGTACTTTCATTCCTTCTTTTGGGTCATCCTTCCTTACTTTCATTCCTTCTTTTAGGTCAGCCTTCCGTACTTTCATTCCTTCTTTTGGGTCATCCTTCCGTACTTTTATTCCTTCTTTTGGGTCATCCTTCCTTACTTTCATTCCTTCTTTTAGGTCGGCCTTCCGTACTTTCATTCCTTCTTTTGGGTCATCCTTCCGTACTTTCATTCCTTCTTTTGGGTCATCCTTCCGTACTTTCATTCCTTCTTTTAGGTCATCCTTCCGTACTTTCATTCCTTCTTTTGAGTCATCCTTCCGTACTTTCATTCCTTCTTTTAGGTCAGCCTTCCGTACTTTCATTCCTTCTTTTAGGTCATCCTTCCGTACTTTCATTCCTTCCTTTGGGTCATCCTTCCTTACTTTCATTCCTTCTTTTTAGGTCATCCTTCTGTACTTTCATTCCTTCTTTTAGGTCATCCTTCCGTACTTTCATTCCTTCTTTTGGGTCATCCTTCCGTACTTTCATTCCTTCTTTTGGGTCATCCTTCCGTACTTTTATTCCTTCTTTTGGGTCATCCTTCCGTACTTTCATTCCTTCCTTTGGGTCATCCTTTCGTACTTTCATTCCTTCATTTGGGTCATCCTTTCATACGTTCATTCCTTCATTTGGGTCATCCTTCCATATTTTCATTCCTTCTTTTTAGGTCATCCTTCCATACTTTCATTCCTTCCTTTTAGGTTATCCTTTCGTACTTTCATTCCTTCCTTTGGGTCATCCTTCCATACTTTCATTCCTTCCTTTGTGTCATCCTTCTGTACTTTCATTCCTCCCTTTGGGTTATCCTTTCGTACTTTCATTCCTTCATTTGGGTCATCCTTTCATACGTTCATTCCTTCATTTGGGTCATCCTTCCATATTTTCATTCCTTCTTTTTAGGTCATCCTTCCATACTTTCATTCCTTCCTTTTAGGTTATCCTTTCGTACTTTCATTCCTTCCTTTGGGTCATCCTTCCATACTTTCATTCCTTCCATATTTTCATTCCTTCTTTTTAGGTCATCCTTCCATACTTTCATTCCTTCCTTTTAGGTTATCCTTTCGTACTTTCATTCCTTCCTTTGGGTCATCCTTCCATACTTTCATTCCTTCCTTTGTGTCATCCTTCTGTACTTTCATTCCTCCCTTTGGGTCATCCTTCTGTAATTTCATTCCTTCTTTTGGGTCATCCTTCCTTATTTGAGATCTTCTTTCCTTTGTTCCTTTCTCTCCCTCAATGGAGGAACTTTTTTGCTTTCTCATCTCAGAGCTTTTCCCCCTCATGGTTGGTGATCCAATGAGGATTTATTTCAGAAATTAGCAGTAGACTTTCATATACTTTCCTTTCCCCTCTTAAGGGCCGTAGACGAATGGGGATCCCCAACCCTGCATAGCCAGGCACACCAAATTTTCAGACAACCCAGGTTTAAAGAACCGTCCATGACTTTGTTTTAGTTGTTTATTGAGGGGTAATGACTTGGATAAGGATGGGAGATTATGGGATTCCCATTTGACTTCAATAACAAACTTCAGGGACAACTCTTCCTATATACAGTCTCTGTATACAGTCTCTATGTACAGCGCCACTTTCTCCTCCAGCACTCAATAGCTTCCAGAACCCAGCAGGAACACTGTGAAGTAGACATGTGCGGTTTGTTTCGTTCCGAATTAAAATTTGGATGAATCTTTGTTTGGTTTTTTAATTTAGGTGTATCCGATTTACCAAATTACAATGGTAACGAATTTAAACAAACCCGAATTAACATAAAAAAAAGGACAAAGATGTAATTAGAATCATTTTTAAATCGTTTTCGAATACTTTTTAAATTTGAATAGTTTTCAAATTCGAAATTCTAAAAGTTTTCCAATTTCCAAGGAGAATAAAATAGACTAGAAAATAAAGGGATAGAAACGAATATAACATAAACTTAAAAAATATAATATAATAAAGTAGAACAGAACAAAATGTAATAGAAAATAAAAACAGAATAATGACATAGAAAGACTATAACCATCTTCTTAAATTCGAATTTCAAATAAACATTTGAATTTTAATACATAGGAATAGAATAGAAAAGAATAGAATATAAAAAACTTGAATGGAATAGAATAGAAAATAAAATAATTAAAAAAGTCAAATAGAATAAAAAAGAATATAACCATTTCCCAAAATTTTATTTTGAATTCGAACCAAATTGAATTGATCCGAAAACAAATTAAATAAATGAATTAAATTAATTTAACAAAACTAATTTATGGAAATAACGAATCAAAAACAAAACTTTTTTTTTTGTTCTGCACATGTCTACTGTAAAGATCTGACAGTCAGATTAAAAGCAATGGTCCATTCCAGGCAGGCCCCTTGTGTAGCAGAATTTTAGTATCCAGCATTCATTGCTTCTGTGGCTACTGATCCCAGCACCACCTCTTCAGGCACTGTAAACCCACCTGGCTGTAGCTGCCCCTTTCACTAGCCCTCCAGACTAACTTCTCCCCACAGTCCTCCACACTGACATTCACCAGCCCACCCGGGTGACTCTCAGGAGGGGAAGGAAAGAAGACCTAAGCACACTGCTGTCTTCAGGGAAAACTGGCTACATGTGGCAGTCCTCCCCATTGTAGGTCCCTAGTAGTGCTGACCTGCTGCCGCTGTCCTCACTCACTTGCTCCCGTGCCTCCAGGAAGGACTTCCTCTGTGTGTTTTGGCAGGATCCTTCCAGCACCCGAGCCCCCGCCCAAGGTCACCCCCAGACTTAGTACTACGTCTCCATCTTCCACCCAACTGCCCCTGCTGGCATGACTCATGCCTATTTATGAGGTGGCCTGCCACCTGCCAGCCCTTTACTGGGTATTGGATGAGGTCCTCATAAATATGTCAAACAGCCCCTCCTAACCTTCCCCCACTATGTCTAGAACATTCTCCAATGTCCCAGAAAACAGGGGAAGGCACCAGAGAGGCTGCTAGAATGAGTCACCCAGTCCTGAGTCACTGAACCCTGACCCAGATTCACAGGGGTGCTACGTATCTTTCTTTCTTGTACTTACGTCCTTCCTTCATTTCTTTCACTTACATCCTTCTTTCATTTCTTTCCCCCTGGGAGTCTTTAACATTATTAAGATGACTAATTGTTTTTATTTCTTTAAGTTGTGGATTACTTCAATCACACGGAAGATGAGATGCAGTCCTGGCAAAAGACTCTTCTGGCCATTAACCTGGAAAAGTTTGTTTATATCCAGTGGAAGAAACACACTTTTCCATTTGTCAGTAAAACCTTCTACTCCATCAAAGAAGATTCCTACATGGCCCGCCAGATAGACCTAGTTGGCGGAGGAGAAAACACAATCATCGTTCTTACTCTGGGTCAACATTTCAGGCCTTTCCCCTTTCGAACTTTCATCAGGTCGGCCATCAACGTCCGGAGAGCGATAGAGCGGCTCTTTATCCGGAGTCCACACACCAGAGTGATCATAAAGGAGGAGAACGCCCGTGACATGGATATCGACATGGAACGCTTTAGTGACTTCCACGGCTACATCCAATACCTGGCACTCCGAGAGGTTTTTAAAGGGTTGAGAGTTGGGTTTGTTGATGGCTTGGACATGAGTATTGCCTATGCATGCAATGTTATCCATCCTCCCTTGGAAGTTTTAGAGAATCTCATCAGCATGTCCTTTACACAAGCTTCATAGAAGATAAGAGACACAATGGAATTTCTTTAAATCCCGAAGAAGATTGCATTAGGCATACAGTATTAATTTCAGTACTGGCCAGGAAGACCCAGAGGCCTAAAGACAATACATCTATATCACTAAGACAGCAAATCAAACTATCCTTACTGCACAACCTACAAGGGGATCTGTGATTCGTGACAACAATTCTGAAGTCTCCTCCCATCTGACATCAGCTGCTTCTGATTGGAAATGTCACAGGGGGTACAGGGTCAACGTCAACAGCAACTTCTGGAATTACTAATAATGCAGTGATGGAGTTGTTATCTTCAAATGTACACATATTTCTTATCTATAGTTTATTTTAACCACTTCCCAACGGCCACTGTATATATACGATTGGGTGGGCACTCTCTTCTTCTGAGTGGTCATTCAGGAACGTCCCTCAGAAGGAGGTGGATCGCACCAGCGCAAGTCCTCGCAGCGGCGTGATCTTGATGCGCTTGTGTCACGCGCCTTTCAGATGGGCAGGAGGGCACTGTGATTGGCCCTTCTGATCACATGATGGCCGTGTCCAATCACAGCCATCATGTGATGTAAATACAAAGTCGGTTGCTAGGCGATTGGCTCTCCTCACACAGAAGTTATCGGTGAGGAGGAGAGAGGGATTGCTGCATCCGGCTGGTGATCAGTGAGTATGAAAGTTTTTTTACAGATTTTTACACACTGATCACCAGCCTAGTGTAAACACACAATCAGGGCCGCCATCAGGGGGGTACAGGCACTACACCTGTAAGGGGCCCGGAGGTTCCCAGGGGCCCAGATGGCAACCCCCCTTTTTTTTTTTTAGTAAAGGCCCCGGATTGCAACCCTCCTTTTTTTAATTGATTTTTTCTAAAAAAAAAAAAATTATATATATATAATTTTTTTTATTATTATTAAAGGGCCCAGAGGTCCCCAGGGCCCCGGATGGCAATCACCTTTTTTTTTTTTTTTTTAAATACAAAAAATGTTTTATTTTTTTTATATATTTTTTGTTTGTTTTTTTAAAGGGCCCAGAGGTCCCCCTTTTTTATAATTTTTTTGTATTTATTTATTTTTGTAAGGGGCCCAGAGGTCCCCAGGGCAACCCCCCCCAATTAGCGGCGGCACCTCCCCGCTTCTTAATTTGCGGCAGCCCCCCCCCGGGTTCTCTGCTCCAGGGGGCCAATGCCTAAAGCTGTGTAAAGTGCCCCCATAATTCCTGATTGCGGCCCTGTCCCCACACAGTAAAAACACCTGTCCCTCACATATGTAACAGTAAAATCACATGTCCCAATGATCATCTGCACACATATGTCCATGATCTCCTGCACACATATGTCCATGATCTCCTGCGCACATCTGTACATGATCACACGCACCAATTATTATACGCTCAACGGGATTTTTTTTTACCAAAGACATGTAGAAGAATACATTTTGGCTTAAATTATGACAAAATTCTATTTTATTGGATTTCTTTTAAAATAGAAAGAAGAAAATATTGTTGTTTGTTTCCCAAAGAGCGGAAATTTGAAAAAAAAAAAAAACAATATTTTCTTTATTCTATTTTAAAAGAAATCCAATAAAATCGAATTTTGTAAAAAATGTAAGCCAAAATGTATTCAAAATGTATTCTACGACATGTCTTTGTTAAACAAAAATCCTGTAAAGTGTTTATAATAATTGGTTTGTGTGATCACGGTCAGATGTACGCAGATGATCATGTACAGATGTGCGCAGGTGACCACGGACATGTGCAGATGATCATTGGGACATGTAATTTTACTGTTACATGTGGGGGACGGGTGTTTTTACTGCGTGGGGACATGTGTGTGTACTTTGTGTGTTTTACATTGTGGTGACACTAGACTGGTGATCAGTGTGTAAAAACGTGAGTGAACGTCCACTCAGAAGGAGAGAGCGCCCACCCGGCTGTATATGTGCAGTGGCCGGGTGGGAAGTAGTTAAAGATATATTTATTGAATTTTCAGTTACGATTCTGTTACTTTATGATAAACAGTTCAGCATATGAATGAGAATAGAGAGGGGAGTTGGTCAACTGTATGTTTTCATGTTTGTATACTATTTTGGCTAAAATGTTTTATACTATGTTTTTCATTTGTGATTTTTAATAAAATGTATATGTATTTTTTACTACATGAGTGGCTTTGCTGAATGATCCCCTCCCCCTCTCTCTCTATATATATGATTTTCTACTTAAGGGTATCTTGGAGTTAAAGGGGTTGTAAAGGTAAAAAAAAAAATCCTAAATAGCTTCCTTTACCTTATTGCAGTCCTCCTTCACTTACCACATCCTTCCATTTTGCTTTTAAATGTCCTTATTTCTTCTGAGAAATCCTCACTTACTGTTCTTCTGTGTGTAACTCCACACAGTAATGCGAGGCTTTCTCCCTGGTGTGGAGTGTCGTGCTCACCCCCTCCCTTGGTCTATAGGAGAGTCAAGACGCTCTCTACGTTGCAGATAGAGAAAGGAGCTGTGTGTTAGTGGGCGTCCTGACACTCCTGTCTCACTATGACACCATCCACGATGCTACTGGGCTCTCAGTGCTGCCGACTCAGCAGCTCCTACCGTGCAGCCTTTGAGTCCCGAGCATTCAAGCTGCATGGGGTGGGGTCAGAGCATCACCGGCTCTTCAGCCCTGCCCCTCCCTGCTGGCTGTGAAATAATAGGTGTCGTTCTGCACAGCATGGGGCATCGCTGCCAGCCTACCTCCCCTGTGTACCCATCACTCTCAGTGCCATCATAGGGCCTCCCAATTTTGGGGGAGCGTGGGCTCAAGGACCAGCTACTTTGGGGAAAGTGCAGGGGCCCCCCATGCAGCTGTGACCTCTGGGCAGTGCCCAGGTGTGCCCTCTCATTAAGACAGCCCTGCTTGCCACCACTTGCCCCACCCAACCCCTACCATGCCCCACCTGTAATTCCGCCCCTAAACACGCCCTCGTAAATTATCTAATAAAATTACACTTAAATGTTTTTTGCAGAATTAAGTTCTAAAAATAAATATTAACAACAACTTTATCAGTGCCCATCAGTGCAGCCTCACCTGTGCCCATCAATGCAGCCTCACCTGTGCCCATCAATGCAGCCTCACCTGTGCCCATCAATGCACCCTCACTTTTTTTTTTGCTACAGCAGCTGGGGTGGAGAAATTTGCCTGCTATACTCTACAGCTGGTGTTGTGCTGCTGCCAGACATGGTGCAGGGTCATTTGACATCCTTCGCTAAACCATTATCACTGTCAGTGGAGGTTGTTGAATTAAATACAACAAAAAAAAGAATTACGCCCGTGGGACTTTAAATGAGGTCAGCACAAAACAGTTAATGAGAGTATACAAGGTAAACATAGTTTAGAACTGTATTAAAATTGTCTAATATTCATCATTTCTGAAATGCATAAACTGGGGTGCCAAACCACTTGGCAGTGATAGACAAAGCATACCAAGCTGCCACATACATATATATTTGAAATTGTTGATGTACAGTAATACACAGGCATCATAAAACTCAACGCGTTTCGTAAGTCACTGCTCGCTTCTTCAGGAGTAGATGAAAATGCAGTGTATCTACAGAAAAATATATCAATGAGAAATATATACCATACAGATAAATGCCATAAAGCAGATATGGGGGAACTTACATAAAGAGATCCCATACTCACATATGGACTGAGCCAACGTCCCAAAAGCCAATTAACCAACTGGTGGCAGCAAGAGGTGTCTGTCTCGGGATCTGATGGAAAGGAACCAGCATAGACCCCCTGGGGGTAAAAATGAAGGGCAGGTATAACATGGTCAGAAAGTGTAACTTTTGATGTCCCTCAATGTCCAACATGATTGGCTGCTGCAACAAAAGTGTATATCTAAGTAGTCAAATAAATACTAGGAAGGCCAACCATGTGTCATATATATATATATATATATATATATATATATATATATATATATATATATATATATATATATATATTGGGAACTCGGTTTAAGAGTAACGCGGTTAACCAGCGTTTGGATTTGCGAGCAACTTCTTTTTTTAATTCTGACTCGTTTTGCAAGATGAGCAGAATTCAACCTAATAGGGCCTGCATTACCGAATCACAAAATATCTTCCATCGTACCCATCCGATTGCTTCCAAGGTTGCTCAGATTTGGGCGATATGAAACATACATTGTGGACCTATCCTAAATTGCGGAGGTTATGGATTAGGGTAAATACCTTACTTTCTTGCTTCCCAATTTTATGTTCGAAATAAAATATTGTGAAAAGTATAATAACCACTTAAGGACCGCCGCATGTACATTTACGTCGGCACAATGGCACCGACAGGCACATCAACGTATATATACGTTGGTGCCTTGAGGTGGGTCGGGGATCCGATCGGGACCCCCCCGGTACATGCGGCGGTCCCCGCGGCTGTACGAGCGATCCGTGCAGAGGGGGCAGCGGGTTCATTTTTGTCCGCCCCCTCCAGGTCGCTCCCAGCCAATGCGCGCGCCCGCCTGTGTGTCACTTCCTCCTCCTGTGTAAACACAGGAAGGGGGAAGTGATGTGATCTCTCCTCTCAGCGGTATTTTCAACCACCGGTGAGGAGAGATCACATCGCACAGTAAGTCTGCACAACACTACACTGACACACACTACATGTAGGCACACTAACCCCTTGCGATCGCCCCCTCCCCCTGTCACAGTGTCACTGAATGCAGTAATCATACATGTATGATTACTGTATTTAGTGTCAGTGTGACAGTCAGTTAGTGTTAGGTTCAGGGTAGCCCCCGTACCCCCCCAAATAAAGTTTTAACCCCTTGATCACTGCCCTAGTTAACTCTTTCACTCCCTATTGCCAGTATCACTAAGCGATCATTTTTCTGATCGCTGTATTAGTGTCGCTGTTCCCGCTAGGTAGCTAATTTTTTTTTTATTGCTTTTTTTTTTTTAATAAAGACATGTGGCTAAATAAATGTTGGCCTAAATGTTTGACTAAAATTTCATTTATTTGATTTTTCTTATAACAAAAGATAAAAAATATTGATTTTTTTTCAAAAATGTCGCTCTATTTTTGTATCTAAAAATACAAATCGCAGAGGCGATCAAATATCACCAAAAGAAAGCTCTGCTTGTGGGAAGAAAAGGACGCAAATTTTGTTTGGGAGCCAGGTCGCACGACCGCGCAATTGTCAGTTAAAGCGACGCAGTGCCGAATCGCAAAAAAGGGCCTGGTCATTTACCTGCATTTTGGTCCGGGTCTTAAGTGGTTAAAGTATATGCCAGCTGTTCAGCCTAGTTTTCAGGTATTAGCAAGCTACTATTAGTAACCCTGGCTGGGGATGACCACGCAGCTACCAAGACTGTCAAGCAACTGCTGTCTTGACCCGGGTAGACCGCTCTCTGAGTGATCGGCTGAGCAGTAAGAGATTTACAAGCTAGCAGTACAGGATCGTGATTTTAATGCTTTGAATATTGGTGCATAATTGTAAGGAGGGGGAATGTTTTTTTAATAAATCTTTTGAAACAGATCTACGCTATGTGCATACATTCTTATGTTGCGAGTGACATTGAGTCGGAAGGAGGTTTCCTGAGGCAAAGAACAAATGGTAACACAGGCACATTTCCTCAGTCTTTCTGGTGAGTTCTGGGAGAGGTCTCATGAGGTGTAGTGATGAGAACCCTGAATGGATGTATGCTATGTATGATCCACATGGATATTGACACACAGGGTTGAATATATTATTAAGCGCATAGGTGTGCGCAGTCTATTGCATTAGGTTGTGCACCCCAAAGCTCAAACACACACTACTGATCACTCATGATGTTTATTCAGAAAGGAAAGGGGATGGTCAATTACATATTTACCAGCCCCTTCCTTCACTTTTTTTAAAACATCCTTGCAGCAACAGCTGGCGGGAGAGGAGGGATACTGGTAGCACTGCACGGGGAAGGAGGGAGCCAGGTAAATAGGGGGAATGTGTGCTGTAAAGGGTGATAAGGGTGTGCCTGTGCACACCTGGCACACCCTGTGCGCACGCCTATGATTAAACGCTACTAATGTTACATCTTTGTGATGATTTGTTTAATTTATAGTAGCTGCTAACAGTGTCAATTGAAACCTATTCACATGAGATACAATTCTATGTGCTCTGGGAGAGAAGCATCTTTTAATAACGGTTGATTGATATAATTCTAGTGGTCTTACGTAAGTGTAGCGGTACCCAGGGCCGGCCCTACCATGGGACCCAATGGGACCATGGTTCCA
The DNA here is from genome assembly GCA_029574335.1 of Rana kukunoris. Classification (NCBI taxonomy): domain Eukaryota; kingdom Metazoa; phylum Chordata; class Amphibia; order Anura; family Ranidae; genus Rana; species Rana kukunoris. The sequence continues at coordinate 20,330,852 of CM056054.1, forward strand.
GGCGGCATCTAGGAGGGGGCAGAAATCCGGCTGGCAGAAAGTTACAGTCCGAGCGGAGAGCAGAGGGGTGCCGACGGCGGCGACCGACGCCTAGCAACCAGACCAGTGATGACATCAGGAGGCCCCAGCATTCACAGCGCTCAGCGACCTTCGCGCCAATCAACTGCTCCACAGTCCGCCCACCGTGAGGGAAGTGAGTGGGTTGTCTTCTCTCTGACTGAGCCTGAGGACAATGAGGAGAGCTGCCTGTGCGGCTATGCTGTGGCCGACACCCACCCCTGGACTGACAGTGTGAGCCAGCTTTCTGAAAGAAAAGGTAACTTTACAGTTACACTTACTTCTAGTTCTTGCTATACTTGCTATACTGAAGATCAGCTGGCAACCCAGTCCAGTAGCTGTGGCCTGTCCCGGGCAGCTCTTACTTGCTGAATCCTGCTCATGGTACTGTGAATGATTTGGAAAAATTGCATTACTGTATATAAAAAAATAGTAAAGTGGATGTCAGCATCAGCAATCACCATCATCATCAGAGATATTGCAAACCAAAAAAATAAGGAAAAAAATGCAGCGATGTGAGAAATGTTTTAATAAAAATTGTTAATATATGTGTATCCAAAAACAAAAAATATGTGCAGCCTGTGGAGCTGTAACAAACATCTAAATTAAAGGGTCATTAAAGGAAAAAAATATTTTGCTGAAATGTCTGTTAGAGACATAAAAGTTAACTGATTCCTTTTCAAAATGATTAAAAATAGATAAAAATCAATCATATAATGTGCCTGCAGGTTAGTTTCACTTTTGAACTGGCTTCATGTTTCTGCGAAGTAGAAATAGACACACAGAACAAAAACAAACAAATCCAGGGCAGTGTTTTGTTTTTAAAATGAATCTGATTGGTTCTGGGGAGTTTTAGACACACAGTAATGACAGCTTAGACCACCGTGAGAAAGCTCCGCGCACTGTGGACCATTCGACAGAAACCAAGTATTATTGGATTTTCGGACGAAAGCTATTCCCCAACGAAAAAACGAAATGAATCAAAACGATTTTCGGGAGTAACTAAATACATTTATTTTCCAAACGAAAACGAAAAAACTAAACAAAATATTCCAGTTTGCACAGGTCTAGTGTGCAGCATATACATACCGTAACCAAATTTGATAATGTCCCACAGAATGGCTCCCCCTTGGTTGTAATTCAATGATTTAGCATTAGAATGCAGAGCAGTAAAGCATAGCAAAGAGGAGAATGATAAATGTTCTTTCAATAACGGATATCTTCAGCTAGCCTGTTGTTTATACTGCAATGTAATTTGTAATCTAGCTAGGTAAAAGACAAAAGAACTGAAGAGCAAAGATGAACTGATGCGTGCTTAACCTGAAGAAGTATTATCACATGTATATTACTTTTTAATTATGTTAAAGAGTTGGCTACTCATTAACATAATTACATCTACTTCTTCACAGGCTGGTTTTACAGCAAAGTGGGGAAGAAAAGGCCCCAAGCGCCCGCTGTTTAAAGCCTGTGAAGAAGTAGATTCACATCCGTGGAACTACAAGTCTCACCCTCCAGTCTCTATCTGGATGGGCCGTGCCCGCTAACCACTATGGACTCCAGTTAGACGAAGGGCTCCAGCTGGAATCCCTCCTGGTGTCTCCGTCTGGTGAAATGGGCAGCTTTACCATCTGAGAAGATAAAGAGCCTCATCCACAAATACCACAAAGGACTTCAAGCTGCCATTGATGTTAAAGAGGGCAAAACACAGTATTAAGAACTAATAAAATGGCTTCAGCCAAACGCTAACCACGAGTGAAAGAAATGTTTTTGTGTTATAATTCATATTCTCTGAAAAATGGCCAAGAAATCATAAATTCTGCCAGGATATGTAAACTTATGAGCACAACTGTACGTATACACCATACTGTACACATACTGTATATTTGGTCATGATACATTTTAAATATTGCAGTTGTACACAATTATTTGATATTGCTTTGTAGAGGCACGGTGGTTTGTATTAGACATGTGCATTCGTTTTCGTCCAAATTGATGTTTCGTCCGAATTTTGGGTATTAACGTTTTAACAAATGAAAAAGAACCTGAATCTGAAATCCAAAAGCTTTGTTTTAGTTTTCCTGGCTACAACAGTTCAATATAGATAGAAGATTCAACATGACGCTGACAATAGCGATCTGTGTCTATCAAACCTGTGGTCGAATGTGCCTAACCTAACTCTATTAGTCCAATATTATTGTACATAGAAAGGAAAGATTTGACATAGAGAGAAAAGATTCAACATTATAGAGACAGTGTTGGGGTAGACCATTCGACACAAACGACGAAGAATCGATGAAGCAGAGAAAAACATACAAACATCAAATCTGTCATTGAAGGCTTATGGTGTCTGTTGAATGTTCTAAGAAGATTGGACAAGCAGCTAAACTGCACGGCGCCGCAATCGTACCTTTCCGGTCAAATGCTCGGCCCATAGGCTATAGAAGAATTTGAATGTTGGTTGACTAGTATTAATAATTCATAAATATAATTATTACTAGTGTCATACAACATTAGAATTCTTCTATAGCTTGTAGGCGGAACATTCGACCAGAAATGTACGATCGCGGCGTCGTACAGTTTAGCTGCTCCGTCGAATGTTCTTAGAACATTCGAAAGACACCATAAGCCTTCAATCACAGATTCAACCTTAATTAACAACTTCAGCCCCGGACTATTTTGCTGGTCAATGACCGGGCCACTTTTTGTGATTCGGCACTGTGTTGCTTTAACTGACAATTGCACGGTGGTGCGACGTGGCTCCCAAACAAAATTGAGTCTTTTTTTCCCCACAAATAGAGCTTTCTTTTGGTGGTATTTGATCACGAACAATTTTTTTCCTCAGTTTAGGCCGATGCGTATTCTTATACATATTTTTGGTAAAAAAAAAATCGCAATAAGCGTTCATTGATTGGTTTGCGCAAAAGTTATAGCGTTTACAAAATAGGGGATAGTTTTATGGCATTTTTATTATTTTTATTTTTTTACTAGTAATGGCGGCGATCAGCGATTTTTATCGGTACTGCGACCTTATGGCAGACACTTTGGACACTTTTGACACCTTTTTGGGACCATTGTCATTTATACAGCAATTAATGCTATACAAATGCACTGATTACTGTAAAAATGTTACTGGCAGGGAAGGGGTTAACACTAGGGGGCGAGGAAGGGGTTAATTATGTTCCCTAGGTGTGTTCTAACTGAAGGGGGGGTGGGACTGACTAGGGTAAATGACAAATCGCTTTTCATACATTGTATGAACAGATGAACAGTCATTACTGAATGAATGAATGAATGACTTGTATAGCGCAACGCATGCGAACTGAATCGCCTCTGGGCGCTTTTTCCAGCCAGTGTCTGCTTGGCTGGTGCGGTCATTCCTCCCCCTGACAGGACCAGGAGCTGTGTGTTTACATACACAGCTCCCGGTTCTCGCTCTGTAATGAGCGATTGCGGGTGCCCGGCGGTGATCGCGCCCACCGGGCACGTGCGTCGGCACCAGGGGTGAACAGGGGCCCCTAATGGCTAAAATGCGAAATGACGTATAATTATGTGATTTAGCGCAGATAAGCCGACCTGCCGCCATATAACTGCGGCGGCTGGTCGGCTAGTGGTTAATTCGGATTTTCGGACAAATGCATTTTTTAACGAAACAAAATTAATAAAAACAAATTTCGGGAGTCACTAAATACATTTATTTTTCGGACGAAAGCGAAATTCCAAAACAAAATATTTCAGCGTGCACATGTCTAGTTTGTATTATTGTTTATTTTAAAACATGTCGATTTATATGCATTGTAGAGTATTCACAAGTCTAATAACAGCCCACAGATTCCCTTAGTTGGTGTCATTTAGCCTTTTTTTTTTTTTTTAAACGACAGGTTTTACCTGATTTGAGCCACAAGCATCTTAATACACATTCTTAACATGCTGACCTTTGCAGGCAGAGCTATGAAACAGTGCAGAGCAAGTCAGCCAAGTGCCTGCAAGGACTGCCAGACCAGATTATCCAGCAGTCCTGCAGGACAATGATAGGACCCTGTGATATGGTAAGTGAACTGTATTATTATTATTTTTTAATTGTATTTATTTTTCTTTAGTAAGTATTGAGCAGTGTCATCTCTTTTACAGTGAAATTATTTCTATGTAGAGATGAGACCACATTTGATGAATAGACTTTGGCTGGCTTTTTGGTGATGTTGCTTTCTTTGATTCCCACCCAATGTTACCACTGGTCCTGACAATTTGCAGCGATGGCTTCTTCATAGAATAGGGAACATACTTTTTTTTTCTGATGCAGAGTTTTTATATATATATATATATATATATTTATTTATTTGTTTTTATGTTTTTTTTTTGTTTGTTTTCTTGTTTTGTTTTTTTGTTGTTTATTTATTTATACATTTTTTTGCTTTCTTTGACAATAGATTTTTTTATTGAAGCTTTAACGCACATTGTTAATCGCTTCAGCTCCGGAGAATTTGGCTGCCCAATGACCTGACCGGGCCATTTTTTGCGATACGGCACTGCTTCGCCTTTACTGACAATTGCGCGGTCGTGCGATGTTGTCCCCAAACAAGTTTGAGGTCCTTTTTTTTCACACAAATAGAGCTTTCTTTTGGTGGTAGTTGATCACCTCTGCTGTTTTTATTTTTTGCGCTATAAACAAAAAAAGAGCGACAATTTAGAAACAAAAAAAACACAATGGGGATTATTTATTAAAGGCAAATCCATGTTGCACTACAAGTGCAAACTACAGGTGCAAAATGCACTTGAAATTGCACTGAAAGTGCACTCGGAAGTGCAGTCGCTGTAGATCCGAGGGGGACATGCAAGGAAAATAAAAAATAGCATTTTAGCCTGCACATGATTGGATGATAAAATCAGCAGAGCTTCCCCTTGTTTCAGATCTACCCCTCAGATTTACATCGACTGCACTTCCAAGTGTAATTTCAGTGCAATTTCAAGGGCACTTTGCACCTGTAGTTTGCACTTGTAGTGCAAAGTGGATTTGCCTCTCTTAAATAACACCCAATATTTTGTACTTTTTGCATTAGTAAATATCACAAATTTGAAAAAAAAATATTTTCCCAAAGTATAGGCCGATACGTATTCTTCTACATATTTTTGGTAAAATAAAATCACAATAAGCGTTTATTGATTGGTTAGCGCAAAAGTTATAGCGTCTACAAACTGTGGGATAGATTTATGGCATTTATATGGCGTTTTTTTTTTTTTTTTTTTACTAGTAATAGCGGTGATCTGCGATTTTTTTTGCAGTATTGTGACATTGTGGCGGACAGGTCGGACACTTTTGACACATATTTGGGACCATTGACATTTACAGAGCGATCAGTGCTATAAATATGGACTGATTACTGTGTAAATGTCACTGGAAGGGAAGGGGTTAACACTAGGGGGAGATCAAGGGGTTTAACCGTGTTCCCTATTGTGTGTTCTAACTGTGAGGAGGATGGGGACTAACTGGGACACAAAACACAATGCCCGCGGACCGAATCTGGCCCTCCAGGCCATTTCATGTGGCCCTCGCACCTCTCCTGCAGCTGCGGAGGGTGGGGGACTCAACTTCTGATGGTGGGGTGGCTCTTGACATCTAATATATGGGGAGGGGATGCGCTGGACATCTAACCTTACAGATACAGCCTTTTGAGGGCAATCATAATGCTGATGCGGCCCACAGTGAAATTGAGTTTGACACCCCTGGTCTGGGAGATTTGACATATCGCATTTTCTACTTTGTAGAAAGACACGCTCTGTCTTGTCTCTTCAGACAACACAGAGATTTGTGTGTTTACACATCCTATGCATTTTAGAGTGAAAAAACACCTTGCACTCTCTGCTCCCCCGAGCCCCCGTTTTACTTACCTGAGCCCCGAATCTCCGCGGGCGTGATCCTGCGTTGCTTTCCCCTAGCTCTTGTGGGCTCTTCATTGGATGATTGATAGCAGCGCAGCCATTGGCTCCTGGGGGGCGGGGCTAAGTGATACACTCGGCGGCTATAGCTGACGACTGTATCACATGGGAGCGCGCCCGCAAGCTAACCCCCTTGGGAAAGCGCTTCCCAGAGTGGGGTTAGCTCTTGTGGGTAGGAGCCGAGACAGCCGCCAAGGGACCCCAGAAGACAAGGATCGGGATCGGGGCCACTCTGTGCAAAACAAACTGCACAGTGGAGGTAAGTATGGTATGTTTGTTATTTAAAAAAAACATTACAACCCCTTTTAATTAAAGGCCCCCTGTACAGCTTTGGAGGCTGACTCCTAGAAACAGTGCTAGTTCCAGGATAGATGATCTCACTAATCTAAATGCTGTAGTGGACCTGCCCTTGAACTAATACTAATTCCAGTAGAGAATGCCCTTAGCATGAGATGAAATCTTTAGATCCTAAAAATAATGCTTTCTCCTTCTTTTTAACTTCCAGGAGACTCCTGCTCTGCGCAAGATGAAGCCGTCTCCACGATTGGTCGTAATAATGGCAATGGTAACCGCCATTATCTTCTTTACGTTCAATCTGAAAAATACAAAGGTAATATACACCACATTCATGTTCTATTGCTGTCAGAAAGCTGGAAGAAACCTCCCGAAGTAAGTGGAATTCCTATATTAGACAGTTGTCCCTGGGCCTTTCTAAGATATCCCTTACTTGTTGTTCTGGGGAAAATGCAAACATTTTTGAGTCTGCAAAAGACTTGAGACTGGGGGGGGGGGGGTTCACCTTCCAGAAGGACAACAAACCTAAACATACAGCCAGAGCTACAATGGAATGGTTTAGATCAAAGAATATTCATGTGTTCGAATGGCCCAGTCAAAGTCCAGACCTAAATCACATTGAGAATCTGTGACAAGATTTGAAAATTGCTGTTCTCCATCCAATCTGACAGAGCTTGAGATATTTTGCAAAGAAGAATGGGCAGAAATGTCCCTCTCTAGATGTGCAAAGCTGGTGGAGACAAAGGCGGTTCTACAGAGTATATGACTTTGTGTTGGTCTATCACATAAAATCCCAATAAAATGATTTACATTTTTGGTTGTAACATGACAAAATGTGGAAAATTTCAAAGGGTATGAATACTTTTTAAGGCGCTGCAAATATTGGCATAAAAGCTGGTTTGGTTATTTTATATTTAACTGGCTAAAACCTTTTTGCTCTTATTTTGGATAGAGTGTGAAAGATTTAGAACATCTGCCAGGGTTTAATTGTTGTCTGTGTCCCACTGGTGAGATTTAAGCCTCGGTTTACTCGGCAAGAACCAGTGAGAAAACTGCTGGCAGGGCTTTTTTGCTGAGTTCACCGAGCGAGGTTTCTCGTCAAGAAAACTGCCTAAAATTTAGACGAGAAAAATAGAGAACCTGTTCGTTGTGAGATTCAGCAGTGTTTTCCTGACGAGAAACCCGAGAGTGTGTATACTTACCTGTCACCGTGGAAACCCGCGCATGCTCAAAATGACTTTGACGCATGCGTGATAGCTTCCTAGGCATAGGTAGGGTGTGGCAAGATGGCGGCGACGGCATCAAATGTGACGAGCGCATGCTTGTCGTACTCGATGATGTCACCGCAGTCTTGCGATTCGAAAGAACCGCGGTTCTTTTGAATTGGAGTGTCTGTACACTCAGGCGGCAAGAGATTCTTGCCAAGAATCTCGTCAGAAAAAAATTATTGTTTTTCCTGACGAGATTCTGGCCCGTGTGTATAGGGCTTAACCCTCAATATTTGTCCTAGTGACCACATTTTACAGTAGTCACAAGAAAAGGAAAATATCTAATGCCGCGTACATACGATCATTTTTCGGCATGAAAAAAACATTGTATTTTCCAACTTTATCATTAAAACTACGTTGCCCACACACGGTCGTTTTAAAAAAATGATCTAGCAAAGCGCGGTGACGTACAACACATACGATGGCACTATAAAGGGGAAGTTCCATTCAGGTGACGCCATCCTTGGGGCTGCTCTAGCTGATTTCCTGTTAGTAAAAGACGATTACCGTATTTTTCGCCGTATAAAACGCTCCAGAATATAAGACGCACCCAATTTTAAAGGAGGAAAATCTAGAAAAAAATATTCTGAAAATATTTGCCCCCCACTCGTCATCACCATCACACCACCCCCACATTAGTAATAGCCAGTAACATTGCCCCCACATAGAAATAATAGCCAGTAACATTGCCCCCACATTAGTAATAATAGCCAGTAACATTGCCCCCACATTAGTAATAATAGCCAGTAACATTGCCCCCACATTAGTAATAGCAGCCAGTAACATTGCCCCCACATAGTAATAATAGCCAGTAACATTGCCCCCACATTAGTAATAGCAGCCAGTAACATTGCCCCCACATAGTAATAATAGCCAGTAACATTGCCCCCACATTAGTAATAGCAGCCAGTAACATTGCCCCCACATTAGTAATAGCAGCCAGTAACATTGCCCCTACATAGAAATAATAGCCAGTAAAATTGCCCCCACAACTCACTGTTGTTGCAGATGCATGGCAAGATCGCGGCGCGTGCTCTAGTAGGAATAAACAGATCCACGGAGCAGAGCAGTGATGACGTCAGCACGCCGGGTGTACTAAGATGGCTGACTGCTCCGGAGCTAGGCCAAAGCCGCGGTCTTTCCTAAGGCCGCGGCGGCGGTGCGCTCCGCGGAACGCAGATCGGTCAGGCGAAACCGTGTATTCGCCTTATAAGACTCACCAACCCCCCCCCCCCCCCAGTTTTGGGGAAGAAAAAGTGCGTCTTATATGGCGAAAAATACGGTAGATCTTTTCTGTCTGTTACAACGTGATGAATGTACTTACTCCATTACGAACAGTAGTTTTACCAGAACGGGCGCTTCCCTCTCACACCTTGCTTCTGAACATGCGTGGGGTTTTAACGTTGTTTTAGCCCACACACGATCATTTTTTCCAACCCGAAAAATGACATAGTTTAAAACGTCGTTAAAAAATGCAGCATGTTCGAAAAAAATTAATGTTGTTTTTTAGAACCCAAAAAATGATGTGAAGCCCACACACGATCGTTTTAAATGACATTTTTTTAAAACTTCATTTTTTTTTAATGCGGAAAAATGATCGTGTGTACGTGGCATTTCAGTTGAGATACCTTTCAGTTGATTTCATGTTTTGGCAACAACTGCCTAAGGCCACTTTCACACAAGTGGACCGATCAAGTCCTCCTGTCAGTTTTTCAGGGGGACTCAATCAAACCCTCCATTGTTTTCTATTGATGAAGCATGCTTTGTTGTTTAACAAAAAAAAATACATATGAAATAATTTTACTTATCTTTCAGGTCCCTAACATGAACATCCTCCAGCTATGTAACTGCCAACCACAAAAAGAATGTACCGTTACACAGCCCATCCCGGCACCAACGGAAACTGATGACAAAATTGAAGACCTTTTCCATAAGATTGACGCTCTCATTCCCAAGGTGTCCATCGATAACATTAAAAAGGCAACCAGCGCAGAGGAGACCAAAGTGACTGTTATTAACTCAAAATACAATTATTGTGTGGGGGACCTACTGCTCGTGAGGGTCGATGCATACGATTATTCTGGAGCCCCAAAAACATATGGCGGTGACTATTTAAGAGCCAGAATATACTCCCCTGACACGAACAGCAGTGCTAGCGGCAGTATACAAGATTATAATAATGGGACATATCTAGTAAAATTCACCTTATTTTGGGAGGGCACTGTTCACATATCTATAGTCCTAATGCATCCAAGTGAGGCCGTCTCTGGCTTATGGCGTGGCAGGAACCAAGGCTTTGCCAATATTAAGTACACTGGAAAATTCACAAGTGCTACAAGCTACGTCAACAGCGAATGTGGGTTCCATCTTGACACCCAGGAGGAGGTCTGCGCCTACATCGATAAAAGGGATAAGGAGGCCTTTTATTGTATTAAGCCTGAAAATTACCCTTGTGAAGCCCTGACCCATATGAATTCCATCAACCGGCATCATTCCTATCTTTCAGAGGTGGAAAGGCGTCTTCTTAACAGGTAATAATACACACAAGTGGGCAGCCTACTGTAGGAAATGGTGTACCAATGCACAGAAAATTCCCTTGGGTTCTTGCTTGCAGCCAAGCCAAAATTATTTCTGTACAAGCAGTTAGAACATCCAGGGCCACCATCAGGAATTTTGGGGCCCCTTACACAGCTTCAGGCATGGGCCCCCTGGAGCAGAGAACCGGGGGGGGGGAATTGAGAAGCTGGGGGGCCCTTTACAAAAAGAAGAAACAAAGAAAAATATATATAAAAAAGGGGGGTAGCCATCCAGGGCCCTGGGGACCTCTGGGCCCTTTAATAGAAAGAAAAAAGAAAGAAAAAAAAATATTTTTTAAAAAGGGTGGTTGACATCTGGGGCCCTGGGGACCTCTTTTTTTTTTATAAAAAGAAATTACAAAAAAAGGGGGCTTTCCATCTGGGCCCTTTAATAAAAAGAAACCTCTGGGCCCTTTAATAAAAAAAATATATATATATATATATATATATATATATATATATATATATATATATATAATATAAAGAAATAAACATTTATAAAAAAAACAAGGGGGTTGTCTGGGGGCCTCTGGGTCCTTTAATAAAAAAAAAAATTATATATACAGGGAGTGCAGAATTATTAGGCAAATTAGTATTTTGACCACATCATCCTCTTTATGCATGTTGTCTTACTCCAAGCTGTATAGGCTCGAAAGCCTACTACCAATTAAGCATATTAGGTGATGTGCATCTCTGTAATGAGAAGGGGTGTGGTCTAATGACATCAACACCCTATATCAGGTGTGCATAATTATTAGGCAACTTCCTTTCCTTTGGCAAAATGGGTCAAAAGAAGGACTTGACAGGCTCAGAAAAGTCAAAAATAGTGAGATATTTTGCAGAGGGATGCAGCACTCTTAAAATTGCAAAGCTTCTGAAGCGTGATCATCGAAAAATCAAGCGTTTCATTCAAAATAGTCAACAGGGTCGCAAGAAGCGTGTGGAAAAACCAAGGCGCAAAATAACTGCCCATGAACTGAGAAAAGTCAAGCGTGCAGCTGCCAAGATGCCACGTGCCACCAGTTCGGCCATATTTCAGAGCTGCAACATCACTGGAGTGCCCAAAAGCACAAGGTGTGCAATACTCAGAGACATGGCCAAGGTAAGAAAGGCTGAAAGACGACCACCACTCAACAAGACACACAAGCTGAAACGTCAAGACTGGGCCAAGAAATATCTCAAGACTGATTTTTCAAAGGTTTTATGGACTGATGAAATGAGAGTGAGTCTTGATGGGCCAGATGGATGGGCCCGTGGCTGGATTGGTAAAGGGCAGAGAGCTCCAGTCCGACTCAAACGCCAGCAAGGTGGAGGTGGAGTACTGGTTTGGGCTGGTATCATCAAAGATGAGCTTGTGGGGCCTTTTCGGGTTGAGGATGGAGTCAAGCTCAACTCCCAGTCCTACTGCCAGCTTCTGGAAGACACCTTCTTCAAGCAGTGGTACATGAAGAAGTCTGCATCCTTCAAGAAAAACATGATTTTCATGCAGGACAATGCTCCATTACACGCGTCCAAGTACTCCACAGCGTGGCTGGCAAGAAAGGGTATAAAAGAAGAAAAACTAATGACATGGCCTCCTTGTTCACCTGATCTGAACCCCATTGAGAACCTGTGGTCCATCATCAAATGTGAGATTTACAAGGAGGGAAAACAGTACACCTCTCTGAACAGTGTCTGGGAGGCTGTGGTTGCTGCTGCACGCAATGTTGATGGTGAACAGATCAAAACACTGACAGAATCCATGGATGGCAGGCTGCATGAGTGTCCTTGCAAAGAAAGGTGGCTATATCGGTCACTGATTTGTTTTTGTTTTGTTTTTGAATGTCAGAAATGTATATTTGTGAATGTTGAGATGTTATATTGGTTTCACTGGTAAAAATAAATAATTGAAATGGGTATATATTTGTTTTTTGTTAAGTTGCTTAATAATTATGCACAGTAATAGTCACCTGCACACACAGATATCCCCCTAAAATAGCTAAAACTAAAAACAAACTAAAAACTACTTCCAAAAATATTCAGCTTTGATATTAATGAGTTATGGGGGTTCATTGAGAACATGGTTGTTGTTCAATAATAAAATTAATCCTCAAAAATACAACTTGCCTAATAATTCTGCACTCCCTATATATATATATATATATATATATATATATATATAAAAACAAAAATAAATAAAACATTTCTCAAAAAAAAGGGGGTTTGACACATGGAGCCCTGGGGACCTCTGAGCCCTTTAATAAAAATATATCTATATATCTAAAAAAAAAGAAAGAAAAAAAAGATAGAAAATCATACAAATAAAATGTAAAACACTTTTATATAAAAAAGGAGGGTTGTCACCCGGGGGCCCTGGGGACGTCTGGGCCCTTTAATAATAATAATAATAATAATATAATAATATAATATATATAGAAAAGAAATATATAAAAAATATATTTTTTTTTTATAAAAAAAGGGGGGCCCCTGGGGACCTCCAGACCCCTAAAATGGTCCTTTAATAAAAAAATAAAAGACAAATATATTAAAAAAATATTTTTTTTATAAAAAATACATAAATAAAGAGGGGGTTGTCATCTGGGGCCCTTGTGGCCTCCGGGCCCCTAAAAAAAAATGTTTTTTTTTTTGGGGGGGGGGGCCCTTACATGTGTACTGCCTGTACCCCCCTGATGGCAGCCCTGAGAACATCTGTCAAGTTTGTATTACTGTCTGAGTCTCCATTGAGAGAGTCACACTAACGACCTGTCCTGGTGACCTCACAGGCAGTGTAGCGATTTCGTCCCGAATGGGACCCAGACAGCAGTAGAAACCCAGACGAGACTCTAATACTCACCCTCGGAATTTACGACAACAAATGTTCAATGGGAGCTTTTGGTCGGAAATTCCAACTGTGTGTAGGCCCCTTTGGACATTTTCTGTTGGAATTTCCGACAACAAAACTTTGAGAGCTGGTTCTCAAATTTTCCAACAGAATCCGTTTTTCGGAAATTCTGATACTGTGTAGACAATTCCACCACACAAAATTCCACGCATGCTCTGAATCAAGTATGTGACGGGGGCGATCAGTCTGGTAAAACTAGCGTTCGTAATGGAGATAGCACATTCGTCACGCTGTAACGGACTGAAAAGCCTGAGGCTGAAAAGTGAGAATCGTCTCTCACCAAACTTCTACTAACACGACTGGGATGGAACTTCTCTTTTCTAGTGCCGTCGTATGTGTTGTACGTCACCGTGTTCTTGACGTTCCGACTTTCCAAGAACACTTGTGTGACCGTGTGTATGCCAGACAAGTTTGAGCCCAACATCCGTCGGAAATGTATCCACGGTTTTGTTGTCGGAATGTCCGATCGTCATAACACTTGCTTTAAACAGATTATATTAATACAAATGTAGAAAAGTCACACATTACGCCTGGTTTGCTGGGACAATACTGCATCTTCTCTCTCTGTTCAGACCTTTACCTGAGATCACAGCATTAACCTCTAAAGTGCTTGCTGTCCAGGATAGCCACATGCTCTGTGGAGATGCCCACCATGCTGGAGGGAGGGCGCTCTAGTGGAGCCGCCAGTCATATAAAATATGTTTTGTGACAGAGGCCGACCTACTAGAGGCCGTCTGCACAGCACTTTATGGGTCTCATCAAGAGAATCTGTATTCACATTATTAAAAAATAGAACACTTGGTTAAAATATACTGTATTCTGTCCTTAAATTGTCTTCCCAAATTTTGTACCCCTTGCCTTCCCACACGTCTTAAGCCGCGTACACACGATCAGTCCATCCGGTTAGAACGGTCTGATGGACCGTTTCCATTGGTTAACCCAGGGGTCTTCAAACTACGGCCCTCCAGTTGTTCAGGAACTACAATTCCCATCATGCCTAGTCATGTCTGTGAATGTCAGTGTTTTACAATGCCTCATGGGATGTGTAGTTCTGCAACAGCTGGAGGGCCGTAGTTTGAGGATCCCTGGGTTAACCGATGAAGCTGAATGATGGTCCATCGCACCTACACACCATCGGTTAAAAAAAACATCCGGTCAGAACGCGGTGACGTAAAACACAACGACGTGCTGAAAAAAAGTTCAATGCTTCCAAGCATGTGTCGACTTGATTCTGAGCATGCCTGGATTTTTAACCGCCTACTAATGATCGGTTTTGACCGGTTAGGTATCCATCGGTTAAATTTAAAACAAGTTGGCATTTTTTAACCGATGGATAACTAACCGATGGCGCCCGCACACGATCGGTTAGGTCTGATGAAAACAGTCCATCAGACCGTTCTCATCGGTTTAACCTATTGTGTGTACGCGGCCTTACACTCTGCAAATTGTGCATGCTGTCCTCAGTCCTCTCCCACACATTCTGCTTGCTGTTATATCCTAAAACTTCTCCTGCAGGTACTGCCCTCAGTTATACTTTCCACACTCCATTCCTTTATCTATTATCCCGTGTCATACTCTGTGCATTCCTCTCTTGTACATGCTACTCTCTGCACGTCTCTCCTGTTCATTTTACCCCACGTTATACTGTCTGCACTCCTCTCCTGTACATACTACCCCATATCATACCCTCCAAACTCCTCTCCTGTACATACCACCCCATATCATACCTTACAAACTACTCTCCTGTACATATAACCCTATGTCATACCCTCCGCATCCCTCTCCTGTACATACTGTACTACCCCATGTCATACGCTCTGCAGTCCTCTCCTGTACATATTTCCTTATGTGATATCCCAACTCTCCTCTCCTGTACATACCATGCCATACCCCCCCCCCCCCCCTCTCCTACTCCTATACACACTACCCCATGTCATAGGCCCCGTACACACGGCAGAGAACCTCGACGGGCGGAACACATCGTTCCACCCATCGAGGTTCTCGCCCGGCCGTCAGATTCTGCGACCAGTCCGTCGGGAAGGGCGACGAGCCATTCATCCCGATGGGCCGTCGAGCAAATAGAGAACCTGCTCTCTATTTCGGCTCGACGGCATTCCCGACGGGATGCTCGCCGAATCCGTACACACGGCCGAGGTTCTCGGCAGAATCAGAATGCCAGCGAGGTTCTCGCTGGTTTCTGCCGAGAACCTCGGCCGTGTGTACGGGGCTTCACTCTTTGAACTCCTCTCCTATACATACTACCCCACGTTATGTCCTCCACACTTCTATCCTGTACATACTACCCAAAGTTTTTTTTTTTGTGTTTTCAGTAGTGTTTTCAACAGCGTACTTCCAGGCCCGATGCTGTCTAAAATATAGCACAGCAAGGGTGTAAGAGGTGCAACACTACAAGCCAAGCACAATGGCGCAGCACCCACAATTTGGCTACACTCACTTTTTTCACTAAGCCCCTATGTGTGTACCCGCTAAGATTTCTGCATATTTCGTCTCCCCCTCCAAGGTGTCCCTCCTAAAATGTTTTAATTTTTCAATTTTGGCAACTATGGAAAGCACCTGTTTTATTCATAAAAAATGTATAACTGTTGAACGTTAGGACTGTATGATGGGCGTGGTTAGCACTTGCCTTGCATTGTTGTGGTCCTGGATTTAGTTCCCACTAAGAATAATTTCTGCATGAAGTTTATATGTTTGTCCTGTTTTGTAGGATTCACCCAGATGATCCAGTTTCAAAATCCGTCTCTTGAAATTAGACTGTGGCCGCGATTCAGATACATTGGCGTATCTTTGTGCGGGCGTAGCATATCTTCTTTACGCTACGCCGCCGCAACTTAGAGAGGCAAGTGCTGTATTCACAAAGCACTTGCTCCGTAAGTTGCGGCGGCGTAGCGTAAATTGGCCGGCGTAATCCCGCGTAATTCAAAGTAGGAAGGAGGTGGGCGTCATCTATTTTAATTAAGCGTGACCCCATGCAAATGAATGGCCGGTCGAACTGTGCATGCTCAGAATCACGTCACATAGACTCACTAAGATAAGTTGGCGCAATGAACGTATCGTACGCACAGCCCTATTCACGTAGTACTACGTAAACGGCGTACGCGATGTAAAATTCAACGGCGTCGTTCCCTGGCCCATACCTTTGCATTAGCTGCGCCTGCTATATGGGGGGTAAATTTACGCTGGACGTAAGCCTTACGCAAATCGCGTATATGAAGCGGCCGGGCGCATCTGTGTTCATGAATCGGTGTATCTTACTCATTTGCATATTTAAAATGGGAACGCCGAATGCGTCCAGCGTAACTATGCGCCCACGATACGCCAGCGTAGGCAAGTTACGTCGGACGGCCGAAGTCATGTTTTTCGGTGTATCCCGCTTTGTGAATCGACGTAAAGATGCGACGGCGCACATTTGTACTTACGACGGCGTAACGTGTTTTTGAATCCGGGCCATAATGTCTATATGAGTGTGATGGGTGCAATACATTGTGAGCTTCCTCATAGGGCAGGGGCTAATGCATTGCTCCCTGTAAAGTAGTCACAACACATCAGTGCTATACAAGTATGTAAAAATAAATAATAGTGTTACTAATTATATTTAAACTAAATGTTATGTTAAACTGTTTTTATTTTTTAGGTCAAACGTTGGGTTGGAAGTTTCAAAGCCTTTAAAATCCGTTAAAGTTGCCAGCTGTGGCAGTAAGTTTCTAATTACTGAATTTAGTTTTTTAGATCACAATTTAAAGGTGGCATTGGCAGGGGCAGCCTGTGCATTGTGGGCGCACGGGCGCTGACCCCCCTAACACCTCTGGTGCCCTCTCTATCCATACACCCGGGCCCCTTTCTGGATGCCGGGCGCATGAATTACAATTGTAGGATAGGCGAGGGGGTGTGCATTTTGTAGCACATGATTAGAGCCAGAGGCTCTAATAGGCTTTAAATTAGGGTGGGCTCGGGGAGTCTTAATGTTTGGAATTTGGATAGAGCTCTTCAGCCTGTGAGAAAAAATAATAGGTCTGATTTCACATTTCACATGCAGTGATATTTGGTGTTATTCCATTTAGGAAAACTGAAGGAAACCACTGAAAAGTGTAGCCCGGGACCCTACTATCCCATCCCAAGTGGATATTTCTCATACAATGTGTGGAAGCCCATCCACTGTAAGATGACACAATTCACCAACAATGATACGCTGAAAGACTTCCTGAAGGGCAAAAAGCTGTTCCTCATGGGGGATTCTACAGTTCGCCAATATATAAGACACTTTGCAGAGAATATTAAAAGTGAGTATGGAGGAGTCTTTATATCTTTGGGTCTTTCTCTTTTCCTTCTTTAATTTAGGTCCTAACTTCTTTAGATTTCCTTCCATTCTTTATTCTTCCTTCCCCCATCCCTCCTAGCCTTAAGATTTTCTTTTCCTTGAGATTTTTCACTTGGAAGGGAAATATTGAAAACCTTATTAATATATTATATATATATATATATATATATATATATATATATATATATATACAGGGGCGGACTGACCATTCGGGCACTCGGGCACTGCCAGAGGTCCCCCGGGCCACTAGGAGGCCCAGTCAGGGTTGCCAGCCTCAGTAAAACCAGAGACAGTATGTAAAAAAAAATTGTTTTTATACATCTGTCCCTGAAATGTCCCTTACCAACATCCTTTTGGTCTAAAAACCCCAAGATTATAGCGGCCCCCCCTCTCCAGTACCTTTTCAGTGTGTGTATGTATACTGTGTGTATACTGTGTGGCCCCATAATCTATTGCCTGGGGGCCCCATAATCTCCTATTGCATGGGGGCCCCATAATCTCCTATTGCCTGGGAGCCCCATGAGTTGTCAGTCCGCCCCTGTATATATATATATATATATATATATATATATATATATATATTTATAATATATTCATATATTCAGTAATTATATAGAGACATTGTATCCCTTCCATTAGGTCAGTGGTTCTCAACCTGGGGGTCGGGATCCCCTCGGGGGTCAAATGATGATTTGCCAGGGGTCACCAAATTGTGGGCTGTTCCTGAAGCCTGCGCTGTTCTCCCAAGGAATGGAGATGATAAGAGGGGGAGGAACAAAGAAAAAGGGAGAGAAAGGAAAAAAATAGAGAGCAAGAAAGACAGTTAGAGGGAAAGATGGGGGGAAAAAACAAGGAATTAGGATAGAGAGATTTAAAAGGGAAAGAAAGGAGAACAAAGAGAAAGAGTGGTACATCCTAAAATGTTTAAAGGGTTTTTAATACTGTACGAGTGGAAGGCACCGTGGGTTAGTGGCGCAAATTACTTGTCTTGCCTTGGGTGCCGACAACCCACGCTATGAAAATTATTTTACTGTTAGGGGTCCCCACAACTTGGGAAATTTTTTTAAGGGGTCACGGCACTAGAAGGTTGAGAAACACTGCTTTAGGTCATCCTTCCTTACTTGAGATCTTTTTTGAATTGTTACTTCCTATATCACTTCTTATAGACTTGTTAATTTAGACCAGCTGTCATGAAATGGCAGTCCACGGTCCAAACATGGACCGAGCGATACTTCTGTGCGGGCATCACTGCAACCAATGACATTGCACGTGCGTCCGCCCCCTGCTACTGTCTATCTTGCAGCTCCAGGCCGGGCCACGAGGTAAGGTGTAATGAGAACGATTCCCTGCACCCCAAAATAGTGCCTACTAGGCCTTTCATCACTGAAAATCCCGGCCTCCTAAAAGAAGCTGACCCGGCATATCCTTACAGCAGCGCGCTGTTTGGTAGCGTTGCACTGGAAATGCCGCTCCCCCCCGCTGGAAGCCCTGCCAGAATGCAAGACAGATTGGTGGCCCACAATAAGGTCTGGGAGCTGTGGCACCTTCGGGAGGACCCACCCTGATGCGGTAATTTAACCATTCTGCTGACGCTTCTCTCTCACTCAATCTTTTCCCCCTTTCTTTCTCCCCTTCTTTTTTTACTCTTTGAGTCCCGTCGTGATTCCAAAAGTTATAATTACAACCTATTATGTGTAGCGACTATTTCAGCTAGAGCAATTACTATGTTCTAGTAGCATAGGCTGAGAATCTACAGTCGATCCTATGTAACTCTATATAAGTCAGTAATGCTGATGCACCTGATATTGTTATATGCGAGGTATGCAACCATTATTATTTTTTTGTAATATGACTAATTGTTTTTTCTTCTTTAAGTTGTGGATTACTTCAATCACACGGAAGATGAGATGCAGTCCTGGCAAAAGACTCTTCTGGCCATTAACCTGGAAAAGTTTATTTATGTCCAGTGGAAGAAACACACTTTTCCATTTGTCAGTAAAACCTTCTACTCCATCAAAGAAGATGCCTCTGTGGCTCGCCAGATAGACCAGATTGGCGGAGGAGAAAACACAATCATCGTTCTTACTCTGGGTCAACATTTCAGGCCTTTCCCCTTTCGAACTTTCATCAGGTCTGCGATCAACGTCCAGAGAGCGGTAGAGCGGCTCTTTATCCGGAGTCCACAAACCAGCGTGATCATAAATGAGGAGAATGCCCGTGACATGGACATCGACATGGAACGCTTTAGTGACTTCCACGGCCATATCCAATATCTGGCACTCCGGGTGATTTTTAAGGGGTTGAGAGTTGGGTTTGTCGATGGCTTGGACATGAGTATTGCCTATGCATGCAATGTTATTCATCCTCCCTTGGAAGTTCTAGAGAATCTCATCAGCATGTCCTTTACACAAGCTTCGCAAAACTGAGCAAGAGATACAAGATAAAGAAAGACTTTGGGCTTGTTCACACTAAATTACTGATGCTCAACAAACCTATAGTGTTTGTATGGCGTTAGTATGGACATGTGTCAATGAACTTTAGAATGGGACGTTTACGGAGCTTGTAAAATGCCCTAATCACGGTTTCATAGTGTTAAAACTGCTCCACTATGGCAAGTGACTAATTTTAATGTGCCACAACCGCACCAATACCATGCCGAAAACGCCTGCCAGAGCGTTTGTGGAGCGTTACCATAGACTTGAATGGGTGCCGTTAAAAAGGCTTCAAACGCCTCTTGACTCTACATGAGTCTTCAATTTTGACGTTAACGCTTAGTGTGCACAATGTGCTGTCTATTATATCTTGTGCATAGGCGTTGGAGGGGCGTTCTCAAAGCTTGTCAAACGCCTCTCAAACGCCTGCTCTTAATACCAGTGTGAACTAAGCTTTTGTCTGGGGAATTATTAATAATTAAACAGGGTTTATTCATAGTCAATATCATTACCACTATTTTCAGCCCGCTTAGTCTATTGGTGTTGGGAGTTACAGTCCGAGTAGGCCAAATCTTGAGGCTTTCTTTTTCATAGACAAGAACTCAAGTACGGTACTTCTTGGTGAATTCCTTTATTAAGCAAGGAATCTTGGTAGAGGTAGGGCTTTTTTTTCTCATGTCAGAGCTATGGATGAGCTTGGAGTTCGAGTCAAACTCATGTTCGACTCGAACATTGCCTGTTCGCCGAACAGTGAACAATTTGGGGTGTTTAAAAATGAAGGGCGCTGAAAATTCGAAAAGCTGCAGAACACCCTGGAAAAGGGAGAAATCTAAAGAGCTAATTTTAAAGGCTTATATGCAAGTTATTGTCATGGGGGACAGGAGACATGTATCAATGCAAAAAAAGTAAAAAAAAAAAACGGCTGTTTTTTCGGGAGCAGTGATTTTAATGATGCTTAAAGTAAAACAATAAAAGTGAAATATTCCTTTACATTTCGTACCTGGGAGTGTGTAAAGTATGTTTGTAAAGCAGCGCTTTGTTGTCCCGTGCTTAGAACTGTCCCTGCACAAAGTGTCATTTCTGAACGATAAAAAGTCATTTAAAATCACTGCTCCTGAAAAAAATGCCCCCAACACTTTTTAGGACAATAACTTGCATATTAGCCTTTAAAATTAGCACTTTAGATTTCAAACGTTCGAGTCCCATAGACTTTAATGGGGTTCTTAAGTTCACACAAACTTTTGGTCTGTTTGCAGGTTCTGGTGCCAACCAAACAGGGTTTTTTCGGCTCATCTCTAGTTAGAGCCTAGAGCATGGAGAATAGTGAGCAGCACAGTAGTTACATCTCCAAGTCTTTCTTTAGAGGCAGCAGTTCCTTAGATCTTACACCATAGATAAACAGCTTCCCTGCTGTCACTGATAACATAAAGAATGTATAAATCAAGAAAGGATGAAAAAATAGGATTTTTATAACAGCTAGCTTTATTTCTACCCCCAACTGTAGGAAGGCAAGAATTTATCCTATGAGATACTTCCGAAGATGCCATCCTTTGGTTTCACACCAAGAAACATAGGACCTCCAGACCCTATAATAAATGGTCCTGGAAGCTGGCTTCCTTGCATTAATCAGGGTAGTTAAAAAAAGAGCATAAAACCCTCTTTAATATGTGGGTTTCAATAGCCAAATCGTTAAACTTAGTGAATGTAAGGCAGGATGAAACACGTTTTTTTTTTCAAAATTGTCACTCTATTTTTGTCTATAGAGCAAACAAATAAAAACCCCAGATGTGATCAAATACCACCAAAAGAAACCTCTATTTGTGGCATGGCCGCGCAATTGTCAGTTAAAGTGACACAGTGTCGAATCACAAAAAAATCCTCTGGTCTTTGGCCAGCGAAATGGTCTGCGGCTTAAGTTGTTAAGAACAATTTTTTTTGCAAAATTGTATAACAGAAACAAAGAAAAATGCAATTTTTTTCTAAGTTGTTAAGCCCTGTACACACGATGTGTACAGGGCTTTAGTCTTTGTACAGTGGTAAGTAAACACCACCAAAAGAAACCTTTATTTGTGTGAACAAAGGCCAGGATTCAGAAAGACTGGCGTATTTTTAGGCGGGCTTAACGCATCTCATATGCGCTACGCCGCCGTAACTTAGAGAGGTGAGTACCGTATTCAGAAACAACTTGAGCCCTAAGTTACGTCGGCGTAGCACATACGGGCCGGCGTAAAGCCTGCGTAATTCAAATTATGAAGGCAGTGGGCGTGTTGTATTGAAACGAACTCTGACCCCATGCAAATGAGAGGCCGAACGAACGGCGCATGCGCCGTCCGTGGACGTATCCCAGTGCGCATGCTCAAAAAATTCACGTCGGATAGAATGCCTAAGATACGTCGAACACTGCATACGACGTGAATGTAACTTACGCCCAGCCCCATTCACGTACGACTTACATAAACGACATAAAATTTGACGGCTGTTCCGACGTCCATACTTAACATTGGCTGCGCCTCATATAGCAGGGGTAACTTTACGCAGGTCGTACGCCTTACGTAAACGGCGTATAGTAATACGCCGGGCGCAAGTACGTTCCTGAATCGGCGTATCTAGGTCATTTGCATATTCAACGCAAAAAAATAAAGAAGCGCCCCTAGCGGCCAGCGTAAATATACACACAAGATATGACGGGGTAAGAGACTTATGTCAGTCGTATCTTGGAAAAATTCAGGCGTAACTGCCTTTCTGAATCGCCGTAAAGATGCGACGGCGCAGATTTGAAATTACGGCGGCGTATCTGGAGATGAAGCTTTCTGAATCCTGGCCCAAATGCTTAAAATTTAGTTGGGCTACAGTGTGGCATAACCGTGCAATTGTCATTCGAAGTGCAAACGGACTGAAAGCTGAAAATTGGCATAAAAGTACCCGGCATTGACGTGGTTAAAGTGCAATATATGAGGTAACAGGTACCCTAAAATTAGTCCACAAAACAGAAAGTGCTAAAAATAATGAAAACACAAAATAAGGAGCAAAGAAACGGACAGTCCTCATTAATAAGTAACTTTATCAAGGAATAATCTGCTTGTCAGATTGCCCACTGAAGACATGCTCTAGAACGAAACGTGTTGGGCGGAGCTATACGTGTTGAAATGTTTGCACTTTAATGATATATGGTTGATTGGCACTGCATATTTTTGTTTACAGTTCATTTGAGGGTGTGCATATTTACTGTACCTATTCTGCAAGCTGCCTAAGTAGTATAATTTCTAACTCTGACCACCTTTTGTGTTTATGAATTAACTACGTAACTCCCTCCATGCCCACCCTCCGTGCCCTCCCCCTGTGTTTTTAATAGAGCGTTGTACAAATGTCGCGAGCTTGCTACAGTATACATGGGGGAAAAAAGAAAATAAATATAAAAACACATAACTGGTGCATTTTATGTCTTGGTGCTGCCCGGGTCAATGTGGCCTTCAGCAGAATGTTTAGAGTACAGCCATGGGCGGACTGACCATTCGGGCACTGCCCGAGGGCCCCATGAGTTGTCAGTCCACACCTGAATACAACGGAGGTCTTCTTGGTCCTCCGGAGAATCATTTCCATTATAGGTTGAAGAAGTGTTAGCACTGAGACTGGGAACTAAATTCTTGCCTGACCAGTTACCGTTTTTTATCTAAAGATTTATAGCAGTTGGGTCATGATAACCTACTGATGCATGGAAGGCGCCTGTCCAGTCATGGGAAAATAGATATACAATTCATTCTCTAAAAAAAGGTACCCTTTGGCAGACTACCAGGACTTTAGGAGAAGTTAAAGTATAACTAAGTCCAATACTTTTTTTTTTTTTAGAACGTGAGAAAGAGATGAGAAAACCTGTGAGTTTGTATTAATGTCTGTCCCCCCATTAGGGAGCTTCACCCTGTCTGTCTATCCTGTTTACAGTTGTCACCAAAAGTGAATGTAAAAGAATATTCAAAAATTTGGGATTGTCTCCAGAAAAGTAATAGAGGGGAAATCTTCCAATGCGGACAGTGGAATAGCGTGGGTTGTCAGCGCCCAGGGCAAGGTAAGTGATTTGCGCCCCCTAACCCATGGACTTGCAGTAGTCCCTTCCACTAGTACGGTAGTACTGACCTACCAGACCACTACACAGACCTACCTGACACCTACACTGACCTACCCGGTTCCTACACTGACCTACCAGACCACTACACAGACCTACCTGACACCTACACTGACCTACCAGACCACTACACAGACCTACCAGACCACTACACAGACCTACCTGACACTAACACTGACCTACCCGGTTCCTACACTGACCTACCCGGTTCTTACACTGACCAACCTGACACCTACACTGACCTAACCGGTTCCTACACTGACCTACCTGACACCTACACTGACCTACCAGGTTCCTACACTGACCTACTCTGTTCCTACACTGACCTACCTGACACCTAAACCGACCTACCTGGTTCCTACACTGACCTACCTGACACCTACACTGACCTACCAGACCACTACACAGACCTACCTGCACCTACATTGACCTACCCGGTTCCTACACTAACCTACCTGACACCTACACTGACCTACCCGGTTCCTTCACTGACCTACCTGACACCTACCCAGTTCCTACACTGACCTACCTGACACCTACACTGACCTACTCTGTTCCTACACTGACCTACCTGACACCTACACTGACCTACCCAGTTCCTACACTGACCTACCTGACACCTACACTGACCTACCTGACACCTACACTGACCTAACCGTTCCTACACTGACCTACCTGACACCTACACTGACCTACCCGGTTCCTACAGTGACCTACCTGACACCTACACTAACCTACTCTGTTCCTACACTGACCTACCTGACACCTACACTGACCTACCCAATTCCTACACTGACACCTACACTGACCTACCTGACATCTACACTGACCTACCCGGTTACTACTGTGACCTACCTGACACCTACACTGACCTACCTGGCTCCTACACTGACCTACCTGACGCCTACACTGACCTGACACCTACACTGACCTAACCGGTTCCTACACTGACCTACCTGACAAATACACTGACCTACCCGTTTCCTACACTGACCTACCTGAAACCTACACTGACCTACCCAGTTCCTACACTGACACCTACACTGACCTACCTGACACTTATACTGACCTACCTGACCACTACACAGACCTACCTGACCACTACACAAACCTACCTGACACCTACACTGATCTACTTGGTTCCTACACTGACCTACCTGACACCTACACTGATCTACTCGGTTCCTACACTGACCTACCTGACACCTACACTGACCTTGGTCAGTATTTTTATACCCTGGCTTCTTAGCAAAGTTGGTCTCTTCAGCCTGGGAAGAGGGGCTGTCTTGCCGCTGTGCTAAAAGTTTTATAAAAATCGCTTTCCTGGGTGATTCCTTAAAGAATTTGGTTGTGCATAGTTTTGATTACTAGTTTGGTTAATGAGCAGCAGGTATGAAATGTAGCCATCTTGTGGAATATTTAGGTATAGCAGGTTTTTTTTTTCGAGAAATGTAGACTATAGGAAACAGTTTTCAAGGAAGGGAACATTTTTCACTTAAAGCGGTTGTACACCCCGCTTGGTGATTTTTACCTACAGGCAAGTCTATAATAAGAGTTACTCTTAAAATGTAATTTATTTAAACCTCAAATGTATGTCATGCTTCACTATATATCATTTTCTTCAACACATTTTTTTAACCTGTTGCAATGTTTCTTACCAGGTGATCCCACCAGTAACAGTGCATCCAAATGGCGGCTGACCAGGGCCGCCATCAGGAATTATGGTGCCCCTTACACAGGTTCAGGCATAAGCCCCTTAATAAAAACAAAAAACAAAATCATAAAAACATATAGAAAAAAAAATAAAGTAAAAAAATGTAATATATATATTTTTTTAAAGGGGGGTTGCCATCCGGGGCCCTGGGGACCTCCGGGGCCCTGGGGACCTTTGGGCCATTTTAATAAAAACAAAAAACAAAATCATTAAAAAAATATAAATAAATAAATAAATAAAATGTATACATTTTTTTTTTAAAAAGGGGGGTTGCCATCCGGGGACCTCTGGGCCCTTTAACCACTTGCATACTGGGCACTTACACCCCCCTCCTGCCCAGGTAAAATTTCAGCTTCCGGCACTGCGTCGCTTTAACTCACAATTGCGCGGTCGTGCGACGTGGCTCCCAAACAAAATTTACGTCCTTTTTTCCCCACAAGTAGAGCTTTCTTTTGGTGGTAATTGATCACCTGTGCGATTTTTATTTTTTGCGCTATAAACAAAAAAGAACGACAATTTTGAAGAAAAATACAATATTTTTTACTTGTTGCTATAATAAATATCCCAATTAAAAAAAAAAACACATTTTTTTTTCTCAGTTTAGGGCGATACGTATTCTTCTACATATTTTTGGTAAAAAAAAAAAAAAAAATCGCAATAAGCGACTGGTTTGCGCAAAAGTTATATCGCTTACAAAATAGGGGAGAGAATTATTATTTTTTATTATATTTTTTTTTACTAGAAATGGCGGCGATCTGCGATTTTTATTGGTACTGCGACGTTATGGCGGACACATCGGACACTTTTGACACATTTTTGGCGCCATTCACATTTATACTGCGATCAGTGCTATAAATATGCACTAATTACAATATAAATGTAACTGGCATTGAAGGTGTTAACACTAGGGGGTGAGGAAGGGGTTAAATGTGTATGCTAGGTGTGTTCTAACTGTGGGGGGAGGGGGGGTGACTGGGGGGGTGACCGATCTGTGTCCCTATGTAGGAAGGAACACAGATCGGGCTTCTCCCCTCCAGAGACAGGACGCTGTCTCTGTGTAAAACGGCAATGAGAGATGATCTATGAGAGATCATCTCTCATTCGCCCACAGATCGCATCGCAAACGGCCACTCTGATTGGCCGTTTGCCGCGATCTGTGATTGGCCGTGTCCAAGGGACACGAACAACACAGGGCTTCCCCGCAGCGCGCACTACAGCGCGCGCTGGGAACGCCAGAATGACATGCCGTCAAATGACGGCATGTTGGATATTCAGGCCCGCGCTGTTGCCGTCATCCGACGGTAGCGCGGGCCTGAAGTGGTTAATAAAAACAAAACATATATATATATTTATAAAAAATAAATAAAATGGGGGTTGCCATCCGGGGCCCTGGGGACCTATGGGCCCTTTAATAAAAACAAACAAAAAAAAATATATATATAAAAACAAGGGAGAGTTGCCACCTGGGGCCCTGGGACCTCTGGGGCCCTGGGGACCTTTGGACCCCTTAATAAAAACAAAATCATAAAAAAATATTTAAAAAAAAAGTAAAAAAAAAATTATTAATTATTTTTTAAAAGGTGGGTTGCCATCTGGGGACCTCCGGGGCCCTGGGACCTTCGGGCCCTTTTAATAAAAACAAAAAACAAAATCATAAAAATATATATAAAAAATAAATAAATAAATAAAATGTATAACTTTTTTTTTTCAAAAGTGGGGTTGCCATCCGGGGACCTGGGAACCTCCAGGCCCCTGGGACCTCTGGGCCCTTTAATAAAAACAAAACAAATAATATATATATATATATATATATATATATATATATATATATATATATACAGTATATAAAATATATATATTTTTTTATAAAAAAATAAATAAAATGGGAGTTGCCATCCAGGGGGCCCTGGGGACCTCTGGGCCCTTTAATAAAAACAAAAAAATTATATAAAAAAATGTAATTCATTTTTATAATAAAAAAAGGGGGGATCCCTTACAAAAATAAATAAATTAAAATAAAAGGGGGTTGCCATCCTGGCCCCTGGGGACCTCCGTCTCCGGGCCCCTTACAGGTGTACTGCCTGTACCCCCCTGATGGCAGCCCTGCCGCTGACAATGCTAAGACACCACCGCAAAAATTGGCAGCACTGTTACCACCCTGATAGGCAACCCAATGGCCAGCTGAAGGAGTAACATGCTGCTGCTAATTTTGATGCTGCGGCTTACCGTTGTCTGCCTGCAACAGGTATTGAGAGGATCTCTAGCTAAGAAATTTTGCAACAGATTTACATCAATTATTTGCATGATATGATACCAAACAATAGACATCATGGGCCAGATTCACAGAGCCCTTACTCCTGGTGTTAGACTGGAGTAATTTCGAATTACGCGCGTTTTCTAGCTAGTCGGAAACCTCAAACCATGAATAGACGGCTGCGGGCTTCAATTCGACTGGATTACGTGTTCGTACGCCTTCGGATCTACGCTGCAATAAAATTGCGGCCACTGGGTGGACTTCCCGTCATTTTCCGCGTCGGGGTATGCTAATGAGCTTTTGCCGGCGATCCCCGAAATTACGATCTTCAATCGCAATCTCTTACGGCACCTTTAGTCATCTTTTTTTTGCGTAACACTATACCAGCTTTTTTCTGCTCTAATATTAGACAGCCCATGTTAAGTATGGCCGTCGTTCCCGCGACTAATTTCTACGTTTTCCGACGTCTTTTATTATTTTTTACGTAAGTCGTTCGGGAATAGGAATGTTCGTAAACGACGCTCCTCAAACAACGAATGACGAAACGACGTGGTTTCGCGCAATGCACGGCGGGAAATTTCTGAACGGAGCATGCGCAGTTCGATCGCCGCGGGGACGCGCTTAATTTAAATGCTTCACGCCCCCCAATCGCGTATTTCGATTACGCGGCGAGAAATAAACTACGCCGCCGTAGCGTACGGGCAAAAATCTACCAGGATTCGGTGTAGAGCCTGGTGAAATACGGCAGCGTAGAGTATTTAGATTACGCAGCGCAATATTAAGTGTATGTGAATCCGGCCCAAGGTTTACATACACTTTAACAAATGATTCAAGTATGACAGTAGTCACTAAACTTTTGTATTTTTTTTATTTTTTCAAGTACAAATTTTTCCTTTCTTTACAAGAAAGCCATTAGCAGAAAAATGACAGTTAAGATGCAAAGCCTCCTGCCTACCGCTCACCCTCTAATAGAAATATACAATGCTCACATTTTGTTCACATTAAATAAAAAAAAAAATAGTTTTCACATTCACGGGTAGTTTGTCATTGGGTAGCCAGTACACAGTGGTGGTGCTTTACTGCTCCATCTCCACAATGCAAGTCTGGTTCGATTTAGTTCGATTTGAGATGCGATTTCACATGTGAAATCGCATCTCAAATCGGCGGCAATTGCCGGCAATGACACCGTCCTAATCAGTGCGACGCCGCATCTGCGTATGGCTCTGCGTATCCCCGCGTAATTCAAAGGGGGCGGCTTGTATTTAAATTAAGCGCGCCCCCGCGTCGATCGAACTGCGCATGCGCCAGCCTCAAAAATAGCCCAGTGCGCATGCTCTAGCTCACGTTGTAAAAAGTGAATGAAACCGACGTGAGCGTCGTTTACGTAAATCCCTATTCGCGAACGACTTAGTAAAACAACGTAACCGACGGAAAAAGACGACGCTGACCCGACGCCATACTTAACATGGCAACGACGGAACTTCGTAAGGTTACCCCTCATATAGCAGGGGTAACCTTACGCGTACGGAAAAGACGTAAACGACGACGGGACGGCGTAAAAACGTTCGGGAATCGTCAGATTAGGCTCATTTGCATAGGCAAATGAGAAATCAACGTAAAGGCCACCTAGCGGTCAGCGATGTCATTACATCTACGATCCGACGGTGTAATTGTTTTTACATCTGTCGGATCTTCACTGTATCTATGCGTAAGTGATTCTAGGAATCACACGCATAGATACCCAGTAAAAAAAAAAGAGATAAGCCAGTGTTTCCTACGAAACGCCGGCGTATCTCTTTTGAGAATCTGGCCCAATAAGTGCAAAGTACACCTGAAATTGCACTGAAAGTACACTTGGAAGTGCAGTCGCTGTAAATCTGAGGGGTAGATCTGAAATGAGGGGAAGCTCTGCTGATTTTATCATCCAATCATGTGCAAGCTAAAATGCTGTTTTTTATTTTCCTTGCATGTTCTTCTCGCATTTTCAGCGACTGCACTTCCAAGTGCACTTTCAGTGCAATTTCACAGCTGGCTCCCTGCTTTGCATGCGTGAAGCACACTGCACTTTTTAAATGGCCCGGTGGCCGGGGAAGGAAAAGGGGGGGGGCAAACTTTCGAGTGATCTCTCGAAAGTGGGGACAAGTACCTGTCAAAAACAGGTATCCCCCCCCCCCCTCCTGAAAGGTGCCAAATGTGGCACTGGAGGGGGAGGAGACAGATAAATGGAGCTTTCACTTTTGGGTGGAACTCCACTTTAATCTCAGCAGCTGTTAAAGGGGTTGTAAAGGTACAATTATGTTTTCCCCCCTAAATAGCTTCATTTACCTTAGTGCAGTCCCCCTTCACTTAGTAATGCAAGGCTTTCTCCCTGGTGTGGAGTGTCGTGCTCACCCCCTCAATTGGACTACAGGAGAGTCAGGTCTACATTGCAGATAGAGAAAGGAGCTGTGTGTTAGTGGGTGTCCTGACTCTCCTGTAGTCCAAGGGAGGGGGCGAGCACGACACTCCACACCCGGGAGAAAGCCTCGCATTACTGTGTGGAGTTACAGACAGAAGAACAGGAAGTGAGGATTTCTCAGAAGAAATAAGGACATTTAAAAGCAAAATGGAAGGATGAGGTAAGTGAAGGAGGACTGCACTAGGGTAAAGGAAGCTATTTAGGGATTTTTTTTTACCTTTACAACCCCTTTAAGGCCCCTTTCACACAGGGCGGATCAGCCTTGTAAACCTTTGTATGCTCAGCGGGGTTTGCTCCGTTGATCCCCGCCGAGCCGGCGGATGACAGGGCGGACCCTGCACACTGTGCAGGGACCGCCCTGTCTTTTCTCCGCTCTCCCCTATGGGGGGATCGGATGAACACGGACCGTCTGTCCGTGTTCATTCAATCCGCAGACGAAAGGAAAAATAGGATTTTCTTCCGTCTGCAGAATCGGAGCATTGCGGAGGCGGACGAGATCAGGTGCCAGGGAATGTTCATCCGCTGACACCCGCTATCTCATAGGGACCAATGTATGTCCCTTTTGCATGAAATGGATGGATGAAAAAGCAGACATACGGTCCGCACGTGTGAAAGGGGCCTAAGGAGGTAGAGAGGGAATTTAAACTTTTGTGCTGGCTCCCTCTGGTGGCTGATCTAAAAATTGTTTTTTTTTGTTATATAAATATGTATGAGGTAGGTGAAGTATGAAAAATATGTTTAATACCACTCTAATGTCGCGTACACACGTTCGTTTTTCGGCGTGTAAAAAACTACGTTTTTTTCCAACTTCATCATTAAAATGACGTTGCCCTACACACGATAGTTAAAAAAAAATGCTCTAGCAAAGCGCGGTGACGTACAACAACTACGACGGCACTATAAAGGGGAAGTTCCATGCGGATGGCGCCACCCTTTGGGCTGCTTTCGCTGATTTTGTAGTAAAAGACGATTTGCGCTTTTCAGTCAGTTACAGCGCGACGAATGTGCTTACTCCATTACGAACGCTACTTTTTCCAGAACGTGCGCTCCCGTCTCATAACTTGTTTCTGAGCATGCGCGGGTTTTTCACATTGTTTTAGCCCACACACGACCATTTTTTACAAAACGACAACGTTTACGACGTCGTTAAAAAATGCAGCATGTTGGAGATTTTTTTTTTGTCCTTTTTCAGAACCCGAAAAATGATGTGAAGCCCACACACCATCATTTTAAACGCTATTTTTAAAAAAAAAATTTGTTTTTTAAATGCAGAAAAACGATTGTGTGTACGTGGCATAAGTATTAACTTTAATAAAAATATATTATGTGTGCAAATATTAGGCATGTGCAAAAGTGAAAAATTTGTTTCGTTTCGTTTCGTTTCAATTCGTCATTTAATAAATTTTGTTAAAGCGGATCTCCACCCTAAAGTGAAGATCCGCTGATCGGAACCCTCCCCCCCTCCGGTGTCACATTTGACACCTTTCAGGGGGGAGGGGGGTGCAGATACCTGTCTAAAGACAGGTATCCGCACCCACTTCCGGCCCGCAGTCTCGGGCAAAAGACGGGCTTTTCCCGTTGTATGCTGGGAACTCTCGGCTCCCAGCACACAGCGGGAGCCAATCGCGGGCGCAGCGCGACTCGCGCATGCGCCGTAGGGAACCGGGCAGTGAAGCCGGAGCGCTTCACTTCCTGGTTCCCTCGCCGTGGATGGAGGGGGGAGCAGCAGGGTGATGAGCGATCGCTCATCCTCTGCTGCGGACGCCGCTGGACTCCAGGACAGGTAAGTGTCCTAATATTAAAAGTCAGCAGCTGCAGTATTTGTTGCTGCTGGCTTTTAATATTTGTTTTTTGGTGAACCATCCACTTTAAGTTAGGTTCGTTACATGTGTTGAATTCGTTTTCGGAATTAGTTCGTTTTCGACCGAATTTCGAAAAATCCGGTCGAAATCGAAAATATTTCGACCGTTTTTCGAATTCGTTCGTTTTCGACCGAATTTCGAAAAAAACGGTCGAAATCGAAAATATTTCAACCAGATTAGAAAACAAATAGTCTCTTTTCGAATATAATTTTTTTCGAATTAAATTCGAAAATATTTTTTTTTTTTTTCGAATTCCGATCGAATTTAGTCCGTGGGTATTCGATTCGGAATTCGAAAAAAAAAAATCGATTTCGACCATTTTTTTTTTCGAAATTCGGTCGAAAACTAACGAATTCCGAAAACGGTCGAAATTTTTCGCTAATATAGCAATTCGGGAATTCGTATGCATCCGAATGTCCGAATAATGGAAAATTCGTCCGAATTTCGATTCGGAACGAAACGAAATGCACATGCCTAGCAAATATATGTCTATTGATCAACCCGGCCAGTACATGTTTGGGAAAATGCAATTCTATGGGAGAATTAATCAAAACTGGAGCAGCCAGAATCTGGAGCAGCTGTTCATGGCAACCAATGATTTTTTTTCAGTGCAATACAAAAAAAGTGCATGCATGTAAAAATGTATATAAAACAAATATTTTAAAAACACAAAATATCTACTAAAATAATGCCACTTAAAGTGGATGTAAACCCACTCTCATTCTTTCTAAACTACAACTCCACCCACGAGCTCCGGACAACAGACCCGCCCACAGAATCTGCAGTTTTTCTCATAACAGATAGAGGGGAGACATTTGACAGGTGATCTATAAGGATATATAAGGATATAAATACCTCCTGTATGTTTCCTTACCTGTTAAATGTCTCCCCTCTGTCTGTTATGAGAAAAAAATGCAGATTCTTTTGTCCTTTTTCAGAACCCGAAAAATGATGTGAAGCCCACACACCATCATTTTAAACGCTATTTTTAAAAAAAAAATTGTTTTTTAAATGCAGAAAAACGATTGTGTGTACGTGGCATAAGTATTAACTTTAATAAAAATATATTATGTGTGCAAATATTAGGCATGTGCAAAAGTGAAAAATTTGTTTCGTTTCAATTCGTCATTTAATAAATTTCGTTAAAGCGGATCTCCACCCTAAAGTGAAGATCCGCTGATCGGAACCCTCCCCCCCTCCGGTGTCACATTTGACACCTTTCAGGGGGGAGGGGGGTGCAGATACCTGTCTAAAGACAGGTATCCGCACCCACTTCCGGCCCGCAGTCTCGGGCAAAAGACGGGCTTTTCCCGTTGTATGCTGGGAACTCTCGGCTCCCAGCACACAGCGGGAGCCAATCGCGGGCGCAGCGCGACTCGCGCATGCGCCGTAGGGAACCGGGCAGTGAAGCCGGAGCGCTTCACTTCCTGGTTCCCTCGCCGTGGATGGAGGGGGGAGCAGCAGGGTGATGAGCGATCGCTCATCCTCTGCTGCGGACGCCGCTGGACTCCAGGACAGGTAAGTGTCCTAATATTAAAAGTCAGCAGCTGCAGTATTTGTTGCTGCTGGCTTTTAATATTTGTTTTTTGGTGAACCATCCACTTTAAGTTAGGTTCGTTACATGTGTTGAATTCGTTTTCGGAATTAGTTCGTTTTCGACCGAATTTCGAAAAATCCGGTCGAAATCGAAAATATTTCGACCGTTTTTCGAATTCGTTCGTTTTCGACCGAATTTCGAAAAAAACGGTCGAAATCGAAAATATTTCAACCAGATTAGAAAACAAATAGTCTCTTTTCGAATATAATTTTTTTCGAATTAAATTCGAAAATATTTTTTTTTTTTTTTCGAATTCCGATCGAATTTAGTCCGTGGGTATTCGATTCGGAATTCGAAAAAAAAAATCGATTTCGACCATTTTTTTTTTCGCAATTCGGTCGAAAACTAACGAATTCCGAAAACGGTCGAAATTTTTCGCTAATATAGCAATTCGGGAATTCGTATGCATCCGAATGTCCGAATAATGGAAAATTCGTCCGAATTTCGATTCGGAACGAAACGAAATGCACATGCCTAGCAAATATATGTCTATTGATCAACCCGGCCAGTACATGTTTGGGAAAATGCAATTCTATGGGAGAATTAATCAAAACTGGAGCAGCCAGAATCTGGAGCAGCTGTTCATGGCAACCAATGATTTTTTTTCAGTGCAATACAAAAAAAGTGCATGCATGTAAAAATGTATATAAAACAAATATTTTAAAAACACAAAATATCTACTAAAATAATGCCACTTAAAGTGGATGTAAACCCACTCTCATTCTTTCTAAACTACAACTCCACCCACGAGCTCCGGACAACAGACCCGCCCACAGAATCTGCAGTTTTTCTCATAACAGATAGAGGGGAGACATTTGACAGGTGATCTATAAGGATATAAATACCTCCTGTATGTTTCCTTACCTGTTAAATGTCTCCCCTCTGTCTGTTATGAGAAAAAAATGCAGATTCTGTGGGCGAGTCTGTTGTCCGGAGCTCGTGGGTGGAGTCATGATGTCATCAGTAGACTCCCCGCCCTCAGCTACATTCCCCTTGTCAGCATGCATTTACTCCTGTGTATTTCTTACACTAAATGCTGCTATGATCACTAACATCCAGTCAAAACCCAGAAAAGTAACCACATGACTTCAGAAAAGGAGTGAGGGTGGGAATTAAAAAAGAATGCCTGTCTCAGGCTTGTGCATGAGATGTAAATCACATGTCACTCACAGCAGGGGGGGAGAATAGACAGGGTTTTCTCAGTTTGTCTGTTTTGATCTGAAATCAGCCAAAAAAATAAAAATAAAATTTCGGGTTTACATCCACTTTAACATAATACTGAATATTTACTGCAAGCAGCGAAGCACATATTATAAATAGCAGCCTCGTCTTCATTTTCCCCGGCGTCGAATCCCCTCTAAAATTGTGTTGAAAGCTCCTAAAAGTTAGAAAAAGGAAAAATGACTGAGCAAAGCATCCTTTTCATTACTATTGTTTTTATTCACAGATAAAACATTATGTTCTGTAAAGTTCTAAAAATGATTGCCCAAATACCGTGCGAGAAAAAAAGTTGCAATGAACGCCATTTTATTCCCTAGGGTGTCTGCTAAAAAAAATATATATATAGGGCCAGATTCAGGTAGAGTTAGGCTGGCGGATCAATGGATCCGCCAGCCTAACTGTCACTTTAAGCTGGCGTTTTTGTTTTCTGTAACCAGAAAACAAGAAACGCCGGGTTGGAGTTCCGATGCGATCGGCGCAATTGAATTTCGCCATCGCATCGTTACTTCAACTTAAAAATGGCGCCGGGGGCGTTCCCGCCGATTTAAGCTCAAAAAATATGTTAATGAGCGGGAATCGGCAATTCACAATCTTTTTCGGGCGCGACGCAGTGACTTTACGACGTTTCCGTAAGCGATACGCGGCGTATAGATAAAGCAGCCCCCTAGTGGAGTATCCTATGTTAAGTATAGGCGTCGTCATCGCGTCGGAAAGAAACCAAATCGCGTCACTTGCGTAAAACATTCATGAATGGGGATGTGATGTCATTGACGTTCACTGACAGAATTTGGAGCATGCGCACTGGGATGCATTGACACTCGACGCATGCGCAGTACGTTCGCCGCGGGATCGCGCTTAGTTTGAATACTACATGCCCCGTACCCGCCCAATTTGAATTCCGCCGGCTCATTTGCGATGCGCTGCCGCAACTTTAGGAGCAAGTGCTTCATGAATAACAGCACTTGCTCCTAAAATTTCGGCAGAGTAACGTAAATGAGAAGCGTTACTCCAGAGCAAAGATGCTCCCATCTACCTGAATCTGGCCCATAATGTTTGGGGGTTCTGATTAATTTTCTACCAATTTTTTTTTTATTTTTACATGAAGGAGAGAAGTGCCAGAATAGGCCCGGTGGACAAGTGGTTAAACGCAACACACCGCAATGCAAATACAAGACAAAGTATATTGGCTCCTGTTGTGAAAAAAACTTAACAATTTGAAAATATAGCAATGGAATGCTATAAAGAAACGCACATCAAGGCAAGTGTATTTAACTGCTTGCCAACCAGCCGCCTCAGTTATACGGCGGCAGGCCGGCTTGGCTGGGCGAGATCACGTAGCTATACGTCAACTCGCCGTTCAGCCAACAGGGGAGCGCTCGCGCCCCCCCTGCTCGCCCCTGATGCCGACACGCATGCCTGGCGGGCGTGAACACCACCGGGCACCCGTGATCGCTCGTTACAGAGCGAGAACCGTAGCTGTGTGTGTAATTTCCCCTAGTCAGTCCCACCCCCCTGCAGTTAGAACACACCCAGGGAACATACTAAGGTCCCTTTCACACTTGTACGACTTCAAAGTTGCGCGATTTTACCGCGATTTTGCCGCGATTCGCGGCCGCGATCTTACCGCGATTTTGCCGCGATTCGCGGCCGCGATTTCAATGAATGCCTGTGTAAGTGGCATCAAAATCGGACCAAAGTAGTGCAGGGACTACTTTGAAGTCGGCACTACTTAAAGTCGTGCCAGTATGAATGGTGTTCATTGAAAATCATGGAGAATGACTTGTCATACGATTTTGCAGTACAAAATCATGAGACAAGTCGTATAAGTGTGAAAGGGGACTAACCGCTTCCTCGCCCCTAGTGTCAACCCCTTCCCTGCCAGTGACATTTTTACTGTAATCAATGCATTTTTATAGCACTGATCGCTATAAAAATGCCAATGGTCCCAAAAATGTGTCAAGTGTCCGAAGTGTCCGCCATAATGTCGCAGTACTGATAAAAAAATCGCAGATTGCCGTCATTACTAGTAAAAAAAATATTAATAAAAATGCCATAAAACTATCCCCTATTTTGTAAACGCTATAACTTTTGCGCAAACCAATTAATAAACGCTTATTGCTTTTTTTTTAACGAAAAATATGTAGAAGAATACGTATCGGCCTAAACTGAGGGAAAAAATTTTTTTTTTATATATTTTTGGGGGTATTTATTATAGCAAAAAGTAAAAAAAAAATGTTTTTTTCAAAATTGTCGCTCTATTTTTGTTTATAGCGTAAAAAATAAAAACCGCAGAGGTGATCAAATACTACCAAAAGAAAGCTCTATTTATGGGGAAAAAAAAGTAGCTAATTTTGTTTGGGAGCCACGTCACACAACCGCGCAATTGTCAGTTAAAGTGACGCAGTGCCGAATCGCAAAAATTGGCCAGCAATATGGTCCGGGGCTGAAGTGGGTAAAATGTGTCAATGTGCACTAAACGCGAAGCACGTGGCGTGAATCCGTGGTGTGAACAGCTAAACAATATGAACCCATTTATATATATAGCGAGTGTTTGGCGGTGTGTTGTCATACATCATTGTGCATTGAGGGTATAGGAGGCATCTACATTTCTTTTCATGAATTCTGTTTGGTATAATAGAAAAGCGCTACTACACACCATATTCAGCATGGTTTTACCTGCGTTGCTGTTTACAGGAGCTTCTCTTCTCTGAGACCGAATGTCACTGAAGCCACCTTTTTCTTGTACCGCATCGGGCAGTGGTACCAATTGACTATGGTCATCAGCTGGAAAAGGAAGCCATACTTTATTGCTATGTTCATCTACCTTATGGTGACACTTTAGGAACAGATGGCCTGGGTCCAGTCCATAAGGGTGCACGGGCGCCGCCCCCTCTCTCCAACCACCCCCTATGTACAAAATGGAGGGCCGCGAGTCAGACAAAAAAAAAAAATGTATTAACCTCCCTGGCGGTATGATTCTGTCTGGAATTACGTACCAAAAGCGGTACAATTATTTTGCATGGAAATTCTGCGTTTTATACTGTAGGCCTGCAATTTTTAGGAATAACTCACTTAAATTTGTCCAAACCAGAGTCTAGTAGACATCCCGGGTATGATAAAGTTTGAAACACAAAATCATAAAATTATAATATAATAAATAACTATAAATAATTATAACAAATAATAATGCAATTATAATAAAAATTATTCACTAATGTAATCAAATCAAAATTACTGAAATTTGCTCAGTTGCAGAATTGTCGCTGTCATTACTTTTATTTTTTTATGACGAATTTCCCCCCCAATCGCTATCGCTCAATTCTGCAAATGATTATAATTTATTATCGCTGTTTTCTAGCTGCTCTAAAATCACTTTTGAGATAAAGGGACACTTTTGGTTACTATGGACAATCTACAGTTTGCAGGCACAAAAATTTTTTTTTTATTATGTAAAAGAACATGCAGGGCACTGGGCTGACCACTAGAGACAAGGGGGGGTGTGTACTTTTTACATACAGTACTGTAATCTATAAGATTACAGTATTCTGTATGTAATGTGTTTGTTTACATTTTTGAATTTGCCGCCGGTCTCCGCCCCCGTGCGCCATTACGTCGCAGGAAACGGAGATCGGCGGCGCGCGGGCACTGTGTGAGTCGAATGGAGGACGCCACTCGCTCACACAGCGGGGATGCATCGCTGGATCCAGGGACAAGGTAAGTACAGTATACCCTGCCTGGATCTAAGGTAAGCCAGCGCGCGCTGCAGGCTCTGCATTCACCCCGAGCGCGATTCGGGGATATCGATACTTGCCTGAGAAATCCAACCCGAATCGCGCTCGGGGATACCGGCAGGGGGGTTAAAGAAAAAAGTTTGTACAGGTGGTGGGTCAAATGAAAAAAAGGGGACCATCGAGCCCTGATGGCGGCCCTGCTCCTCCTTATCTCCAACCACCAGCTCTAGAAGATTCTACAAACTTCTAGACCAGTAGTTCTCAACCTTACTAGTGTCGTGACCCCTTGATAACATTTCCCAAGTTGTGGGGACCCCTAACTGTAGAATTTTTTGTAGCGTGGGTCATTAGCACCAAAGGTAAGACAAGTAATTTGAACCCCTAACCCACTGACATTTAGGTCTCCTTGAGTCCCTTCCACTCGTACAGTATTAAAACCCCTTATGGTACATTTTAGGATGTACCACTCTCTCTATGTTCTCCTTTCTTTCCCTTTTATCTCTCTATCTTAATTTCTTGTTTTTTTTTTCCCCTAATCCCTCTCTGTAGCCGTCTTTCCTGTTCTTTCTCTCCCTTTTTTCTTTGTTCCTCTGACTTGTTTCCTCTCCCTTCCAGGTATTCTCTATTTGTATTCCTTCTCTTACTCCTTGAGAGGGGGGGGGGGTTGGGATAAGTGGCAGTGCTAGCAGGAGTTGGGATGAGTGGCAGTGCTGGCCGGGAAGTTGGGATGAGTAGCAGTGCTGGCTGGAAAGTTGGGATAAGTGGCAGTGCTGTCCGGGAACTTGGGATAAGTGGCAGTGCTGGCCGGGGAGTTGGGATCAGTTGCAGTGCTGGCCGGGAAGTTGGGATGAGTGGCAGTGCTGGCCGGGGAGTTAGGATCAGTTGCAGTGCTGGCAGGGGAGTTGGGATCAGTTGGAGTGCTGGCCAGGAAGTTGGGATGAGTGGCAGTGCTGGCCGGGGAGTTGGGATGAGTGGCAGTGTTGGCCGGGGAGTTGGGATGAGTGGCAGTGCTGGCCGGGGAGTTGGGATGAGTGGCAGTGCTGGCCAGGAAGTTGGGATGAGTGGCAGTGCTGGCCGGGGAGTTGGGATCAGTTGCAGTGCTGGCCAGGGAGTTGGGATCAGTGGCAGTGCTGGCCAGGAAGTTGGGATGAGTGGCAGTGCTGGCCGGGGAGTTGGGATGAGTGGCAGTGCTGGCCGGGGAGTTGGGATGAGTGGCAGTGCTGGCCGGGAAGTTGGGATGAGTGGCAGTGCTGGCCAGGGAGTTGGGATGAGTGGCAATGCTGGCGGGGGAGTTGGGATGAGTGGCAGTGCTGGCCGGGGAGTTGGGATGAGTGTCAGTGCTGGCCGGGAAGTTGGGATGAGTGGCAGTGCTGGCCGGGGAGTTGGGATGAGTGGCAATGCTGGCGGGGGAGTTGGGATCAGTGGCAGTGCTGGCCGAGGAGTTGGGATGAGTGGCAGTGCTGGCCGGGGAGTTGGGATGAGTGGCAGTGCTGGGGGGAGTTCTGATCAGCCAGCTTAGGTGCTCTTCATCAAGGTCATCTGCTGATCTGAGAACTGTAGTGGGGGACTTTAAATGGCAATCGCATGTAGTATTGCTCAATGTGTCTCCAGCTCTGTGGTGTCTCGCAGCACCTATGGCGAAATCAGGAAATAGGGTTCCCTCCAGCCCCTCCCGCTTCACATTTCTCACTAGTCAGCTGACCTCTAGTCTCTGCCCCCCACCATGGGCGGCCAAGGACTCCAGGAACAGCCCAGCTGGGCGGCTGCAAAAAGGCTGTGAGTGCTGCAGGATTAAGGAACAGCCCAGGATTTGGTGACCCCTGGAAAATCGTCATTTGACCCCCGAGGGGGTCCTGACCACTAGGTTGAGAAGAACTGTTCTAGACCACGGGGAGGAACCAGAGGAGCTGTCAGGAGTCATCCAGCCCTGAGTCACTGAACCCTGAACCAGATTCAACAGCTTAGGCTTAGCCCTGAGCTAACTAGATTTACCTACACTAACAACATAAAAACTATACTACATTTAGTATACACTTGCTACACAAATGTTTTATAAATGCATTCCAAATTTTCCTAGGATTTTACCTCTGTTACCGCGTGGTAGGACTTGTTCTCTTCTCGGTGACTGGATGTCAATGAAGCCATCTTCTTCTTGTACCGAGAATTGTAATGGTACCAATTTATCTGGATCATCTGCAGGGATCAGAAAGAAAAAAAGTAGCACAAACTGTAGAATCTTACATTTATCATGACTGTCAGCATTACTAATTGTTTTTACATCCAAATAAAACAAAGGGGTATTATGTAGCTTCCAGCACGGTTTATATACGTGCACAGACAGATTAAAATGGAAGCTCGTAAGCACGTGCACACAGGGTGCCATTGATCGTATTTTATTGTTGAAATAATTGCATTTTGTAGCTTTGTAGTTAGTCTGGACTGCCCAGGATGGGAAGGGGCTTAACAATATCTAGACTCTTTTCTGGGGTCCTCTCCCTTGGAGTGGG
This sequence comes from Rana kukunoris, assembly GCA_029574335.1. Taxonomy (NCBI): domain Eukaryota; kingdom Metazoa; phylum Chordata; class Amphibia; order Anura; family Ranidae; genus Rana; species Rana kukunoris. Next base: position 20,372,091 of record CM056054.1, read on the forward strand.
TTTATATAGTTAGAAGGTGAGGGCTCAAATGAAGAGCTTTTCATAGAAGTGTTGAGGAGGGACTGCTGAACCTTGTAGTCAGGTAAAAGCGTGGGATCCCCCATCACTGGGTCACCCGTATGCAATCTCACCTGGAGTCAGGAAACCACAATCTCACCTGGAGTCAGGAAACCACCAGCAACGGACACAAGCCCTGTACACACGGCCCAGAATCTGCTGTAACCTCTAGCAACCAATCAGTAAGCAGTAATGATGTGCAGTAACCTCTAGCAACCAATCAGTGAGCAGTATTGATGTACAGTAAACTCTAGCAACCAATCAGTGAGCAGTATTGATGTACAGTAAACTCTAGCAACCAATCAGTAAGCAGAAATCATGTGCTGTAAACTCTAGCAACTAATCAGTGAGCTGTAATGTGAACTATTCAGTGAGCTGTAATGTGTGCTGTAACCTCTAGCAACCAGTCAGTGAGCAGTAATGATACACTGTAACCCCTGGTAACCAATCGCTGACTGATCTCATTCAGTAACCAGATTTTAAGTCTAGCTGCTATTTATTGTATGTCTCAGAGCAGGTGGAGAGCGAAACTGCATGGAGGGGGAGGGGCCATTTTTTTTTTTTTTTTTGCCCAGTGTCCATTCATTATTAACGACGGCTCTGCCTGTACTAAACATCCCAATTAGGATAGCAGGATTTTCTTCCCATAACTCACATCAACAATAGGAAGGTCCTGCACAGAGGAAAGTCTCAGACTAGATTACTGTACAGATCTGGAAGAAATACACAAAGTACACCGAGATTCAAGCACACACATAGGCACACTCATGCCTCTTGTAATTGAAACTATTTACTTACCTGAAATTAAGTTTTAAATGTGACCAACTACTATTAGCAAGTTGGACAACTTTTGTAAAATATTCACAGCAGGTCTTTCAAAAAAAAAATCATCAATTTCAATTGGAAAAAAAAAAATCCATTTGAACATACTCTTACCTTCCCTACTAGTAAGGCAGCAGACACAACATTTGAAGCCTAAATGGGGAAAAATAAAAGAAAATCACCTTAGTAAGTATTATCTTACTGAAAGCTTATGAATGCTTTCAGCAGATTTTCAGTAGAGCTAGTGTGTCAATTAACAGTAGATAAGTGCGATTCCGTTCGTAACGAATGGATTTTCGTACAAATTTACGAACATCCGAATAGCTGAAAGTACTAAAATACGAAAATTACGGAATTACGAATGAGCAAAATAAATAGCAAGCGAAAATACGAACGTACGATTGGACAAACTTACTAAAATACGAAACAGCAAAGGAACGAAAATAACATCTGTAACGAACGATTTGCATTCCGTACTTTAAATCCTTTGTCTGTTGGTAATTTCGTATATTCGTATTTTCATTCGTATGTTCGTATTTTCATCTGTGTGTTTTGTAAATCCGTTTCTTTGTCTGTTCGTAAATGTGTGTACTCGAATCGTTCTTTTGAATGGGCACTGGGCAGTGTAGTGAGTGAGTGATGTATCTTACTTAATATCTTAGCCAATCAGCTTAGCTCTTTTGTGCTGAGTCACATTGGACAGTGTAAAGCAGGGGTGCCCAACCAGTGGCCCGGGGGCCACATGTGACCTGCGGAGCCCTCTGATGTGGCCCTGGACCTCCTGCTCTGGGATGGCAGGTTGGCAAGCCCAGATCATGGGTCGCCGACCCGCCATCCCAGAGCAGCAGTTTTGTGAATGAAGCCGCTGGTAGAGGAAGCAAGTGGCTGCAGAGCAGAGCCACAGGAGCCAACATACCTCCCAACATTTTAACTTCTTAATGAGGGACACTTGAGGCAAGGCATACCTCCCAACATTTTAACCCGGGGGGGGGGGCGTGCCGCGGATCGGAGTTGTTGAGCGGGGGGGGTGTTCCACGAATCAGAGTTTTTGAGCGGGGGGGGGGGGGTTCCGCGGTTCGGAGTTGTTGAGCAGGAGGGGTTCCACGGCATCGTGTGAGTTGTTGAGGGGGGTTACGCGGATCAAGCTTGTTGAGCGGGGGGGGGTCCGTGGATCTGAGTTTTTGAGCGGGGGAGGTGCCTCCAGCTCTGATCACGGAACCGCGGGATTTACCACGATTCGCTGGACAGTCCTGCGAAATCCGGGACGGTTGGGAGGTATGAGACATTACTTCCTGTATAGCTGCCGCTCTTGTCATAGCCGGAGTAATACCAAATCCCAGCGATACCTGAATGGAAGACGGTTATTAAAGGTTTACTACTAAATTCACAGTATATATGGGTATATCTGTTCTGCAATAGTTATTTAGGCTATAGGCTGCTTTCAAACTGATCTGCAGGTGCAGGTTACCTGCACTGAGCCATAGACTTCTGTTAATACCACGGTTTGGGCAAATTGCAGCGCATCAGTGTGAAAGCAGCCTTAGTCCAACCCAATCGGATTTACTATTCACCTCTATGGAGCAGCAGATGTAAACAAACTTGTGTCTGTTCACATCTGCCTATCTAAAAAAAATAGAAAGGGATCTGCCCCTTCCATCTGGGCGAATCGGATTGAAACAGAGCCACAGTAGAGTGGGCTGCGTCCATGGACACGGAACTTTCATCCTCTCGCTCCGCTCATTGTGGCCCGCGAGCAGTTACCAATTCGCTTAAGTAGCCCTCGCTCTTCAAAATGTTGGGCACCCCTGGTGTAAAGCCTCGATTTTTTTTGGAAAACTTGCTCATTTTGAAGTTTGTTGGCAAAAAGTCCAACAGTGTGTACGGGGCTTAAGAGTAATGTAAAGAGATCCAGAGGTGCAAGGGTGCTGTGTAATGTAAAGGGGTCCAGAGGTGCGGTACTATGTAATGTAAAGGGGTCCAGGCGGTGCAGGGTGCTGTGTAATGTAAAAGGGGCCCAGAGGTGCAGGGTGCTGTGTAATGTAAAGGGGTCCAGAGGTGTGGTGCTATGTAATATAAAGGGGTCCATGGTGCTGTGTAATATAAAGGGGTCCATGGTGCTGTGTAATGTAAAGGGGTCCAGAGGTGCAATGTGCTGTGTAATGTAAAGGGGCCCAGGGGTGCAATGTGCTGTGTAATGTAAAGGGGTCCAGAGGTGCAATGTGCTGTGTAATGTAAAGGGGTCCAGAGGTGCAATGTGCTGTGTAATGTAAAGGGGTCCAGAGATGCAGGGTTCTGTGTAATGTAAAAGGGTCCAGAGGTGCAGGGTGCTGTGTAATGTAAAGGGGTGCAGGGTGCTGTGTAATGTAAAGGGGTGCAGGGTGCTGTGTAATGTAAAGGGGTCCAGAGGTGCAGGGTGCTGTGCAATGTAAAGGGGCCCAGGGGTGCAATGTGCTGTGTAATGTAAAGGGGTCCAGAGGTGCAATGTGCTGTGTAATGTAAAGGGGTCCAGAGATGCAGGGTTCTGTGTAATGTAAAAGGGTCCAGAGGTGCAGGGTGCTGTGTAATGTAAAGGGGTGCAGGGTGCTGTGTAATGTAAAGGGGTGCAGGGTGCTGTGTAATGTAAAGGGGTCCAGAGGTGCAGGGTGCTGTGCAATGTAAAGGGGCCCAGGGGTGCAATGTGCTGTGTAATGTAAAGGGGTCTAGAGGTGCAATGTGCTGTCTAATGTAAAGGGGTCCAGGAGGTGCAGGGTGCTGTGTAATGTAAAGGAGTCCAGAGGTGCAGGGTGCTGTGTAATGTAAAGGGGTCCAGAGGTGCGGTGCTGTGTAATGTAAAGGGGTCCAGAGGTGCAATGTGCTGTGTAATGTAAAGGGGTCCAGAGGTGCAGGGTGCTGTGTAATGTAAAGGGATGCAGGGTGCTGTGTAATGTAAAGGGGTCCAGAGGTACAAGGTGCTGGAACCCCAGATCCCATCATTAACCGCTGCTGCAAAGCCGTTACAGTCTAAAATAACTGGGCCTATTTTTGGTCCCAGGCCTGACAAGCATGAAAATAAATAAATTAAATCAATAATAGTTTGTGGTTCAATAATATTGAATCAATTTACTCACATGACATAGCTGATAAAATGTGTTAGGAAGTGTGCATGTGGAATCACCTGTAGAAATATACAGTAAGTAAGATAATATAGACAAAAGTTATTTAATGTTATGCATATTATTGATTATAAAGATATAAAGATTGCATTCACATATATATTCAAAACCAACAGACAAAAGATATAAGTATTTTTGGATCTATACTCAGTGGCGTATCCAAGCTGCCATGGGAGGGGGGCGACAAATAAAAACACTCAGAAAAAAAATTCCCACCCGTTCTGCGGCCGCATTCTGCGTTATATCCCCTGTGTTGGCGGCGGCACGGCAATTCCTTAACAAATACTGTCTGTTATGCTGGCTGGCATGTAGGACAGTAGGAGAGTGGCAGGCGCGGGCCGCGGGCTCCCCCATGCTTTTCTTTAAATGGTTTCACCCAGACCGTCATTCTGCTAACTTGCAGAATGACTTGCTCTGCCTTAAGCTCCGCCTACCTTCCTCTGCGCAGCGCAGCATCATCTCCCCGAGCGCCAACGTGTTGGTGACGTCACCATCGTCGCTTGTGAGGTGAGGGGGAGAAGAAGAACTGTCTAGTCTGACAGTGGAGACTCGAGTGTGGAGGAGACTCAGTTCCTACTCAGAGGAGACTCTAGTGGAAACCACAGCCAGGCAGGACTGCAGCAGTTACGGTAATATATTCCAAACTGTTAGGCGGCGTACACACGACCGAGTTTCTCGGCAGAATCCAGCAAGAACCTCGATGGGAGACGTATTCTGCTGAGAAAACCGGTCGTGTGTACACTTTTCGCCGAGCATCCCGTCGGGAAGCTCGTCGAGCCAAAAAGAGAGCATGTTCTCTATTTCCTCGTTGTTCTATGGGAAAATTTGGCTCGACAAGCTTTTTGACTGCCGAACTAGGAACTCAACGGGCGGAACGATGAGTTTCGCCCGACGAGTTTTTCGGTCGTGTGTACGCCGCCTCACACTCACATCACACATGCTGCTTCATCAATGTGTACAGTATAATAATGTGTACCAACCAAATATAGTGCTTAAAGGGGTATGTTCCACCCAAATGTAATGTTTATTAAAAGTCAGCAGCTACAAAAAGTGTAGCTGCTGGCTTTTAATAAACAGACACTTACCTTCTCCACGTTCCAGCGACGCGCTGACCGGGGCTCCGCTCCTCTTCCCCCCTCCCCGGCCGGCATCCTCATTGCGATTGTGGGCAGCCAGCCGTGACAGCCTTCGGCTTCACGGCCGGGCACCCACCGCGCATGCGCGAGCCGCACTGCGCGTGCGCGCGCGGCGCGGCCCGCCGCTGATTGGACAGGCGATCGTCTAGGACCTGTCAGTGTCCTAGACGATCGCCAAAGGGAGGGGCTGCAGTAAGGCGATTAGGCCTAATTGCCTTACCAGCCCCTCGGCGGAAGCAGGAAGTGGGACAGGAAGTCCCACTCCTACTGAAGCCCCCACTCCCCCCCCCAAAAAAATGACATGCCAAATGTGGCATGTAAGGGGGAGGGAATTAAGCGAAAGTTAATTTTTAGGGTGGAACTCCTCTTTAATATATGGAATTAATAAATTGGAATTCTGCATAGCCATAGATATCCTAAATAAAGTGATTTCTGCAAGTAGTACCGACACAAATGACTTTATTTATATCTATGGCTATGCAGAATTATAATTTATTTAACCACTTCCTTACTGGGCACATATACCCCTTTCTGACCAGGTGAAATTTCAGCTTGTGGCACTGTATCACTTTAACTGACAATTGCGCGGTCGTGCGACGTGGCTCCCAAACAAAATTGGCGTCCTTTTTTCCCCACAAATAGAGCTTTCTTTTGGTGGTATTTGATTGCCTCTGCGGTTTTTATTTTTTGCGCTATAAACAAAAATAGAGCGACAATTTTGAAAAAAAAACTATATTTTTTACTTGTTGCTGTAATAAATAGCCCAATTTTTTTTTAAAAACATTTTTTTTCTCAGTTTAGGCGATACGTATTCTTCTACATATTTTTGGTAAAAAAAAAAAAAAAATCGCAATAAGCGTTTGGTTTGCGTAAAAGTTATTGCGCTTACAAAATAGGGGACAGAATTATTATTTTTTATTATTTTTTTTTTTTACTACTAATGGCGGCAATCAGCATTTTTTTCGTGACTGCGACATTATGGCAGAGACATCGGACACTTTTGACACATTTTTGGCGCCATTCACATTTATACAGCGATCAGTGCTATAAATATGCACTAATTACTGTATAAATGTGACTGGCATTGAAGGGGTTAACACTAGGGGGTGAGGAAGGGGTTAATGTGTATCCTAAATTGTGTTCTAACTGTGGGGGGAGGGGGGGTGACTGGGGGAGGTGACCGATGCTGTGTCCCTATGTACAAGAGACACAGATCCTTCTCCTCTCTCCCCTGACATGACATGGATCTCTGGGTTTACCCAGAGATCCATGTCTTGTCGCTGCAGCCGCCGATCCCGAGTGCCTGGCGGACATCACGGCCGCCAGGCACGCGCATCGGCATGTCAGCGATGCGGCGGGCACGCGGGCGCCGCCGAAGGCGGCGCTCGCGCGCCCCCCAGTGGCCTGGCTAAGAACAGGCCGGAAAAACACGGCCTGTCAGAGATTCAGGATGTCCCTTCGGCCGTTTAAAGTCGTACGGCCGTTGGGAAGTAGTTAATCCATATTAAGCACTATATTGGATTGGCTGCATGCTTCTGTTTGAGACCGTGCCCAGCCCATGATGACTTTTTTCATGATGATAGCAAATTATAATTCTGCATAGCCATAGATATAAATAAAGTGATTTGTGCAGGTACTACTTGCAGAAATCACTTTATTTAGGATATCTATGGCTATGCACTGAGGCGTTGCGCCATTGGCGGTAAAACGCCGCTATTTTAGCAGCGCTTTACTGACGTTTTTTGAGGCGCTATTCAGCCACTAGCAGGGTGCCTCAAAGATGTGGCTGACAGGACTTTGAGCGTCCTGCCAGCACGAACACTAGAGGCCCAAAAAAAGGTTAAAACCGCCCGCAAAGCGCAGCTGCAGCAGTGCATTGCTGGCGGTTCAGCGACGCTGCCCATTGGTTTTAATGAGCAGGGGCACGTTTGAATCAGTGTGTACACTGTTCTTACAGCGCCTTAGGCCTCGTACACACGATCGGACATATCCGATGAAAACGGTCCGCGGACCATTTCCATCGGATATGTCCGATCGGGAGTTTGATCCGATGGCGTGTACACACCATCGGATCAAATTCCCCGCCGCCGGACGGCGCGGTGACGTGGCAGTGACGCGGCGGTGACGTTGACGCCGCCACGTCACCGCCACGTCACCGCACCAGGAAGTTAAACACTTCCGCGCATGCGCCGAATCCATTCGGCGGCGGCGCGGCGGTGGTGGGGGACGACATGTCTGCTGGTAAGTGTACTAACCAGCAGACATGTCGGGCGGACAGATTCCACCGGATAGATTTCAAAGCATGCTTTGAAATCTGTCGGGTGGAGAAATCTGTCCGCTAGCCCATACACACGAGCGAAGATGTCTGCTGAAACGGTCCATCGGACCGTTTTCAGCGGACATATCCCATCGTGTGTACGAGGCCTTAAAGATGCGGCTCGCAGGACTTTTTTTGATGTCCTGCCAACCGCTCCAGTGTTAAAGTCCTCGGGCTTTCACATTCGAGTGCTCTATATTGTAGCACTGTAGCACCTGTAAAGCGCCCTGAAAGAGCGGCTCCATTCACTCCATCAGGGAAGGCAAGGCGATAGGCAGGCGGCTGGCTGGGACTTTTGAGCCAAGGTAGAAGAACATGCGAGCGGGAGCGGAACGGGCATGCACCCGAAACTGAAGAAATATTTCCTCCGCTTCGACCAAAACATGATCACCAGAAAGGGGCACAGATCATGGAAAAAATACCCCCCAAGCTAGTAGGAGCGGAAGGGGGATGTAATTCAGATTTTAGTTTTAGTTTTTATTCTGCACTGACTGTCTTTGAAATTGCCCCAGCCCCTGTTCAAATCCAATCCAGGGACAAAACTGGGGACAGTGTCCTCAATCCAGGGACTGTCCCCAGAAACCGGGGATGTCTGGTCACCCTATGTTAGAGACTTCAAGGAGGTGTGAAATACTGGGCATGCCACAATGCATACTGGGAAACGTAGTTCTTACATGAACGAGCGCCGCAAACCAGGAAGTGAATGAGAGAACAGAAACTAGAACGCTGGAGGTGATATAGATGAAGGAATTTAATAGGTATTTACTCGTTTGTTAACAGAATCATTACACTATTCTGTCTGTCTACCTTGCAGACATTCATTTAATTGGAAGATTAAAGAGTTTGACTTGTAGATTTATCAGCTGTTTTTTTTGTTAAGGTTATCTGAAAGATGGGCATGCCACAATGCATACTGGGAAATGTAGTTCTTACATGAACGAGCGCCGCAAACCAGGAAGTGAATGAGAGAACAGAAACTAGAACGCCGGAGGTGATATAGATGAAGGAATTTAATAGGTATTTACTCGTTTGTTAACAGAATCAATACACTATTCTGTCTGTCTACCTTGCAGACATTCATTTAATTGGAAGATTAACCACTTGTCATCTGCCCACCGTCAAATGACGGCGGGCAGACGACTCCATTGTTCTGACATCACGTCATATGACGTGATGTCCCTTTAAAGCCGCGGGCGGGCGCGCGCGCGTCGCCGGCGGCGCGCGCTCGCACCCGCCGCTCCGCAGGATCACGTGCGAGTGCCCGGCAGCAACGATCGCCGCTGGGCACACGCGATTGCTCAGTAACTGAGCGGGGACGTGCAGCTCTGTGTGTAAACACAGAGCTGCACGTCCCTGTCAGGGAGAGAGGAGAGCGGTTGTGTCCCTTGTACATAGGGACACAATCGGTCACCTCCCCCAGTCACCCCCCCTCCCCCTACAGTTAGAACACTGGCTAGGACATACATTTAACCCCTTCCCCGCCCCCTAGTGGTTAACCCCTTCACTGCCAGTCACATTTATACAGTAATCAATGCATATTTATAGCATTTTTCACTGTATAAATGTAAATGGTCCCAAAAATTTCAGAAAAGTGTCCGAAATGTCCGCCATAACGTCGCAGTCCCAATAAAAAAATCGCAGATCGCCGCCATTAATAGTAAAAAAAAAAAAAAAAAAAATTCCATAAGGCCTCGTTCACACATGGATCCGTTCAGGTCCGTCTGTCAGTTTTTCAGGCGGACCTGAACGGGCGCTCCATGCACCCCTATGGAGCGTCGGATGTCAGCGGAGACATGTCCGCTGACATCCGACCTGATCCGATCTGCTAAAAACAAACGTATGGGGCTCACGTCCCCATCCGTCCATGCGGATTGGATCAGGAAAGAGCTGATGAAAACGGACATGCTGTCCGTTTTCATCAGATCGCTCCATAGAGGACAGCGGGACTCGACAAGCTCCTCCCCGCTCAGTGAGCAGAGAGGAGCTTGTCATCCGTCGGCTCAGCAGAGATCTGCGGACTGATCTCCCGCTGAGCTGGCAGACACAGACGGACTCCGTCGGAACGGACTGCGACGGAGTCGGCTATGTGTGAATGAAGCCTAAACTATCCCCTATTTTGTAAACGCTATACATTTTGCGCAAACCAATCGATAAACGCTTATTGCATTTTTTTTTTACCAAAAATATGTAGAAGAATACGTATCGGTCTAAACTGAGGGAAAAAATATTTTTTTTATATATTTTTTGGGGTTATTTATTATAGCAAAAAGGAAAAAATATTGCATTTTTTTAAAAATTTACTCTCTATTTTTGTTTATAGCGCAAAAAATAAAAACCGCAGAGGTGATCAAATACCACCAAAAGAAAGCTCTATTTGTGGGAAAAAAATGACGCCAATTTTGTTTGGGAGCCACGTCGCACGACCGCGCAATTGTCAGTTAAAGCGACGCAGTGCCGGAAGCTTATATTTTGTCTGGGCAGGAAGGGGGTGTAGGTGCACAGTAGGTAAGTGGTTAAAGAGTTTGACTTGTAGATTTGTCAGCTGTTTTTTTTGTTAAGGTTATCTGAAAGATGAGTTTCAAATGTTTTGACAGGGGCGCAGTTTCAGTGCTTGTCATAGGCGCCATTTTCACTAGATACGCCTCTGTCTATGCTTGTCTTGGCTCGCCTCTAAGTTTCCCATGTGCTCCTGTGGCTATTATTATCTGACAGCTCCTGGGGGTGATTAGAGGCTGACTCCGCATGCAAGGGTTGTGTCACTGACGATATTCAATATATATATCAATATTTGGTGTCATCACCCTTTGGCTTCAAACCAGTATCAATTCTTATGCTGCGTACACACGGTCGGAATTTCCAACAAAAAGAAGTCTAATGCCGCGTACACACGATCATTGTTCGGCATGAAAAAAAACGTTGTTTTTAAAAAACTTCATTTGAAACTATCGTGTGTGGGCTTCACATCATTTTTCAGGTTCTGAAAAACGTAATAAAAAAAAAATTCGAACATGCTGCATTTTTTAAAGTCATTTTTCGGGTTGTAAAAAATGATCGTGTGTGGGCTAAAACAACGTTTTAAACCCGCGCATGCTCAGAAGCAAGTTATGAGACGGGAGCGCTCGTTCTGGTAAAACTATTGTTCATAATGGACTAAGCACATTTATCACTCTGTAACTGACAGAAAAGTGTGAATCGTCTTTTACTAACACGGAATCAGCTAAAGCAGCCCCAAGGCGAATAGAACTTCCCCTTTAGAGTGCCGTCGTACGTGTTGTACGTCACCGCGCTTTGCTAGATCAATTTTTAAAAACGATGGTGTGTGGGCAACATCGTTTTTAATGATGAAGTTGGAAAAACTTCGTTTTTTGGGCATGCTGAAAAATGATCGTGTGTACGCGGCATGATGTGAGCATTTGGTCGGAAATTCTGACCGTGTGTAGGCCCCATCTGACTTTTTCTGTCGGAATTTCCGACAACAAAAATTTTAGAGCTTGTTCTCAAATTTTCAGAAGGGAAAAGACGTGTGAAAATCAATGTTTCCCTATGGGAGCCGTCTTAACTGGTCTGACACAAGTCGGTCCGACTTTGAAAATGCTCCCTGTACTACTTTGGTCCGACATTGATCCTACTTCAGCCCATTGAATATCATTGAAGTCGGATCAAAGTAGGAGCCTTGTCCTTACCATCCGACTTTTGACATCCGACATGTGATTACAGCAGCAGTAAAAGGAATTTATCTCACACTGGGATTGTTTTGATTGGTCAAAGAACAAGTCAGACTATCACAAAGTCGGATCAAAGTAGTATCCTGTTCATGAAAGTCGGATGGATGTAGGATCAATGTAGGACCGATGTCGCAGAGCAAAGTAGGATGAAAGTCGTACTATGTAGTATAGTGTGAACCCAGCCTTAAACACAGTCATTAACTGAAACAGAAGATCTGTGTATGAGGCTTAACACTGGGTGAGGAACAGCCAAACTCTGCTACTAAGGTGAGGTTGTGGAAGATAGTTTCATGTCACAGCATGGCAAGACTGAGCACAGCAACAAGACACAAGGTACAGTATATCGCCTCTCACATTTTTGTAAATAATGTCCCATGTTCTCTTCAACATTTCCATGGCAATCATACCCCACCTTCTCTGCCTGCTCACAGGGAGGGAATCTGTGTTAGCAGATACTGAGTCTACAGGGAGTTTTCATTGTCCTTCTCCTCAAGTGTTCAGTTCATAGCTCCCAACTGTTCCTGATTTTGAGGGCATGTCCCTGATTTAGAGCAATGTCCCTCTGTCCCTCATTCACCTTCATTTGTCCCTCATTTTGGTCTGATCTATATAGTTGTATATAAAATGCACTTTTTATCTATCAAAAAGTGTTTTCCAGCGCTAAACCTTTCATCTGATTTCGAAATTGCTGGGTTTGTAAATTACAAAACCAATATAAAGGAATATTAGTGGTAAAAAAGCACTTGTGGGTTTAACCTCCCTGGCGGTCTTCCCGTGTGTGGCACGGGGTGAGATTTTTAAGCAAAGATCGGTAACCCCGTGCCACACACACGCTTACCTCGCTGGATGCAGAAAAAAGTTTACTTACCTTTTCTCTGCGATCCAGCGATGAATCCCCGCAGTACACGGCGGGCGGATGTCCGCCTGATGCTGTGTGTTCCGCCGATTCCCTTCCCTGCGAGCGTCGCGACGTAGGGGGGGGAACGGCGCCAAATTTAAAAATGTAAACAAACACTATACATACAGTACACTGTAATCTTATAGATTACAGTACTGTATGTAAAAAATACACCCCCCCCCATGTCCCTAGTGGTCTGCCCAGTGCCCTGCATGTTCTTTTATATAATAAAAACTGTTCTTTCTCCCTGCAAACTGTAGATTGCCCATAGCAACCAAAAGTGTCCCTTTATGGCAAAAATTGTTTTAGAGCAGCTAAAAAACAGCGATAATAAATCAGAATCACTTGCAGAATTTAGCGATAGCGATTTATGGGGAAATTCGTCATAAAAAAAAAAAAATAATGACAGCAAAAATTCTGCAACTGAGCAAATTTCAGTGATTTTGATTTGATTACATTATTGAATAATTTTTACTATAATTATATTATTATTTGTTATAATTTTTTATAATTATTTATTATATTATAATTTTTAAAAAGAAAAAAAAAAATCATACCCAGGATGCCTATTAGACTCTTGTTTGGATAGATTTCAGTGAGTTATTCCTAAGAATTACAAGCCTACAGTATAAAACACCAAATTCCCTTGCAAATAATGGTACCGCTTTTAGCACCTAAAATCTGAAAGAATCATACCGCCAGGGAGGTTAACCAATCTTTTATTTTTTGTACAATTCTCCTTTAAGGGGGTGTGGCAAGGGGTGTGTCCTATGCCTGCATACTTTTGCTGATAGGTGTCCCTCATTCCCATCTCAAAAATTTAGGAGGTGTGTCAGTCTTTTATCCTACACACTGTCTTCTCCAGCAGAAATACTACAGGAAAAGTTAAGCTAATGCGCACATTGTCATGGCTACATTTCTGTCTGCCTCATCAAATGGTGACAATACGGTGCATGGATCCTAAATGAGGAGCCACTGAGGTGGGGGGCATCTCTCCTGGACCTTATTGGACGACTCTGAGGTTTCATTTAGACTAATCCTTAATAAAGGCAACTGTTACGTTGTCTCTTAAGGCTGGGTTCACACTATTTGCGAATTGAATGCAGATTTCTCCGCATCCAATTCACATGTCAGAGATTATGACCGCCTCTCTATGGAGCCGGTTCTCGTATCTCTGCAGTGGCTCCAGTGCGAATCTGCACAGCAGTCCTGTGCTCCTTCTGGTCCATTTCAATGAAGATATTTGCCAGTACAACATGGAATGACGTGAATAGCGTCCAAACGAATAATTTATTGCATGACCACAACACAAGGAGAGTGCAATGTTTCGGAGTCATCCAGGACCCCCTCGTCAGGCATTTGATAAATGTGGGGTAACGGTGAAAAGAATTGAAATTACCATCAACCAATTAGAAAAGCCAGAAAAAAAAGCTCCTCCCACCCCCAGACTAGTATGACATCACAAATCCCATGGGATTGACGTTGGGATTTGTGACGTCATACCAGTCTGGGGGTGGGAGGAGCTTTGTTTTTTTTCTAGCTTTTTTGATTGGTTGACGGTTATTTAAATTCTTTTCACTGTTACCCCACATTTATCACATGCCTGACAAAGGGGTCCTGCGTGACTCCGAAACGTTGCACTCTCCTTGTGTTGTGATCATGCAATAAATTATCCGCTATTCATGTCGTTCCATCTAATATCTTCATTGTGACTTGAACCAGTATCCATCTGGTTGTTGCTGCAGCACCCAAATTTGAGAGCTTATCCTGAAATGTGTGCGATGGGAATATGAAGTATGACTTCTGGTCCGTTTAAAGTCTGAATTCAGACAAAAATTCAGGCTGAAATCTGACCTGAAACGGTGAACCGGGACACACCGGACCCCTGCTGTGAGCCGCTCTGTGCTGCGGTGTGGATCCAGCCTTAGCTAACTTCCAATGCTCTAGGAATCCCTGGTCATGCGATAAACATTTACGTAGATTGCTCATGGCTCTTTGGCTTGTTTCCTTCCAGCCTAGTGTGGTAAAGGAGGCTCGGTTTTAGAAGTGCATGATTTATTTCTCCTTTTGCGAGAAAGGGAACATGCGGGAGAGGTCATTCTGCCAGCGGCGGTGCGTCCATAGTGGGAGCAGGAGCGCTGCCCCCTCTCTCCCCCGCGCCGTCACTCAAGTCTACAATGCATAGATTTATGGCCATCTGAATAACAGCAGCTTGTTGGTTTTTGGAAGTGTCTATCAGAGCCAGCGGCATTGAGGGCCGGACTCGGGAGAAGACATCAAGGGAGTGTGGAGGGAGGATGGCTGACCCGAAAAAGGTAAGTGCCGGGTGACGGGGGGATCAATATGGCGGTTTTTGAGGGTTCACAGTAGCGACAATTGATGGGCAGAGTGGCGACAATTGATGGCACAGTGGCTGCGTTTGATGGCATGGCACAGTGGTTGCGTTTGATGGCACAGTGGTGATAATTGATGGCACAGTAGCGACAATTGATGGGCAGAGTGGCGACAATTGATGGCACAGTGGCTGCGTTTGATGGCATGGCACAGTGGCTGCGTTTAATGGCATGGCACAGTGGTTGCGTTTGATGGCACAGTGGTGATAATTGATGGCACAGTGGCGATAATTGATGGCACAGTGGCGACAATTGATGGACACAGTGGCTGCGTTTGACGGCACAGTGGCAACAATTGATGGGCACTGTGGCGACAATTGAGGGGCACAGTGGTGACAATTGATGGGCACAGTGGCTGCGTTTGATGGACACAGTGGCGGCAATTGATGGGCACAGTGGCTGTGTTTATTGGACACAGTGGCGGCAATTGATGGGCACAGTGGCTGCGTTTGATGGACACAGTGGCAGCAATTGATGGGCACAGTGGCTGTGTTTATTGGACACAGTGGCGGCAATTGATGGGCACAGTGGCTGCGTTTGATGAACACAGTGGCGGCAATTGATGGGCACAGTGGCTGCGTTTGATGGACACAGTGGCGGCAATTGATAGGCACAGTGGCTGTGTTTGATGGACACAGTGGCGGCAATTGATAGGCACAGTGGCTGTGTTTGATGGGCACAGTGGTGGCAATTGATGGGCACAGTAGCTGCATTTGATGGGCACAGTGAGGCTGCAATTGATGATTTTGAGCACCAGCCGCCACTGCATTCTGCTGAGGCTGTCGTTGACTGAATGCTGTGCTGCTGTCAATAGGCCCGCTATATGACTCTCTTTGGAGTTTGTTGGGGGAACACCGAGCAGGAAACATGGAAGAAAGATTATAAGGACAAGAGAGGGAACCAAAGGCACCACATCCCCATATATGTATAGAGCAAAATAATGTTTCTTTGGGATTTTTCAGGTGCCAATAGGCAACAAGATACCAACAAGAGCAGGAATCATGTTCCCCCTGGGGTAGGCGCAAATGAAAGATTTTTTTGGATAATAGGCCATTATGTAATGCATCTTCTATTACAACTGAATTTTCAAGGTTTACAAGTTTCAAGGTTTCAAATGTGCCTGATCTTCGGATCAGGATATATTAGTTCTTTTTAACCACTTCCAGCCCAGGGACGTCACATGACGTCCTGGACTTTTAGTGGGGATATCTGAAAGATGCCTGCAGCCACAGGCATCATTCAGATATCCATCTCTTCAGCCGGCGAATCCCTGCACCCCTCCCGCCGCCATCCCGTGCTTCTCCAGGCTCTCCTTTGCCATCGGAGACCTGGAGAAACGATCCGCCGGCGTCCGATGGAAACCATAGAGTAGACTGGTGACCAGATGGTCACCAGTTATCTCTATGATTGTCGGAGGCCCGGGCGCAATGTTATGACGTCACGCCCGGGTCCAGGAATGTAAACACAGCCGCAATCGCGGCTAAAAGCATTAAATCGGTGAATTTTTTTTCACGATCTAATGCTTTCCAGCCTGGAGGAGAGATGTGGGCTCTTATTGACCCTGCATCTCTCCATAAAGAGGACGTGTCGCACACTATTCCTATTGCAAGGGATGTTTACATTACTTGCAATAGGAATAAAAGTGATAAAAAAAAAATGTCAAAAAAGTGTCAAAATAAAAGAAATTTTGTAAAAAAAAAAATATATATTTTTTTTTAAACGCCCCCTATCCCCGTTAGCTCGCACTCAGAAGCGAACACATATGTAAGTCCCGCCCAGATATGTAAACGCCGTTCAAACCACACATGTGAGGTATCGCACATGTGAGGGATAGCACTAGACCTCCTCTGTAACTCTAAATTTGTAACTTGTAAAAAAAAAAATAAGCAATGCCTATGGAGATTTTTAAGTACTGACGTTTGGCGCCATTCCATGAGTGTGCGCAATTTTAAAGTGTGACATGTTAGGTATCTATTTACTCGACGTAACTTCATCTTTCACATTATACAAAAAAATTGGGCTAACTTTACTGTTTTGTTATTTTTTAATTCACAATACCGTTTTTTTCCCCCAAAAAGGCGTTTGAAAAATTATTGCACAAATACTGTGCGAGATAAAAAGTGGCAATGGCCGGCATTTTATTCCCTAGGGTGTCTGCTAAAAAAACATATATAGTGTTTGGGGGTTCTGAGTAATTTTCTAACAAAAAAATTATGATTTATGCATGTAGGAGAGAAGTGCCCAAATAGGCCCGGCATGGAAGTGGTTAACCTTTACTAAAATTTCAAGCACAAACAGCAGTTTTTTACTTACAATGTGCAAGGAAATGGAGGCAGTACTTTTAGTGGTAGCCACCTCAAGCAAAGTAAGGGGAGAGACCACCTGTGATGTGCAGTGTATTCCGATTAATGCAATGGTGATCTCAACTGCTTACTTCATACGGTCTTTTGGATTGACCTACTGGCTAAGTTATCCCCATAGGGAATCTTCTGAGGATATGGAGGAACTCAACTGTAAACACAGAGGCGGCTCTCTAATTAGGTGGTCGCCTAAAGCCTCACATTCACAGGGGCCTCGCCGCCGCCTAATTTGCCTGTGATCAATACTAATGGTGCCATAGGACCTCTCTATCACCCCTCTCTCTTTATCACCTCCCCCCTCTTGCATTGGTTGAATATGTCTGATGGGTGAGGAGGGTGCCCTGGAAGTGGTGCTGATCACCCCGTGTGCTAGATCTGTGCATTCTCTGCAGCCATTTTTCTTGCTTGAATTATTTTTCCCATTATGGATGTGAGTGGGGGGGCCTCATGTCGAGTGGACGCCCCTCGTCGGTGTCTTGCCCGCCGTCCATCGCGTCCATCGTCCGGTCCAGCGTCCTTCTGCGGCCATCGTGGTGTCCTCCCCGCTCAATCCCCGCTTCCCGAGCTGTGTTTGAACCACTGCTGCCCCGACATATACCGAGCACAGTACACTTGGGTATAGTGGGGTAGGCTCGGCTCCTCTCTCGTAAAGGACGTACAGGACGTGGCGGCGAGCAGAGCCGAGCCTGCCGACTATACCTGAGTGTACTGCGCTCTGTATATGTCGGCGCAGTGGTTCAAACACAGCGCGGGAAGCGGGTATCGGCGTATATCGCGCACCCACGATTTTGCCCTGGCAAAAAAATGCACGGTATATGCCGATAAATACGGTATATATATATATATCAATAGCAATGGACAGTGCCAGTAGAGCAGTGGACGATGTCAGTAGGGCAGAGATTGGTGTCAGTAGTTTATTTTAATAATGTTTTATTTTTGTTCTTTTAGAATTTTTTATTTTTTTTTACAATTCTTTAGGAGCCCCATTGGGGGGCTTTACTGAAATATCAGGGGTCTAAACAGACTTAACAGACCCCTGATGTCTCACTTTTGAGATAGGGAAAGTAACTGAGGACAGAGATTCACCAGTCTCTTTCTCTGCAGCCAAGCAGCAGGAGGAATCTGCCCAGCACAGGGTGATTAGGGTGTGCCCAGGCACACCTGGCACACCCTGTGCGCACGCCTATGGTGCTAATGCAGACCCTACACAAATGTGGAATTAATGGGATAGATATATGGTCATGGAGAAGGGGGTGTCTATGGAGGTGACTATATGACTGCATAGTCAGGGCTGCCATCAGAGGGGTACAGGCATTACACCTGTAAGGGGGCCGATGGTCCCCAGGGCCCCTTACAGGCCCGGCCGCCCCCTCCCATTTTGTTTGCATTACACCTGTAAGGGGCCCGATGGACCCCAGCCCACCCCGCTTATTATCTTGCATCAGGAGACAAGAGATTACACTTGTTTTTTTGTTCGTCAGCACCCCCCGTTGTAAGTAGGGGGTAAGATGCGACTATATGGCTTTATGACAAGTAGGGGCTGGATATATGACCAAGGGGGGTGTATCCCTAGGACACACTTAACCCCTTCCCCGCCCCCTACTGGTTAACCCCTTCACTGCCAGGCACATTTACACAGTAAATATATGCCATAATATTGCACGACCATGCAATTGTCAGTTAAAGCGACGCAGTGCCGAATCGCAAAAAAGTGCTCTGGTCTTTGGCAGGCCAAATGGCCCGGGGCTTGAAGTGCTTATAACAGGAAGTTTATAACTTAAAAGACATTTACGTAGAACATTAATTCTTACAAACCAAATAAATGGCAGGTAGGACACGCCCAAATAAAGTATTAACCCTTTCTATCGTAACCTTGCATGAAAAGGAACCAGCACTACCTGTTATTTAATGTAAATATTTATGCTGCATTTGCATAAAATATTATTAACGATTTCATTCATTCAAACTGTAAGATGTAAATATGTGCCCCATTCCCACGCAACAGGAATATTCCGTCTTTACCTTGCTGGTCCCGTCTGTAGAGCTGGGAAGAGCGTCCGGAAAACACCTTTGTTAATTTATTTCTAATAGATCTCTGTAGAAGATGGTGGCCTGCCACCACGCGACTGTGATATTGCTGGGGGCGGGGGAATTACATCCGGGTTCGGGGGTTCACCTCAGCGGCTAAACTTCCTTTTGAAGTGGGATGATCAATTCAGATTTGCCTAAAGCAGGTTTACTCATTATTATATTTGTCTTGAGGTCTGACTGGGTGCTCAGGTAATATTGTGGTTGTCGGTGTTGTGGTTGTCGGTGTTGTTCACAGACTTCAGCTTTTTATTATCGGCGTTATTTAGTGAGGCAACGGAAAGAAAACTGAGGATGCACAACCACAAAACAAAAACCTGCACCCACGTAACCCTTTGAACCATCATTATCTTTTTTTTATCAGTATGTTGTATCAAATTTCAATTTTTATATATTCGCTCGCTTTCCCAACCAAAACTTCCATGAAAAACATGAATAAATGAGGTAGCTACCGTGTTTCCCCGAAAATAAGACTGGGCCTTATATTAATTTTGGCCACAAAAGACACAGTAGGGCAGTGGTTCTCAACCTGGGGGGTCGGGACCCCCTTGGGGGTCAATTGACGATTTGCCAAGGGTCACCGAATCCTGGGCTGTTCCTGAAGCTCGCACCGCTCTCCCAGCCTTTTTGCGACCGCCCAGCTGTGCTGTTCCTGGAGCCAACGGCCACCCACTTAGCTTCTTTGCAGTTGCTTATTCAGGTCACAGCATGACTGGGGGGGCAGAGACTAGAGGTCAGCTGACTGGTGAGGAATGTAAAGTGGGAGGGGCTGGAGGAGACCCTATCCCCTGATTTCGATATAGGTGTCACGGCTATGAGACACCATAAAGCCGGAGACACCACAAAGTCGGAGACACATTGGGTAACACTACCTGTGATTAGAGTTGCCATGAAAAGTCCCCACTACAGTTCTCAGATCAGCAGATGACATTGATCAAGAGCACCTAAGTTGGCCGATCAGAACTCAGCCCAGAAATGATTACATTCCCCCACCCCCCCAGAAAGGAGTAAGAGAAAGGGAAACAAATGAAGAATGGAAGGGAGAGGAAAAGAGGGGGAGGAACAAAGAAAAAGGGAGAGAAAGAATAAGAGAAAGAACAAGAAAGACAGCTAGAGAGAGGGATAGGGGGACGGGACGAGAAATTAGGATAGAGAGAGATAAAAGGGAATAAAAAGAGAACAAAGAAAAAGAGTGGTACATCCTAACATGTACCCTAAGGGGTTTTAATACTGTAGTGGAAGGTGGAAGGGACGCCAGCGCTAAAAGTATGTGGGTTAGGGGAGCAAATGACCTGTCTTGCCTTGGGTGCCGGTCATAGGTCCCCTGGACTCCAACTTGGCACACATGTAGCCCCAGTCTTCCTCTAAAATGCCTTGTTTCCACTGCACGGAACGGCTTGGGTCAGTTAATTTGGAGCGGTTAGGATGGGACCGGTCTATTCGCGTGAGCGTTTCCACTGCAAATCGGACCGTCGGGGACCATTCAGGATTTAGAAAAAAATTCCTAGCGCATCCACCAATCAGTGAGATGTATTTGTAGGTCCGCCCTAATGGAACCGTTCCACTCTCTCTGGACCCACATGAGAAGCAGGACCCTTGCTGGTGCGGTACGGTTCGCTTTTACGGCACGCTTTCATAATGGAAACACCCAAAATAGCGAACCGTACCGAACCGATCCGCTCAGTGGAAATGAGGCATTAGTATGTCAAGTTTGTTGTCCGGGGACCTATGTATACAGTATACACATACATGTATGTATGTACACGGTACACACAGTATACACATACATATACACACAGTACACACACACACACACAAGGTACACGGTATACACATACATATACACACAGTACACACAGTACACACACAAAGTATACACATACATATATACACACACACACGTGTGTATATATATATATATATATATATATATATATATACACACACAGTACACACACCCACGGTACACATACACACAAGGTACACATACATATACACACAGTACACACACACACACAAGGTACACACAAACAGTATACACATACATATACACACAGTATACATATACACACACAAAGTATACACATACATATACACACACACATAGTATACACACAGTACACACACAAGGTACACACACACACAGTATACACATACATATACACACAGTACACACACACACACACAGTATACATATACACACACACAGTATACATATACACACACAAAGTATACACATACATATACACACAGTACACACACACACACACACAGTATACACATACATATACACACAGTACACACACACACACAGTATACATATACACACACAAAGTATACACATACATATACATACAGTACACACACACACACACACAGTATACACATACATATTATTTCAGGGACAGATGTAAAAAAAACACAGATTTTTACATACTGTCCCTGGTTTTACTGAGGCTGGCAACCCTGATGGGGCCCCCTAGTGGCATGGGGCCCTGTCTAGCATACATGGCCTTAGGGATGCATTGAAATGCTTTCACCATGTATTTTCCATTGATTCCCTTTGTCCTGTGTGGAGTTATAACAGCAAAGGACAAACAGATCTCCAAATAATCTGAACTACTCTGGAAAACCCATGTACATTAACCCTATATAAGCCAATGCCTAGTTTCTGCAAATGCAAACTTCTATATTGTTTGGGAAAGGCTGCACAGTGATTGTCGAGTAAGAATAAGTCCCTAAATTCTTTACCTTAACCTGGCCTTTATTTCCACAACAAATGCTTTGCACAAACCTCATATAAAATGAAGAAAACACATAAAATTTTGATTTAATACAAATAATTCAAGCAACACAGATTTTGAAATATTTTTATTTTAATTGAAAATAGGATTAAAAATACAGACACAGACACCAGCACATTTATTGTCATATATTTTCAAATTAAATACAGTACAACCTTGGATTGCGATGATAATTCTTTCCAGAAACATGCTTGTAATTCAAATCACTTGTATATCAAAGCGAATTTGCCCATAATAATGGAAACTCAATGGATTCCTTCCACACATAGGCGTGCACACCCTAATCACCCTGTGTGGCTCAGATTCTCCCTGTTTGGACCCCTAATATTTCAGAAAAGCCCCCTACTGGGTCAGTATATATACAAATGCACACACAGGCATGTGTGTTTGAGCTTTGGGGTGCACACCCTAATGCAATAGGCAGCGCACACCTATGTATCCACAACCATTTATTCATAAGTCCTTCAGTTTATAGTCCATGTAAATAGATTATAACAATGTGATAGGTTGTGTAACCATAAAATGTCCATCCACAAATGTACAATTTTACAAGAAAACAAGCACATTTTTTTAAATACATTTTGCCTTCATATACAAGGGATGTAAGAGTAGCGTCACGTCACAACTCAGTATAAAAGAGAAGAGAGGCGCCTCTAAGTGTAGCAATATGGTTACATTTAATGAAGGCACAACATTTAGCAACATATTGCTACACACGCCGCATACACACAATCGAATATATCTGCTGAAACTGGTCCGACGGACCGTTTCAGCAGACATCTCCGATCGTGTGTATGGGCTAGCGGACATGTTTTCCCAGTGGACAAATTTCAAAGCATGCTTTAAAATTTGTCCGCCGGAGACACGTCCGTCGGATATGTCCGCTGGTTAGTACACTAACCAGCGGACAGAAATCTCTGCGCATGCGTCTAATGGATTTGACGCATGCGTGGAAGTATTTTACTTCCTGGAGTGGTGACGTGGCGGCGTCAACGTCACCGCCACGTCACCGCGTCCTCAGCCCAAGGGGATTTTCGTCCGATGGTGTGTACACGCCATCAGACCAAAATCCGATGAGACATGTCCGCTGGAAACGGTCCGTCGGACATGTTTGAGCGGACATGTCTCATCGTGTGTACGCGGCCTCATAGGAGCCTCTCTTCTCTTTTATATTCTGGAGCTCCTGCTGGATTTTGCTTCTAAGGGCCCTTTCACACGTACGGACCGTATGTCCGCATTTTCATCAATCCGTTGTGGATGAAAACGGGACATATGTGATTACGGGTGTCAGCGGATGACCATCCGCTGACACCCGTAATTGTCCGCCTCCGCAATGATCTGATTTTTCGGACGGAAGAGAATACTATAGGTCATAAGGTCCGTGTTCATCCGATCCCCCCATAGGGGAGAGCGGAGGAAAGACAGGGCGGTCCCTGCACAGTGTGTGGGGACCGCCCTGTCAGCCGACGGCTCAGCAGGGATTTTACGGAGGATCCCCGCTGAGCTAAAGCGGACACACGGAGGCGGATCATTACGATCCACCCCGTGTGAAAGGGCCCTAATCCCCTTGTGGAGGCTTCCATTTGTGGATGGACATTTTATGGTTACACAACCTATCACATTGCTATAATCTTTTTATATGGACTATAAACTGAAGGACCTATGAATAAATGGTTGTGGAACGAATCATTTGAGCTTCTCTTATTTCTTATGGGAAAATTTGCTTTGATACACAAGTGCTTTGGATTACAAGCATGCTTCTGGAACGAATTATGCTCGCAATCCAAGGTTTTACTGTATTATCAATCCATGTAAATATTTTGAAATGTCTTTTTAATTTTCTTTACATTCCCAAGTAGGCAAAAATGTCCAGCAAAATGAATAGTGATGGGGGTTGGGACAAATCATTTAACACACGACCGGAAATTCCGACAGCAAAAGTCCGATGTGAGCTTTTGAACGGAAATTCCGACGGACTTTTGCTGTCAGAATTTCCGCCAACAAAAGATTGAGAGCAGGTTTTCAAATTTTCCGTCCGAAAACTGCCAACAATAGAAGAAATGATTGATGTGTCACTTGGAGATAATCCAGCTGCCTTCCTGCTTTTTGACATCCCTCTTTTGACGGAAAAATATAAAAATTCATTGCTGAGACATTTGCTTTCTACGGCAAAAGCATGTATTCTAGCGCTCTGGAAAAGCAATGTGTCTCCAAGTAAAGCACAAAATGGATGGCAAAAGTATCAGAAGTCCAATTAATGGAAAACCTTACTATGTGTATGAAAGAGCAGGAAGACAAGTATCGGCAGGAAGCGGGTGGGGTGATCCGAGGAGAGAGGGCGGAGGGAGGAAATCAAAATTATTATTTTTATTTATTTTATGTTTCGTTGTTTAACCACTTAAGCCCCGGACCAGAGCACATTTTGGGATTCGGCACTGCGTCGCTTTAACTGACAATTGCGTCCTTTTTTTGGCATCCTTTTTTCCCCACAAATAGAGCTGTCTTTTGGTGGTATTTGATCACCTCTGCAGTTTTTGTTTTTGTGCTATAAACAAAAATAGAGCGACAATTTTGATTTTTTTTTTACTATTTACCATAATAAATATCCCCCAAAAATATATAAAAAAACATATTTGTTTTCCTCAGTTTAGGCCGATACGTATACTTTTACATATTTTTCGTATTTTTTTGATTGGTTTGCGCAAAAGTTATAGCTAGGGTTGTCCCGATACCACTTTTTTTAGGACTGATACTTTTTTTCATGTACTCACCGATACTTTTTTTAAATGTCATGTGACAGTTTTCAAACAACAATACAGACTAAGGATATTTTCTTTAGAATTATGAAGAACTCTAACTCAAGACATTATAAAAGAATAAAAATGAGTAAAAATGAATAAAAATGTTTTATTTGCTTGTCACGCAGTAGTAAAAAACTCAGAATTTTCACAGAACATGTTGATAAATACAAAAAAAGTATTCTATTTAGGCATCGGGAGCATTTGCGCGAGTAAAAATACTCCCACAAATACTCGGTATCGGTCCCGATACCAATAGTAAAAATTCCGGTCTTTTTCCATTTATATCGCAAAAAATAAAAATCACAGAGGCAATCAAATACCATCAAAAGAAAGCTCTATTTGTGGGAAGAAAAGGACGCAAATTTTGTTTCGGTACAACATTGCATGACCGCGCAATTACCAGTTAAAGCAGCACAGTGCCAAATTGTAAAAACACCTTTGGGCATTTAGCAGCATATTGGTCCGGGGCTTAAGTGGTTAAAGATAAAGTAGAAATGGGATAGGAGAAATTCAAGTGTTTAAGTGTAAAATAAGTAGAAAGTATGCATAAGATGGCTTATTTGCAAAGATGTACTATGATTATCTTTTTTTATGATTTTCTTTTTTTAAATAAAGAATTGAAAAAAAAAAAAGAAGAAGAAAACTGCCCAAAATATCGACGAGAAAAATAGAGAACCTGCTCCCTATTTTCTCGTTGTGATTCCTGCCAAGAAACCCAAGAGCGTGTGTATACTTACCTGTCGCCGTGGAAACCCGCGCATGCTCTAAATGACTTTAACGCATGCACGGTAGCTTCCAAGGCATAGGTAGGGTGCAGCAAGATGGCGGCGACGGCATCGAATGCGACGAGCGCAAGCTCTTCGTAGTCGATGACGTCACCACGTTCGTTCCATTCAATGGAGTGTCTGTACACTCGGGCGGCAAGAGAATCTTGGCAAGAATCTCGTCAGGAAAAACAAAATTTTTTTTCTGACAAGATTGTGGGCCGTGTGTACAGGGCTTAAAGGATCACTAAAGGATTTTTTTTTTTTAGCTAAATAGCTTCATTTACCTTACTGCAGTACTGGTTTCATGTCCTTATTGTTTGTTTTTGCTTTGAAGTTGCTGTAATCCTGCTCTGATCTCCACACTTCCTGCTTGTCTGTTTCCTTATAACCACAGTGCTGGGAGCTTTCTCACGGTGGTCTAAGCTGTCATTACTGTGTGTCTAAAACTTCCCAGAACCAATCAGATTCATTTTAAAAACAAAACACTGCCCTGGATTTGTTTGTTTTTGTTCTGTGTGTCTATTTCTACTTCACAGAAACATGAAGCCAGTTCAAAAGTGAAACTAACCTGCAGGCACATTTAGAGTTGCCACCTCATCCCTTTAAAACAGAACACATATGAATTACACAGGTTCTGTGGCTAATTAAGGTGGTAATTAAACTCACTTGGTGCTTTACCTGCATTAAATTAGCCTCAGAACCTGTGTAATTTATATGTGTTCTGTTTTAAAGGGATGAGGTGGCAACTCTAGGCACATTATATGATTGATTTTTATCTATTTTTAATCATTTTGAAAAGGAATCAGTTAACTTTTATGTCTCTATACCCTGTAAACAGTCATTTCAGCAAAAAAAAATGTTTCCTTTAGTGACCCTTTAAAACGTATAAAATAAAAAAATAAAACAAATATAAAAAAATATACTTGCCAATCTGCTTTCCTGGGTGGGATTCGTATCCATATTTCAAGCTGTTTAGTTGTCAAACTAAAACTAGAAGACCCGTTCCTCTTTTATATAGGTGCTTGTCACCGACCAGACCTGTTTCTCACGATCCCCGCCCACTCAGCTAGATCCAAATCCAAATCTGCCAGTCTCACGACCCTCCAGGCACTTCAGCACGTGAGACAAAAACTCAAAACAAGCACCTGTTAGGCTCCATGCACACTGAAGCTGATAAAAGCTATAAAAAAGAAAAACACCAGTAGCTTTGCAGGGAGCCTTGCAAAATTTTTTAGCGTTTTTGCAACAGCTTTAATCAGAGTTTTTCAGTGTAGCTTTTATCAGCTTTTTTTTATTTTTTGACTTTCTTTATTTTATGACTTTTTTTTTCAATGGATAAAAAAACCGCTAAAAAACGCTGGCGTTTTTGCGAGTTTTTTTTTCCGTTTTTCAGCGTTTTGCATTTTTTCCCGCCAAAAAAACTGCACTTTGAACGCAAATTTCGGGCGTTTAGAAAAAAGCCAATAAACTCCAAAGTTAATTAACACTGAAAAACGTCCAGGTGTGCATGGGCACATAGGCTAACATAGAGTTCAGTTTATGGGCTTTAAAAAAAAAAAGCCAAAACGCCAATAAACTGCAGTCTATCAGCTTCAGTGTGCATGGAGCCTAAATCCATCTAAAATGTTTTTTTTTGTTTTGGGTGGGTGATGGTGACCCTCCCTCCGGCTTCTTATATCTCAGCATATTTCAACAGCATTTCCTCCCAGCACAGAGTCTCTCTTCCCCTGCTGCATTCTGTACAGAGAGGGCCAGATTCAGGATGGCGAGCGGTTCTTTTGGCCGGCGTAACATTTCTCATTTACGTTACGCCGCCGCAACTTTACGCGCAAGTGCTGTATTCACAAAGCACTTGCTCCTAAAGTTGCGGCGGCGTAGCGTAAATGGCCCGTCGTAATTCAAATTCGGCGGGTAGGGGGCGTGTAGTATTTAAATTAGGCGCGATCCCGCACCGAACGTACTGCACATGCGCCGGCCGTCAATGTATCCCAGTGCGCATGCTCTAAATTATGACGGTGTTTTCGACGTGAACGTTACTGATGTAAATCCCCATTCACGGAAGAGTTACGCAAAAGACGTAAACATTTTCAAATTCGACGCGGTCACAACGTCCATACTTAGGATGCGCCTGCTTTTTGGTGCTTTATCTTTACGCCGGGAAACCCCTTACGGAAACGGCGTAAAGTCACTGCGTCGGGCGTGCGTACGTTCATGAATTGGCGTATCTCGCTGATTTATATATTCTCGGTGTAAATCAGCGGGAACGACCCTAGCGGCCATTTTAAAATTGCAGTTGAGATACGACGGCGTAATACAATTACGCCGCTTGTATCTTAAACAATCCCGGCGTATCTTGTTTTCTGAATACAGAAAACAGATACGCCAGCGTAGGTCAGAAGTTACGCGGCTTATCTCTAGATAAGCCGCGTAACTTCTTACTGAATCTGGCCCAGAGAGTGCAATTATGGAACTAAAATGTTCTTCTGATATGTAGACCTGTCCCATAATCTGTTGGTGTTTGATCCCACAGGCATTGAAGTTACATAGTTTGTCAGGATGAAAAAAAAAACACAGGTCCATCTAGTTCAGTGGTCTCCAAACTGCGGCCCGGGGGCCAGTTGTGGCCCTTTGTTTGATTTCATCTTGCCCTTGGGTGCTTTTTTTATTCATTGGCACCAATGATGGGGCAGAATTCCTCCCAATGACTCCAATGATAGGGCAGCTTTGCTCCCAATAACACCAATAATGGGGCAGAATTCCTCCCAGTTATGGGGCAGATTTTCTCCCAATGACACCAATGATAGGGGATTTTGTACTCCTGATGGCCACAGTCCGGCCCCTTTAAAGTCTAGAGGACAGTAGTCTGGCCCTTTGTTTAGAAAGTTTGGAGACCCCCTGATCTAGTTCAAACAATAGAAAATAAATAAAATACATAGATTAAACAG
This sequence comes from Rana kukunoris, assembly GCA_029574335.1. NCBI lineage: Eukaryota > Metazoa > Chordata > Amphibia > Anura > Ranidae > Rana > Rana kukunoris. The sequence continues at coordinate 20,400,356 of CM056054.1, forward strand.
ATAACCCCACAATTATTTCAGGCAAAACGCCCTATGAAGCAGTGCGCTTTTTTTGGGGGGGTGGGGCGCAAACAAAATTCTGAAAAAAAAACCCCATCAATTGCAGTCTCACTGTAAAAATCAAACGCAGCTGCTGTGCCCATCAAACGCTGCCACGGTGCCCCAAAAGCTGCTACTGCTCTCCAAAAGCTGCCACTGTTCCCTAAACGCTGCCACTGTGCCCCAAATTTTGCCACTTTGCCCCAAAAGGTGCCACTGCTCCCTAAACTCTGCCACTGTGCCCCAAACTTTGCCACTGTGCCCCAAACTTTGCTACTGTGCCCCAAACGTTACCACTGTGCCCCAAATGGTGACACTGTACCCAAAACTCTGCCACTGTGCCCCAAATTTTGCCACTTTGCCCCAAAAGCTGCCACTGCTCCCTAAACTCTGCCACTGTTCCCCAAACTTTGCCACTGGGTCCCAAACGCTGCCATTGTGCCCCAAATATTGCCACTTTGCCCCAAAAGGTGCCACTGCTCCCTAAACTCTGCCACTGTGCCCCAAACTTTGCCACTGTGCTCCAAACGTTGCCACTGTGCCCCAAATGGTGACACTGTACCCAAAACTCTGCCACTGTGCCCCAAATGTTGCCACTTTGCCCCAAAAGCTGCCACTGCTCCCTAAACTCTGCCACTGTGCCCCAAACTTTGCCACTGTGCCCCAGATGTTACCGATGTGCCCCAAATGTTGCCACTGTGCCCCAAACATTGCCACTGTGCCCCAAATGTTGACACTGTACCCAAAACTCTGCCATTGTGCCCCAAATGTTGCCACTGTGCCCCAAATGTTGCCACTATATATGTATTTGTAGCTATATATGTATTTGTTCTGAGGACACCACCTGGTTATTTTGGTGAGTCAGTACCCTTCCATATACTGGACAGTAGAAGTAATGGCGCGTACACACGATCGTTTTTCGGCATGAAAAAAAACGCAGTTTTTCCAACTTCATCATTAAAGCGACGTTGCCAACACACCATCGTTTTAAAAAAACGCTCTAGCAAAGCGCGGCGACGTACAACACGTACGACGGTACTACAAAGGGGAAGTTCCATTCGGATGGCGCCACCCTTGGGGCTGCTTTTAGCTGATTCTGTGTTAGTAAAAGACGATTCGCACTTTTCTGTCTGTTACAGCGTGATGAATGTGCTTACTCCATTATGAACGGTCGTTTTACCAGAACGAGCCCTCCCGTCTCATAACTTGCTTCTGAGCATGCGCGGGTTTAAAGCGTCGTTTTAGCCCACACCAGACCATTTTTTACAACCTGAAAACAACATTAAAAAATGCAGCATGTTCGAATTTTTTTTTTTCATTTTTCAAAACCCGAAAAATTATGTGAAGCCCACACACGATCATTTTAAATGACATTTTTTAAAAACAAATTTTTTTACATCCCGAAAAATGATTGTGTACGCGGCATTAATCTAGGCTTACCTGTAGGCAGGGCCCTCTTAATAGCATCATGAGCCCCTGGGCAAAGTAGTGCTCTGGGGCCCCTACAATGGAGACAGTGCAGGTAAACAGAAATCACATAGGTAGGAGGTGGGGGATATCTAGAGTGTAGAGGGGTCAGAGTTCTGGGGGGGATACCTGCAGAGTCGGCTCTTTTATTAGGCAAATTAGGCACCTAAGGCCTCGCACTCACAGGGGCCTCTTGGCCGCCTAACTTACCCAATGCATTACCCCAGTTTTAAGGGACAGGGGACCTTAACACTGCTGTGCTCAGGCAGCGTTAAGAGCCCTGACTCAGAAGAGGGGCCGCCAGCACCCTTAACAACCAGTGAATATCAGTGGCACCACCCCTTGTGACGTCAATGACCCAGCATGCCCTCAGTCAATTATGTCACAAGGAGGCGGGTTCACCAGGTAATGTCACCCCGCCCCTTAAGTTATTAAAAGCAGGATGTTGGGGCTGCCTTGTTAAAGGGGGCTTCCAGATTCCGAAAAGTCCCCCCCGCCCGCAGACCACCGGCCAGGGTTGTGCACAAGAGGCTCTTGTTCTTGAATTATTTTGTGTGAGTGGGGCCCCATGTCAAGTTTTGCCTAAGGCCTCACAAAGCCTAGAGTCGCCTCTGGATATCTGGGATGTAGAGGGGCAGCCTGGGGGCTCAAGGACCAGCTGCTTTGAGGAAAGGGCAGGGGCCCTCATGCAGCTGGGGCCCCTGGGCAGTGCCCAAGTGTGTCCTCTCATTAAGACAGCCCTGCCTGTAGGTAAAAGTGGTCTGCATGGGTTTACAAACACTTTAACACTTATATACAGGACAGTATTATGTTTTACTGTAATGTATCTGTCCAGCCTGGATCCTTTTATATTGTTGCGCAGGAATATGTCACTCTCCACTATCCATCCACCCTGATCAGAGCTGTGGGAGATGAGTTATGACTCGCACGTTCTGCTTAATGAATTAATAGCAGCATGGAGGACAAGCGTGGGAACTAGAATTTTGTCTCTGTCTCAGTGCTTAAAAATCCCTCCAGACAAATAACATTCCTGTTCATAATTTAACAGGATGGGAAAAATGTCTAATATGATTCACCGGATTCCTCTCTGCACGTTTTCTACCTGATGTGAAGGCGCTCTAAAGCCCCATACACACGGTCGGACCAAAATCACATCGGAATTCCGTAGGAGTTAGGCCCCTTTCACAAAGCACTTGCGCTGACGTATCTCCAGATACGCTGCGTAAGTACAAATATGCACCGTCGTATCTGTGCGCCGGACCCACAAACTAAGATACGCCTAGAAACAGACTTCATCCCACCGACGTAACTTGCCTACGCCGTCGTAGAGTGGGCGCATATTTACGCTGGACGCATGTGGCTTTCCCATTGATTTTCTATTCAAATATGCAAATGAGGGAGATACGCCGATTCACGGACGTACTTGCGCCCGGTGTATGATTTAAGCGGTTTGCGTAAGTTTTACGTTTGGCGCAAAGTTATTCCCCATAGATGAGGCGCAACCCATGCAAAGGTATGGACCAGGGAACACATGCCTACGTATTGTACGTTGGACGTCTGTGAATATGGGCCGACGTGAGTCTGGCTGGGCGTAGGTTACATTAACGGCGTACACAGTGAGCCGGCGTATCTTAGGCAGTTGTTCCGATGTGGTTGTGCGCATGCGCAGGGGGATACGTCCACGTCTCGACGCATGCGCAGTTCATTTTAAGTACCTGTCTGGCGCCCGGCCCATCATTTGCATGGGGTCACGCTTCATTAACATGGATCACGCCCACTTTCATCTACTTCCACTTACGCTGGCTTACGCCTACGAAATATACGCTATGCCGGTGCAGAGTTGGGAGCATTTGCTTTGTGAATTCCATGCTTGCCTCTTCGCGCTGCACCGGCGTAGCGTAAAAGAGATATGCTACGGCGGCATTAAATATGCGCCGAAGTCTGTGAAGCTGGGCCAATCTCTGTACCCACAGTTAATCCAGAGGAAGGCGAAAAACCCGAGCAGAGCATGATCCAATTTGCTACAGCAGGGAAAAAATTCCTTCCTGATCCCCCGAGAGAAAATGTTAATTTCCCCGGATAAACTTTACCTATAGGGCCGCGTACACACGATCGAACATATATGCTGAAACTGGTCCGCAGACCAGTTTCAGCGGATATATCTGATTGTGTGTACGGGCTAGCAGACAGGTTTCCAGCAGACAAAAGTTTTAAAACATGCTTTAAAACGTATCTGCTGGAAAACTGTCCGTCGGATATGTCCGCTGGTTAGTACGCCTGACCAGCGGACCGAAATCCCCTGCATGCGTCGAATGGATTTGACGCATGCGTGGAAGCATTTTACTTCCTGGTTTGCGGACGTTTGCGGCATCAACGTCACCGCCACATCACCGCCACGTCACTGCGCTGTCTATACACACATCAGACCAAAATATCCCAGGAGACATGTCCGATGAAAAGGGTCCGTCGAACCGTTTTCATCGGACATGTCTCCTCGTGTGTACGCGGCCTAAATGTCCTTAAGAGGTTAATAATGCATCCTATGCATTAAGGTGAAAAAACACCTTGCAGTGTGCGCCCCCCCCCCCCTATTTTTGTTACCCGAGCCCCCAATTTCCATGGGCGTGATCCTGCGTCACTCTCTCTGCGGCTTCTCGGCTCTTCATTGGATAGATTGATAGCAGCTCAGCCATTGGCTAACACTGCTGTCAATCAAATCCAATGCCACTTTGAAGCTGAATTCCAGCACGACTTGCATGCAACTTCTTTAAAAGATTTAAAAAAAAAAAATTGTACCAAAGTCGGACCAAAAGTAGTACAGGAACCTTTTTTAAATGGGAATTCACTTGTTTCACTTCCGGATGTGGAGTCAGAGACAGGAGGAATTCGAGGCCCCCCCTCTTTTCTTTTTTTTTTTCTTCCCTTCCCCCCCCCCACTTACACTTATTGGAGTCAATATGATCTCCTTCCTTGTCACTGATACTTATATAGTTCTGCCTCTGGACATGGAGGACAGGTTTTTTTTTTCCTTCACCTATATATAAGGGTCATTATGACCCCCCTCTATCAAGATATAGATTTGCTTTAGGACACAGAGGATAGTTCCCTCAGTATATACACATCAATATTTACTTTTTATCTATTTATTTATTTATGTACATATTTATTTACCCATCTTTTTTTTTTTTCTCACCCTGGAATTCACAGCCCAATCTATAGGGGACATTCGACCCCCTTCGTACACTGAACATAAATGTATATATATATATATATACACTTGGACCCTTAAGGGGGAGGTCTCCTCCTCTCCCATTTCCCCCCCCCTTTTTTTTCCCCATCACCCCGGAATCCACGGCCCAATCTATAGGGGACATTCGACTCCCTTCGAACACTGAACATACATTTATATATATATATATATATATATATATATATATATATATATACACTTGGACCCTTAAGGGGGAGGTCTCCTCCTCTCCCATTTCCCTCCCTTTTGTTTTTTCTCCTCCTCTCCCCTTCTCCCCTACCCTTTCCCCCCCTCTGGCCCTCTCTCCTCTCTCTCCTATCCTTGGGATTACCCCGTATAAAACCACGCTCTCTCTCCAAGAGAACCTTGCCTACCTTGGCCCTTCTCACTAGACCAGACGGTCTGAGGAGGGAAGCTATAGAAAGGAATATATGGGACAAGGGAAATGGTATATAACCTGTTGACAGTGTAGACAGTAGTATGATAGTATGAAGGTGTAGATAATAATATATATTGAGACATTGTATGTATATATGTTTGTAAAATGTTATTTATATGTTTGTAAAGTGTGGAAATTAAGCTTAAATAAATACATTTTTTGGAAAAGAGAATTCACTTGAATACGTGGCATTTGGCAGTGGTACTGCCTGCCTAATGCAAACAGTTGTATACGTTTTGATGTACTGTAGTGTATGCTAACATGCCAACTGGTCATGTTAACTTGTGCATTGGATGGTTAGCAGGGGCAGACTGACAACTCATGGGGCCCCCGGGCAATATGAGATTATGGGGCTCCCAGGCAATAGGAAATTATGGGTCTCCCGGGCAATAGGAGATTATGGGGCCCCTTACACAGCTTCAGGCATGGGGGCTGCCGCAAATTGAGAAGAAAAATATTTATAAAAAAAAGGGGGTAGCCATCCGGGGCCCTGGGGACCTCTGAGACCTTTAATAAAAAAATATATATATATATATTTAAAAAAAGGGGGGGTTGCCACGTGGGGCCCTGGGGTGCATTTAATTTTGAAAACAAGTATTATATATACATTTTTTTTTTTTATAAAAATAAATTACAAAAAAAGGGGGGTTGCCACCCGGGACCTCTGGGCCCTTTAATAAAAAATAAAAATAAAAAAAATAAACCTCTGGGCCCTTTAATAAAAAATAAAAAAATGTATTAAAAAGTAAAAAATAAACATTTGTAAAAAAAAAATATATGACCTCTGGGCCCTTTAATAATATATATTATAAAAGTAAATAAAAAATTATATAAAAAAAAAGATTTTTTTTATATAAAAAAAAGGGGGTTGTCATCCGGGGGGCCTCCAGGCCCCTAAAAAAATAAATGTTTTTTTCTTTTTTAAAGGGGGTTGCCACCTGGGCCGCTGGGGACCTCCAGGCCACCCTGATGGCAGGCCTTCCCCCAGGCAATAGGAGATTATGGGGCTCCAGGCAATAGGAGATTATGAGACCACACAGTATACACACACACACATACAGTATGCATACACTATGTTGACCAGATTTTTAAAATTAAATCCGGGGACATCATTTTTTTTACTAGTAATGGCAGCAATCAGCCAATCTCTGCCCATCGCCGTCGTCGCCACCGCCCGCCTCACAGCCTGTCAAGTCTCACTCTCCGGGCCCGGCTACTACTGAGTGGGTAGCGGAGGAAGATCACTCCACCAGGGAAGGCAAGGAGATAGGCAGGCAGCTGGCCGGGACTTGGGCCAAGGCAGAAGAACCTGCGAGTGGAGCTGAATGGGTATGTACCCGAAACTGAAGAAATATTCCCCCCGCTGCGACCAGCACATGATCATCACAGATAAAGAAAGAAACAAAAACCCCTAAGCTAGTAGAACGGCAGAGTGGGGGGGGGGGGATGTGTTGTCTAATTCAGATTTTTTTTTTTTATTCTGCACTGAGTGTCTTTGAATTTGCCCCAGCCCCTGTTCGGATCCAATCCAAGGACAAAACCAGGGACAGACTTGGTACGGGGACAGTGTCCTCAATCCGGTGACTGTCCCCATAAACCGGAGATGTCTGGTCACCCTAGCATACACAGTATACACACACAGTATACATACACACGCTGAAAAGGTACTGGAGAGGCGGGGCAGCTATAATCTTGGGATTTTTAGACCAAAAGGATGTCGGTTAGGGCAGTGGCGGCTGGTGCTCAAAATATTTGGGGGGGGGCGCAAACCAACCAAAAAAAAAATAAAAAAATTGCAGCCTCAATGTGCCCATCAAATGCAGCCACTGTACAATCAATTGTCACCACTGTGCCATGCCATCAAACGCAGCCACTGTGCCATGCTATCAAACGCAGCCACTGTGCCATCAATTGTCACCACTGTTCCATGCCATCGAAGGCAGCCACTATGCCATCAATTCCCACCACTGTGCCATGCCATCAAACGCAGCCACTGTGCCATCAATTGTCACCACTGTGCCATGCCATCAAACGCAGCTACTGTGCCCCTCAATTGTCGCCACTGTGCCAATTGTCACCACTGTGCCCTTTAATTGTCGCCACTGTGCCCATTGATGTGACTGTACCCTTTAATTGTCGCCACTGTGCCCATTGATGTGACTGTGCCCTTTAATTGTCGCCACTGTGCCCATTGATGTCACTGTGCCCTTTAATTGTCGCCACTGTGCCCATTGTCCCCACTGTGCCCATTGTCCCCACTGTGTCAATTGTCCCCACTGTGCCCATTGTCACCACTGTGCCCATTGTCGCCACTGTGCCCTGTAAAATGCCCCTTTCCCCGCCCGGCACTTACCTTTCTGGAAGTCAGCTATCCTCCTTCCACGTCCTTCGATGTCTTCTCCCGCCCTCGATGATGCTTCAGCCAATCAGGTTACCGGTAACCAGAACCGGAGAACCTGATTGGCTGAGACGCCTTTCAGTCTTATCCAAGGAACGCACCCCCTGTACGTCCCCTGGATAAGCATCCGGAAGTCTGAGGGCTGCACTTGGAAAGCCTATCAGAGCCACTGGCTCTGATAGGCACTTCCACACAGCCAACCAGCTGCGGTTATTCAGGTGGCCAGCGCCCTCTATAGACGCACCGCCCCTGGGTTAGGGACATTTTAGGGACAGATGTAATAAAACACAGATTTTTACATGCTGTCCCTGGTTTTACTGAGGCTGGTCAGTCCGCCCCTGAGCAGAATATCAAAAATACTTATCATAATGCTTTACTCAAGATATTATTTTGTCAGCTGGGCTCAGGATGGCAAACAATCCAGAGCCATGAGGTTCATACAAGCAGGCCAAAAAGCCAAAAAGGGGAAGATTTTTGTGACCTTTTACAAAAAAAAAATTTTTTGTTTGGATACATTTTAAAAATACCAATTAATACATTTTTTTGCATTACATTTAAAACCAGCAATTAGATTCCCTTTAAGTGCTGTCATATATTTTAATAACTAGTAATAATAAGTATTACCTCTGTCGCAATTTGACACAAGTTTGCTGATACACCCAATACATGACAACCTCATTAACAGGCAGAGCTGTAACAGTATAGAGCAATCAGACACTCAGGGATTACCTACAAGGACTGCAAGACCTGCAGATTATTCATCAGTCCTGTTATCTGAATAATGATAGGACCCTGTATTATGGTAGGTGAGCTGTATTATTTAAAACAATATAAATATTTATTATAATTAAGTACTGAGCAGTATTATTTATGAATAGTTTAAATTAGGAATACTTTTTTATTTTTTCTCCTGATAGGGTTTTATATTTGTAGGATTAAAAGAGAAGTAATTGTTTTAGTTTTTTTGGGGGGGAGGATATTCATACTTGGCTAGGTGAATGCAGCATCAGACTGATGCTGCATCCGTCCCCTGCCATCTCTGCACTAAGGTTCTCTCACATCCCTGCGTGGAGTGCTGCTGACTGTCAGTCAGCATCTTTCCTGCTCTGATCCTCCACGCTCATTGGAGCGCTGAGCTGTGGAGGGGCGGGGAGTGGTCGTCTCAGTGGCTTGCTAAGATGCTGAGACTGACATCAGTCAAGGTAGCTGGTGGATCCAGACTTGAGAAGTAGGGATGACGCACTGCCTCGACTGATGACAGTGACGTCAACGAAGAGCGGACTTCAGACTGCTCTCTGCTCTCTGCTGCACCTACCATCCCCTTCTCTACACTGAACAGGGGGGGCTACACTGAACAGGGGGGCTACACTGAACGAGCGTGCAACACTGAACGGGGGCGTCTGCACTGAATGGGGGGGCTACACTGAACGAGGGGCATCTACACTGAATGGGGGGCTACACTGAAGGGAGGGCTACCTTGAAGGGGTGGGGGCTATACTGAACGGGGGGTCTGTGTAACATGCACGGAGTCCAGAGGTGCAGGGTGCTGTGTAATGTAAAGGGGTCCAGAGATGCAGGGTGCTGTGTAATTTAAAGAGGTACAGGATGCTGTGTAATGTGAAGGGGTTCAGAGGTGCAGGGTGCTATGTAATGTAAAGGGGTCCAGAAGGGCAGGGTGCTGTGTAATGTAAAGGAGTCCAGATGTGCAGGGTGCTGTGTAATGTAAAGGGGTCCAGAGCTGCAGGGTGCTGTGTAATGTAAAGGAGTCCAGAAGGGCAGGGTGCTGTGTAATGTAAAGGGGTCCAGAGGTGCAGGGTGCTGTGTAATGTAAAGGGGCCCAGAGATGCAGGGGACTGCGTAGTCTAAAGGGGCCCAGAGGCGCAGGGGATTCTGTAGTGTAAAGGGGCCCAGAGATGCAGGGTGCTGTGTAATGTAAAGGGATCCAGAGGTGCATGGTGCTGTGTAATATAAAGGGGTCCAGAGATGCAAGGAGCTGTGTAATGTAAAGAGGAACAGGGGTGCAGGGTGCTATGTAATGTAAAGGGGTCCAGAGGTGCAGGGTGCTGTGTAATGTAAAGAGGTGCAGGGTGCTGTGTAATGTAAAGGGGTCCAGAGGTGCAGGGTGCTGTGTAATGTAAAGGGGTCCAGAGGTGCAGGGTGCTGTGTAATGTAAAGGGGTCCAGATGTGCAGGGTGCTGTGTAATGTAAAGAGGTGCAGGGTGCTGTGTAATGTAAAGGGGTCCAGAGGTGCAGGGTGCTGTGTAATGTAAATAGGTGCAGGGTGCTGTGTAATGTAAAGGGGTTCAGAGGTGCAGGGTGCTGTGTAATGTAAAGGGGTTCAGAGGTGCAGGGTGCTGTGTAATGTAAAGGGGTCCAGAGGTGCAGGGTGCTGTGTAATGTAAATAGGTGCAGGGTGCTGTGTAATGTAAAGGGGTTCAGAGGTGCAGGGTGCTGTGTAATGTAAAGGGGTTCAGAGGTGCAGGGTGCTGTGTAATGTAAAGGGGTCCATTTGGAAAGCAAACACCTTGAACAACTGAATATCTTTTTAGACATGTTGATGCTTCACTGCTGATATTGTTGGTGTTGATCACTGGCACAGATGTATATAGTCATACCAATCAGTGCAAATTAACCCACTAAAATAAATTATACAACAAGCGCAAATTTCACAAATGTGAAAAATGCTGTACAGCCAAACACTGTGTGTAGTGCAGCAATAAAAATACAAATACAAATACAATTAATAAACAGTCCAAAAAGTCCCGTAAAGATATAATAGCAAACACATCCAACAAACTGTGAATGTATCATGAATGATAAATAATGTAAACTATGGCCCGGATTCATATACATCGGCGCACATTTATGCCGCCGTAGCGTATCTCTTTTACGCTACGCCGACGCAACGCAAAGAGGCAATGGAATTCACAAAGCAAATGATCCCAACTCTGCACCGGCGTAGCTTATGTTTCGTAGGCGTAAGCCAGCATAAGTGGAAGTAGGTGGAAGTGGGTGGAAGTGGGTGTGATCCATGCTAATGAAGCGTGACCCCATGCAAATGATGGGCCGGGCGCCAGACAAGTACTTAAAACGAACTGCGCATGCGTTGAGACGTGGACGTATCCCCGTACGCATGCTCACAACCACGTCGGAACAACTGCCTAAGATACGCCGGATCACTGTGTACGCCGTGAACGTAACCTACACCTAGCCAGACCCACGTCGGCCCATATTCACAGCTGTCCAACGTACAATACGTAGGCTTGTGTTCCCTGGTCCATACCTTTGCATGGGTTGCGCCTCATCTATGGGGAATAACTTTACGCCGAGCGTAAAACTTACGCAAACAGCTTAAATCATGCGCCGGGCGCAAGTACGTTTGTGAATCGGCGTATCACACTCATTTGCATATTTGAATAGAAAATCAATGGGAGCGCCACATGCGTCCAGCGTAAATATGTGCTCACTCTACGCCGGCGTAGGCAAGTTACGTCGGTGGGATGAAGTCTGTTTTTAGGCGTATCTTAGTTTGTGGGTCCGGCACACAAATACGACGGCGCATATTTGTATTTCTGGAGATACGTCGGCGTAAGTGCTTTGTGAATCCGGGCCTATATCTTCCATGTATATGTGCACATAATTATGTATGGTACTTCAAAGTACCTCATGTCTACTCTCTTCATGCACAATGAGAATCCACTCTGGCGTAACGTCGCCAACCTTGACTCCTCCCCTAGACGCGTTGTGCCATGTATCATGGACTCCCCCCGCGCACGCCCTCACGCCAGCCCCAAAGATGATTTTTGAGACTTTTTTTGCCAATTTTTGGAGAAAAAAAAAGCAAACAGTGGTCAGGTGGTATACATTTTTTACATATATTTTTTATTGCCCCCATGTTGTCAGCTTCATTTTTATTGCCCCCCAGGGCAGGGTCACACATTGTAAGCCTCATTTATTACTGTCCCTAGCCCCAGTGCTCCGACTTGTCACCTGACCTGCTCCAATCAGGTACCATTTGCTCACCTACTAATCTGGGCTGTTCTGGTGTGGTGAGCGGTTGAGCGCCAGTCTTTGTTCCCTGGTCCAGGCTGGGGGGCGGCTCGGGCAATGTGCTGTGGGAGTCGGGACGGGAGGAGTCAGGAGGTGCTTCTGCCGCGGTCAGTGAAGGAGAAGTGGTGGGTGGACTGGGAAACAGCAGTGTTGCCAACCGTCCGTATTTTTATGGACAGTTCGTAAAAACGGGCAACCTCCCCCCCGTTCGTAAATGTCCTTGGTTGTGGGAATGTGCCAGTAAAAATAGCCAAGATTTGTTCAGCTTGGAACTGTGCATGGAGATTGGAGGCAGGGGGTGATGGTGGCTGCCATGGCACCGCAGGGAAGAATGGAGGCGGGGGAGATTGGGGGCAGGGGGTGTTAGTGGCAGGGAGTGATTGGAGGCAGGGGGTGTTGGTGGCACCGCAGAGGGGGATAATGGCACCGCAGAGGGTGGGGGATGGAGACAGGGGGTTGTTGGTGGCACCGAGAGGGGGATGGAGACAGGGGACAATGGAGGCAGGGGGTGATTGGAGACAATGGGCCTAGGGGAGATTGGAGGCAGAGGGAGATTATGGCACCGCAGAGGGGGGGGGGGGGTGTTGGTGGCAGAGGGGAGTGAAGGCAGGGGGTGTTGGTGGTAGAGGGGGATGGAGACAGGGGGTGATGTGACTAAAAAAATGTGCCCTTATTATATCGAAAATAACAAAAACATTTTTATTTACCTTAATATCTACCTTAAATCACATTGCTATTTGCCTAGCGTACTTGTTTGTAGCCTAAATACTGAAATTTGCACCTAAAAATGTAATTTAGTAACTTTTGTGAAATGCCAGTAAATTTTGGGTGTCGTGCCAGTAAATTTCAATCTGGTAGGTTGGCAACACTGGAGAGCAGTGCAGCACCAGGTAAAGGCCTTGCTCCTCTCGGCCTCGCACTGAGAGACTCTGTGAATGTGACGTCACTGTTTGTTAGCACCCAGTTTGGCAATTGTCTATTAGGGTAGCTGTGTGTCCTCATTTCATTCCGGGACAATGTATTGTCCCAGAATGAAGGTGCCCGGGACACAGGACACAAACGCAAATTGCGAGACAATTACCGGCAATCCGGGACACGTGGGCACCCTATCTGGAAGTGTAATACCGCTCCTATATCCGCTCACAACTGGAAATCCAATCGCCCTGCTCTTAACCACTTCCTGACGGCCGTACGACTATATACGGCCGCAGGGTGGATCAAAATTTCTGAGTCCCCGTCTTTTTACGACCTCCGCTCCTCCAAGCCACTGTGGGGCGCGCGAGCGCCGCCGGCAGCGTGCGCGTGCCCACCGCATCACTGAGATGCCGATGCGCGTGCCTTGCGGCTGCGATGTCCGCCAGGCACTCGTGATCGGCGGATACAGAGACAAGGACGTGAATCTGTGTGTGTAAACACACAGATCCATGTCCTGTCAGGGAGAGAGGAGACCGATCTGTGTCCCTTGTACATAGGGACACAGATCGGTCACCTCCCCCAGTCACCCCCCTCCCCCACAGAACACAATGCAGGGTACACATTTAACCCCTTTCTCACCACCTAGTGTTAACCCCTTCGATGCCAGTCACATTTATAGAGTAATTAGTGCATTTTTATAGCACTGATCGCTGTATAAATGTGAATGGCGCCAAAATTGTGTAAAAAGTATCCGATGTGTCCGCCATAATGTCGCAGTCCCAATAAAAATCGCAGATCGCCGCCATTACTAGTAAAAAAAAAAAAAAAAATAATAATAATTCTGTCCCCTATTTTGTAGGCGCTATAACTTTTGCGCAAACCAGTCGCTTATTGCGATTTTTTTTTTTACCAAAAATATGTAGAAGAATACGTATCGGGCTAAACTGAGAAAAAAAGTGTTTTTTTTTTTTTTTTTAAATTGGGCTATTTATTATAGCAACAAGTAAATTTTTTAATTTTTTTTTCTAAATTTCGCTCTATTTTTGTTTATAGCGCAAAAAATAAAAAAAAAGAGGTGATCAAATACCACCAAAATAAAGCTCTATTTGTGGGAAAAAAAGGACGCCAATTTTGTTTGGGAGCCACGTCGCACGACTGCGCAATTGTCAGTTAAAGCGACACAGTGCCAGAAGCTGACATTTCACCTGGGCAGGAGGGGGGTATATGTGCCCAGTAAGGAAGTGGTTAAACTGGGAATGCAATAAAAAAATACCAATATAATAATAAAATATACCAAAATAGAAGCCTATAAAGGCAGAGCTGTGGATACTGTCAATATCAAAGCGAACAAAAAACTTTTTTTTTTTACTTTTTATTGGGCCCCTTTCAGACGTGCGGATGAAAAAGGGACATACATTGGTCCCAATGTTATTTGCGGGTATCAGCGGATAAACATCTGCTGACACCCGTAATAACCTGCCTCCGCAAACATCCAATTTTGCAGACGGAAGAATGTCCTATTTTTTCTTCCGTCTACAGAGCGGATCGGATGAACAGGGACACACGGTCTGTCTTCATCCGATTCCCCCATAGGGGAGAGCGGAGAAAAGACAGGGCGGTCCCTGCACAGTGTAAGAAGACCGCCCTGACGTCCGACGGCTCAGCGAGGATTTACGCAGCGATCCCCACTGAGCAAACGGACACATGGAGGCGGATCATTACTGATCCGCTACGTGTTAAAGGGCCCTTAATTGTATTTGTATTTTTATTGCTGCGCTACACTGATTTGTTTTTGAATATTCATTCATTAGAGGTGTTATGGAATCGATTTTTACAGTGTTTGGCTGTGCAACATGTTTCACATTTGTTGCTCTTAATGTATAATTTATTTTAGTGGGTTAATTTGCGCTATATATACATTTATTCATGTGTTTCACTTCTAATTAGGAGCAATTAAGTTATTAATTTAGATGAAGTCTTTACAAGTAACATTAACACCGAAGGTGCGGGTGATATTAATCACACAGTTAAGAAATGAAGCCATGTCTTTGAGAGAAAAACTTGAGCATGGTGGGATATAGTTACTTTTGATAGGTACATTGGTACCAATATGGTCCCACGTAGATTGAGGTGGGATGTCCCATCGAATGATGGACTGCATGAATATGGGTGCAATGAGCTACACTTAAAACGTATAAGAGCTGATGTTCAAAAAACATGTAGGAAAACCAGGAAGGAGGTTCTTGAGCAGTGGTGGTGCATGGGCGCTGCCCCCTCTCTCCTGCCACCGCCTCTATCACCAATAGATAGATTCATGAATTGCATGAATCTATCTATACATTGTGAACAAACATACAAGTATATGTTGTGAAAAACTAATTAAGAATTAATCACTTGTCATATGATCAATTAACACTCAAAGAAAATGTCCATAAATTGATAGATGATCAGATCACATGACGTTTAGCGGTGCGGGACCGCCGTCTTTGTTGATCACGGGGGGTGCGCCAGCACGTTCCGGGTGTCACGTACCTGGTTATGGAGCCCAATGTGCAGGGAGCGGCCTCTCGTAAACCTCTGACTCAGGAACCCCTGGTAGAGCAGACAGGGGGTACGGAGTCTGGAGGGACACAAGCGCCTGGTGGAAAGCTGGAGATGAACCGGAAGAGGAAGTGAACAGGTGTTGACGAGGTCCTAGCAGAAATCCAGCAAACACAGGAACGGTGTTGTAGCGCTTGTGAATAGGAGCCAAGGGATTGTCAGACACTGGATCAGGCACCAATCAGGAGACGGAGACAGGTCCGAGGGTTGGATCAGGTTCAGACCGGGTCGGTGAATCAGGTAAGCAGACAGTAAGGCGGGTTTAAGCAGAGTCGGTAGTCGGATCAGGCCGGGGTCAGAGGCAGGCTGCAGGCAGAGAAGGGTCAACGGAAGCCGGGTCAGGTATTCGGTAATCAGGCAGACAGGTAACAGGTTCAGATTCAGTCAGGGATTGCTGCAGACTGGTCAGCAAGATACAGTGGGATCAGATGGTTTAAATAGCAGTTCTTGGCGCCGAAATGACGTCAGCGCGCGCGCGCGCTCCCGCCGCGCGCGCCGCGTGCACGCTCGCGCAGCGCACATCACGCGCGTGCAACCGCGCGCCCCCGCGCATGCGCTGAAACAGACTTTTCCTGGCGCTGTCAGTATTGGTAAGATTCCTGTATCTCTTATCATGACATTGCCCCCCCCTACGGGCAGCCTCCGGATGCCCAACTGGGCCAACCTACTTGGGTGTGCCCTTTTATAGGCCCGGACCAGTCTCTGAGCGTGAATGTTGGCCTCTGGTTCCCAGGAGTTTTCTTCTGGGCCGTAGCCTTTCCATTTCACCAGGTATTGAACCTGGTTACGTCTCTTCCGACAATCCAGGATGGATTCCACCTCGAACTCCTCCTCGCCGTCGATAAGTACCGGTGTGGGCGGACCAGCATTCCGGTTGGGAAAAGGATCCGGGACTGTGGGTTTGAGCAGTGCCACATGAAAGACTGGATGAATCCTAAAAGAAGCAGGTAATTTCAATTCGTAGGCCACTTCATTAACCCTTCTGAGTACCTGGAAGGGACCAACAAACTTAGGGCCAAGTTTCTTGGTTGGGCAAGCTAGTTTTAAGTTCAAGGTGGATAAATAAACTTGGTCCCCTGGTACCAGATTAAGTTGTCCTCTCCTCTTTCTGTCAAAAACCTCCTTATTATACTCCTGGGTTCTTGCCATTGTTTCCTGGAGTATTTTGTTATTGGTGGAAAAAAAATCCAAGGTCTCCTGAACAGCTGGTACTGAGCATTCTGGAATATGGTTGGATAAGAACAGAGGATGAAAGCCGTAGTTGGCAAAGAATGGGGACTGTTGGGTAGCTGAATGGATTGAGTTGTTGTAGGCAAACTCTGCAAGGGGCAACAGAGAAGCCCAATCATCCTGTGAAAAACTGGAGAAACAGCGCAGGTATTGCTCGAGCGTCTGGTTGGTGCGCTCGGTCTGGCCGTTGGTCTGTAGGTGGTACGCAGATGAAAAGGAAAGTTCAATCTTCAGCGCCCCACATAACGCTTTCCAGAACCTCGAGGTGAATTGCACCCCACGGTCAGATACAATATTAGCAGGTATACCATGGAGTCTCACTACTTCTTTAATAAACATTTTTGCTGTTTCGGCAGCAGAAGGTGTCCCTACCATCGGTAGGAAGTGCGCCATTTTTGAAAGTCTGTCCACTACTACAAAGATGGTAGTAAAGTTTTCAGAAGGAGGTAACTCAACAATAAAATCAATTGAAATCATTCTCCAAGGTTTCTCTGGAACAGGCAGTGGTTTAAGTAACCCCCACGCTTTGGTTCTGCTACTCTTGTGTTGGATACAGGTGGCACAGGATTCCACATAGCTTTTGCAATCTTGTAATAATTGAGGCCACCAGAAGGTACGCTGGATGAGTTCAGTTGTCTTGTGGATTCCGAAATGTCCGGCTAGCTCGTGGTCATGGCAGGACTTGAGAATTGTCAATCGTAGTTGTTGAGGCACAAAAATCTTGTTTTTGTTCCATAGCATGCCGTCTCTTAACTGCAGAGTAAGGTCTGGAGGTGAGGGAATTGATGAAGAGGCCTGCTTAATTTGAGACAGAAGATCTCCCTGTAACATAAGAAAATTGCCAGGGGCGAGGATGGTGTCCGGGGAGGAAGGAGCTTCAGGCCCATTGAACATCCGGGATAGCGCGTCGGGTTTAGTGTTTTTTGATCCGGGTCTGTAGGTTATATGGAAGGAAAACCAAGTGAAGAACAATGCCCACCTGGCCTGCCGTGGCCTCAGTCTCTTAGCAACCTTTAAGTATTCTAAGTTCTTGTGATCTGTATAGATCAAGATGGGGTGAGCTGCACCCTCCAGGAGATAACGCCATTCCTCGAGAGCTGCCTTGATTGCTAAAAGTTCCCTGTCCCCAACGTCATAATTTCTTTCAGCTTCGGAGAGTTTGCGGGAGAAGAACGCAACTGGATGCAGAAGGGATTTGGGTCCTTGTCTCTGGGAAAGCACTGCTCCGACCGCCACCTCGGAGGCGTCCACTTCCAGGATAAAAGGTAGAACTGGATCAGGATGTTTTAGGATGGATGCTGAAATGAAAAGGTTTTTCAGGGTAGAAAAAGCCGCTTGAGCCTCTGGGGACCACTGGAACCGGATGCCCTGTTTGGTCAGACCTGTGATGGGAGCAATTATGGAAGAGAAGTTTTTGATAAATTTTCGATAAAAATTTGCAAATCCCACGAAGCGCTGGACTGATTTCTTATCGGTGGGAGCGGGCCAATCTGTAATGGCGGTAACCTTCTGAGGGTCCATCTTAACACCGTCTATTGAAATGATGAGACCTAGGAACTGGATGCGCTCTTTTTCAAACTCACATTTCTCCGCTTTAGCATACAGACTGTGTTGACGGAGCCGGGCTAGGACCTTTTGGACATGTCTTTGATGATCTGACAGGGAGGAAGAGAAGATCAGGATGTCATCTAGGTAAACAATAACGAATAAATCAAGATAGTCTCTGAAAATGTCATTTACAAAATGCTGGAATGTGGCTGGGGCATTGCAAAGGCCGAAGGGCATCACCAGGTATTCAAAATGCCCAAAACGAGTGCGAAATGCGGTTTTCCACTCGTCGCCATCCCTTATGCGGACGAGGTTGTAAGCCCCACGGAGGTCAAGTTTAGTAAAGATGGTAGCTGCTCCAAGTCTTTGAAATAGTTCAGGAACAAGAGGGAGCGGATACCTGTTCTTAATCGTGATTTTATTTAAGTCCCTGTAGTCTACGCAGGGGCGTAGAGAGTGATCCTTCTTTTCCACAAAGAATATACCGGCCCCCGCAGGGGATGTGGAAGGGCGGATGAACCCCTTCTCGAGATTCTCATCAATATAAGACTTGAGAGTGACCAACTCTAGCCCAGTCAAAGGAAATATTCTTCCAAACGGGATTTCTGCTCCAGGTAAAAGTTCAATAGGACAGTCGTAGGACCGGTGTGGAGGTAACGTTTCTGCTCCTCTTTTGCTGAACACATCTAAGAAACTATGATAGGCTTCTGGGATTAATTGACGGTTCTCCTCTTCGGATTCTAAACACATCAGAGAAGGAGGGGAACTGACAGGTTTCTGAAGGCAGTGTTGTCGACAGTAAGAGGAAGAAAAGTGGATTGTTCCAGATTCCCAGTCAATCTGGGGATTATGGGCTTTCAGCCAAGGCATACCCAGAATGACCGGAAACATTGGGGATTCAATAATGTCCAGACAGAGTAGTTCCCGGTGGTCCTTGGAGGTGAGTGCGTATAGGGGGATTGTCTCTTGGGTAACAGGGCCGGATTTGATAGCCGATCCGTCGGCTAAATGGACGGTAAGTTTCTGGTGTCGTGGTCGTAGGGGGACTCCATGTCGAAAGGCAAAGGAGGCGTCCATAAAACCGCTGCAAGCACCAGAGTCAATAATTGCGGGGACTTGGAGGTTCCTTCCTGGAAGCTGTAGAGAGATTGAAACAGCCAGGTGAGTATTATTGTTACGTAAGACAGAGAAGAGAGCCGGTGAGGGGACTGAACACTTACGGAACTTGATGGGGCAGGTGTTTACATAGTGCCCGGATCCTCCACAGTACATGCAAAGGTTATTGGATCGACGCCTTTGACGCTCCTCCGGAGTCAGGGATGGCCGAAGTAGGCCTATTTGCATTGGTTCTGGATGATCGATGGGGTTTGGTCTGGGACCTGAAGGAGGCAGATGCGGTGGGCCAGATACACGTGGCATCATCCATATGGGACGTGTGGGGCCGGATGTGCGTTCAGCATGCCGCTCCCTCAACCGTCTGTCGATCTGAACAGAGAGGAGGATGAGGGCTTCAAGTGTTGCGGGGATGCCCACTTGGGCTAATTTGTCTTTTAGAGATTCTGAAAGTCCCATACGAAATTGGTGACGCAGGGCAGCATCATTCCAGTTGGTATCGGAACTCCACTGCCTGAATTCAGCTACATATTCCTCCACTGCTCTGCGTCCCTGCTGTAAGGCACATAATGCTGCTTCAGCGGTAGCTGCTAGTTGGGAATCCTCATAGATAAGGTCCATGGCTTGGAAGAAAGTGCTGAGTAGGTTAAGACTTTCTTCCTTGCGTTCTAGAAGACGATGCGCCCAGGTCTGAGGTTCGCCAGACAATAACGAGATAACAAATCCTACTTTTGTGGCCTCAAGTGAAAAGGTCCTGGGTTGTAAAGCAAAGAAAAGTTCACAGGCGTTGCGGAAAGCTCTATATTTGCTGCGATCTCCAGAAAATCTCTCCGGGGTGGGAACTCTGGGTTCCGGTGGTAGCATCACTACAGAAGGGGCAGCTGCGGTTCCAGACGCTGCAGGTGCTGTTGTGGCCAGAGTTTGGACACGTCCTTCCAGGCGGGTATATCCTTCTTGTAAAGTCCGTACGGCCGCGGTGAGGCCATCTAGATGGCGGCATAAGTCCTCCATGGGAGACGCCCCCTGCGTGGGCTCGGACATGGCTGACCAGTACTGTCACGTACCTGGTTATGGAGCCCAATGTGCAGGGAGCGGCCTCTCGTAAACCTCTGACTCAGGAACCCCTGGTAGAGCAGACAGGGGGTACGGAGTCTGGAGGGACACAAGCGCCTGGTGGAAAGCTGGAGATGAACCGGAAGAGGAAGTGAACAGGTGTTGACGAGGTCCTAGCAGAAATCCAGCAAACACAGGAACGGTGTTGTAGCGCTTGTGAATAGGAGCCAAGGGATTGTCAGACACTGGATCAGGCACCAATCAGGAGACGGAGACAGGTCCGAGGGTTGGATCAGGTTCAGACCGGGTCGGTGAATCAGGTAAGCAGACAGTAAGGCGGGTTTAAGCAGAGTCGGTAGTCGGATCAGGCCTGGGTCAGAGGCAGGCTGCAGGCAGAGAAGGGTCAACGGAAGCCGGGTCAGGTATTCGGTAATCAGGCAGACAGGTAACAGGTTCAGATTCAGTCAGGGATTGCTGCAGACTGGTCAGCAAGATACAGTGGGATCAGATGGTTTAAATAGCAGTTCTTGGCGCCGAAATGACGTCAGCGCGCGCGCGCTCCCGCCGCGCGCGCCGCGTGCACGCTCGCGCCACGCACATCACGCTCGCGCCGCGCACATCACGCGCGCGCACCCGCGCGCCCCCCGCGCATGCGCTGAAACAGACTTCTCCTGGCGCTGTCAGTATTGGTAAGATTCCTGTATCTCTTATCATGACACCGGGTATGATTGGATATCCAGAGCGAGGCTTGGCTCTTAGGCCCCGTACACACGACCGGTTTCCTGGGCAGAATTCAGCAAGAAACTCGATGGGAGACGTATTCTGCAGAGGAAACCGGTCGTGTGTACACTTTTCGCCGAGAAACCCGTCGAGGAACTCGTCGAGCCAAAAAGAGAGCACGTTCTCTATTTCCTCGACGGGCAATGGGAAAATTTGGCTCGACAAGTTTTTTGACAGCCGAACAAGGAACTCGACGGGGAAAATAATGCGTTTCGCCCGTCGAGTTTCTCGGTCGTGTGTACGCGGCCTTACAGACACGTGTCACGCGCAGACGTCAGATGTTTTTGCGTTCCGCTGGGGTGAGGACTTTCCCTTGCGATGACGTGTGCACGTCTGGACCGCAAAGGTCGTGGGACCTGGACGTCCACTATGGGGTTGGATGCAATCCAATAGATGTGGTGTCCTTTAGTTCTTATTTTCACAATTTTATGCTGCTCTCACATTAAGGCGCTCTTACTTCTATTTATAGAGTACCGACAGAGGTTGAGATGTACAACGAGGCTCGGTTCTTGGGCTTTGGTTTGCACGCGCATGCGCACTAGTTATCTGGATGATTCCAGACGAGGCTTGGTTTTTTCGCGCATGCGCGCACACGCCGGAACCGTGATTGCTTCACATATGGGTTAGTATTCAGGGGGGTGATGCGGTGTGCCGCCCATGCCCCTTGAAGAAGTGATCTTTCGCAAAACTGGTTGGGCGGAACGTGCGGTACATCGGCATCACCCCCCTTTGACTGCTTGGTTTCCCTGTTGGACGGGTAGTCTGTTTCCGGCCGGGACATCAGACTGAAAGGCTCTATAACCACTGACAATATGTGAGTGTTTTTTTTGTCTTATTCAAATAAAGTTTTTTTTTAATAATGGTTTTACACTATCGAGGCCCCCTATGTTTTCTTTATTCTATGAAATACGATTATCCACGTTTTTGAATTATTGGAATGAGGTGACGATTGCTATCAAACTGTGTTCATCCAGCTTGCAGCTCCGCTAATCCTTAAACCTACACGCTACCTGGGGTCCCCTATAATCAAGGGACCGCTGGGAATCTGGTAAGCAGATTCATATGCTCTGGTGGTGGAGGATTCTATCTATTTGATTGTCACTCCGATCTGGTGTTTTTCATCTGATTGTCCAAGTGTGGACTCCTTTTTCTTCACTGGTGAAGGACTAAGCCACTTTGTTCAAATTGTGATCTGATCATCTATCAATTTAATGATTTAAGTGATTAATTCTGAATTCGTTTTCACAACATATACTTGTATGTTTATTCACAATTGTTTAGCGCAACTTGTTTTTTCCCCATATGTTTATCACTGTTTAATGTTACACAGTTCAGCTTTACACATTGGCTTTGAGGCGCCGTACACACGGCAGAGAACCTCGACGGGCAGAACACATCGTTCCGCCCGTCGAGGTTCTCTCCCGGCCGTCGAATTCGGCGACCCGCCCGTCGGGAATGGCAACCAGCCATTCTTCCAGGCGGGCCGTCGAGGAAATAGAGAACATGCTCTCTATTTCGGCTCGACGGGCTTCCCGACGGGAAGCTCGCTGAGACCGTACACACGGCCGAGGTCCTCGCTGGAATGTGCATTCCAGCGAGGTTCTCGCTGATTTTCAGCGAGAACCTCGGCCGTGTGTACGGCGCCTAAGTGCCATTACTTATTTTACCTGTTTTGTCACGGGTTTATTTGAATCTATTAGCGCAGTTATTTCCTTCACAATTTTTTTATGAATCTATCTATGGCTGCCGCTGCCATCCCCTATTCAGGTGCCAGGCCCCTGATGGAAACAGTGGCGGGGTTTGATGGCACAGTGGCTGCATTAGATGGGCACAGTGGTCGGGTTTGATGGCACAGTGGCTGCATTAAATGGGCACAGTGGCGGCAATTGATGAGCAATGTGGCTGCATTTGATGACACAGTGGCTGCATTCGATAGCACAGTGGCTGCGTTTGATGGGCACAGTGGCTGAATTTGATGACACAGAGGCTGTGTTTGATGGGCACAGTGGCTGCGTTTGATGGGCACATTGGCGGTAATTGATGGGCACAGTGGCTACATTTGATGGCACAGTGGCTGCGTTTGATGGGCACAGTGGCTGCGTTTGATGGGCACAGTGGCTGCGTTTGATGGGCACAGTGGCTGCCTTTGATGGGCACAGTGGCTGCCTTTGATGGGCACAGTGGGTGAATTTGATGGGAACAGTGGGAGCATTTGATGGCACGGGGGGAGCATTTGATGGACATAGTGGCAGTGTTTTGGGACAGTGGCTGCGTTTGATGGCACAGTGGCTGCATTAGATGGGCACAGTGGTGGGGTTTGATGGCACAGTGGCTGCATTAAATGGGCACAGTGGCGGCAATTGATGGGCAATGTGGCTGCATTTGATGACACAGTGGCTGCATTCGATAGCACAGCGGCTGCGTTTGATGGGCACAGTGGCTGAATTTGATGACACAGAGGCCGCGTTTGATGGGCACAGTGGCTGCGTTTGATGGGCACATTGGCGGTAATTGATGGGCACAGTGGCTACATTTGATGGCACAGTGGCTGCGTTTGATGGGCACAGTGGCTGCGTTTGATGGGCACAGTGGCTGCCTTTGATGGCCACAGTGGCTGCCTTTGATGGACACAGTGGGTGAATTTGATGGGAACAGTGGGAGCATTTGATGGCACGGGGGGAGCATTTGATGGACATGGTGGCAGTGTTTTGGGACAGTGGCTGCGTTTGATGGAACAGTGGCTGCATTTGATGGGCACAGTGGCAGAAATTGATGGACGTTTGATAGCACACTGAGGCTTGGTTTGGTTATTCCTCTCTCTTTTCGCCAGGGTCTGACTCAGCTTTCCCTGAGATTTTAATATGTATGCCAGTCAGCAGGTAGTTAAAGAAATCTCACCAAAACAGGTAACACAAGTTTCAATGTAAATGGTGTCTAAATTGGTGTAATTTAGCACCATCATCTTGGCACTTTCATGTTTATTTTGGCCATGTTGCACATACTCAAACATCATAAATATTTTTAATACAGTCATGTTCAGTCTAATTAACCACTTCCCGATCGCCGCACGCTGATGTACGTTGGCAGAATGGCATGGGCTAGCAAATTGGCGTACAGGTACGTCATGGGCTGGCAAATTGGCGTACAGGTACGTCGCTGCCTCCCAGCGTGGCATTGGTATCACTTCAGGAACGATCCTTGATGAGGGGGCAGCCATCGATTCGTGGCCACCCCCTCACGATCACTCAAGGCGAATTAGATGGTTCCCCTGCCTGTAAACTGTAAACACAGGCAGGTATGGCTGCATTTGATGACACAGTGGCTGCATTCGATAGCACAGTGGCTGCGTTTGATGGGCACAGTCGCTGAATTTGATGACACAGAGGCTGCATTTGATGGGCACAGTGGCTGCGTTTGATGGGCACAGTGGCGGCAATTGATGGGCACAGTGGCTACATTTGATGGCACAGTAGCTGCGTTTGATGGGCACAGTGGCTGCGTTTGATGGGCACAGTGGCTGCGTTTGATGGGGACAGTGGCTGCCTTTGATGGGCACAGTGGGTGCATTTGATGGCACGGTGGGAGCATTTGATAAGCACAGTGGGAGCATTTGATGGACATAGTGGCAGTGTTTTGGCACAGTGGCTGCGTTTAATGGGCACAGTGGCTGCGTTTGATGGGCATAGTGGTGGTGTTTTATGGGCATAGTGGTGGCGTTTGATGGGCATAGTGGTGGTGTTTGATGGCACAGTGGCTGTGTTTGATAAGCACAGTGGCAGAAATTGATAGACACAGTGGCTGCGTTTGATGGCACAGTGGCGGCAATTGATGGGCACAGTGGCTGCGTTTGATGGCACAGTGGCTGCGTTTGATGGGCACAGTGGCAGAAATTGTTGGGCACAGTGGCTGTGTTTGATGGCACAGTTGCTGCGTTTGATGGGCACAGTGGCAGAAATTGATGGGCACAGTGGCTGCGTTTGATGGCACAGTAGCTGCGTTTGATGGCACAGTGGCTGCATTTGATGGATGCAATGGCGGCAATTATTGGCACGGTGGCTGCGTTTGATGGACACAGTGGTGGCAATTGATGTGCACAGTGGCTGCATTTGATGGCACAGTGGCTGCGTTTGATGGGCCCAGTGGTGGCAATTGATGGGCACAGTGGCTACGTTTGATGGCACGGTGGCTACGTTTGATGGCACAGTGGCTTCGTTTGATGGAACAGTGGCTGCATTTGATGGAACAGTGGCTGCATTTGATGGGCACAGTGGGAGCATTTGATGGCACGGTGGGAGCATTTGACGGACATAGTGGCAGTGTTTTGGCACAGTGGCTGCGTTTAATGGACACAATGGCTGCGTTTGATGGGCATAGTGGTGGCATTTGATGGGCATAGTGGTGGTGTTTGATGGCACAGTTGCTGCGTTTGATGGGCACAGTGGCAGAAATTGATGGGCACAGTGGCTGCGTTTAATGGCACAGTAGCTGCGTTTGATGGCACAGTGGCTGCATTTGATGGATGCAATGGCGGCAATTATTGGCACGGTGGCTGCGTTTGATGGGCACAGTGGTGGCAATTGATGTGCACAGTGGCTGCATTTGATGGCACAGTGGCTGCGTTTGATGGGCACAGTGGTGGCAATTGATGGGCACAGTGGCTACGTTTGATGGCACGGTGGCTACGTTTGATGGCACAGTGGCTTCGTTTGATGGAACAGTGGCTGCATTTGATGGAACAGTGGCTGCGTTTGATGGGCACAGTGGGAGCATTTGATGGCACGGTGGGAGCATTTGACGGACATAGTGGCAGTGTTTTGGAACAGTGGCTGCGCTTAATGGACACAATGGCTGCGTTTGATGGGCATAGTGGTGGCATTTGATGGGCATAGTGGTGGTGTTTGATGGCACAGTGGCTGTGTTTGATAAGCACAGTGGCAGAAATTGATAGGCACAGTGGCTGTGTTTGATGGCACAGTGGCGGCAATTGATGGGAACAGTGGCTGCCTTTGATGGCACAGTGGCTGCTTTTGATGGACACAGTGGCATAAATTGATGGGCACAGTGGCTGTGTTTGATGGCACAGTAGCTGCATTTTATGGGCACAGTAGCAGAAATTGATGGGCACAGTGGCTGCGTTTGATGGCACAGTAGCTGTGTTTGATGGCATAGTGGCTGCATTTGATGGACACAATGGCGGAAATTATTGGCATAGTGGCTGCGTTTGATGGGCACAGTGGTGGCAATTGATGGGCAAAGTGGCTGTGTTTGATGGCACAGTGGCTACGTTTGATGGCACAGTGGCTGTGTTTTATGGGCACAGTGGCTGGGTTCTATGGACACAGTGGTGGCAATTGATGTGCACAGTGGCTGCGTTTGATGGAACAGTGGCTGCATTTGATGGGCACAGTGGCAGATATTGATGGGCGTTTGATAGCACACTGAGGCTGCAAATGGTGCTTTTTTTTCTGAATTCTTCAATTTGTTTGCTCCCCCCCCAAATATTTCGAGCACCAGCCGCCACTGTTCTTGAGAAAGGGTGTTTTTACATCCTCAAACAATTGGTTTGGTTATTCCTCTCTCTTTTCGCCAGGGTCTGACTCAGCTTTCCCTGAGATTTTTATATGTATGCCAGTCAGCAGGTAATTAAAGAAATCTCACCAAAACAGGTTACACAAGTTTCAATGTAAATGGTGTCTAAATTGGTGTAATTTAGCACCATCATCTTGGCACTTTCATGTTTATTTTGGCCATGTTGCACATACTCAAACATCATAAACATTTTTAATACAGTCATGTTCAGTCTAATTAACCACTTCCCGACCGCCGCACGCTGATGTACGTTGGCAGAATGGCATGGGCTGACAAATTGGCGTACAGGTACGTCATGGGCTGGCAAATTGGCGTACAGGTACGTCGCTGCCTCCCAGCGTGGCGCTGGTATCACTTCAGGAACGATCAGGGCCGGCGCTACCACTAGGCGAATCAGGCAGCCACCTAGAGCGCACTGCCGCCTGGAGCGCAGCCACGGCCACTGGTTCCCCCACAGTAGTAGTTGTCACCGCTGCGCAGTCCTGTGGACGGAAAGGAGGCGCTGTGAGCTTGTCACAACCTCGAGCATCCAGTCAGTGGGTGGATCCATGTGCTCCCTCTCCCCCGGCTCCTCCCAGGCTCCCCTTCTCCCGCTCTGCGGATCTCCTACCATGTGCTGTGCAGAGCGCAGATCATGACTGCTGCCGCCGCCGCCGAGCAGCTCCTTGACCTTCTCTCCTCCTGGATGGGCTGGACGGCCGTAGTGTGGAAGACCTGTCACCTGCCAGAACTGCGATCATCAGAGAGGTACTGTGATGACAGTCCGCGGCGCTGCCTGACATCCTGTGACGTCACTGCCTGATCGAGGGTGCCCCGAACATCCCTGCTGACCACACACACAGACCTCCTGTCATCATCATGCTCCTCGTCATTCCCCTGTTCCTGGCATTCCACCATCCCACCTCCAAGGCCTGTCATACATTTTATCACCTCCCTGTCACTTCCTACCACCCTCCCCTGTCATCTCCATCCTCCCTGTCATCTCCCTACCACCCACCCCTGTCATCTCCATCCTCCCTGTCACCTCCATCCTCCCTGTCATCTCCATCCTCCCTGTCATCTCCATCCTCCCTGTCACCTCCCTACCACCCACCCCTGTCATCTCCATCCTCCCTGTTATCTCCCTACCACCCACCCCTGTCATCTCCATCCTCCCGGTCATCTCCCTACCACCTCCCTACCACTTACCAGGGTAAATTTTTCTCTTCACAACACAGACAGAAGGACATTCGTCCTTCCAGTGAAATCACAAATAAAGGGACTTTTTTTATTTCAGCGACACCAAGGAGGGACATTCTTTTTTTTTGGGGGGGGCGCACATAACTGGTCTTGCCTAGGGCGCCAAATTGCCTAGCACCGGCCCTGGGAACGATCCGTGATGAGGGGGCGGCCATCGATTCGTGGCGAATGAGATGCTTCCCCTGCTTGTGAACTGTAAACACAGGCAGGAGGAAGTGACGTCACTCTCCCCGAGGCGGTCTTTTTGACCAGAGCTCAAGGAGAGAAGACATCTCATAGTAAGTGCACCAACACTACACTGACACAAGGACACATAGGCACACTTTCAACCCCCAGTCACCCCCAGATCACCCCCTGCACCCCCAGTCACAGTGTCACCGTTTGCAGTGTTTTTTTTTTACTCACCACTGCATGCAGTGTCATTTGTGACAGTAAAAAGTGTCAGAGCAGTTAGCTTTAGGCCCCTTTAGGTCCAGGGTAGTCCCACTACCCCCCCCCCCAATAAAGGTTTAATCCCTTGATCACTCCCCAGGTAACCCTTTCACCCCCTTTCGCCAGTATCACTAACCAATCTTTTTTCTGATCGCTGTATTAGTGTCGCTGGTGCTGCTAGGTAGCCAGTTATTTTTTTATGTTCACCGCCAGGTTTTTATAGTGTCAGGTACCCCCATATATTGCCTAATAAAGGTTTTAACCCCCCGATTGCCTCTAGAGTTAATCCTTTCACCAGTGATCACCGTATACGTGTTACGGGTGACGCTGGTTAGTTAGTTTGCTTTTTATAGCGTCAGGGCACCCGCCATTTATTACCTAATAAAGGTTTAACCCCCTGATCGCCCGTCGGGTGATATCAATTAGGTTTTAGCGCCAGTCAGGGTCTGCATCGCCCCAGGCAGTGTCAGGTTAGTGCCAGTATCGCTAACACCCGCGCACGCAGCATACACCCCCCTTAGTGGTATAGTATCTGAACAGATCAATATCTGATCTGATCAGATCTATACTAGCAATCCCATCTTAGGCTGGGGGCGAGAGCAAGCTTAAAGTGTAATAATTTGCTCCCTGTGTAGTGGAGGGATAATAAGAATGTTTTCGTTCTTACCTCCCTTCACGCAGACACGACAGTCCAAATTCGTACGGCGACTGGTGTTGTGGAGAAAAAAGAAAACAAAAGAAATAAAAAAGGGAGGGGTAGGGGGTGGGGTAGAAGGAACTCTCCTATTATTAAAAGAGGGATAATTAGAATCTTCTTTTTTTCTTTTTTTTTCTTCCTTTTCCTTTTTTCTTTCAATCAGATAATTAATCCAGGGTTCCCACACTGAATTAAACCAGTCTAGTTTATCTTCCTTCAGGGCATATATATATACGTTTGGTGAATGTTTTGAACGCTTCCACACACTAGTGCAGTATTAGCATAGGGTACAGCATTTCACAGAATAGGAAACAGGGTCTCCCAAAATGCCATCGCATTTTGAGAAACCCCAACCTGGAACCGAACAGTTGAACAGTTACAGTTACAAAAAAAAAGTGTTAAAAAAGTAAAAAAAAAAAAATATATATATATATATATATATATATATATATATATATATAAATTAGTTGTTGTTTTATTGTTCTCTCTCTCTATTGTTCTGTGTTTTTTTTTACTGTCTATCCTGCAATGTTTTATTGTTGTTATGTTTTATCATGCTTGCTTTTCAGGTACGTATTTTTTTTTTTATACTTTTCTGTTCACTGTGTTATATTGTTAGCCATTTTTTTGTTTTCAGGTATGCCATTCAGCTGCTGCGCGGATTTATTTATCGTGACAGCAACAGCGTTTGCTCCCACGATACATAAAGCCGTGACTCCAACGCTGTAGGAGGTGATTTTACCACCACAGTAAAAAAAGAGCATATATGCCGAAGCATGGGGTGTGCAGGGGCGGGGGAGCGATCTGCTCCTAATGCGGCGTACATGCGGTCAAAATTCCGATGGAGGCTTGCCCGTAAAAAAGTCGACCGTGTGTACGCAGCATAACTTTTGTGGGAGGATGCCCCCATGCTTCAGGATATATAAATGGTGCATGTATGCCCATCATTAGACCTAGATCTCAGTAATCTAAATACATGGCCTGCCCTTGAACTAACTCTACTTCCAAGAGAGAATGCCCTGTAATCTTTGGAATCTTTAGATCCTAAAAATAATACCCTTCTTCTTTTCAACCTCCAGAAGACTCTTGCTTTGTGCAAGATGAAGCTCTCTCTACAATCGGTTGTAATAGCGGCAGTAGTTACCGCCATATCCTTCTTCGCATTCAATAGGTTAAAAATGCAGGTAATATACACCATGTTCATGTGCACATTACATAATAAAGAGAGATTTTTTTTTTAATGTTGACCTAGACCAGGGGTGTCAAACTCAATTTCATTGTGGGCCGCATCGGCAACATGGTTGTCCTCAAAGGGTCAGTTCTATCTGTAGAACTGGATGTCCAGAGCACCACACACCCCCTTAGACCAGATGTAAAAAGCCCCCACCATCATAAGTCAAGAATCCCCCACCCTCTCTTACATCACAGTTCACCCCCCTTACCTTGTGCTGCTGCCAGGAAGAAGCTGGGGGTGGAGCTGAGAAGCAAAAAGTACAGGGTCTGGCAGAAGACCAGTTGGAGAGTTTGAGCCAGGTAAATGGGGAGACCGGGAGAGGGCAGAGACCAGGGGGTGCTGCAGCTAGATCTGTAGGAGGCACAGGATCAATAGAAGGAGTTCTGGCCTCTTCTCTGCTGCCAACTGCTGAGATGGGGGCAGACATGAGCCTCTCTGCAGCTGCACAGAGAATGGCAGGATCTGGCGGAGGAGATCTGTCCTCCTCCCTGCTGCCGACTGGTGAGACAAAGTGGGGGCAGGAACAAGGAGGTTGTTACAGCTGCAAGACTGGTGCGAGGGTAAGATGAAATGGCCCGGAGGGCCGGATTCTACCCGCGGGATTTGTGTTTGACACTTGTGACCTAGACCAAAACAAGCAATTAACCCTTGCAGTGCAAGAACAGTCTCACAGCAAAGGGGTAATTTTTTGCCAGGAGTTGGGGTTTAAAGGAGTACAACAGGAAAAGTGCAGCCGCAAGTCAGGCCCCGTACACACGACCGAGTTTCTCGGCAGAATCCAGCGAGAACCTCGATGGGAGACGTATTCTGCCGAGAAAACCGGTCGTGTGTACACTTTTCGCCGAGCATCCCGTCGGGAAGCTCGTCGAGCCAAAAAGAGAGCATGCTCTCTATTTCCTTGTTGTTTTATGGGGAAATTTGGCTCGATGAGCTTTTCGACAGCTGAACAGGAACCTCGACGGGCGGAACGATGAGTTTAGCCCGATGAATTTCTCCGTCGTGTGTACGCGGCCTCAGTGTTTGATGCCGCGTACACACAATCGTTTTTCGGCATTATTTAAAACAACATTTTTAAAAACTTCATTCAAATGGATCGTGTTTGGGCTTCACATCGTTTTTCATCTTCTGAAAAACGACAAAAAAAAAATTTGAGCATGCTGCATTTTTAAACGTCGTTTTTTAAAATGTAGTTTTTTGGGTTGTAAAAAATGATCGTGTGTGGGCCAAAACGACGTTTAAAACAACGTTTTAAACCCGCTCATGCTCAGAAGCAAGTTAGAGACGGGCGCTTGAATGGAACTTCCCCTTTAGTGTGCCGTCGTACGTGTTGTATGTCACCATGCTTTGCTCATCATTTTTATAAAACGGTGGTGTGTGGGCAAACGTCGTTTTTAATGATGGAAAAACGTTGGCCCAGATTCACAGAGCGATTACGCCTGTCTAACTGGTGTTAGACAGGAGTAATTTCAAATTTTGCGCGCCGTATCACTTGTTTGAATCCTCAAACCATGATACGGCGGCGTTGGGCTTCGATCTGACAGGCTTACGTCTTCGTACGCATTCGGATCTACGCTGCGATCTTTTTACGGCCGCTGGGTGGAGTTGGCGTCGTTTTCAGCGTCGGGGTATGCAAATTAGCTTTTTACGGAGATCCACGAAGTTACGAGCGTCGTTCGCAATCGCGTACGTCATTTTTTCGCCACGTAAAGTTAAACCAGCTTTTAGCTGGTCTAACGTTACGCGGCCCATGTTAAGTATGGCCGTCGTTCCCGCGTCGACTTTCAATTTATTTTTTATTTTTTGCGTAAGTCGTCCGGGAATAGGAATGTCTGTAAACGACGCTAATCAAAAAAAATGACGTAACGACGTGATTTCGCGCAATGCACGGCGGGAAATTTCTGAACGGAGCATGCGCAGTTCGATCGCGGCGGTGACGCGCTTAATTTAAATGCCTCACGCCCCCTATTCGCGTATTTTGATTCCGCCGGGAGAAATACACTACGCCGCCGTACCTTACGGGCCAAAATCTCTCTGAATACCTCCTAGAGCCAGGTAAAGTACGGCGGCGTAGAGTATCTCTGATACTCTGCGGGAATCTAATTCTTGCTGAATCTGGCCCTTTGTTTTTATTCATGCCGAAAAACTAAGTTTTATTCCATGATGAAAAACGATCGTGTGTACGCGGCATGAGTCTTTTCGTTTTTGAAGGACTAACCCTTCAAGGAACAAACTATTGATGAAGCATGCTTTGATGTTTAACAAAAAGCTACTTGAAAAAAATGTTACTTATGTTTCAGGTCCCTAACATGAACATCCTCCAGCTATATAACTGCCAACCACAAAAAGAATGTACCGTTACACAGCCCATCCCGGCACCAATGGAAACCGATGACGAAATTCAAGACCTTTTCAATAAGATTGACAGACTTATTCCCAAGGCGTACATTGATGACATGGAAAAGGCAACCAGCGCCAAGGAGACCAAATTAATTGTTGTTAACCCAAAATACAATTATTGTGTGGGGGACCTACTGCTCGTGAAGGTTGATGCAAACGATTATTTTGGAGCCCCAAAAACATATGGCAGTGATTATCTAAGAGCCAGAATATACTCCCCTGACACGAACAGCAGTGCTAGCGGCAGTATACAAGATTATAATAATGGGACATATCTAGTAAAATTCACCTTATTTTGGGAGGGCACTGTGCACATATCTATAGTCCTAATGCACCCAAGTGAGGCCGTCTCTGGCTTATGGCGTGGCAGGAACCAAGGCTTTGCCAACATTAAGTACACTGGAAATTTCACAAGTGCTACAAGCTACGTCAACAGTGAATGTGGGTTCCATCTTGACACCCAGGAGGAGGTCTGCGCCTACATCGATAAAAGGGATAAGGAGGCTTTTTTTTGTGTTAAGCCTAAAAATTACCCTTGTGAAGCCCTGACCCATATGAATTCCATAAACCGGGATCATTCCTATCTTACGGAGGTGGAGCAGCTTCTTCTTAACAGGTAATAATACACACAAGTGGGCAGCCTACTGTTGGAAACGGTGTACCAATGCACAGAGAGATGCCTTGGGTTCCAAGCCAAAACTGGTTCTCTACAAACAGTTAGAACCCCTGTCAAGTTTGTATTACTATCAAGAACAATAGCGCAGCACAAACAGATAAAAATCTGTATCTAAAAACTCCACATACATTCAAGAAGTAGAGCAATCAAGGGAGTCAGGGACATCAGCCTCTGTGAAGATGTGCACCCAATTTTAGTTTTAAAATGTTTAAAAATTCACATAAAATTTTTTCATACTTTTGCAAAACCAATTCATTTATAAAAATACAAAACATTCTCAAGACATAAATACATACAAAGAAAAATACAATACTACATATACTGTAGGTACAATTAATTGTGAGCTTCCTTATGGGGCAGAGCTCTTTGTAAAGTACTCCCAAATATATCAGTACTATATAAGTACCGTATGTAAAAAGAAAAAAAAATAGCGTTAATCATTATATGTTATATAAAACTATTTTTATTTTTTAGGTCAAACATTGGGTTGGAAGTTTCAAAGCCTTTAAAACCCATAAAAGTCACCAGCTGTGGCAGTAAGTTTCTATTTACTGAAGTTTGTTTTTTAGCTCACAAGTTAAGATGTATCAGTGGAGAATTTTGTATTATTTCCTGCTCGATTTATAATATTTCTGCTACTAGATGGTATACCTATGTATGTAACAGACAGCACAGTCAGTATCTTCTCTTTATAGGCAGTGAGGCCCCTTTCACACTGGGGCGGGAGGTGCGGTGGCGGTATAGCACCGCTATACCATCAAAATTGCCGCAGGAGTCGGCCGCTAGCGGTGCGGTATTAACCCCCGCTAGCAGCTGAAAAAGGGATTCAGAGGCGCATTGCTGTCGGTATTATCGCGGTTTCCCATTGTTTTATATGGGAAGGATCGGTATACACACCACTCCTCTCACCGCTCCAAAGATGCTGCTGGCAGGAGATTTTTTTCCCTACCGCCAGCGCATCGCCTCAGTGTGAAAGCCCTCGGTTAGTCGATCGATCAGTCAACCCCCCCCTTCGCTTCCTCGTCTGCCCACCAGCGCCGCACTTACCCCAGCTAGGTCGTAGGTAGGTTCAGCTCCTACCTGTGTCTCCTCCTCCACCTCTGCAGCTTCCACTGCGTATTCTTCTTCCTCCTTGGCGGCTAATATGGTCGCTTCTATTCTCAGCCAATCGGGTCTTAAGACCCGCTACCTGATTGGCCGGGAGGAAAATCAGAAATGCAATAGCAAATATTAATCTGCTATTGTCACACAACTGGGTGGGCTTAGAGCACAGTGCACTGCACCCCGAGCTCACCCTTTTTTGAAGACAATTAGAGTCTCAAGCCTCGTACACCCAGGCCAGAATCTCATCAGGAAAAAAACGTTGTTTTTCCTGACGAGATTCTTGGCAAGAATCTCTTGCCGCCCGAGTGTGCACACACTCCTTTCAAAAGAACCGCGGTTCTTTTGAAAGGCAAGAACACAGTGACGTCATCGTGTACGACAAGCATGCGCTCATCACATTCGATGCCGTCGCCGCCATTTTGCTTTACCCTACCTATGCCGTGGAAGCTACCGCGCATGCGTCAAAGTCATTTTGAGCATGCACGGGTTTCCACGGCGACAGGTAAGTATACAGGCGCTCAGGTTTCTCATCGGGAAACAGGCCGACGAGAATCCCGACGAGAAAATAGAGAGCAGGATCTCTATTTTTCTCGTTGAGATTCTGGCCAGATTTCCCGACGACAGTGTAATTGTTGTGGCGTAAGGCTGCGCAATTAAAATTATAAAGCTGTGGGCCTGATTTAATTTAAATCAGCTTGACCCCACGTAAAGGACGTTTTTTTTGAACGGCGCATGCGCCGTCCGTGGAGTTATCCCAGTGCGCATGCGTGAAATCACGTCGAATATAGTCAATGAAAACTATGTGAACGTAACTTACGCAAATCCCTATTCGCAAACGGTTTACGCAAACGACGTGAACGACGGAAAATTTGACACTGGCCCGACGTCCATACTTAACATTACGTAAGCCTCTATACAGCAGAGGTAACTTTACGCCGGACCTACGCTTACGACGTAAAAACACTGCGCCGGGCGTATGTAAGTTCGTGGATCGGCGTATCTAGCTCATTTGCATATTCGACGCAGAAAATATACGGAAGCGCCCCTAGCATCCAGCGTAAATATGAAACTTAAATAGGACGGCGTAAGACGACGTATCTACGCAAAAAAAAATGGCGTATCTTGTTTTGTGGATACGAAACAAAGATACGCCGGCGCAGATTTGAAAATACGGTGGCGTAATTGTTTGTGGATCTGGCCCTCTATGTTTGAAATCTGGATAGAGCTCGTCAGCCTGTGAGAAAAAATAATAGGTCTGATTTCAGATTTCACATGCACTGTCTGATATTTGGTGTTATTCCATTTAGGAAAACTGAAGGAACCCACTGAAAAGTGTAGACCGGGACCCTACTATCCCATCCCGAGTGGATATTTCTCCTACAATGTGTGGAAGCCCATCCACTGTAAGATGACACAATTCACCAACAATGATGCGCTGAAAGACTTTCTGAAGGGCAAAAAGCTGTTCCTCATGGGGGATTCTACAGTTCGCCAATATATAAGACACTTTGCAGAGAATATTAAAAGTAAGTATAGAAGAATTTTCATATCTTCACTTCTCTCCTTTCCCTCCTAACTTCTTTAGATTTCCTTCCATTCTTCATCCCATTCTTGAAATTTTCCACTTAGGAGGGAAATATTGAAAATGTTATTACAATATTAAATAAGTATAGAGAGATATTATTTAATTCCTTCCTTTAGATCAGCCCAACCAGTGGCGCATGACCTTTTGCTCTGGGATGGTGAGTGAGGAAGCCCAGATTACAAGTTGTGGACCCACCATCCCAGAGCATCTGCATTGTGAATGGAGTCCGATCTGCTAAAAAAACAGAAGGGACAAGCATGCATTAAGGTGAAAAAACACATAGGTTTACAACCCCTTTAACTCTTCAGTGACCAGTGACGGTTGGTGCTCAACATTTTTTTTGGGGGGGGGGGGGGGGTTGTGCAAACAAACGGAAAAAAAAAAAGAAGAAAAGCCTCACTGTGCCCATCAAAGACAGCCAATGTGCCCATCAAATGCAGCCACTGTGTTATGCCATCAATTGTCGACACTGTGCCATCAATTGTCACCACTGTGCCATGCCAGATGCAGCCACTGTGCCATCAATTGTCACCACTGTGCCCATCAATTGTCACCACTGTGCCATGCCAAACGCAGCCACTGTGCCATGCCATCAATTGTCACCACTGTGCCCACACCAATTGTCACCACTGTGCCCACATAAATTGTTCCCACTGTGCCCACATCAATTGTTCCCACTGTGCCCACATCAATTGTAGCCACTGTGCCCACATCAATTGTCGCCACTGTGCCCTGTAAAATGCTGCAAGTCCGATTGCCCCAACCCGCCTGGCACTTACCTTCCTGGGGTCAGCCATTCTTCTTCCACGGTCCCTCGATGTCTTCTCCCGCCCTCAATAACGCTTCAGCCAATCAGGTGACCAGTAACCAGAACCGGTAAACCTGATTTGCTGTCAGTGTTAGCCAGGGAACGCACCCCCTGGGCGTACCCTGGCTAACTATTTGGAATGCTGCTGGCTCTGATAGGCTCTTCCAAATCCAACCAGCTGCCGTTATTCAGATGGCCGGCGCCCACCAAGGAAACGGCCATCTGAATAGTGGGAGGCAGCAACAATACATAGATTCATGCAATGCATTAATCTGTGTATTGTATTCAGTGGCGGTGCAGGAAAGAGATGGGGCGGTGCCCTCTATGGACGCACCACTTCTGTCAGTAACACAGAGAAGGTGAATCCAACATAATTTTTCTTCAAACATTAGCAGTACAGAGGATGTTTTCCAGTCTTTTGAAGTGTAAGAAGACAATGACTTTCCTAAACCCTGTCTCTGTGAATAACTAACACTGATGAAGGGAACATGGAAGAAGTAAGGAGTGTCTAGCTAGGACCAAACAAGGACAAAGGAAGATAACAGAACAAGTTGTAGTGGGCCGAAACCACCACCCCATGTAAGCATTAGTGTTGCTCACGAATATTCGCATTGCGAATATTCGCTACGAATATTGCATATTCGAGTATTCGCGAATAACGCGAATATTCGTATTTTTTAAAATTTATTTTTAAAACAGATCACATCCTAGTGATCTCCATCGATGTCTAAAAGCATTGCTGGTATGATTAGAGACCCTGGGCCGAGTAGCTGAGGCGATCCTTTTATGTTGCCGAAAATTCGCATTGCGAATTTTCGGCAACATAAAAGAATCGCATCAGCTACTCGGCCCTTCTTTTGCATCAGAGCCAATCAGAATAACTCGAATATTCGACAAACGGAATATTGCGCGATTATCTTCTCCGCCCTTCTTTTGCATCAGAGCCAATCAGAATAACTTGAATATTCGGCAAAAGGAATATTGCGCGATTATCTTCTCCGCCCTTCTTTTGCATCAGAGCCAATCAGAATAACTCGAATATTCGGCAAAAGGAATATCGCGCAATATTCCTTTTGCCGAATATTCGAGTTATTCTGATTGGCTCTGATGCAAAAGAAGGGCGGAGAAGATAATCGCGCAATAGGAATATTGCGCGATTATCTTCTCCGCCCTTCTTTTGCCCCCTTATTCTCCTTTCTTTTAAGTAGAGTTAGTGTAGAGTTAGTGTTTAGTGCATATTAGTTTAGTGATACAGGAAATGATCTCCGTTTATGAGAATTTCGCAATCATTTTCGCCAAATTTTTTTTGGATAAAATATCACGAATATTCGATATTAGCGAATATTCGCGAATATTCTTCTATATATTCGCGCAATATCGCGAAATCGAATATGGCGTATTCCGCTTAACACTAGTAAGCATACTCCAGACAATAACAACCAATACAATAATCCAAAACAACAGAAAAGTTACATGACAGTGGTGCAGTACAATCAGAGGGTACAGCACAGGACACCAGTATTGCCTTTTTTGCTTCCTCATGGCGGGTTACCCAAAGAGTTTTTTCAGGAAGTAGCAGTAGATCCTTTCTTTCTTTCTTTCTTTCTTTCTTTCTTTCTTTCTTTCTTACTTTCTTTACTTAAATTTACCTAAAAAACGAACCCACTTCCATCTTCAACTGTCTTCCTTTGCGAGTCTGTGGACTCCGTCTGTGTGACTGGCCAGAGATGCAATGACATCACTCCCGCACATGTGTGGAGGAGCTGCCGTTCACAGCACAGAACTTTGAAGTAACTTCCCGGATGGCCGTTCCTTCAGAGCGCATGTGCCGATGATGTCATCAGCTGCATATATAGTAAATTTCTCCTTAAAGGTGCACGTTTAGGAGATATTTACAGTACAAGTAAAAGATTGAAGTTTACAACCACTTTATTATGGCTTATGGTTTTTATTTCTTTAAGTTGTGGATTACTTCAATCACACGGAAGATGAGATGCAGTCCTGGCAAAAGACTCTTCTGGCCATTAACCTGGAAAAGTTTATCTACGTCAAGTGGAAGAAACACACTTTTCCATTTGTAAGCAAAACCTTCTATTCCATCAAAGAAGATTCCTACATGGCCCGCCAGATAGACCTAGTTGGCGGAGGAGAAAACACAATCATCGTTCTTACTCTGGGTCAACACTACAGGCCTTTCCCCTTTCAAACTTTTATTAGGTCGGCGATCAATGTCCGGAGAGCGGTAGAGCGGCTCTTTATCCGGAGTCCACGCACCAGAGTGATCATAAAGGAGGAGAACGCCCGTGACATGGACATCGGTATGGAACGCTTTAGTGACTTCCACGGCTACGTCCAATATCTGGCACTTCGGGACATTTTTCAAGGGTTGAACGTTGGGTTTGTTGATGGCTTGGACATGACCATTGCCTATGCATGCAATGTTATCCATCCTCCCTTGGAAGTTCTAGAGAATCTCATCAGCATGTCCTTTACACAAGCTTCATAACATTGAGCAAGATAAAGACTTTGTCTGGGGAGTTATTAATAATCAAACAGGATTTTTAATTGTCTATATTATTACCACTATTTTCAGCCCACCTAGTGGTGGTGGGAGTTACAGTCTGAGTAAGCCAAATCTGGGGCTTTCCTTTTCCAAGCCAAGGACTCTTCTTGGTGAATTTCAGTTCCTTTAATAAGAATGGAATCTTAGTAGAGGTAGGGATTTGTTTTCCTCATGTCAGAGCCTACAGTATGGAGAATAGTGAGCAGCACAATAGTTACATCTCCACGTCTTCAGTCAGAGGCAGCAGTGCCTTAGATCTCACGTTGTAGATAAACAGCCGCCCTGCTGTCACCGATAACATAAAGAATGTATAAATCACGTCAATACAATAAGCCCTCGTACACACGATAAGTTAGCCAGAGGACAACGGTCTGATGGACCGTTTTCATCGGTCAAAACCGATTGTGTGTGGGTCAAAAAAAACTTGCTTTAAAATTTTACCGATGGATGCCTAACCGATAGGTCAAAACCGATCGTTAGTAGGCAAAAGCATCGGTTCAAAAGCCGCACATGCTCAGAATCAAGTTGACGCATGCTTGGAAGCATTGAACTTCGTTTTTTTTTCAGCAGGTCATTGTGCGTTATGTCACCGCGTTCTGACACGATCGTTTTTTTAACCGATGGTGTGTAGGCACATCAGAACGTCAGTCAGCTTCATCGGTTAATCGATGAAAACGGTCTCAACGGATGGACTGATGGTGTGTACGCGGCCTTACAGTCTGAGTAAGCCAAATCTGGGGCTTTCCTTTTCACAGCCAAGGACTCTTCTTGGTGAATTTCAGTTCCTTTAATAAGAATGGAATCTTAGTAGAGGCAGGGCTTTGTTTTCCTCATGTCAGAGCCTACAGTATGGAGAATAGTGAGCAGCAAAATAGAGACATCTCCAAGTCAGAGGCAGCAGTGCCTTAGATCTCACTCTGTAGATAAACAGCCTCCCTGCTGTCACCGATAACATAAAGAATGTATAAATCAAGTCAATACAATAAAAGAGATCAGTGCTATGGATAGATGAATTAAAGGAAGAGGGGACACTCTATAGCCCTAACACAAGTTCTTTAACCACTAGGTGTCAGCGCTATAGCCGAATGACGGCCACAGCGCGGACCCCGATTGCCGGGAGGCCATTTATAGACGTCCTTCCCTTTGTGCGATGTGACCACCCGAGTCACTGAGACTCGGGTGATCACAGATCCGAGTAAGCGTCGACTTGATTCTGAGCATGCGTGGATTTTTGACTGATGGATTTCCCCACAGACGATCGTTTTTTTCTATCGTTTTTTTAATCATATTAAAAATTTAAAACAGGTTCTATTTTTTTTCACTTATGGGAAAAAAACTGATGAGGCCCACACACGATTGGTTCGTCCGATGAAATCGGTCCATCGGTCTGTTGTCATCAGACGAACTGATCGTGTCTACAGGGCATTAAGGCATCATCATACTAAGACATTTTGGACGATTTCATGCTCCCAACTTTGTGGGGACAGTTTGGGGACGGCCCCTTCCTGTTCCAATATGACTGCGCACCAGTGCACAAAGCAAGGTCCATAAAGACATGGACTTAGCAGGGGTGGTGGAAAATTAACTTCAAGTGCAATAATTCACATTATAATAGTAACTAAAACATATAAAATTAAGTGTAACAATCTAACAAATTTAAATTACAAAGTGCTATAATGGTGTGAACCTCCCAACTATAAGGTTGTTGCACTTGAAGTTACTTTGTATTGCAGTTATTATCTGTAAGGGCTTTCCACCATCCCTGCTGAGTTTCATTTGTTATGTCTTGTGTATCAGAGACCGGTATTGTGGTAATATTGAAGTCTGTTGAGATTTCCATTTAAGGGTTTCACCATTTTTGTTAAGTTATTGATTAGTAAGTTAGAGCTTCCCTTTTTTTTTCTTGTGGTGTGGGAACACGTAACAGTGCTTAGTGGCAGGACTTTTACTGGCACTGATAGGTGGCACTGATTGGTAGGCACACCTGGCACACCCCGTGGGCATGCCTTTGGTTACCTACAATGGATTACTTTATTTTTAGATATACTGATTGACAGCACTAATGCGCACTCATTGGCACTAATAGGTCGAAACTCATTGGTAGGCAAACCTGGCACACCCCGTGGGCACGCCTTTGATTAATAATGGACTACTTTATTTTTAGATATACTGGTCCGCTCAGTTGAGATTGCTTGTAAGAGTAAACAGGTTTATTGTCACAACTTAATTGTTATCCAGTATTTATAAAATGGTCTTGAGGTCAAATGTACAGAAAAGATGTACAAAATACAATTGAACTCAGTAACAAGGTTTTTTTTTAACCACTTAAGCCCCCGGACTAGGGTTGAGCGAACCCGAACTGTAAAGTTCGGGTTCGTACCAAATTTTTTATTTTTTTGTACCCGAACCCGAACCCGATTAATTTGCTGAAAGTTCGGGTTCGGGTTTGGAGTTCGGCTATGTAATGGCACTGCACAAAGTGTCATTTCTGAAAGGAAAAAAAGTCATTTAAAACCGGCTTTGTGGCTATAATGAATTGTCGGCTTTGGCAATTACAATTCAGAGAGGATTCATTCATAAAAACAAAAAAAAAAGCGTGGGGGTCCCCCCAAATTCAATTACCAGGCCCTTCAGGTCTGGTATGGATATTAAGGGGAACCCCGCCGTCGATTTAAAAAAAAAATGACATGGGACTCCCCCCAAATATCCATTACAGACCCTTCAGGTCTGGTGTGGACTTTAATGTGGAGTTCCCCCAAAAATCCACACCAGCCCCCTTATCTGAGCATGTTAACCGCCCCCCCCCTCTCCTGAATCGTACCAGGCCACATGTTGATGGGGACAAGGGCCTCATCCCCACAGCCCTAGCCGGTGGTTGTGGGGGTCTGCGGGCGGAGGGCTTATCAGAATCTGGAAGATGGATGGAATTTTGGAAGATGTTTTTTTATATATATATATATATTTCTGTTCTGTGCTATTGTTTTTCTATGCTATTATTTTCTATTCTAATCTTTTCTATTTGAATTCTAAATAATTCTATACGAAATTTGAATTTCAGAAACCATCTTCCGAAATTCAAATTTTTTATAGAATGAATTTGAATTAAAATAGAAAGGATTAGAATAAAATAGAAAATAATAGAAAAGAATAGCATAGAAAAACAATAGAACATAATAGAAAAAATATATAATATATATAAAGATATAATAAAATATTTACAAAAATGTGAGGGGTGTGCTCACTTTTGCGAGATACTAGATATATATATATATATATATATATATATATATATATATATATATATATATGTATATATATATTTTGGTTTATTGTGGTTTAGGTGCCACCTAGTGACTACTTGTAGTATTGCACGCCCGAAATGTTCATGACCTTGGGTGCCCCCTTTAGTTTGCCAACTCAGCCAACAAGGTAGCTATCCTATCTCCAATGTTTATTACAATTCATAGAATATATGGAATATTTACCATTGTTTTTAATTGGTGCTGTCTCTATACTCACATATTTGATTACTTTTTCCAGTACTTAGCTCTCCTGTCTTCCCATTTTGCTCTCCTGAAGAAGCAGGGAATCCACGAAACATGTTGGGAGCTTGACCTTTAACGTTTAATGGTAACTGGAGACACCCATCACTCTTAGTGGGACAAAGGTGGTATGACCATTATATGTAATACCCCCAATGTTTTAAAATGAATGTTGACTGTATGTACAATAAACGTTATTGATTTTAAAATGTTGTAAAATGTTGTAATCTCTTGTGACGGTGCTGGGAAAATCCTACTTGCCCTAACCCTCCCCCTTTTCCTAGAATGTCCCTGCCATGGTTATGCAGTAATGTTTGTCTGTCATCTTACCTCTCAGATGCTCAGATTAAGAGGCCAGCCACTCTCACCTGACTGCTTAAGCAATCTCTCCTCTAGCATGGCTCCATCCCGGCCCCTATCAGGGAACTCTATATTAACCTGTGCACTGCAAGCCAGCCGTGCTGATTAATATTGTGTGTTTGGTTTCCTGCTTGCTGTGTGCTCTACATCTGTCTCTGTTTTACTGATCTTGGCTTGTTCTCGACTATCCCTGCCTGTTTGTGACCCTGACCTTTGGCGTGTTCTATGTTCATCCTTGTCTGCTAATCGCTCTGACCTTTGGCTTATTTCCTTACTATCACTTGTCATCCTTGGCTGCTGTTTCCACTCTATCCTCCTGTAGCCTGCTGTGAGCCTGAGCTGGGAGACCCCAGGGGCCGCGACCTGGAGCCAGTTGCAGCGCAGTCCATCCTCACCATTAAAGGCTCTGGTGAACACCTGCTGGCTCTTAGACTAACGCGCCCTGGGAAAATCTTATGCTCTAGAGCTGTTTAGACATTAATTGCTGTGTGTTGTGTTAATTTGAAGGGACAGCAAATTTACACTGTTATACACGATGTACACCTTTAACTACTTTACATTGTAGCAAAGTGTATGCTGATTATTTTATTTTATTGCAGACCTACTGCAATCCTATGTATGGATACACCCCTGAAGAAAATAGGAATTGAAACGCATCGGGTTTGCTTGTTCACAACCTATACCAGGCATGTCAGAAAAATGTGGTATACACTGCGCTGCCTGAAATTCGCAGCTGCTAACACGGCTAGTTATGAATAAAAAGCAATAACAAAATGTGGGAAAAATGTGTAGCGCTTAGACCATGTGAATCATGAGGGTAAACATGAAAAATAAATTGGGTGATATATAGTTGACTGTGAAAAAAATATAAATATAATTATAAAGTGCAACTCA
Source organism: Rana kukunoris (assembly GCA_029574335.1). Taxonomy (NCBI): domain Eukaryota; kingdom Metazoa; phylum Chordata; class Amphibia; order Anura; family Ranidae; genus Rana; species Rana kukunoris. Next base: position 20,444,359 of record CM056054.1, read on the forward strand.
GTAACAAATGAATAAAGTCCATGAATTGCGATTCCACCAAGTGAATGGAAAATTGATCAAAACTGATCAAGACGTGAATGAATCAATATAGTCCATATATATGGAGTCCACCAAGTGAAAAGAATTCAACGCAGGAGATGCTGAGATCCTCTTTGGAGTAATAGTGACCACCACCAGTAGAAATGAATGCTTACCGGAAATGATGGACTTGTGGGGACATATGTCACCAGAAGTCAATATAGGCTTATAGATGAAGATCCTGAATCATAGAGGCCGACAGCAAGATGGTGTGCACATCCTGTGCTCTGATGTAAACGGCTTCAAAGGAAAACTTACAATGGAAGGAATGTTCCTGAACAATATCTCTCCAAGTGCTATCAGTGGTAAAAAGAGATAAAAGAGACAGGTGGCCACATAGCGTAATCTTGTATGATAAAAATGATTTAATAAAAACAGCAATTACACTCACATGTAGGCTGTAAAATCACACGTGTATACAGAAGTGAGGCGGCAGTGGAGACGAGCCGACGCGTTTCATATGAGGCATGTCCAAAGTCCGGCCCCGGGGGCCAATTGTGGCCCTCGTTCCAGTTTAATGTGGCCCCCCTGGTAATTTGTATTTACTGGCACTGCCTCGGAGGGGATGAACGAGTGCTGTCAAATTACATACAGGAGAATCTCCCTTTTACTCTGCGCCATCTGTAATAGAAAGTCCTGTCTCCTGGGCTGCTATTGGATGACTCTTCTGTCTATCATAGGAGACGGGACATTGTATTAAAGAGGCTGCTGTGTAAACAGCAGATTCTCCTGTATGTAATCTGTTGTCACTCGTCCCGTCCCCCCTCCTCCCCTACAAGGCTGCAGATGGGCATCGATCAGGCTGCATTCATGGCAGTGGAGAGGCTGCACTCATGGCAATGGAGAGCCTGCAGATGGACAATGACCCTTATTTTGCTTCACAGTTCTTTAGTTACAATTTTTGTCCTGAAACTTCCCTCCTAGAGTGAAGGTGCGTGTTATACGCCAATAAATACAGTATATCCAAATAATACGCCCAAGCTCATCTCTTCACCACACACAGACACAAAGGCAAGAGAATTCTTGTTGGGCAGTGTATTAGTTGCTCGGACAAACACACTTAGACCAAATTTTAATGGTTCAAAGAATGTCAGCAAAATGGTCGGCCCTCACGCATGTTCACTTCATCAAATCTGGCCCTCTTTGAAAAAAGTTTGGACACCCTTGACCTATACTGCAGATGCAATATGACATTTCAATGATATACCTGTTTTTTCCGCAATATTTACAGATCTGACAATTTTTAACCAATCATGTTTTACCTATTGTTCCAACCAACTATCAATGTTTCAAACCTTATCTTTGGTGGTCACCTTTAAAGTCCCAAGGGGCCATTTCCTATTTGTTCTATAATTGGTTGGTAACTGGCATAGCATTGTAGACCTCCTCACCCCCCTAATTTTAATAATAAATAAAGGGGGTATCCTTTAATGGTGACTGCATTCTGGCTACAATAGATTTAGACTCGTTGTACACAAATATAAAACAGCTAGATGCTGTTAAGTGGGCAATAAAAGAAGGGTAGGGCCAAAGCTCTTTTGGACCTACTTCTTCTATGGATCAAAGGAGTGCACTTCGTTCTGCACTCCGGCGACCCATTTTCAACTGAAAGCTGTCATCTGACGTCACTAAGCCGGTCCAGGCTTTGGAGCAATCCACACTTAAAGTGGATCTCCACCCTAAAGTGAAGATCCGCTGATCGGAACCCTCCCCCCCTCCGGTGTCACATTTGACACCTTTCAGGGGGGAGGGGGTGCAGATACCTGTCTAAAGACAGGTATCCGCACCCACTTCCGGCCCGCAGTCTCGGGCAAAAGACGGGCTTTTCCCGTTGTGTGCTGGGAACTCTCGGCTCCCAGCACACAGCGGGAGCCAATCGGCGGGCGCAGCGCGACTCGCGCATGCGCCGTAGGGAATCGGGCAGTGAAGCCGGAGCGCTTCACTTCCTGGTTCCCTCACCGTGGATGGAGGGGGGAGCAGCAGGGTGACGAGCGATCGCTCATCCTCTGCTGCGGACGCCGCTGGACTCCTGGACAGGTAAGTGTCTTAATATTAAAATTCAGCAGCTGCAGTATTTGTTGCTGCTGGCTTTTAATATTTTTTTTTGGTGAACCATCCACTTTAACAGTTGGGATCCACCCAGATGCCTGGACCAATGGCTGGCTCAGACTTTCAGTGGTCTTTGATCACGTTTTTGGACCGATGCTGCATTCACCTACTGTAGGTGAATATAAATGTTTTTTTTTTTTGCATTCTCGTTTAAGTAAAAAAGGAACCTAAAGCCTCGTACACACGTACGGGATTCCCGGCGGTAAAAAGTCCGCCGGGAATCCAGAGGGGAAAACTCAGAACCTGCTTGGTAACTTTTCCCCCTACACACGACTGGGTTTCCCAATAGGAAAAATTCCATGAGAGCTTTAGTCGGGAATCCCGGCTGTGTGTATGCTCCCATAGGAAAACCGCCGGGAAGCTGGTTCTCTTTTTTTCTGGCAGTTTTCCTCTAGGGAAAACTACACATGGACGGTTCTCCCGGCCAAAAGCTCTCATGGCAGTTTTCCCCGATGGGAAAACCAGTCCTGTGTACGAGGCTTAAGAAATGAACAGATAGGTGTAGATTGACGTAGAGCGGCGTATTTTTATGCCGGCGTAGCGCATCGTCTTTACGCTACGCCGGCACAATGTTGAGAGGCAAGCATGCTATTCACAAAAAATATGCGCTCAACATTGCGCCGGCGTAGCGTATAGTTGTTGGCGTAAGCCGACGTAAGTCAAAGTAGGTTGAAGTGGCCTGGAAGTGGGCGTGTAACATTTAAATGAAGCGTGATACCATGCAAATGATGGGCTGAGCTTCAGACAAGTACTGAAAACGAACGGCGCATGCGCCATATCTTTGATGCATCCCAGTGCGCATGCTCACAGTCACGTAAAAATTTCTGCCTAAGATACGTCAAAACACTGCCTATGACGTGAACGTAACCTACGCACAGCCCTATTCACGTACTACATAAACGGCGTACACAACTTAAAAATTCGACGGCCCCTACCTTTTCATTACCTGCGCCTCCTATATGAGGGGTAACTTTACGCCGGATGTAACCCTTATGCAAATCATTTAAAAACATGCGCCGGTACGTTCGTGAATCGGCGTATCTTACTAATTTGCATATTTAACATGGGTACGCCGAATGCGTCCAGCGTAACTATGCGCCCACGATACGTCGGCGTAGGCAAGTTACGTCGGGCAGCTGAAGCCATGTGGACTGGGTGGACTAAAGTCATCATCCTACGTGGATAGGGGGAATAATTGTGATCATGAAGAGGCTTTTGATACACAAGCTGCTAAATGATGGAAAGGTGGCAGAGCAGAGAATATAGAAAATAATTTTTTGCAGGCTGTAAAGAGATGGGTGAAGTCAATGTACAAGAGCAAATTGAAACAGAAAAACGGTGGAGACTATGGGGTGATTTTTTATTACAGATTTTGACCAGCAATATAAAATATTGGAAAACTTTGCAAAGAGACAGTGGCCAGTATAGACCATACTTTAAGAAACAAGCTAGTTCACATGGTACCCGTTCCCCCCAAAAAAGTTTGGGTACTTTGTTGGACCTAAAGGGATACTTCAGGTGTGGTAAGAGTGTCCCTGTCAGGGCTGGGCTCAGCTCTTCCACCTTGGTGCTCAAGTTGCTCAGCTGTCAGTTATTTGCCAGCGTCCATCTTTCCACAGTGGCTGACCTGGTGTTCATTTCCTGCTCTTCAGTCCAGCCCACAGCCAGCCCCTTCTGGCTATTTAAACTGCCTGGCTCATTCATTCAGCACCTTCGCCTTGGTCAACATATCTAGTGACTCTCTGTTGTGTTCCTGTTGAAGACTCGCCTGGCTAACATCCCTTTTGGCTCCTGATCCTGTCTGCTGCCTCCTACTACGCTGAACTCTGGCTTCCTGATTTCCTGGCTTGTTCTGACTACCTGATTTGGCTATCTAACCCTGGCTCTGTTTTGACTAGGTTTACTATTTAACTGTTTTTAGGGAACAACAAATTTCACAATGCTTCATCTGAAAGGGGCATACAATCTTGTGAGGATCAAGGAGGGTAGACAAATGGAAAACTGTGTTTAACACCAGGACAGGACATTATGAATACCTCGTAATGCCATTTGGTCTTTGTAACACTTTTTCAGGAATTTTTCAGTAATATCCTCTGAGATATGTTGCAGCAGTGTAGGGTGGTTTATCTCGATTATATTCTCATACATTCTAAATGCCTAGAGAGCCACCACACAGATGTCTCCCAAGTGCTATAGAGGCTAAGAGGTAAGTTGGAAAAGTGCGAGTTCCATGGTAAACAGGTTATATTTCTGGATTATGACATTTCTACTGCCAGTTTTTTGATGCAGTTCTACAGTGGCCTTGACCCATAAGTCTACGTCCACTACAAATTTTTCTTGGTTTTGCCAATAATTATTGCAAATGTATTCTCCAGCTCCATCGGGTTGGATGGGGGAGCATTGGTGAACAGCCATTTTAAGATGTTCAATCAGGTTCAAGACTGGGCTCTGGCTGGACAACTCAAGGATATTTACAAAGTTATCTCGTAGCCACTCCTTTGTTATCTTGGCTGTGTGCTTAGGGTGTTGGAAGATGAACCTTCTCCCCAGTCTTTGGTCCAGAGCTCTCTGGAGCAAGTTTTCATCAAGGATGTCTCTCTACATTGCTGTGTAACTCAAGAATAAAAACCTAAATCAACCACCTCCACGCTTGACAAAACAAAAAACTCTCACAGCCCACCGTACAACTCAAAAAAGCAAAAAGTTTAATGGTTTGAAAAAGTTATGGAAAACTACATATAAAATCACACATATGACAAGACCCATACTCTACATTGCTAAAAGAATGTGACTACCTCTACAGTTGTATTGCAAAACCATAAGGGTAGCACAGTGGTGCAATGAGTAGCACTTTCGCCTAGCAGCAAAAGGGTCGCTGGTTCGAATCCCGACCACGACACCATCTGCCTGGAGTTTGCATATTCTCCCTGTGTCTGCGTGGGTTTCCTCCGGGTACTCCGGTTTCCTCCCACACTCCAAAGAAATGCTGGTAGGTAAATTGGATCTCGTCCAAATTGGCCCAGTATATGTGTGTATGACTGTGTGTCCCTAGCGTGTCAAGATCCTATGGGGTAAAAATGACCGCACCAGCCAAGCAGACACTGGTTGGAAAAAGCAGTTTGCATGTGTTGCGCTATACAAGTCATTCATTCATAAGTAGTGCTATTGCGTTGTATAATGTCCTCTATATTAGCACTAAGCTATTTAAGAGAAGAAAGGTAGATGGAGTTGTCCACCCTGGCAAGGTTGTCCTGCGACGTAAAGGAGGGAAGATGGTCCACAGAAAGCATGCATGTTGCACCAAAGTCCCAGCTCCAAATGAACACAGGCCGATGGCAAATGGAGAAGATAACCAAACACTGAATTAACTGATTCCCGGAGGCCTCTAGTAGTGGTCTAGAGAAGGTTCAAATGTCAGGAACAGGATTCATGTATTTAATTGTGAAATCAGTCTGTATCCTAGACTGCACTAAAAATAGATGTACAGTCAACATTTCCCAATTTTTGTGACGCCTGCCTTTGGGCTCCAAATGAGTTAACATATATTCACCAATTATATGACCGAGGCCAATTAAAAAAATTCCCAGTACTACAGCAGGAACTCGGGATCCCTAATATGTGTTTTTTAAAGTATCTTCAATTAAAACATGTGGCCCTGTCCCAATTAGGCCTTATGCCGCGTACACACGATCGTTTTTCGGCATGTAAAAAACGATATTTTTCAGCCTCTAGAAAAAACAGTGTTTTTTCCAACTTCATCATTAAAACAACGTTGCCCACACACCATCTTAAAAAAAAATGCTCTAGCAAAGTGCGGTGACGTACAACACGTACGATGCCACTACAAAGGGGAAGTTCCATGCGGATGGCGCCACCCTTTGGGCTGTTTTAGCTGATTTCGTGTTAGTAGAAGACGATTCACGCTTTTCTGTCTGTTACAGCGTGAAGAATGTGCTTACTCCATTACGAACGGTAGTTTTACCAGAACAAGCGCTCCCGTCTCATAACTTGCTTCTGAGCATGCATGTTTTTTTCACGTCATTTAAGCCCACACACGATAATTTTTTACAACCCGAAAAACGACATTGTTTAAAATGTTTTTTTATCGTTTTCAGAACCCGAAAAATGGTGTGAAGCCCACACACGATCGTTTTAAATTTGTAATTTTTTACATGCCAAAAAACGATTGCGTGTACGTGGCATTAGAGGCATTTCCTTTCAAAACTCTACCTCTACGCTAATACAACCAGAACACACAGGTCTGATCTCCTCTAATTATAGGACTTTGGGGCAACACAAATCCACTGGATTACAAACTCTGATAAACCATTGGATAGTGGACATACCAGATCTCTCGGATAAAAACTGGGAAGAACTCCTTAATATGTTTTTTCTCACTGCAATTTCTGCCAGGGACAGAATGATACAATTGCGTATCTTTCATAGAATTTATTATCCTCCATTAAGAATCTTCCGAATGCGTAAAATAAAGTCTTATATGCCATAAATGTCATAAGGACCCCGGTGATTTACTCCACATGCTCTGGAGCTGTGAAATTATACGACCATTTTGGTCACAAGTGACCCACTTTATTGCGGTTAACTTTAATTTGCCCAATGTTTGCAGTCCAAAGTGGTGAATATTGGCGGTTCTCGAGGATGTGGAGCTAAACTCATGTCAAAAATAATTTCTACGCTTCCTTATTTTACGCCAGGAAAATGGTAGAGTTGCAATGGATATATTCCACACAAATCTCCCTCAATCACTGGAAAACCTTGATTAATCAGGTATTACCTTTGGTATGCGCAGCCTATTGCATTAGAGTGTGCACTCCAGAGCACAAACACACATGCGTGTATATCAGCAGAGCAGTGGACAGTGTCAGTAGAGCAAAGATCGGTAACAATATAGCAGTGAACAGTATTAGTTGTTTTTCCTTTTTATTTTATTTTTTTATTTTTTTCAATATATATATATATTTTTTTTAGAGTATTTTTTATTATTTAAAAACAAAATAATTATGTGGCTTTGCTGAAATATCAAGGGTCTAAACAGGACCCTGATGTCTCACTTTTGAGACAGAGAAAGAAAGAGAGGAAAGATATTCCCCAGTTAAGAACGAATCAAAAGTGATCAGTACAGATCGCTCACTGTATTCATTTAAGAAAATAAGGGGTAATTAAGAAAATATTTACCAGCCCCTTCCCCACTCCTGGGAGTAGAGGAGGGAAAGTGGCAGCACTGCAGGGGAGAGACAGAAAGCGGGGGGAATTGGCACTGCATGGGGTGATTAGGGTGTGCCCAGGCACTCCCGGCACACCCTGTGCGCATGCCTATTGGTATTATCAACTTACAAACTCATCTACAAAGCTAGGAGATGCGCTAGTAAATATGTGAAAATATGGGGAAAGTGGACTGAACTCTGAGGCGGCGTACACACGACCGAGAAACTCGTCGGGCGAAACTCATCGTTCCGCCCGTCGAGTTCCTAGTTCGGTAGTCAAAAACCTCATCGAGCCAAATTTTCCCATTGAACAACGAGGAAATAGAGAACATGCTCTATTTTTGGCTCGACGAACTTCCCGACGGGATGCTCGGCGAAAAGTGTACACACAACCGGTTTTCTCGGCAGAATACGTCTCCCATTGAGGTTCTCGCTGGATTCTGCCAAGAAACTCGGTCGTGTGTACGCCGCCTCAGATACTTGTGAACTTCCTGATTAGTGGGTCGGACTCATGAAGTGCGGACAATGTAATGAGTTTACTAGGCTATAATGTGGACTAAAATTCCTACCTTCCTGCGGTACCTGGGGTACAAGAATTATATTTCCAAGTACCTACTGTACATCATTACATGTGCAAGTGCTTAGCTGTTTAAGATTGTTTAGTTTAGAACTGTTAAATAATCCTGTTCGTCCGGGAATTGGTTAAAGATCAACCTATTATAATAATCTGCAGAATATAATTGAATTTTTTGGGGGGGGGGGGTGAATGCAGTTGACGATGAACATATGTCTGTACACTGAATTTTCTATGTATTATGTTCCTAATGTATCATCTGTGTTATGAATTTAATTTTAGCCTCTAGGGAAGACACCTATCACACTTGTACAACTTCAAAGTCGCGCGATTTTACCGCTATTTTGCGGATTTTACCGGATTTGCTGGGATTTCAATGAATGCCTGTGTAAGTGTGACGCCTATGCCGTCAATTTCACTAGAATTGAGAATAAACAATAACAATGGAGAATTCTCAGTTTAAACCACCAGTTAACTCTATATTTGTACAGAGAGTGAGGGGTTAATTCATCACATTCTCCTGGAGACTATCTCGCTTCAGTGGTACTGTGAATGTACTATAGGTAGAAGGTGATATCTGGAAACTCTGAGTACAGTCACTAAACATAAGATACTGGGGACAAGATCCTATAGTAATAGCATATACAGCTTAAATAGCAATTGTGAGTTCAGGCTTGAAATGACTGATAGCTATGGTACTTGCGGTTATGGAGGCTGTGATCTTAGTAATTCTTCAAACAGAGAGAGAGCAGGGATTCAGGAGGATCGTAGAGGCTGTAGAGTGTCAGCTCTGTGGTCTAGGTCCAGGGATCCGGATGGATAGAGAGCTGGCGTTGCAACCATGTGTCTCCTTACAGGCAGGAGGGGAAAGAGGTACTCCAATGGAGTTGTTCGGGTCACAGATGGCGGCGGGTGTCGACTTCAATAACCGAACACCCAGCCGCCATCGGAGAGGGTTTAAATAACCCGCCCAACATGGGAAACGAGCGAGCGCGCTTCCGCGTTCCAGCTTGGAACGCAGGGACGCAGGGCGCACGGGAAGTGACGCGACAAGGCATTGGATGGAGCGCAGCTGTCAAAAGAAGGTACAGATGCGCTCGTTTTATGTAGAGTAACGCCGATGGCGTTACAGTAAGTGGCATCAAAATCGGACCAAAGTAGTGCAAAGAATACTTTGAAGTCGGCACTACTTAAAATCGTGCCAGTATGAATGGTAGTCATTGAGAATAATGGAGATTGACTTGTCATACGATTTTGCAATCCAAAATCGTGGGACAAGTCGTATAAGTGTTAAACGGAACGAAAGTGCATAATATTGTTAATAACTAATAGTACCATCATCCAAAAATGTAATTGATTAGATGTAGGACTTTTGGTCCCCAAAATCAAAAAGGCAGAAGAAGCGGGACAGTTGGACTATTGCATTACAGGTAAATAGATAAACTCAAATATGTGGATACATGTATCAAAAAGTATACATTTTAATTAATACAACATCAATAAAACACAAACAAAAATATACAAAAATGTAGTGACAGACCATATGTATAATCAAACTAATGATTCCCAAGAGGGGAAAATCACGGTGGAAGTAGGAGTCACAGTAAATGTCTCTACTAGTTTTGCGGCCAGTTGCCGCTTCGTCAGGAGAAACATCGGTGTTATAAAAATTTATAAAAAAACACAGTTAAAAAAAATATATATACATATATGTACAGGCTATGTAGAACACTGGGCTACCAATAAGATTCCTGTGGAGTTCTTTGGAGTGTATAATCCGGAATATGTAGGTTGTTACAGGTAATATTTCTTCAAGATAAATTATTGAACAGGTACTTATGTAATCCTGGGATGCTTCATCACACTCAATGCTCAGTCATCACAGGTTATGCCATGCTTCAAATCCTCAGATACATTGCTGCATTCACCTTTCTTATGTATTTATTTGTAAAAAAAAAATGGCTGCATTTGATGGGGCAAGCTGGCGATATTTGAGGGGGAAAACTGGCTGCATTTGATGGAGCAAACTGTGATAAGAAAGTTGCTGGCGCAAGTGAAAAAATTCTATGATGATGGGTGTGCTTCACCCAATGGTGTCTAGTCCCTATAAATAAATGTGGTAAGTGGGATTGCGCTCCCCTAGTGATTCATCTATCACCACCTATATATGGGTAATGTCTTTGTGGATTACCCCCAATATATATCACCTCCAACAAAAAAAAATAGAAAATGTGTATAAATATAGGTTAAATGCCAAGTACTTATATGCAGATATTCTTCTCAGAAGAAATGCAAATTTAGCAAAGTATATTGCGCCCTCAGGAAGCCCAGGGTGTTCGAGGGGGAAAACTGGTGGCATTAGAGGGGGCAAACTGGCTGTATTTGAGGGGGCAAACTGGCTGTATTTGAGGGGGCAAACTATCGGCATTTGAGGGGGCAAACTGACGGTATTTGAGGGGGCAAACTGGCTGCATTTGATGGGGCAAACTGGTGGCATTTGAGGGGGCAAACTGGCTGCATTTGAGGGGGCAAATTGGCAGCAATAGAGGGGGCAAACTGGCAGTATTTGAGCGGGCAAACTGGCAGTATTTGATGGGGCAAACTGGCAGTATTTGAGCGGGCAAACTGGCAGTATTTGATGGGGCAAACTGGCAGTATTTGAGGGGGCAAACTGGCAACGTTTGAGGGAGCAAACTGGTGGCATTTGAGGGGGCAAACTGGCAGTATTTGAGGGGGCAAACTGGTAGCATTTGAGGGGGCAAACTGGCAGCATTTGGGGGGGCAAACTGGGGGTATTTGAGGGGGCAAACTGGCTTCATTTGATGGGGCAAACTGGTGGCATTTCAGGGGGCAAATTGGCGGTATTTGAGGGGGCAAAGTGGCGGTATTTGAGGGGGCAAACTGGCGGTATGTGGGGGGGAGCAGGCGACATTTGAGGCGGCAAACTGGCTGCATTTGATGTGGCAAACTGGCGGTGTTTGAGGAGGCAAACTGGTGAAATTTGAGGGGGAAAACTGGCAGTATTTGAGGGGGCAAACTGGTAGCATTTGAGGGGGCAAACTGGCAGTATTTGGGGGGCAAACTGGGGGTATTTGAGGGGGCTAACTGGCTGCATTTGATGGGGCAAACTGGCGGCAATTGATGGGCACAGCGGCTGCGTTTGATGGCACAGTGGCGACAATTGGTGGGCACAGTAGCTGTGTTTGATGGGCACAGTAAGGCTGCAATTGATGTGTTTTTTTTTCAGTTTGTTTGCGCCCACCCAATATTTTTTAGTCGCCACTATGGCCAACTCAATATTGAACCCTACGGACTAAGACTGAGATGCCATTAAAGTTTGTGTGTGTGTAAAGGCAGGCTTCCCAATACTTTTGTTATTATAGTGTACGTCGAAACTCTATAATCTCACAACCCCTATTACACCTATAGTACATGCATTTAGCAACGGGTTCTACTTTTAGTTCTGAAACTAGGTCACAGTAAGTGCTCTGTTGATCCGCAAATCTCATTTGTTGGTCCAGTGCCAAAGGATTTCATTCACACAATTTTCCAATGATGCATCTCCTGAGCCCAAAAACCCATAAATGATTTAAATGTATTTATAGAATATTATGAAAATGTGTGACCTCTCTTTTTTTAAGATTGCTTACTGCTACACCTTGCCTGTCTGATCCTGGCTATCAGAGAAGCTGCTGGAGCTGTGATAGAGATCTGGTCTTTTTCAAAGCTGCATGTTTCCAGATGTCATCCTGATCCAGAAAAATTTCATCCTCCACACTTGTTCCAGGTCAGTACCAATGCTGCCACCCTTTAGATTGAAATTTACTGGCACAACGCCCAAAATTTACTGGCACAGCCATTTCAGTATTTAAGCTACAAACAATATGCAATTAGCAATATTTTATCGTTTTATTGATTAATGGTAGATATTAAGGCAAAATCATATTTCTTATTTTATTTTCGATATACAGTAAAACCTTTGATTGCAAGCATAATTCGTTCCAGAAACATGCTTGTGATCCAAAACACTTGTATATCAAAGCAAATTTCCCCATAAGAAATAATGGAAACTCAAATGATTTGTTTCACAAGCATTGCTTCATAGGTCTCCTTCAGTTTATAGTCCATATAAAAAGATTATAGCAATGTGATAGTTTGTGTGACCATAAAATGTCCACAAATGGAAGCCTCCACAAGGGGATTAGAAAAAATCAAGCAGGAGCTCCAGGGAATAAAAGAGAAGAGAGGCGCCTCTAAGTGTTGCAATAAGTTGCTAAATGTTGTACCTTCAGTAAATGTACCCATATTGCTACACTTAGAGCAGGGGCGGACTGACCATTGAGGAACTCGGGCACTGCCCGAGGGCCCCATGCCACTAGGGGGCCCCATCAGGGTTGCCAGGCTCATTAAAACCAGGGACAGTATGTACAAATCTGTGTTTTTTTTACATCTGTCCCTGATATGTCCAAAACCTACATGCTTTTGATGTGAAAATCCTGAGATTTTAGCTGCCCCGCCTCTGTACTGCCACCTGTCTTAGTGGCCATCTGTAAGCCTGGGGGCCCCATAATCTTCTATTGCCCAGGGGCCCGATGAGTTGTCAGTCTGCCCCTGACTTAGAGGCTCCTCTCTTCTCTTTTATACTCAGTTGTGACATGACGCTACTCTTATATCAAGTCATTGCTTGTATATCAAATCAAAGTTTAATAAAAAATGTTGCTTGTCTTGCAAAACGCTCTCAAACCAAGTTACTTTCAAACCAAGGTTTTAATGTATTAAGTAATAGTTCAGGAACAGGAATCAGGAGGGAAAGAAATTAGAATGGGTGGCGATCAGCAACTTATAGTGGGACTGCGATATTGCGGTGGACAGTCGGGACACTAACTGATACTTTTGACACTTTTTGGGGACCAGTAACATAATACAGTGATCAATGCTAAAAAAATATGCACTGTTACTGTACTAATGACACTGGCAGGGAAGGGGTTAACAGCAGGGACAATGAAAGGGTTAAATGTGTGCCTGACCAGTGCTTTACTACTGTTGGGGAGGTGCTTGTACTAGGAGAAGGCATGGATCGATGCTTAGCAGGGGCATCGCAGAACCAGCGAGACGCAGAACCAATGACTTCTGTAGTGACAAAACGGCAATCTGCGTTGTTAACATAGGCAGACCACCTTTCTGCCTGTGTACCGAAGCATAGGTGGGTGTCGGCAGAGATCGATTCCACCGTACCTGCCGATCAGCTCCCGCTGTGTCGAATTACTACGACAGACTACCCCAGACCCAGAAGGATACATACTAGGCAGGTGATCCTGCACAGGAGAGCTGTATATATACAGTATATGGTAGGCAAGCAGTTAAGCTACTGGAAGTTCAAGGCCTTTATTAGGTAGTGTGACAGACCCAACTGGGACAGGGGCTTTTTTTAGGGGACTGCAGGGTAGCCTCTTGCCTACTGACTATGGGCCCTGGCTTTTGAGGGGGGCTCTATTCTTTGGGAAGTGTGTGCCTGGGGGTCCTCTGGAGTGGTTTTGCTTTGGATTCCCCTTAGACTGCTCCTATCCTGCAGAACATGTGGGTAGGGGGGCGTATGTATGGCTTTCAGGGGTCAATAGTAATGCAGAGTTTAGAGGTCAGTAGTAAAGTAGTAAAGTTTAGCAGTCAGAGGTAAGTGATGCAGAGTTCAGGGGTCAGTTGTGACACACAGTTCAGAGGTGGGTAGTAAGTAGATATGTGCAGAACGGAAAAATTGGTTTCGTTTCGGATAGATTTATTTTGTTGCTAATTTCGTTTTGTTAATTTAGTTTTGGAATTTCTTTAGTTTCATTTCGTTTTCGTAAAAATGTTGTTTCATTTTCGTAAAAAATTGTCTTGTTTATTAATTTTCTAATGAATTCCAACTTTTCAGAACTATTAGAATGCGGATCGGTCAAAAAACGATCGACTGATTTGAATTCTGTGAAGGTGTTAAACTGTAGGGGGCGCTAAAGGGGATAAGTGTTCCCTAACGCGTGTTTATAACTGTAGGGGGGGCATGGCTGGACATGTGACATCACTGATAGTCGTTCCCTATGACGGGGAACAGGCGATCAGTGACAGGCTCACTAGGAAGTACGGGGAGAGGTTTGTTTACAATTACCTCTCCCTGTTCTTCCTCTCTGTGACCCCGATCGCGGGACATCGGCGGCGATCGGGTTCACGGCTGCCGCAGGCGCTGTCACGGAGCACAGGACCGCGTCGCGACCCACGGCTGGGCTTCTTAAAGGGGACGTACCTGTACGTCCATATGCCCAGCCATGCCATTCTGCCGACGTAAATAGTCGTGCGCCGGTCCTTAAGGGGTTTATAAAAATTTCAGACTTGCTTTGCACACTGCCTGCTGTGTGTGTGTCATTGGGGGTCTCCAGAATTATGACAGGTCGCTGTGGATTACCAAGATACAGAAGGTGGTCAGCTGTCCTGTAATCTATCCTTTCAGTATGCAGCTTTTTTTTATTAGGGATTAAGGCAAAGCCTTTGGCCCGGATTCAGAAAGGACTTACGCCGACGTATCTCCTGATACGCCGCGTAAGTCCACGGATGCGCCGTCGTATCTATGCGCCTTATTCTTGAAATTAGATACGCCTGAATTTTGGCTTAATCCGACCGATGTAAGTCTCCTACGCCATCGAAACGTGGGCGTATATTTACGTTGGCCGCAAGGGGCGCTTCCATAGATTTACGCGTCGAATATGCAAATGAGCAAGATACGCCGATTCACAAACATACTTGCGTCCGTCGCTGTAATCTACGCCGTTTACGTAAGTCATACATCCGGCGTAAAGTTACCCCTGCTATATGAGGCGCAGGTAATACAAAGGTATGAGCCAGGGAACGACGCCGTCAAATTCTTCATCGCGTACGCCAGTTATGTAGTACTACGTGAATAGGGCTGTGCGTAGGTTACGTTCACGTCGTAGGCGTATCTTAGGCAGCTATTTCGACGTAACTGTGAGCACGCGCACTGGGATGCGTCCAAGAGCCGACGCATGCGCAGTTTGTTTTTTGAAGCTCAGCCCATCATTTGCATGGGGTTCGCTCTTCATTTTAATATATCACGCCCACTTCCAGCCCACTTCCACCTACTTTGACGTACGTCGGCTTACGCCGACAACTATACGCTACGCCTAGCGCAACGTGGAGCGCATATTCTTCCTGAATAGCAGGCTTGCTTCTCTACGTTGTGCCAGCGTAGCGTAAAGACGATATGCTACGCCGGAATAAATATACGCCGATCTACGTGAATCTACCCCTATCTCTTTAAATTCACGGGTCCTTTAAATAATACAAACGGTGACTGGCCCAACCCATAGCCGGCCTTAACATCAAGGAGCACAAGGAAGGGCAACGCATTTCAAACTAAAATAAAATAAAAAATTCCCAGCTCAACTTACCAAACAGCCTGAAACAAACCAAATTATCCTGTCCAATGCCTTGTACACACAATAGGAATTTCTGATGAAAAAAGTCTGATGGAATTTTTTCATCAGAAATTCCTATCGTGTGTGGGCCCCATCGGATTTTTTTCCGTCGGAGTTTGGAAATAGAACATGTTTTATTTTTTTCTGATGGAAAAAAAATCCTATGGGAAATTCCGATCGTCTGTGTGGAACTCCGACGGAGAAAATTCCTACGCATGCTCAGAATCAAGTCGAATCATGCTCGGAAGCACTGAACTTCATTTTTCTCGGCTCATCCTGGTGTTTTACGTCAACGTGTTTTGGACGGTCGGAAATTTAGTCTGAGGCTGCGTACACGCGATCAGTCCATCCGATGAGAACGGTCCGAAGGACCGTTTTCATCTGTCAACCGATGAAGCTGACTGATGGTCTGATGTGCCTACACATCATCAGTTAGAAAAACGATCATATCAGAACGCAGTGACGTAAAACACAACGACGTGCTGAAATAAAAAAAGTTTAATGCTTCCAAGCATGCGTCGACTTGATTCTGAGCATGCGCGGCTTTTAAATCCGATGCTTTTGCATACTAACGATCGGTTTTGACCTATCGGTTACATTTTAACCACTTGCTTACTGGGCACATAAACCCCCTTCGCGCCCAGGCGAAATTTCAGCTTCCAGCACTGCGGCACTTTAACTGACAATTGCGCGGTCGTGCGACGTGGCTCCCAAACAAAATTGGCGTCCTTTTTTTCCCACAAATAAAGCTTTCTTTTGGTGGTATTTGATTGCCCGTGCGGTTTTTATTTTTTGCGTTATAAACAAAAAATAAGCGACAATTTAAAAATATATATATATTTTTTACTTGTTGCTATAATAAATATCCCAATTTGTTTTAAAAAAAAAAATATTTTTTTCTCAGTTAAGGCCGATACGTATTCTTCTACATATTTTTGTAAAAAAAAAAAAAATCACAATAAGTGACTGTTTTGCGCAAAAGTTATAGCGCCTACAAAATAGGGGACAGAATTATGATTTTTTTTTAATATTTTTTTTTTACTAGTAATGGCGGCGATCTGCGATTTTTATTGGGACTGCGATATTGCGGCGGACACATCGGACACTTTTGACACATTTTTGGCGCCATTCACATTTATACAGCGACCAGTGCTATAAATATGCACTAATTACTGTATAAATGTGACTGGCATTGAAGGGGTTAACACTAGGGGGGTGAGGAAGGGGTTAAATGTACTGCCTGGGTGTGTTCTAACTGTGTGGGGGGAGGGGGGTGACTGGGGGAGGTGACCGATGCTGTGTCCCTATGTACAAGGGAAACAGCATCTGTCTCCTTTCCCTGACAGGACGTGGAGCTCTGTGTTTACACTCAGAGCTCCATGTCCCTGCTCTGTCACTGCCGATCGCGTGTACCTGACGGACATCGCGGCCGCCGGGTACACGCACCGAATCCTCGGCGATGCGACGGGACTGTTTTTCCCCGCCGCGCGCCACCCTGTGGCGCGCGCGGGGAATTACAAGAACATGACGTCCAAAGACGTGACCCCGGCGCCTCAGGTCCGCGCTGTTGACGTAATCTGTCAATAGCGCGGACCTCTAGTGGTTAAAGCAAGTTCTCTTTTTTTTTTGACCGAAGGATAACTGACCGATGGAGCCCACACACGATCGGTTTGGACCGATGAATGTTTTCGACGCTTTTGACCGATCGTGTGTACACGGCCTGACAGTGTGTATGCAAGACTGATGGAAGAAGGCTTGAACGGAATTCTGACAGAAAATTCCATCAGATTTTAGCCCATTCCTATCGTGTGTACAGGGCATAAAAGTTCATGTTACAAACAGTGGTTTAATTTGCACACATTTGCGAATACATACGTAAGCTGCAGAGACCGCGACAAGGCACCTCAGTATTATCTGCCCTACGAACTCTATACCATTTAATCCTTTAAATTGTCCTAAAAATATGAATTCTTTCCTTTATCAGGTTTGCCTTATTGCTTGACAGAATGCGCAACCGGAAGGTCATACTGCCTATTTTAGGCGTTATCGTCTTCCTGGGCTTCCTCTGGCACTGGACAACAATGCAGGTAATTCAAAATGAACCAATTATTACTCCCTAATGTGTTCATTACTGGTCTATGAAGGATTACAAGATTGTCTGAAAAAAAATGTGAATGCCAAAAAAATGTAGACACCCCTCCCCCCAAAACGGGCAGTGCTATATTTTTAAGTTATCAATTGTTTCCACCAGATAATGAATATATCAATCTGTTAAAGCAGTATTAAAGTGGTTGTAAAAACTAAGACCCCTTTCGCACCGAGCCGCCCATAGCGCTGGTGGTAAAACTATGCTATTTTTACCGCTGACGCTATGGCCGGAATTGCGGCGCATTTCACCCGCTAGCAGGCCAGTTTTGCACTCTGGCTTTCACACTGGAGACAATGGTGCGGAGGAAGTTTGAGCAGTTTTTTACGCTATAGCGCCTGCAATACGCTCCACTGTGAAAGGGGTCTAAAGGTTTTTCACCTGAATGCATTCTATACATTAAAGAGTTCCTCCGATTTTTTTTTATTATTTAAAAGTCAGCAGCTGCAGTAATTGTTTTAAATGTCTTTTAAAATATGGACACTTACCTGTTCAGGGCGCCCGCGATGTCGGCACCCGCCAATCTGTCCGCGATGTCGGCACCAGCCAATCTGTCCCTCGGCTCTCAGGTGGAGGCGTCGCCATCTTCGGTAAAGGAATCAGGCGCCTGGTTCCCTACTGCGCAAGCGTGAGTTGGGCTGTGCATCCTCACTGGTCCCTGCTGTCTTCTGGGACCTGTGTGTCTCCCAGAAGACAGAGGGGGGAGACGGAGGAGGGGCTGGACGTGGTGTAGATATCTGCGGATACTGGGCCAGATTCTCAGCGGCGATACGACGGAGTATCTGCTTAGCATCACTTTGGCATAGATACGCTTCAACATCCGACAAGTGTAAAACCATTACACTTGCGGATCGTAGTTGTAATGACAACTCCGGCCACTAGGTGGCCTTTACGTTGTTTTCTCATTTGCATATGCAAATGAGGCTAGTACGCCGATTCCCGATCGGTCGGTCGTTTTCGTCCGCGTAAGGTTACCCCTGCTAATATGTGGAGTAACCTTACGAAGTACCGTCGGATGCCGTCGGGTGCCGTCGGATGCCATGTTAAGTATTGCGTCGGGTCAGCGTCGGCTTTTTCCGTTGTTTTACTAACTCGTTCGCGAATAGGGGCATTGCGTAGTGACAGTCACGTCGTTTTGACGTCGGTTTCAACAACGATTTCCGACGTGAGCTGGAGCATGCGCACTGGGCTTTTTCCCCGGCCGCCGCATGCGCAGTTCGTTCGACGCAGGGGTGCGCTTAATTTAAATACAAGCCGCTTACGCTGGGCCATTTTCGCTACGCCAACGCAAACGACGGATCAAATGGTTAGAGAATACGGCACCTGCTCTAGTACGATGCGGCGGCGTAGTGCAAATGGCTTACGATACGCAAGCGAAATTCTAGGAGAATCTGGCCCACTGTGGCTATCTATGCCTGAATTGGGAGCAAATACCTGGCTTAGACAGGTATCTGCTTCTCCCTCCCCCTGAAAGTTGCCAAATGTGACATCAGAGGAGGGGGGGGAGGAGATTCTGAAAAGTGGAAGTTCCATTTTTGGGTGGAACTCTGTTTTAAAGTGAAAAAAACATTGTTGATGCAGCAGCCCCCCAGACCCCCACCTCCCCCTTTTTTTCTTACCTTGCATTGTATACATTAAGGTGAAAAACCTTCAGTGCTGCAGGAAAATTGCACTCAGACACTTATGGGGGTTATTTACGAAGTGCAAATCCACTTTGCACTACAAGTGCAAACTACAAGTGCAAAGTGCACTTGAAATTGCACTGAAAGTGCATTTGGAAGTGCAGTCGCTGTAGATCCGATGGGGACATGCAAGGAAAATAAAAAACTGCATTTTAGATTGCACATGATTGGATGATAAAATCAGCAGAGCTTCCCCTCATTTCAGATCTACCCCTCAGATCTACAGTAACTGCACTTCCAGTGCAATTTCAAGTGCGCTTGTAGTGCAAAGTGGATTTACCTTTTGTAAATAACCCCCCATAGTATCATGAAAGCAATATCCCTTTATTTGTGGTTTATCAGCATTTAAGTGGTTGTAAAAGTTTTTGTTAACTTAAAAAAAAGGATCCTGTTCCTTTAAAGTTTGAATAACAGCACAGTGCTTGTGCTGTGTAATTTGGCCCCCCTGTATCACCTAAAATACCTGGCTGAACTTGCTTGGCTATGTTTTCCCCCCTGTAAACTGACCACAGTTAATCATGGCTGCTGAGCCCTGACACCGTGGTCAGTTTACATGCCTCCGTCATCCGCAGCTCTACTCTCTGCTCTCCTGTGTCCCACCCCCCTCCCTCCCTGGCTGTCAGCTCTGCGTGTGAACCGCCCCTTCCCTCCTCTTCTAGCACCGTTTCAAACTGAGTGTGTGTCATTGCTGCAACACCACGCTGCACCCACCCACACAGGGCCAGATTCTCAGAGGCGTTACGACGGAGTATCTCAGATACCCCGTCGTATCGCCTTTTTTTTTGTCTCGTATCTATGCGTGTGATGCTGAGCATCACTTTGGCATAGATACGCTTCTACATCCGACAAGTGTAAAAGCATTACACTTGCGGATCGTAGGTGTAATGACAACTCCGGCCACTAGGTGGCATTTACGTTGTTTTTTCATTTGCATATGCAAATGAAGTAGTACGCCGATTCCCGATCGCTTTTACGCCGCCCCGTCGTCGCGTACGTCGTTTTCGTTCGCGTAAGGTTACCCCAGCTTCTATGTGGAGTAACCTTACGAGGTCCCGTCGGATGCCGTCGTGTCCCGTCGGATGCCATGTTAAGTATGGCGTCGGGTCAGCGTCGGCTTTTTCCGTCGCTTACGTCGTTTTACTAACTTGTTCGCAAATAGGGACTTGCGTAAATGACGCTCACGTCGTTTTGACGTCGGTTTCAACGACGCTTCCCGACGTGAGCTGGAGCATGCGCACTGGGCTTTTTCCCCGGCCGGCGCATGCGCAGTTTGTTCGAAGCGGGGGCACGCTTAATTTAAATACAAGCCGCCCCATTTGAATTGCGCGGGTTTACGCTTGGCAATTTACGAGACGCCAACGCAAACTACGGAGCAAGTGCTTTGAGAATAAAGCACTTGCTCTAGTACGCAGCGGCGGCGTAGTGTAAATGACTTACGCTACGCCGCCGAAAATATATGAGAATCTGGCCCACAGTGTTTATCTAGGGCTCAAAGTTGAGTCAGCTGCAGATTTTTTTTTTATATTACAGTATTTAAACATTGGCAGAGTAATAAACACTAAATCATTTTTATTTCCATACAGCACTCTTTCAGAGGTACATCCCAGACAGTCCCAGAACATCCACCAAACGCAAGTCAACTACAAATTCAGATTGATGGCGTCTTTCACAAAATTCAAAGCCTTATCCCCAATGTGACATTCACTCATATTAGCAAAACCACCAGTGCGCAAAACAGCAAAGTGTTTTTAGCGAATCCCAGAGAACGATACTGCGTTGGGGAAGACTTTGTCATACAAGTGGACATGTATGATTATTTGAATAACAGAAAGACCTACGGAGGAGATTTTATAAGATCTAGGCTGTTGTCTATAGAGCTTGGAGCTTCTGTATCAGGAAAGGTGGAAGACTTGAGGAATGGCTCTTACCGTGTCCACTTTCCTTTATACTGGGCCGGCCAAATCAAGGTCTCCATTTTGTTATACCACCCCAGTGAGGGGATTGCGGCCCTCTGGAGGTCGAGACATTCAAGTTTGGGAGTTCTTGGCTTCCAGGGGAAATATGTCTACCTAGGTCAAGAGGCGATCTCTACTTGTGGCTTTCAACTGAATTCAGCTGGAGAGACTTGTGAATATAAAGACAAACTCTATGAAGAGGTCTTCTACTGCCAGAAGCCCCCTAACTTACCTTGTGACTGTTTAAGAGACATGTGCGCCCTGGACCCCCATGCGTCATATTTGAAGCCTGAAGAGAAACCAATGTTTGAAGGGTAAAATATATAGCACATGTGTCAAACACAAGGCCCGCGGGCCGAATTCGGCCCTCCAGGCCATTTCATGTGGCCCTCGCACCTCTCCTGCAGCTGCAGGAGAGCTCCAGCCCTCCTCTGGTCCTCCTCCAGACCCTTACTTTCTGCTTTTAAGCAATGCATCCAGCTTCTTCCCAGCAGCAGCATAAGGAAAGGGGGTGCACTGTGATGTAAGGGAGAGTGGGGGACTCAACTTCTGATGGTGGGGGGGGCTCTTGACATCTAATGTAAGGGGGAGGGGATGGGCTGGACATCTAATCTTACAGATACAACCCGCCCTTTTGAGGGCAATTATAATGCTGATGCGGCCCACGGTGAAATTGAGTTTGACACCCCTGATATATACCAATAAATAATTCCAAAAGGAAAACACTGCACTAGATATAACTGTAAAAAATCGCTGTAAAATCGTGGCCGAGTGAAGTCGTACATGTGTGAAAGGGACCTTAAGGGCCCTTTCACACGTGCGGACGAACGGTCCGCTTTTTCTAAGTCCGTAACGGACTTAGAACAGGACCCTATGGGATCACGGGCATTAGCAGATGAGTATCCGCTAACGTCCGTGATCACCCGCCTCCGTCTGGATCCAGTTTTCCAGACGGAAGAAAACCCTATTTTTTTTCCGTCTGGCGGATCGGTTTGGATGCATACAGACACACGGTCCGTATGTATCCGATTCCCCGTAGGGGAGAGCGGAGAAGAGACAAGGCGGTCCCTGCACAGTGTGTGGAGACCGCCCTGTCAGCTGCCAGCTCAGCGGGGATTACGGAGGAATCCCTGCTGAGCCAAACGGGCTAACGGAGCGGGTCCAAAACGGTCCACTCCGTGTGAAAGAGCCCTATGTGAAACAATAAAAGTGAAATATTCCTTTAAATTTCTTCCTGGGGGGGTGTATAGTATGCCTGTAAAGTAGCGCTTGTTTCCCATGCTTAGAACTGTCCCTGCACAAAGTGTCATTTCTGAAGGAAAAAAAGTAATTTAAAATCACTCGCGGCTACAGTATAATAAATTGTCGGCTCCCGGCAATACCGAGAAAAGTCATTCATAAAAAAAAATGTGTGGGGTCCACGGCATTTTTTTTTTAAATTTGGGGTGGAGATCCCCTTAAAATCCATAAAAAAATCCACATATTTTTTTTTTTATTTGATGCAGGGTTCCCCTAATATCCATACCAGACCCTAAGGTGAGTGATTTTAAATGACTTTTTTCCTTCAGAAATTACATTTTGTGTAGGGACAGTTCTAAGCACAGGAAACAAGCGCTACTTTACAGGCATACTATACACCCCCCCAGGTATGAAATTTAAAGGAATATTTCAATGTTATTGTTTAACTTTAAGCATTGTTAAATCTACTGCTCCTGAAAAAACAGCAGTTTTTTAAAACTTTTTTCGCATTGATACATGTCCTCTGGGGCAGGACCCGGGTCCCCAAACACTCCCCTGGGGCATGACCCGGGTCCCCAAACACTCCCCTGGGGCAGGACCCGGGTCCCCAAACACTCCCCTGGGGCAGGACCCAGGTCCCCAAACACTCCCCTGGGGCAGGACCCAGGTCCCCAAACACTCCCCTGGGGCAGGACCCAGGTCCCCAAACACTCCCCTGGGGCAGGATCCGGGTCCCCAAACACTCCCCTGGGGCAGGATCCGGGTCCCCAAACACTTCTTAGGACAATAACTTGCATATTAGCCTTTAAAATTAGCACTTTAGATTTCAAACGTTCGAGTCCCATAGACTTTAACAGGGTTCTAAAGTTCACACAAACTTTTGGTCTGTTTGCAGGTTCTGGTGCGAACCGAGCCCAGGGGTGTTCGGCTCATCCCTAATCACAAGTGAACAATCTGAGTGACACTGAAAACATCAATGGTGAACACAATAAATAAATATTGAAAAATAAAGAAAAATAAATTCACACTGATATGAGATGAGTGAAAAAAAAATGTGTGGAACTGATCCTCATATAATGAAAAAAGTCCCAAAAGAATGAATCCAGATAGACATGCGTAGAATAGATAAAGGGATAGAGTGGACTTCATCCACCAGGGAAGACACCGAGAGTAGTATTGTAGTCTCCTTACCCTGTTTAAATTACCACTATGACGGTGGTCTCTGGAGGCATGGGGATTTTAGGTCTCCCTTCCAGACCCTCTGTGATGTATCTGGGGGTGCTGTCTGCTTATCTCATACGAATCAGACTATAGCATAATACCAAAGGCGCATGGGAACGGCGTGGCTTGCATTCTCCCCGTTCAGCCGAGTGACACTGTCGCTGATCGTGTTCCCTGTCATCGGGAACAATGATCAGTGACGTGTCACGCGTAGCCACGCCCCCCTACAGTAAGAATCATTTCCTAGGGAACACTTAACCCCTACAGGTTAACCCCTTTCACTGCCAGTGTCATTTTTACAGTAATCAGTGCATTTTTATAGCACTGAGCATTTCTGAGGCTCAGTTGAGTTCATACTGCACAAGCGCTGCGCCTGCGCAGTACAGGGGGGTCCTTATCAGTCGGGGGAACTTTTTTGGCAGGACAAAAACCAGGCCCCTTTTTTGCGATTCGGCACTGCGTCGCTTTAACTGACAATTGCGCGGTCGTGCGACGTGGCTCCCAAACAAAATTGACGTCCTTTTTCTCCTACAAATAGAGCTTTCTTTTGGTGGTATTTGATCACCTCTGCAGTTTTTTTTTTTTTTTTGCGCTATAAATAAAAATAGAGCGACAATTTTGAAAAAAAAACTATATTTTTTCCTTTTTGCTATAATAAAATATATATAAAAAGCTAATTTTTCCTAAGTTTAGGCCGATATGTATTCTTCTACATATTTTTGGTAAAAAAAAAAATCGCAATAAGCGCTTATTGATTGGTTTGTGCAAAAGTTATAGGCCCAGATTCAGAGAGCGATTACGCCTGTCTAGCTGGTGTTAGACAGGAGTAATTTCAAATTTTGCGCGCCGTATCACTAGTTTGAATCCTCAAACCATGATACGGCGGCTTCGGGCTTCGATCCGAGAGGCTTACGTCTTCGTAAGCCTTTCGGATCTACATTGCGATATTTTTGCGGCCGCTGGGTGGAGTCCGCGTCGTTTTCACCGTCGGGGTATGCAAATGAGTTTTTACGGCGATCCACGAAGGTACGAGTGTCCTTCGCAATCGCCTACGTCATTTTTTGGCTACGTAATGTTAGAGCAGCTTTTTGCTGGTCTAACAGTGCATAACCAATGTTAAGTATGGCCGTCGTTCCCGCGTCTAATTTAATTATTTTATTTTTTTTAACGTAACTCGTTCGGGAATATGAATGTATGTAAACGACGCTACTACGACGTAATGACGTGTTTTCGCGCAATGCACGGCGGGAAATTTGGGAACGGAGCATGCACAGTTCGATCGCCGCGGGAACGCGCCTATTTTAAATGCTTCACGCCCCCTAATCGTGTAGATGGATTGCGCCGGGAGAAATACACTACGCCGCCGTCGTTTACTGGACAAAATCTACCTGGATTCCACGTAGAGCCAGGTAAAATACGGTGGCGTAGTGTATTTGGGAAACGCTACGATAATCTAATTCTATGTGAATCTGGCCCATAGCGTCTACAAAATAGGGGCTAGTTTTATGGCATTTTTATTAATAATTATTTTTTTACTAGTAATGGCGGCGATTTTTATCGTGACTGCGACATTATGGCGGACACATCGGACACTTTTAACACCATTTTGGGACCATTGTAATTTTTACAGCCATCAGTGCTATAAAAATGCACTGATTACTGTAAAAATTACACAGACAGTGAAAAGGTTAACCTGTTGGGGGTGCTGAAGGGAGCTAAGAGTGTCCTAGGGAGTGATTCTAACTGTTAGGGGGTGTGGCTGCGAGTGACACGTCACTGATCGATGTTCCCAATAAGAGGGAGCATTCAATCACTGACATGTCACTAGGAAGAACAGGGAGATGTTGTGTTTACACTGACATCTGTCCGTGTGACCCGATCGCGGGACACCGACGGTCATCGAGTCCACAGGTCCCGCGGGCGCGGTCACGGAGCTCGTGAGAGGGTCGTGACCACACGGCGGCAAATTAAAGTGGACGTACCTGTACGCCCATTTGCCCAGCCGTGCCATTCTGACGACGTAAAAGGTCGTGCGGCGGGCCTTAAGCGGTTAAGGGTGGAATTCTACCCTCTGCTGTAAGGGTTGCATTATTCCTACTGACCGCTAATGTTATGATTATTATTTTTTTCATTATTACACAAGATTTATATCCAGTTTGCGGCTTACGCAGCACTTTACAACATGAGGGCAGACAGTACAGTAACAATACAACTCAATACAGGAAAAATCTTAGGGTGGGGCGGCGCAGTGGTGTAGTGGGTAGCACTCACCTAGTAATAAAAAGGGTCGCTGGTTCGAATCCCAAACACGACACTACCTGCCTGGAGTTTGGTGGGTGTCTGCGTGGGTTTCCTCCAAGTACTCTGGTTTCCTCCCACACTCCAAAGACATATTGGTAGGTTAATTGGCTTCTGTCTAAATTTGCCCTAGAATATGAATGTGAGTTAGGGACCTTAGATTGTAAGCTCCTCGAGGGTAAGGGACCAGAGCTTTTTTTCTCAGAAAATAGGTGAAGGAACTCAACCACAACCCTGTTCAGATTTCACAAACAGTAGGAGGGTCTTAAAGGGGCATTAAATACCAGGATTGCATTACATACAGAGTACAGAGTTCAGGGGGGGGGGGGGGTTACACACAGAGCTGTCACTTGTAAACACAGAAATCAGACTTATGTGTTTACAAGTGATTATGGTGAGCAGACACCAAAGGGTCTGAGCCAAAGTTGGTGGAACTGAGTTCCCCCAAGTTCCCCCTGAAAAAAAGCCCTGTGAATGTACAATGTATATGTAAAGCACTGCATAAATTGACAGCGCTATCTAAGTACCTAAATAATAATAATAGGCCCCTGCTCATTGGAGCTTACAATCTAGAAGGGAGGGATGACCCCAATGATCTTTTTAGCTGTCCTTGAAGGTGGAATTCTGCCCACAGCTGTAAGGATTGCATTCTTCCTACTGACCACTAGGGGGAATTCTTCCGATTGACCTCCGAAGAACCAATTTTAGTAAAGATTACCCAAGACCTGTAAACTATCTTAGAGACTTTAACTTTTTTTTTTTTTTTTTTTCAGATCGTTATGCTAGCTATGCATTTGAAAGTAACTTAAGCTATTTCTTGTAGGTCAAGAGTGGGTATCGAAATTGCCAAAAACCTCGGACCCATAAGAGTTACAAACTGTGATGGTAAGTATATTCATAAACTAGAAGGTATTGGCCTTGTATATAACAAATTTTTGTTAGTCTCAAGTTTTAACATGTGGCATCCGAATCATACTATAAAAAGGTAGTTTGTATAGGGTGTAACTCAACAATAAAGAGTGGAACTCCCTTAAACTACTATGTTATTACCCTAAAGAAAGATCGGTTTATATCGCATCTGTGCTGGCACAGGGCGTAACAACGTTTTGCCTTAGTTATTTATTGGAGCTCCGGGTACATGCCATCTTATAAAACTGAGGAATTGACATCATAAAGTGATGGACCGGTTTCATCGGTTAACCGGTGAAGCTGACTGATGGACTGATGTGCCTACATTCCATGAACCAATCGTGTCAGAAAACACAACGACATGATGAAAAAAAAAACTTGAATGCTTCCAAGCATGCGTCGACTTGGTTCTGAGCATGCGTGGATTTTGAACCGATGCTCGTGCCTACTAACGATCGCTTTTGACCTATCGGTTAGCCGCCCATCGGTTCAATTTTAAAGCAAGCCCTCTGTTTTTGGACCAAAGGATAACGGAGCGATGGGGCCTACATTTTCATCGGTTTGAACCGATCGTGTGTACGCGGCTTTAGAGGCGCCTTTCTTCCCTTTTATACGCTGTAAAAAAATGCTTTGGCATACAAGTGCTTTGGATTACAAGCATATTTCTGGAAGAAATTATGCTTGCAAACCAAGGTTTTACTGTACATCAGTACAGGGCATGCAAGCTGATGGGAAGAACGACTGCGGTTGGAGCAAGTATTGGACTGCTAGTGGCCTAGTGCATTGTTGGTTCATTTCCCTTCTAAATGTTTTATTAAAAAAAAATTCTTGGTCTGAATTTCTCACTTCCTGTTCCTCCTCAGTAAGCTGTTCTGGATGACTAAAGACGGCTCGGATGATGGAGGCAAGTTTACTGAGGAGGAACAGGAAGTGAGAAATTCAGACAAAGAAAATAAAGATGTATAAGGGAAATCGAAGGAAAAGGTAAGTGAACCAACAATGCACTAGCTTAAAGCAGGGCTTGACAAATTTGCTTGGAATCTAGGAGCCAGCTAAAAAAGTTAGGAGCCAGGAACGCGCCCCGTCCCGCCGAGCTTGCGCGCAGAAGCGAACGCATATGTAACGCTCGCATATGAAAGCGGTGTTCACACATGTGAGGTATCGCCTGTTAACATGCAACTTGTAGAATTTTTTAAATGTCGCCTATGGAGATATTAAAGGGTAAAAAGTATGTCGCCATTCCACAAGGAGGCGCAATTTTGAAGCGTAACATGTTAGGTATCAATTTACTCGGCGTAACATTATCTTTCACAATATAAAACAATTGGGCTATCTTTAGGGTCCTTTCACACGGAGCATACCGTTTTTCCATCCGCTCCGTGTGTGTCCGTCGGCTCAGCGGGAATCCCCGCTGAGCTGTCGACGGACAGGGCGGTCCCCGCACACTGTGCAGAGACCGCCCTGTCTCTCCTCCGCTCTGCCCTAAACGGACTTGTAAAAACGGACGAACGGAGGCGGACGTCTGAAAGGACGCTTACTGTTGTCTTATTTTTTTATTAAAAAAAGTGTATTTTTCCCAAAAAAGTGCACTTGTAAGACCGCTGCGCAAATACGGTGTGACAGAAAGGGTGTTAGAATAAAAACATATATATAATGTTTGGGGGTTCTAATTAGAGGGAAGGAGATGGCAGTGAAAACAGACAGGGGAAGCACCATTAGCATTGCTGGTTATTTGTCCTACCAACGGCCACCACAAGATGGCGCCAGATCACAGAAAGAAAGCATAGGCCTGCAGAAGGACGCAAAGCCGCGGCCTCAATTACCGACCGGTGAGGCCCGATATGATCGCGATGGTGGAGGAGGTGGGGGAGCACGGAGGCACATGATGCCCCAGGCGCCAGGTCACTAATTCTAGTCGCAATGGTGACCTGGCACCTGGGTTTTGTCAAACACTAGCTTAAAGGAACCTATTTAGAAAATCAAAAACAAACCTTTACAACCCCTTTAATGTATGTAGTATATGAAAGTATCTTATATGATCTGACCCTGCCAAGGAAAAGGGGGGTTGGTAATTAGAGGTAGCAATAAAGAATACAACCCATAGAGGCCCCCACAGTCTAAAATACTCACAGACATAGCTGTATGATGACGGTGTGTCACTACAGGTAAGAAACCCAATAGGTGTTGGTTTTCTGACCTGTAGTGCCACACCGTCATCATACAGAAATTTTTGTGTGTTTTTTTTTTTTTTTTTTTACTAATCTTCAAGTAATTTTCATTTCCTTCACCTTACCTTAATTTCTGCACCTTCATCCCTCAGATCAGTTCCAATTGATACCACTACAAACCCAAGATCATTCCCAATTGATACCACTACACTCCCCAGATCAGTCCCAATTGATACCACTACACTCCCCAGATCAGTCCCAATTGATACCACTACACACCCAAGATCAGTCCCAATTGATACCACTACACTCCCTAGATCAGTCCCAATTGATACTACTACACACCCCAGATCAGTCCCAATTGATACCACTACACTCCCCAGATCAGTCCCAATTGATACCACTACACTCCCCAGATCAGTCCCAATTGATACCACTACACACCCAAGATCAGTCCCAATTGATACCACTACACACCCAAGATCAGTCCCAATTGATACTACTACACACCCCAGATCAGTCCCAATTGATACCACTACACTCCCCAGATCAGTCCCAATCGATACCACTACACACCCCAGATCAGTCCCAATTGATACCACTACACACCCCAGATCAGTCCCAATTGATACAACTACACACCCCAGATCAGTCCCAATTGATACCACTACACTCCCCAGATCAGTCCCAATTGATACCACTACACTCCCCAGATCAGTCCCAATCGATACCACTACACACCCCAGATCAGTCCCAATTGATACCACTACACACCCCAGTTCAGTCCCAATTGATACAACTACACACCCCAGATCAGTCCCAACTGATACCACTACACACCCCAGATACGTCCCAATTGATACCACTACACTCCCCAGATCAGTCCTAATTGATACAACTACACACCCCAGATCAGTCCCAATTGATACAACTACACACCCCAGATCAGTCCCAATTGATACAACTACACACCCCAGATCAGTCCCAATTGATACCACTGCACACCCAGATCAGTCTCAATTACCTGCACCTTCACCCCTCAGATCAGTCTCAATTACCTGCACCTTCACCCCTCAGATCAGTCCCAATTACCTGCACCTTCACCCCTCAGATCAGTCTCAATTACCTGCACCTTTACCCCTCAGATCAGTCCCAATTACCTGCACCTTCACCCCTCAGATCAGTCTCAATTACCTGCACCTTCACACCTCAAATCAGGGGACCGTGCTACATGTAGATGCAAAGGATAATTTGTGAGAGATTGAACTTGTAAAACTTGTTAGGATTAACTTTATACAATACCTTCAATGTTACTATTCACTCTTTCAGAGATCCCTTTACATCCAAAGCCTAAATGTCAGCCAGGAATGAACTCCACGCTTCCAAGTGGATACTTTTTCAATAATACTTGGAATCCTGCCTACTGCACAATGACCACCTACAAAACTGCAGAGGACTTTGTGAAATGCCTACAGGGGAAGAAACTCTTCCTGATTGGAGACTCAACATTGCGACAGTTCATCATGCACTTCACAGAGGGCGTCCAAAGTAAGTGCTTTCCAACGTGCCTTAAGGTAGTAGCCCCCAAATCCAGGACGCTCTTTTAGAGGCAAATACGCATGTTACCCATGAAGTTAGTTCACCTTTCATGTCTAACTATTGACCAATGAGCACTAGACCAAAAGGAAAACATGGGTTTCAGAGGGGGGACCTCATGACTGTTCAATGAGGCTCTCCACTTTGGTAAGAACAAGTTGGGGAAGCAAATCAGTCCGACTGACTCAAAACAATCCTGTCCACATCAGCAATTGCACTAGACTAGTAAAAAAAAAAAAAAAAGGATTTTTGGACTGTTATGCCACGTACACACAATTGGAAATTCCGACAAGAAAAGTTTGATGTGAGCTTTTGGTCGGAAATCCCGACCGTATGTAGGCTCCATCAGACTTTTTCTGAGGCAAAGTACTGCAGTGTAAAATTTTGGTTTGAAGGTAAATATTAAAGGCTGGACTACTTTTTAATTTTTTAATTGGCTGTATAAATGGACCAAAACTGGGCTCCAAAGAGCAGGGCTGATGCAAGGATTTTTGACACCCTAGGCCAGGGGTGTCAAACTCAATTTCATCGAGGGCCGCATCAGCATTATGATTGCCCTTGTATCTGTAGAATTAGATGTCCAGCGCATCCCCTCCCCTTTCATTAGATGTCAAGAGCCCCCACTATCAGAAGTTGAGTCCCCCACTTTCCCTTACATCACAGTGCCCCCCCCTTTCCTTATGCTGCTGCTGGGAAGAAGCTGGATGCATTGCTTGAAAGCAGAAACAAGATTCTGGAGTAGGACTAGAGGAGGGCTGGAGCTCTCCTGCAGCTGCAGGAGAGGTGCGAGGGCCACATGAAATGGCCTGGAGGGCCAGATTCCGCCCGCAGGCCTTGTGTTTGACACCTGTGCCACTAGGCGAAACCTAATTTTGCCGCCCCTTGGCCCCAC
Organism: Rana kukunoris; assembly: GCA_029574335.1. Taxonomy (NCBI): domain Eukaryota; kingdom Metazoa; phylum Chordata; class Amphibia; order Anura; family Ranidae; genus Rana; species Rana kukunoris. Next base: position 20,475,914 of record CM056054.1, read on the forward strand.
CCCTGACTCCACCCCCTTTGCCCTGACAATGTATACCCCACCTTTTTAATGAAGCACCCATCAAATCCAGTCTCACCAGCCCCCATAAATCCAGCCTTACCAGCCCCCATCAATCCAGTCTCACCAGCCCCCATCAATCCAGCCTTACCAGCCCCCATCAATGCAACCTCACCAGCGCCCATCAATGCTGCCTCACCAGCCCCCATCAATGCACCCTCACCAGCGCCCATCAAATGCACCCTCACCAGCGCCCATCAATGCAGACTTCCAGCGCCCATCAATGCAGCCTCACCAGCACCCATCAAATGTAGCCTTATCAGCGCCCATCAAATGCAGCCTCACCAGTGACCATCAATCCAGCCTACCAGCGCCCATCAATGCAGCCTACCAGCGCCCATCAATGCAGCCCACCAGCGCCCATCAAATGCAGCCTCACCAGCGCCCATCAATGCAGCCTACCAGCACTCATCAATGCAGCCTCGCCAGCACCCATTGAATGCAGCCTACCAGTGCCCATCAATGAATGTTTGCTTTCTTCCATTCATTCGGGAGTCGGGACACAGACACAGTCCTCTGCCGCCGCTGTGCCTCTGACACTATGTGCGAACGGAGCTGCAGCTGGCTGCTGATGCAGAGACTTAGTTGCTTGTTGCAGAGAGAAGAGAGTAGGAACACCAGTGGCCAGGCGCCCTCTAGGCAACAGTACATCCTAGGAGCCTGCCTAGTTTGCCTAGTGGTAGCACCGGCCCTGCCAAAGAGTTAAAACATGGGGAAAAGTAATGTATTGTAGAGATGTACAGCAAATAGAAATATTTCCTATTTTGCCCTTAAGTACACATTAATAGACCATGCACATGATGATATTATCCAGTGTATATATAACATGGTAGGTTTCTCTTGTCTCCACCAGTTGTGAAATATTTTCGGCATCATCAGACTGGATGGGGCGCTTGGGAGAAGACGCTCGAGGCTATAAACATGGAAAAAGATATCTATATATCTTATAAAAGACACGGGTTTCCCCTCGAGAGCTTTGGCTTCTACTACTTCATGGAGGACATGTACACGAGCCGCCAGATTGACAGACAAGGTGGAGGAAAGGACACAATCTTTGTCATTACCATGGGGCAGCACTTCCGACAATTCCCTCTGAAACTTTTTATTAGACGGGCACTGAACATCCGCAGAGCGGTGGAACGCCTCCTTCTCCGGAGTCCAGAAACCAAGTTCATCATCAAAACTGAAAACACCAGAGAAAGAAATGCTCCACCAGAAAGAATTGGTGATTTTCACGGTTATACTCAATACCTGGTGCTTAAAGAGGTTTTCCAAGGGGTCAATGTGGGTTTTGTAGATGCCTGGGACATGACGGTTGCCTCCGCCACAGAGACAGTTCATCCTCCGGGGTATACGTTTGAGGGGATTATGAGCCTGACATTCAGTTTTGCTTGCTCATAATAGACATGTGCACAAAAAAAAAAAAAATTTGTTTCGTGTAGTCTCGTTCCGTAGATTCGTAAAGATTCGTATTTTGTAAGACGCAAGTTTTCCTATTCGGACTCGTTCGTATTTTGTAGGATGCAAGTTTTCCTATTTGGACTGTTCTTATTTTGTAAGACGCAAGTTTTCCTATTCGGAGCCGTTCGTATTTTGTAAGACGCAAGTTTTCCTATTCGGACCCGTTCGTATTTTGTAAGACGCAAGTTTTCCTATCCGGACCCGTTCGTATTTTGTAAGACGCAAGTTTTCCTATTCGGACCCGTTTGTATTTTGTAAGACGCAAGTTTTCCTATTCGGACCCGTTCGTATTTTGTAAGACGCAAGTTTTCCTATTCGGACCCGTTTGTATTTTGTAAGACGCAAGTTTTCCTATTCGGACCCGTTCGTATTTTCGTAAGAGTTTTATTTTAGTTTATACTGAATGATTCGTAATTCTGTCTAATTTATTTTCGTTGATTCGAAAGCGCATTTCCGAACTACGCGGTTTGGCTCTGCTCGACTCAGGCGCCCCACCACCTCAGACCAAACGTGGTACTGCACACAGCTTTGGCCTGAATCCTGATCGTTTTGGTGTGACAACATTCGGAAACCAAGTTACAATTAAAAAAAAAAAATACAGCGCTCGTATTGCGTAACGCTCGTTAACCGCGTTAATCGCAATCCGAGGTTCCACTGTATAAAATTCAACACGGTGTACACTATAAGTATTCATAAAATCTCAAAAGCCCACAAAGTTTTATTAAAATACTGTGCAAATCAAAGTTAACATACTTGACTATGAAAATAAAGTGCTTCAGCACAGCGATCTGTCTTTTCTTTGTGTCTTCTTAAAGCGGAGGTCCAGTAAAAAATAAATAAAAATAAATAATAAGGACATTTACCTGTTCTAGTCGCCAGCGATGTCGCCCCCCGCCGAGGCCGATCCTCGGTCCTGGCAGCTCAGGCGCCGTCATCCACAGTAAGGGAAACAGGCAGTGAAGCCGTGCGGCTTCACTGCCTGTTTCCTACTGCGCATGCACGAGCAGCGCATGCGCGAGCAGCGCATGCGCGAGCAGCGCGGTGCTTTATGAATGGGCCGGCTGCTTTCTGGGATACACACAGTTCCCAGAATGCAGCGCACCCCATTCACAAGAAGAAACAGAGTGTAGGACGAGGAAGAGGATCCACCACGGAGGATGAAGAGGCAGATTCGGGACTTCCGCATAGCAACAGCTATTTCGGGTAAGTAAAAAAAATGTATTTTTTTTTTCATTTTATCATTTATTTTGATTTTTTTTTGATTTTTGGAGTAAAAAAATGTTTCAGGGTGGAACTCCACTTTAAAAAAATAAATACAAAAAACGTGTCACGCAGTGCTTTGAGATAAAAAATGGATGTATACAAAAAAGAGCGCTCCCGAGCTTACATCCCAGTGATAATCATTCACTCACCAAGGAGACTTTACCACCCCCCCCCCAAAGGAAAAGGTCTTTAAGCACTTCAGATCAACCTGTACCCCTTCAATCCATTGGTTCAACTAAATATATGAAAAACAAACACCAGAAAGGGACTTATTTGTGTAAAACCATTATGTTTAATAAAAATCCAAACAGAAAAACAAGCTGCACTCGTATAAGGCAGTGCCACACAGTGCAAGCATTGCTTGTGTGTGTTTTTGAGTACTTTTGCAATGAGCAGCAGGCGTGAAATGTCACCACCTTGTGGAATATTTAGGTATAATAGCAGTTTATTGCGATCCACTTAGACACTCAGGACAATTTTCAAGCAAGGAAACACTTTTCACTTAAAGGGGTTGTAAAGGTACAATTTGTTTTCCTAAATAGCTTCCTTTACCTTAGTGCAGTCCTCATTCACTTACTTACTTAGTTCTTCTGAGAAATCCTCACCTGTTCTTCTGTCTGTAACTCCACACAGTAATGCAAGGCTTTCTTCCTGGTGTGGAGTGTCGTGCTTGCCCCCTCCCTTGGACTACAGGAGTGTCAGGACGCTCTCTACTTTCCAGATAGAGAAAGGAGCTGTGTGTTAGTTGGCGTCCTGACTCAGATCACAGTGGGAGCTAGAGCATGAGATCCCCCAGGGAGCAGAGTCTAAGAGCCAGCAGGTGTTCACCAGAGCCTCTAGTGGTTAGGATAGACTGTGCTGCAACTGGCTCCAGGTCACGGCCCCTGGGGTCTTCCAGATCACACTCATGGTAGGCTACTGGAGGATAGAGAGGTAGCAGCAGTCCAATACAACAAGGGATAGTCAGATAATAAGCCAAAGGTCAGCACAACTAGCAGACAAAGATAGACAGAGAACACCCATCATGACATTGGGGGTTATTTACGAAAGGCAAATCCACTTTGCACTATAAGTGCAAAGTGCACTTGAAATTGCACTGAGAGTGCACTTGGAAGAGCAGTCGCTGTCGATCTGAGGGGGACATGCAGGGAAAATAAAAAACAGCATTTTAGCTCGCACATGATTGGATAATTAAATCAGCAGAGCTTCCCCTCATTTCAGATCTACCCCTCAGATTTACAGCGACTGCATTTCCAAGTGCCTTTTGTAAATAACCCCCAATGTGTTCTCTAGCTGCTGATTGTGCTCTGAGAGCCAAGGGTGTGTATTCCAAGAGCTGAAACATTCCCATTATCATATAAAAATGATGATCATAATAATAATATTGTTTTTTACAAGTTAAGCATGACAATGCCTACCACACCCTGGCATAATTTTGTTTCTCTATAATATTATATAAATTCATGTCAGATGTGATCTGCACCTCTACTGTTTCAAGTATAGAAATGAAGACACTGCAAACTGGAAGTCTAAGGAGCCATGTTGAACTATATAACTCCATCCAGGTTAAAGGTAACAGGAAACAGGAAGTACGGTATAAGCAATGCAATATTACCATAAACAAATAGAGTCATATATAATAACTCCACAACATCTCTTTTATACATTCAATCAGTGGCGGTGCGTCCATAGTGGGCACAGGAGCGCCGCCCCCTCTCTCCTGCACCAATGAATCAACAATACATAGATTCATGCATTGCATGAATCTATGTATTGTTGCCGCTGCCGCCCACTATTCTGGTATCCGGGGTAGACATGTGCATTTGTTTTCGTTAGAATGCATTTTCGTCTGAGAAAACTGTTTTTTTCGTTATCGTATTAACAAACGATAACGAAAGTGCAAGAAACGAAAACCGAAAGATCCGACATAAAAAATGCTTTATTTTCGTTTTCATTGCGGTAAAAATTCGATATAGAGAAATTCGACATCATAGAGAAAAGATTCGACATCATAGAGAAAAGATTTGACACTATAGAAATAATAGATTCGACATTACAGAGAATAGATTTCGATTTATGAGAAAATAGATTCGACATTATAGAGAATAGATTTTGACATCATAGAGAAAAGATTCAACATCATAGAGAAAAGATTCAACATCATAGACAAAAGATTCAACATTATAGGGAAAAGATTCGACATTATAGAGAAAAGATTCGACATCATAGAGAAAAGATTTGACATTATAGAGAAAAGATTCGACATTATAGAAATAATAGATTCGACATTACAGAGAATAGATTTCGATTTATGAGAAAATAGATTCGACATTAAAGAGAATAGATTCAACATCATAGAGAAAAGATTTGACATCATAGAGAAAAGATTCGACATCATAGAGAAAAGATTTGACATTATAGGGAAAAGATTTGACATCATAGAGAAAAGATTCGACATCATAGGGAAAAGATTTGACATTATAGGGAAAAGATTTGACATTATAGGGAAAAGATTTGACATTATAGGGAAAAGATTTGACATCATAGAGAAAAGATTCGACATCATAGAGAAAAGATTCGACATTATAGGGAAAAAATTCGACATCATAGGGAAAAGATTCGACATTATAGAGAAAAGATTCAACATCATAGAGAAAAGATTCGACATTATAGGGAAAAGAGTCGACATCATAGAGAAAAGATTCGACATTATAGGGAAAAGATTTGACATTATAGAGAAAAGATTCAACATCATAGAGAAAAGATTCGACATTATAGGGAAAAGATTCGACATTATAGAGAAAAGATTCGACATCATAGAGAAAAGATTCAACATTATAGAGAAAAGATTCGACATTATAGAAATAATAGATTCGACATTACAGAGAATAGATTTCGATTTATGAGAAAATAGATTCGACATTAAAGAGAACAGATTCAACATCATAGAGAAAAGATTTGTCATCATAGAGAAAAGATTCAACATCATAGAGAAAAGATTTGACATTATAGGGAAAAGATTTGACATCATAGAGAAAAGATTCAACATCATAGAGAAAAGATTTGACATTATAGGGAAAAGATTTGACATTATAGGGAAAAGATTTGACATCATAGAGAAAAGATTCGACATCATAGAGAAAAGATTCGACATTATAGGGAAAAAATTCGACATCATAGGGAAAAGATTCGACATTATAGGGAAAAGATTCGACATTATAGAGAAAAGATTCAACATCATAGAGAAAAGATTCGACATTAGAGGGAAAAGATTCGACATTATAGAGAAAAGATTCGGCATCATAGAGATAAGATTCGACATTATAGGGAAAAGATTTGACATCATAGAGAAAAGATTCAACATCATAGAGAAAAGATTCGACATTATAGGGAAAAGATTCGACATTATAGAGAAAAGATTCGACATCATAGAGAAAAGATTCGACATTATAGAAATAATAGATTTGACATTACAGAGAATAGATTTCGATTTATGAGAAAATAGATTCGACATTATTACTAGTCATACAATTCTTGTAGGCGAAATATTTGACTGGAAATGTACGATTCGACGTAAAGTTTCGAAGTTCCGTCGAATATTCTTTTGACCATTCGACAGAAACCAAGTATTATTGGATTTTCGGACGAAAGCTATTCCCCAACGAAAAATGAAATAAATCAAAACGATTTTCGGGAGTAAATAAATAAATTTATTTTCCATACGAAAACGAAAAAACGAAACAAAATATTCCAGTTTGCACATGTCTAGTATCCGGTGTTTCGTCACATATGGCTACCCATCACAGTTTGCTCCGGAAGTGCCGTTCCGCTGAAAAAATTCACACTGCCCAACGCCGCCATATGCGTTACAACACTTTTACGACAAAACAGCACACTAAAACCGTGATGGGTAGCCAAATGTGACGAAACACTGCTATCTTGCTACACTCCCCACTCCTCCACACTAAGGATACAGTGAGAAGGGGACAAGCGGACATCTTTGTACACCCCCTGGAGTTGTACATTTTACACTTATTTATAACAGTAAACTGAGGTTATGTAGTGAAATACAGTACTTAGAACTCCGTCTGACTGTTTAGATGTTGAATTTTTTAAAGCTGCGGCAAGCCTGCTCAAAAAATAAAGTAGAGGAAAAGGAGAGGAAAAAAAGCCTAAAAACATTGGCCCAGATTCATAGAGAATTAGATTCTCGTAGTGTATCAGAAATACACTACGCCGCCGTTTTTTACCTGGCTCTACGTGGAATCCAGGTAGATTTTGTCCAGTAAACGACGGCGGCGTAGTGTATTTCTCCCGTCGCAATCCATCTACGCGAGTAGGGGGCGTGAAGGATTTAAAATAGGCGCGTTCCCGCGGCAATCGAACTGCGCATGCTCCGTTCGCAAATTTCCCGCCGTGCATTGCGCGAAATCACGTCGTTACGTCATTCGTTGTTTGAGTAGCGTCGTTTACGGACATTTCTATTCCCGAACGAGTTACGTAAAAAAAAAAAAAAAATAAATTAAATTCGACGCGGGAACGACGGCCATACTTAACATGGGCTACGCACCGTTAGACCAGCAAAAAGCTGGTCTAACAGTACGTAAAAAAAAACAGACGTAAGCGATTGCGAAGACCGCTCGTATCTTCGTGGATCGCCGTAAAAACACATTTGCATATCCCGACGCATCAAAACGACGCAAACTCCTTCCAGTGGCCGCCAAAAATATCGCAGCGTAGATCCGAAGGCTTACGAAGACGTAAGCCTCTCGGATCGAAGCCCGAAGCCGCCGTATCATGGTTTGAGGATTCAAACTAGTGATACGGCGCGCGAAATTTGAAATTACTCCTGTCTAACACCAGTTAGACAGGCGTAATTGCTTTATGAATCTGGGCCATTTAGTTTGGATACATTTTAAAAATCCATACTGATACATTTGTTTGCATTACATATAAAACCAGCTCTTAGATTCTCCTTCAGTGGTGTCATCTAGCTTGAAGGGTCACTAAAGGAAAAAACATTTTTTGCTGAAATGACTGTTTACATAAAAGTTAACTGATTCCTTTTCAAAATGAATAAAAATAGATAAAAATCAATCATATAATGTGCCTGCAGGTTAGTTTCACTTTTGAACTGGCTTCATGTTTCTGTGAAGTAGAAAAAGACACACAGAACAAAAACAAACAAATCCAGTGCAGTGTTTTGTTTTTAAAATGAATCTGATTGGTTCTGGGAATTTTTAGACACACAGTGATAACAGCTTAGACCACCGTGAGAAAGCTCCCAGCACTGTGGTTATAAGGAAACAGACAAGCAGGAAGTGTGGAGAACAGAGCAGGATTACAGCAACTTCCAAGCAAAAACGAACAATAAGGACATGAAACCAGTACTGCAGTAAGGTAAAGGAAGCTATTTAGCTAAAAAAAAAATTCCTTTAGTGATCCTTTAATAACTAGTAACAATACATATTACCTCTGTCACAGATAGTCAGAAGAATCCTTCCTGATACACCCTGTACAGGGCGACCTTGTTTACAAGCAGAGCTGTAAATCAGTACAGGGAGATCAGCCAACAAGTGCCTACAAGGACTGCAAGACCTGCAGACATTCGCCAGTCCTGTGATCTGGATAATGATAGGACCCTGTATTATGGTAGGTGAACTCTATTATTTCAAATTCATTTTTCTATTGCTTTAATTAACTATTGAGCAGTATCGTGTCTTTTAAAATGATATCGGGGGTTATTTACGAAAGGCAAATCTACTTTGTACTACAAGTGCAAAGTCCACTTGAAATTACACTGAAAGTGCACTTGGAAGTGCAGTCGCTGTACATCTGAGGGGTAGATCTGAAATGAGGGGAAGCTCTGCTGATTTTATTATCCAATCATGTGCAAGCTAAAATGCTGTTTTTTTTTTTCCTGGCATGTCTCCCTCGGATCTACAGCGACTGCTTTTCCAAGTGCACTTTCAGTGCAATTTCAAGTGCACTTTGGTTGCACTTGTAGTGCAAAGTGGATTTGCCTTTTCGTTAAAAAAACACCCAATGTTACTAATTAGAAATGATTTATGAATAGTTGAAGTGCTGGCTTTTTCACAAAGTTAGGAACATCGTTTTTGTTTCTCCTGCTGGGGTCTCATAGGGGTTATTTACTAAAGGCAAATCCACTTTGCACTACAAGTGCAAACTACAAGTGCAAAGTGCACTTGAAATTGCACTGAAAGTGCACTTGGAAGTACAGTCGCTGTAGATCCGAGGGAGACATGCCAGGGGGAAAAAAAGCATTTTAGCTTGCACATGATTGGATAATAAAATCAGCAGAGCTTCCCCTCATTTCAGATCTACTACAAGTGCAAGTGCACAGTGATCAGTGCTATAAAAATGCACTGATTACTGTAAAAATGACACTGGCAGTGAAGGGGTTAACCACCAGGTGGTTCTGGAGGGGTTAAAGGGTCACTAAAGGAAAATACATTTTTTTGCTGAAATGATTGTTTACAGGGTATAGAGCAGGGGTCCTCAAACTATGGCCCTCCAGCTGTTCAGGAACTACATTTCCCATCATGCTCAGTCATGTCTGTGAATGTCAGAGTTTCACAATGCCTCATGGGATTTGTAGTTCCGCAACAGCTGGAGGGCCGTAGTTTGAGGATGCCTGGTATAGAGACATAAAAGTTAACTGATTCCTTTTCAAAATGATTAAAAATAGATAAAAAATCAATCATATAATGTGCCTGCAGGTTAGTTTCACTTTTGAACTGGCTTCATGTTTCTGTGAAGTAGAAATAGACACACAGAACAAAAACAAACAAATCCAGGGCAGTGTTTTGTTTTTAAAATTAATCTGATTGGTTCTGGGAAGTTTTAGACACACAGTAATGACAGCTTAGACCACCGTGAGAAAGCTCCCAGTACTGTGGTTATAAGGAAACAGACAAGCAAGAAGTGTGGAGAACAGAGCAGGATTACAGCAACTTCAAAGCAAAAAAGAACAATGAGGACATGAAACCAGTACTGCAGTAAGGTAAAGGAAGCTATTTAGCTAAAAAAAAATCCTTTAGTGATCCTTTAAGTCAGTACTAGGGAGTGATTCTTACTGTTAGGGGGCACACACCTCTGTTCTGCCTTTGCTGATCACAATCGCAGACCTTCCAGGAGCATTGAGGTTCATAGGACCCGCGAACCCCCTGCATGAGGCAGGCGGCGTGCACGCAGAGGGTGCGTGCCCCCTGGGCGGCAAATTTAAAAGGATGTACAGGTATGCCCATTTGCCTGCCCGTGCCATTGTGTCGACGTACATTTGCGTGCTGCGGTCAGCAAGTGGTTAAGCTATGTTTTTTTTAGTTTTTTTTAAATAGGTGTGTGTTATATTGTTGTTTTGTTGTTTTAGGATTATTGTACACAGTCAGGACGGCAGAGGTCCAAGAGTCTGCTACCACTAGAACCATAATATAAGGAATATGACTTTCTGGATATTGTGTATCTACCAAAAAAAAAATGTCATAACAATTTTGAATTGTGTTAAGGTATATTTTGTGGTAAACACGCAACTGTATTATGTTTGTTTGTATAAAAAGTTGTTTTAAATAAAATAGAGAGTTTAAAAAAAAATTAAAATAAAGAGAATAGCGCAATCTAAAAACTTAAAGCGGTTGTAAACCGCATATACATTTATTTTATTTTTTAACCTCCCTGGCGGTATGATTCTGTCTGGAATTACGTACCAAAAGCGGTACCATTATTTTGCATGGAAATTCTGCGTTTTATACTGTAGGCCTGCAATTCTAGTAGACAATGTCTAGTAGACATCCCGGGTATGATAAAGTTTGAAACACAAAATCATAAAATTATAATATAATAAATAACTATAAATAATTATAACAAATAATAATGTAATTATAATAAAAATTATTCACTAATGTAATCAAATCAAAATCACTGAAATTTGCTCAGTTGCAGAATTGTCGCTGTCATTACTATTATTTTTTTTATGACGAATTTCCCCACAAATCGCTATCGCTCAATTCTGCAAGTGATTATCATTTATTATCGCTGTTTACTAGCTGCTCTAAAATCACTTTTGACATAAAGGGACACTTTTGGTTGCTATGGACAATCTACAGTTTGCAGGCACAACATTTTTTTTTTTATTATGTAAAAGAACATGCAGGGCACTGGGCAGACCACTAGGGACAGGGGGGGTGTGTACTTTTTACATACAGTACTGTAATCTATAAGATTACAGTATTCTGTATGTAATGTGTTTGTTTACTTTTTTGAATTTGCCGCCGGTCTCCGCCCCCGTGCGCCGTTACGTCGCAGGGAACGGAGATCGGCGGCGCGCGGGCACTGTGTGAGTCGAATGGAGGACGCCACTCGCTCACACAGCGGGGATGCATCGCTGGATCCAGGGACAAGGTAAGTACAGTACCCTGCCTGGATACAAGGTAAGCCAGCGCGCGCTGCAGGCTCTGCATATTCACCCCGAGCGCGACTCGGGGATATCGATATTTACATAAAAAATCCACCCCGAGTCGCGCTCGGGGATACCGGCAGGGGGGTTAAACCTGCAAGGCAAAAGAAATAATGAGCTAGTATGCACCGCATAATAGCTCATTATGAAATACTTACCTCTGAACGAGGAAAGTAGAACTTACCTGGTCCACACTGAGCGAGATGTCATCTTAACTCGGCGTGTCTTCCGGGTATCGCCGCTCCAGCGCTGTGATTGGCTGGAGCGGTGATGACGTCACTCCTGCGCATGAGAGATTTCAAATCGTCAGGGTCCGGCGGATGCCGGTCCTTTCACCATAGATTCCGCCCTGCGCATGAGCCGCTGCAATCAGCGGCGCATTGCGAGGGGAATATCTCCTAAACCGTACAGGTTTAGGAGATATTCTTTATACCTACAGGTAAGCCTTATTATAGACTTACCTGTAGGTAAAAGTGAAAAAGTGGGTTTACAACCACTTTAAAACATGTACCTGTAGCGGACGCGCCGCTGAAGCCCAGCTCCCGCTGGGATTGGACACAGCGGTAGCCAATCAGCGAATCCGGCGGCTGTGATAGCCCCCGGAAACCTGGCGATCATACGTAGAGAGGCAGAACAGTGGTCTGCCTATGTAAACAAGGCAGACCGCTGTTCTGCCAGTAAGGAATCTAATTATGGTACTTACTATGGTAGCACATCAAATAAGGGATCTCTGTGAGGAAGGAAATAAGGGACATGAGGTGTAGTGGCTCAGAGTGCATAGCCAAATCAGCCCCTTGCCTCCCATGGAAACCCTCCCCAGGAAGTGTCCCTGGAAGTAATCACGTGACCCGTGACGTCACGTGCACTCCACACCGGACCAAGCGTCGTCCTGGCGGCCACAGGACAGGCTTCAGACCGAGCCAAAACACTTGGCAAATCTTCACATCTTTGCAACCCACAGATCTGGGACGAGGACTCCAGGGTTTTACAGATGAGCCCTTTCTTTTATCTTCCCTTGTAAGTGATACTGCACTTAGGTGGCTCTACCGAGAGGCTAGGATCCAAAATGATACAGGCACCATAACACTGGAGGTCAGTCAGTCACAGCTCAAGGAAACCCTAGAAAAAAAATGGAGGAACCCTAGCTGAGAATGGCTGCACTAAACCGTGTCCTTAAAGAACAAGGCTCTCTGTAACCCTCCCATTGGTTGTGCTCTCAACCAGACTGTCAAACCATCCAATGACTGGTGTCTTAACGGATCACATGTGCAGCATCATGGCAGATGTAGATGGAACAGAGGCCAAGATGGCCTCTCTGTGGTTCCATCCTCTGTGTTCTGTGTCATGTTCTCCAATAGCTCAGCCCTTCATTGATTTGTGTATGTCCTACAGCAGCTGTGGTGTTCCTGATGGATGGGTGGCTTTCATGTGGTCCAGCAACTATGAAGGAAGGATGATTCCTGTCTCCATAAATTCAAAGAGGAATGAACAGGTAATGAATAAATATTACATTATAATTAAGTCTCATACTCATATAAAGTCAGTGGTCTACCTCTTTATCTCATTTCATTCCCCCTTCTCTTTTCTTAGTATTTTTCCGTGCCACCCCGCGTCATCCCGTCTTCCCTCTCCCTCTCAAATTTTCTTCTATCTTTCCTCCATTTCTCTTCATTTCTATATCTTTCCCTTCCTTCTCTCTTTTTTTTTTTATCTCCCTATTAGTTTTTTCAGACTGGTTCACTTGACCTTTATTTGGAGGCTGACACGGCAATCTCCAAATAAACTAACACCATAGGCGTGCGCACAGAGTGTGGCAGGTGTGCCTGGGCACACCCCAATCACCTAGTGCACATTAACATTGTCACTCTGGGTGGCAGCGGGGAGATGGGAAAGATTTCCCTCTTAACGATTCCGCCAATAAGATCTCACACTTCTCTTTCACTGTGCTGAAAGGGAGATTAGTGTGTGAGACCATATATACAGTATGTAGACCAGGGCTGCCATCAGAAATTGTGGGGCCCCTTACACAGATTTGGGCCTGGGCCCCCCGAGCCTGACCCCCAATATTCCCCAGGGCCCACCCACTGGGTGTCCCACCAAATCCGCCCACCAGCCATCCCACCAAGTCCTTCAGTGCCTTAGCCCCTCTCACACCTGTATGCTCTCAGCCCCACTCACACATGTATATATGACACACACGTACACACACAGGCATGTACACGCCCAGAGGCGATTTAGTTTGCATGTGCCACGCTATATAAGTTATCATTCATTCATTCATTCATACACACACACACAGCCACCCCCCTCACTTGTAAAACAACCCTTACTTTTAAGGTGATCCTCCTAGTCCCAACTCTTGTCTCCACATGTGGCTGAGACACAGATAGAAGCTGCAGTCCAGCATACAGAACACTGAGTACAGGCCGCTCACATGAGGGATGCACATGCAGGAAATGGCCAGATGTGGCAGCAAAGAGCCCGATGTGAACTCAATGACACAGAGCAGCACCTGCCGACTCACACATACATAAGCATTCACCCTTGCCTTCTCACATCCCTGCCAGTTAGCTGGGCCCCTCCAGACGCTTGGGCCCCTTACAAGTGTATGGGCTGTACCCCCCTGATGGCGGCCCTGATGTAGAAACGCACGCATATGTGTTTGAGCTTTGGGTGCACACCCTAATGCAATGGGCTGTGCACACCTATGACTAACACTATTTCTAGACAAGAGTCTCCTTAGCATGAGATGGGAGATGTCAAGACATCTTCTCTTTGGATCCTAAAAATAATGCCCATTGCCTTCTTTTTGTCCTCCAGGAGACAATTTCTCTGCGAAACATGAAGCTGTCTCTCAGATCGGTTGTGATAGTGGCAGCAGTAACTGCCATAATCTTCTTGGGGTTCAGTCGGAATAAAATACAGGTACTATAACACCAAGTTCATGTGTGTATTGAATATTAAATGGTATGTAACGTGAAAGGTGTTTTATTTTTTAATATTATTGGGACAAGGAGAGAGAAGCAACAGGAAGAATTCTCCCAAAGTGAGGGGAATTCCTCTCTTGGAGATTTCCCTTTATCTCTTATTCTGGGGACAACCCTAAAATGTTGGATTTCCCCTAGGAATGAGCTGAACACCCCCCGGTTCGGTTCTCATCCAGAACATGCGAACAGACCAAAATTTAATGCGAACATTCGAACACCGTTAAAGTCTATGGGACTCGAACGTGAGAAATCAAAAGTGAGATTTTTAAAGGCTGATATGCAAGTTATCGTCCTAAAAAGTGTTTGAGGACCGCATCCTTCCCCAGGATACATGAATCAATGCAAAAAAAAGTTTCAAAATCAAACAAAAACTGCATTTTTTTTGGGAGCAGTGATTTTAATAATGAGTAAAGTGAAACAATAAAAGTGAAATATTCCTTTAAATTTCATACCTGGGGGGTGTCTAAAGTATGCCTGTAAAGTAGCGCTTGTTTCCGTGTTTAGAACTGTCCCTGCACAAAATGTACTTTTTAAAAAATAATTTAAAACTACTCGCGGATATTCTTGAATTGTCGGTCCCGGCAATACAGAGAAAAGTAATTAAAATCAAATGACAGGGGTCCCCCCCAGTCCATTACCAGGCCCTTTGGGTATGAATAGTAAGGGGAACCCCTGCCATTTTTTTCATTAAATGTTATCTGTATTGCCGGGACCCGACAAGTAGTTTTAAGTTTAGACTTTTTTTCCTTTAAAAATGACATATTGTGCAGGGAACCAAAATGAAAAAAAAATTGTGTGGAAGTCCCCCCAAATTCCAGATCAGGCCCTTCAGGTCTGGTATGGATATTAAGGGGAACCCTGCGTTATTAAAAAAAATGATGTGGGGTTCCCCCCCAAAAAAATACAAGACTCTTCAGGACTGGATTTTAAGTGGCGTAGGGTTTACCCAAAAATCCATACCAGATCCTTTATCCGAGCACGCAAACTGGCAGGCTGCAGAAAAAAGAGGGGGGGACGAGAGAGCGCCCCCCCTCCTGAATCGTACCAGGCCACATGCCCTTAACATGGGGGCGATGCTTTGGGGGTCTGTGACAAAGGGGACCCCATTGTACCTCTACCATTTCACAAAAAAAGTGTCAAAAAAGGTAAAAAAAAACACACAGACAGTTTTGGAAAAATCCTTTAATAAAAAATAAAAAAATGAATTCCAGCGATGTACATCCTTCCACGATACGGACCTGCGCTACCCGCCGCTACGGACAATATAGCCTTCTCTATAGCAGGCTCCCGGGTGAATGACGTGTGAGCCGTGTGACTTTTCTTTTAAAACTGAGGGCGGGGCCACCCATGACATGGACGAGTGACCTGCCCCTTTCTGACGTAACGGGGTTTCCGGCGTCTTCCCCTTGGTGTCACGGGTGACCCCGCCCCCTCTGGTGCGTCACAGGGTTTCCAGATTGCGAAATCACGGAGCTCCCGTAGGGCGTGCGCCGCCCACAATGCTGGATTCTTAAAGCGGATCTCCACCCTAAAGTGAAGATCCGCTGATCGGAACCCTCCACCCCTCCGGTGTCACATTTGACACCTTTCAGGGGGAGGGGGGTGCAGATACCTGTCTAAAGACAGGTATCTTCACCCACTTCCGGCCCGCAGTCTCGGGCAAAAGTCGGGTTTTTCCCGCTGTGTGCTGGGAACTCTCGGCTCCCAGCACACAGCGGGAGCCAATTGGCGGGCGCAGCGCGACTCACGCATGCGCCGTAGGGAACCGGGCAGTGAAGCCGCAGCGCTCCACTTCCTGGTTCCCTCACCGTGGATGGAGGGGGGAGCAGCAGAGAGATGAGCGATCGCTCGTCCTCTGCTGCGGACGCCGCTGGACTCCAGGACAGGTAAGTGTCCTATTTTTAAAAGTCAGCAGCTGCAGTATTTGTAGCTGCTGGCTTTTAAAAAAAAAAATGAATGGGCCATCCGCTTTAAAGAGGACGTATATATACATCCTTCTGCCGTCCAATGCTGTTGACGTATATAGTCGTGCGCTGGTCGGCAAGCAGTTAAACGGGCTCCTTCTTTGAAAGACAAACAGGTTCAACAGGAAACACTGTTCCCCATATGGCACATTTCCATGTGTTCATTGTGCCCACTGAAGAATAAATAATGTGTATAATTGTGTGGATAGGTGCGACCTATCTAAATATAAGCATCAATCCCATTACAAACTAATTGGTACACCAAATGTAAAATGAATAATCAAAATAACTAAACAAAGGTATGATTGATTAACAATGTGCAGTGAACCATAAATTGGGCAATAATACGCTATTAAACATATTGGCCCAATTTCACAGAGCAATTACGCCTGTCTAACTGGTGTTAGACAGGAGTAATTTTAAATTTCGCGCGCCGTATCACTAGTTTGAATCCTCAAACCATGATACGGGCGGCTTCGGGCTTCGATCCGAGAGGCTTACGTCTTCGTAAGCCTTCGGATCTACGCTGCGATATTTTTGCGGCCGCTGGGAGGAGTTTGCGTCGTTTTCATGCGTCGGGATATGCAAATGAGTTTTTACGGCGATCCACGAAGATACGAACGGTCTTCGCAATCGCTTTCGTCTATTTTTTTATACGTACTGTTAGACCAGCTTTTTGCTGGTCTAACGGTGCGTAGCCCATGTTAAGTATGGCCGTCGTTCCCGCGTCGAATTTTTTTTTTTTTACGTAACTCGTTCGGGAATAGGAATCTCCGTAAACGACGCTACTCAAGAAAAAATGACGTAACGACGTGATTTCGTGCAATGCACGGCGGGAAATTTGCGAACGGAGCATGCGCAGTTCGATCGCCGCGGGAACGCGCCTATTTTAAATGCTTCACGCCCCCTACTCGCGTAGATGGATTGCGACGGGAGAAATACACTACGGCGCCGTCGTTTACTGGACAAAATCTACCTGGATTCCACGTAGAGCCAGGTAAAAAACGGCGGCGTAGTGTATTTCTGATACTCTACGATAATCTAATTCTATCTGAATCTGGGCCATAAAGTGCTCCGTGCTCAAAAAATCTTCCAAGTGATAAGTTCCACCTTCACCAGAAAGGTCACCTCAAGTGGGGATGGATGGCTCCTTACCAGATGATGTTGACCTATTAATTAAAATAAGGTCAATAGAGCTTGTGTATCAACTGCTTCCCATGGAGATTCCAATACAAATAGCAGATGGTTGCGGATATCATAAAGGAAAGAAAACAGCTCCCATAGTGTAAAACTATTTAATTGTATTAAATGATTAAAATCACAGTGCCGAGTGGCCTCTTACTTGAATAAGTGCCCGTATCCCGGCACTGAGGCTGTGAGCTTGTATGGATATGGAGAGAGATAAAATGCCGGCGTGCGTTTCACCGCTGATAGCTAGGAAACCAGAGAACCGGATGTTGTTGGTCAATGCGTGCCCAGGTACCGCCTCGACGTACGTTTCGATATTGTTGTCATCAGGAAGCGTACCTGGCGCACGCTATGGGCTATTGATATGGGTCTGTCAATCACCAGATGGGAGGGGCAATTCAATCGAACAACAGCCTCTGTTCCGGTTACGGCAGCCATATTTAAAATTGCGATATACAATCGTAACACCAGATACGAAACACAATCGTAACAAATTCAAATGACAAACGTATCCACAGATTTAAATGATGTATCGAATACATATACAAGTAGAAAGTGCATAGATACAAATGAGTGATGACTGTCTCCAATCTGAGATTGTGGATGGAAGCAGATATGCATATACATACAAAATTACAAAGTAGAAATGCATGAATGCTAATGGGTAATGTCTACCTCCAGTATGAATGGAAACAGACCTTTCTCATGTACTGCTATTGTGTGATTAAAATATTTGTATAAATTAATAAAAAATATTTTAATAAAAACCAACCTAAAATTAAAATAGAATATATTTTTTTTAAATGTGTTTAAAATATAATTTAAAACGAGATGGGCAATATTGAACCTGAACATTTGACTTAAAATGACCCACCCATCTTTACTCATCAGTCAGGAAACAATTGAGGTCCAGCTCTATATATGTTTAATAGCGTATTATTGCCCAATTTATGGTTCACTGCACATTGTTAATCAATCATACTTTTGTTTAGTTATTTTGATTATTCATTTTACATTTGGTGTACCAATTAGTTTGTAATGGGATTGATGTTTATATTTAGATAGGTCGCACCTATCCACACAATTATTCACATTATTTATTCTTTAGCGCCCCTATCCCACGTATATAAAAGTTATAATCCAGCACTCTGTATTATCTAGGGAGCAGCTTTTAAAACCTATTTGTAATTATTTACACCACCCCTCCCCCCAATTGGCGCGAGATTCCCCACACTTTGGGCCAGATTCAGGTAGATGAGAGCATCTTTGCTCTGGAGTAACACTTCTCATTTACGTTACTCTGCCGAAATTTTAGGAGCAAGTGCTGTTATTCATGAAGCACTTGCTCCTAAAGTTGCGGCAGCGCATCGCAAATGAGCCGGCGGAATTCAAATTGGGCGGGTACGGGGTGTGTATTATTTTAACTAAGCGCGATCCCGCGGCGAACGTACTGCGCATGCGTCGAGTGTCAATACATCCCAGTGCGCATGCTCCAAATTCTGTCAGTGAACGTCAATGACGTCACATCCCCATTCATGAACGTTTTACGCAAACGACGCAAATTTTTTTTTTCCCGACGCGATGACGACGGCTATACCTAACATAGGATACTCCACTAGGGGGCTGCTTTATCTTTACGTCGCGTATCGCTTACGGAAACGTCGGAAAGTCACTGCGTCGCGCCCGAAAACGATCGTGAATTTCCGATTCCCGCTGATTAACAAATTTTTTCAGCGTTAATCAGCGGGAACGCCCCCGGCGCCATTTTTAAATTTAATTTGTGATACGATGGCGGAATTCAATTGCGCCGATCGTATCGGAACACCAACCCGGCGTTTCTTGTTTTCTGGTTATAGAAAACAAAAACGCCGGCTTAAAGTGACAGTTAGGCTGGAGTATCACAGATACTCCAGCCTAACTCTACCTGAATCTGGCCCATTATCTTTATCATTGTGCCCACTGTTCATTTATCAGAAAAGAGAAAGAATTCACTCTCCTCGACGGACAGGTGTTTAAACCAAACCAGTTTGTAAACTGTCAGACATGTGGAGTGGTCTACCTAATGACCTGCGAATGCGGAGCGTTCTATGTAGGGAAAACACGGCAAAGATTTTGGTGCAGAACATCTAAGCACATTTACAATATGGAGATTGGTAACATTTATCTCCCCATGGGAAGACATGTAGTTACACAACATAACTACAGAATGCCAAAAGTATCCTTCGCCTCCCCCGACCGGATTCACATACCGGGGAGAGGTGGCGATTGGAACAAAAGACTCCTTCAGATAGAACAGAAATGGATTTTTAGACTACAGGCCACCCTTTATCATGGCCTCTGTAGCTGGCCAGCTAGAACCTGTCCTAGGTAGCTAATATAACCTACATGTATATACAGCTAAACCTGCTAAGAACCTAATGTAGAGCACATGTTTATATGTGAGAGACAAAGGCAGAGTTATTTACTGTTATTTTGTGTTTGGATGTTATATAACAGTTGTATGTTGTGTTCACAGTAGCAAAAGAAAAAAATATGCCTTTAAGAACCATTTGTTTGTATGGCAGCAGTAGGTAAGCAATGACAGTTGAATTCATGCCAGAAAGCATAGAGTTAAGCTTTTGTGACTCATAAGAAGCCTTGGTCCAATCACAGCCAATCTCACATTGAGCAGAGTTTTGACCAATTACAGCCACCTTTACATCCATGCTGTCTGGGAGGTTCCTCAGCACATGTGCTAGATTATTCCACACAGAGACAGAGCCACATGGAGACAAAGCAAAGCAGAACAGACATACAGAGATCAGTTTTATGGAAGCAAAGGGCAAAATAGGTATTTATACAGTTATATATATGTTCTTGTTGTAAATAGTGTGATTAGAACTGAATACTGATCTAGCTGTGTGTTCACTTGTAGTTCCACCATATCGAACCACTCATCATACCATACCTTCATACCTCCTAACCGAACAACTAAGTCACCGAACTAATTCACATACCTTCAAACCAAACTAAGCTAACCCTGCAAACCAAGTTGCAAACCACAGTTATACCTTTCAGAGAAATCAGAGAATGCTTTGATAACTTACAGAGAGAGAGAGAGAGAGAGAGTATAAATACTGAAGAAAGAAATATATCCACCATCTTATGTTAAATGACAAGATTGAATATTTGAACCACCATTTTCCGTTATACTTTATTCATCACGTGTTTTTGTATATGGACTGTCTGCTGCAAAGCAGCAGTATTTTATATGAAGAAAAGTGAAGTTATTAAAGAAGTTATTTTAAGCATTTGGTGTGCTCTTTAAACCTACTGCTTCCATAGAACGGCAATAGAGGAATTTCAGAGTAATAGACAGTCTTGTTGGACTGAAAAGTCAGAGATATCACAATTCTTCTAATGCCACAGCGCACGAGGCACTCCATAGTCTCCTGAGCAGGGCCTTTTGAAGGAATTTGGGGGCCCCAAGCAAAATGCCCCCCCCCCCACGCAAAGCCTACGTTAGCGCTACACTAATTTTTACACCCATGTTCTTACTCCTTTCCCCTCCCTAGTCCCTATGTTTTTCTATTCTAACCCCCCCTTCTTCCCTGTAGGCTGCCGCTGTAGCGGGGCCAAGCTCTATCAGATAGTGCCCGGACCGAGCTTGGTACCGTGCGGTACAGGAGATTCAGTTTCCTGTGTTCCCAGCTGGACTGAAAGGAAGTGAGCACACACTGTGCACTTCCTGTCAGTCCGGTTGGGAACAGGAAACTGAATCTGCTGTACCACATGCGGTACCCGGCTGGACTTACAGGACTCGGGTACGGGCTCGGCCACGCTACAGCCTGGGAAGGGGAAGTTGGGGGCCCCAGGCCAGCTCGGGGGCCCCAAGCAATTGTTTGTTTTGCCTGTCCTGTAGCGACGGGCCTGCTCCTGAGTCTGAGGGAGTACCTCTACCTGGTATGTGAATCCGGCTTATAGTGTGAGCACTGTGTATACGTCCTTGCAGAGGAACACTTTATAATGGAGGGCATTGTTCTGCACTTCTGTAAAAAACTGAGGTTAAAAATAATCTCCCATCCAGGATCCGAAAATAGTTTTTCTTCTACCTGGATAGATACTAATAGATTAGATAGTACTTAAAGCGGAGGTTCACCCAAAAATCAACTATCTGCCATTAGATCCAGCATACTGCTGACATCTGCAGTATGCTGTTTTTTTTTTTGTAGTTATCGTTTTATCAGCCTTTGTTATCCGGCTCCGAACGGGGATTCCTTCCCGGTATAAGACCAGCGTAGTTGATTGACGGGCTGCTAAAGCTCGTCACGCCTTCCGAAAATACCCGAAGTGACATTCGGGTGTTTACGGTGCTATATGGCGCCTGCGGTGTAGAGCCGACTGCGCAGGCGCCGTTAACACCCGAGTGTCACTTCGGGTATTTTCGGAAGGTGTGACGCGCTTTAGCAGCCCGTCAATCAACTACGCTGGTCTTAAGAACGCCTATACCCGGAAGGAATCCCCGTTCGGAGCCGGATAACAAAGGCTGATATAACAATAAGTACAAAAAAAAAAAAAACATCATACTGCAGATGTTAGCAGTATGCTGGATCTAATGGCAGATAGTTGATTTTTGGGTGAACCTCCGCTTTAAAAAAATGTGCTTGCTTTTTTTTTCCTTTTGAAATGTATGTCATTTCCATATTCGCTGCTAGAAATGTGTTAGTCTGGAGATTTCAATCCTGCACCTTCAATTTTTTTTCATCGTTGTGGTTGAAACTAATCTCAATTTGACCCCCCTAAAGATCTAAAAAAAAAAAAAAAAAAAAACAGTCCTTAAAAAGTTTTCAAACTAAATTCTTTTAGTGGAAAAAGAAAATATGGAGAGCCGCACGCCAAAAAACCTTGATGGTTTTCTTTATTTAAAAAGGGAATAATGCACTACAAGTCACAGCACACAGCGCAGGAGTAAAACCTACTGACGCGTTTTACACTGTAAATTAGTGCTTAAAGGGTCACTAAATGTTTTGCTGAAATGACTGTTTACAGGGTATAGAGACATAAAAGTTAACTGATTCCTTTTAAAAATGATTAAAAATAGATAAAAATCAATCATATAATGTACCTGCAGTTTAGTTTAATTTTTAAACTGGTTTCATGTTTCTGTGAAGTAGAGAGACACACAGAACACAAACAAACAAATCCAGGGCAGTGTTTTGTTTTTAAAATGAATCTGATTGGTTCTGAGGAGTTTTAGACACACAGTAATGACAGCTTGGACCACAGTGAAAAGCTGCCATGAGATTTTTCATAAGGAGCCAGACAAGCAGGAAGTGTGGAGATCAGAGCAGAATTACAGCAACTTCAAAGCAAAAACGAACAATGAGGACATGAAACCAGGACTGCAGTAAGGTAAAGGAAGCTATTTAGCTAAAAAAAATAAAATTCTTTAGTGATCCATAGCTGACAATTATAAAACATCACATCTAACATATAGCAAACTTTCAAAGACATGTGATCAATGCTAACCCCTGATAGATCAAGACTAATTAATTAGTGGGGTTGCCATATCTGAATCCCTAACCACAATCATCTGTGTGTGTGAATAGGTCTCAGAGATCACTAAGATTTAACCCCGAAATGTCTGGATTATTGGAAAATGTATAATGAAAAACGAATATAATAAATGTTCCTCGTGTAAAAAATTCATATAGATACAAAAATGTAGTTCATATTTAAAAAAAAAAGATATAAAAAAAAAAGTGGCTGAAACTATATGAATTTATCTGTAAATATAATAAAATTGCATAAAAAATGCATTAAAATTAAATTAGATTGAATTAAATTAGATAGGTGTGTGTGCAATTCTTCTAGTGTATGGCCAGCCCAGCTTTAAGCTTCACTGGATTAACGCAGGGTTACAAGAAAAACTACTTATAGTATCCATATGTGTAAAAATGGGAGTGTTTCTAGAGATAAGGTGAAATAACACAATTAACAAGAATATATAACTAGCTTGAGCAAAGATCTAGGTCAAGGAATAGGCAGGCGAGACATAAACACTTTCTTTCTTTTGAATAGAGGGTGGAAGAGTTGTCACATCTGTCAGGCTTTTATTGCTGTCTGTGTCTCACAGATTTTCTCTCTCTATCAGTTATCACAAGAAAAGGAAAAGAGGAGAAACACTATATTACCAAAAATATTGGGACACCTGCCTTTACAGACACATGACATGACATCCCAGTCTTAGGGCCAGATTCTCATAGAATCGCGCTGGCGTAGCGTAAGCCATTTACAGAGCAAGTGCCGTATTCTCCATGCACTTGCTCCGTAGTTTGCGGATGCGTAGAGTAAATGGCCCAGCGTAAGGCCGCGTAATTCAAAGGGGGCGGCTTGTATTTAAATTAAGCGCGCCCCTGCGTCGATCGAACTGCGCATGCGCCGGCCGGGCAAAAAGCCCAGTGCGCATGCTCCAGCTCACGTCGGAAAGCGTCGGTGAAACCGACGTCAAAACGACGTGATTGTCACTTACGCAATGCCCTATTCGCGAACGACTTAGTTGGCCCACCCTTTGCAGTTATAACAGCTTCAACTCTTCTGGGAAGGCCGTCCACAAGGTTTAGGAGTGTGTCTATGGGAATGTTTGACCATTCTTCCAGAAGCGCATTTGTGAGGTCAGGCACTGATGTTGCTGGAAAAGGCCTGGCTCACAGTCTCCGCTCTAATTCTTTTCAAAGGTGTTCTATCAGGTTGAGACCACGACTTTGTGCAGGCCAGTCAAGTTCCTCCACCCCAAACTCTCTCATTGATGTCTTTATGGACTTTGCTGTGTGCACTGGTCCAGATCATTTGATGGAGGAAGGATTATGGTGTGCGGTTGTTTTTTTAGGGGTTAAGCTTGGCCCCTTAGTTCCAGTGAAGGCAGATCTTAACCGCTTAAGTCCCCGGGCCATTGTCAAATGACGGCGGCAAGGTGGCTCTATAAATCCCATCCGTCATCTTTTGACATCTTTGTGTCCTCCAGCCACTGGGGGGCACGTGCGCGCCGTTAGAGGCGCGCACTCGGCGCGTCCCCGAGATGCCGATGCGCGTGCCTGGCGGTCGCGATGTCCGCCAGGTACCCACGATCGGCAGCTTTAGAGGAGGGACGTGGAGCTCTGTGTGTAAACACAGAGCTCCACGTCCTGTCAGGGAGAGAAGACAGATGCTGTGTCCCTTGTACATAGGGACACAGCATCGGTCACCTCCCCCAGTCAGAGTGGAGACTGAGAGCCAGCCCTTCTCGTCTACATCAGTGCCTGACCTCACAAAACTTTGATAAACCTCCTCTTTTGTGTTCCAGTGGCAACATTTCTTTACCCTTGTTCTCAGCTCCGCCCACCTGCTGTAATAACCATAAGGCCCCTTCCACACGGGGACAGATCCACTTGCAGCGGTCCGCCAGCACAGCGGGAGATCTCTCCGCTGATCTCTGCTGAGCCGACAGATGACAGGTCCCTCTCTGCTCACTGAGAGGGGAGGGACTTGTCTCCTTTTTTTTTTTTTTTTTAGCAGCATACAAACATTTAATAGACTCAGTAAGGTGCAAACATTGATAAGGTGAGCAGAGCGCAGAAAACAACACTGCTGGTTCAGTCCCATCAGAATCTAATTTGAGCGGAGCGCAAAATTCACCGCCGTTGGTTGAGTCCCGTCATATTCTTCAACGTAACAGCAGCTCCCATCAGCCCCTGAATGACAGCTTCCCCTGTGGAGGACACCTGTTTCATTGCCAGCAGTCATGGCATCAGATATACGGTTTTGCAGGAAGTTCCAGGTATCCTCGAAGTCTGGAGAATTGTCTTGCATCATGACCAGCTCTGTGGTGTTATAAATGCCGGCAAGAACGGCCCTGCGTGTGTACCAGCTGACTGTCAGGGTATCAATCCCACTCACCTTCCGATTCCCCAGCTGCGTGACAGCCCAGCGCCATCGCGCTCCCTTGGGCGGCGCGTGCCCGCGCCTGGTGCGTCTGCCCGCCGCGGGCACGTGCACGGGCGCGCGGCCGTTCACGGGCGCGCGCGCGTGCACGCACGGGCCCGTCCCGCTCTCGGCCAATCAGTGGCCTGAGCGGCCTATTTGAACCAGCCCCTTCCTCCTCTCTGGTTGCTGGTTTGTAAACAGCTACTGTGTGATTTGCTAAAGACTACCTGTTGGATTCCTGTGATACCTGACCCTTGGCTTTTGTTTATTGGACTGCTGCTTTCTGGAATTACTTGACCCCGGCTTGAACCTTGATATCCGATCTGCCTCCGCCCTTGACCTCCGGCCTGAACTTGGACTATCGCTATCTCTTAATCCCCGTCCACGGCTTGTTACCCGGACCTGTTTCCAGCCCTACCCAACCTACGAATTACCTGATCCCGGTCATATACCTCTGTGCACGGACTACCGTCTGCTTCATTTGCTGCCGCCTTCCAGCCGGTGACCTGCCTGTACCTACTCCACGCACCTGCCTTGATCTGCCTGGACCCGCTTCACGCACCAGACCTTCACCTTCCCACTGGTACCGGTGCCTCCGGGTGCGTCTGTCCCTCTGTTCCCATTCCAGGGGACAGATCGCATCAGGTCGCAAAGGTGAGCCACCCTCAGCATCTCGGCCTTGGTAAGTGAACTTTCTGACACTGACATCTGTAGACTGGTCACCAGCATAATGCCAGATGTCATCAACCATGGTGGTCAGTAGCTTCAAGCTGGTAGGAATATTTTGTGGTAAGAGAAGAATTCCCAATGCCTGAGGCCAGTGTCCAATATAGGGGATCAGCATCCTCAGGCGCGCCTCCAAAGCGCTTCTCATGAAATCAGCTTTTGGTTTCTTTTCTGCGTTGTCCAGTTGCACCAGTTTGTGCTCCTCCTCCAGCAGTTGGACCAGTCTGGCGTTACAATCGGACACAAAGTGCAGGACAAGCTCACTCCCGGCATTCTCGAACATTCCCGCTGCAGCCACAGATAGTTCCAGAGCCTTGGCGCCCTCAGCAATGGCCTCAGAGCTCCACCCATACTGCGGTACAAAGGCCAGCGCTGCAGATAGAATGCGTTGCTGCAGCTGCTCCTCGCTCTCGTAGCCCTCAGACTCGTCTCCACCTTGGTCTGTATACCTGGGAGGCGGGGAGCTCTCCTCTTCAGCTTTGTGAATGGAGTCAGTGTGATGAAATGATGGCGGAGGCGTCTTCTGATCCTCGTTATATCTGAGGGGCGACACCCACAAGTGGCGCGCTGAGCGCACTGCCAGGCCCGCTCCTGGGCGGCCCCTCAGCAGTAGAAGCCCCGCCCCGCTCGCCGCTCTCAAAGCCCGGAGAGCCGCCATAGTGGTAGTAGCCGGGAGGGGACTTGTCTCCTATGGAGAGTTTGGACGAAAACGGACAGCATG
The DNA here is from genome assembly GCA_029574335.1 of Rana kukunoris. NCBI lineage: Eukaryota > Metazoa > Chordata > Amphibia > Anura > Ranidae > Rana > Rana kukunoris. Next base: position 20,502,695 of record CM056054.1, read on the forward strand.
TACGTCTTCAACAGATCTCACCCGATCTGATCCGCCATGGACGGATGGCGACGTATTGCCATACGTCTGATTTTAGCGGATCGGATTGGATGTCAGCGGACATGTCACTGCTGACATCCAACACTCCATAGGATTGTATGGAGCGGCCGTTCAGGTCCGCCGAAAAAACTGACAGGCGGACCTGAATGGTCCGACCGTGTGAAAAAGGCCTAAGGGAGCCTCTGTGGATTTTATATTTTAAATTTAAAGGGGTTGTAAAGGTAAATGTTTTTTTACCTTAATGCATCCTATCCTTAAAGCCCCCGCTTTAATTACCTCACCCCTCGAAAGTCCTGGGCTTGTCCCGTAATCCTCTTCGGTTCCCAGCCTGGCCGTTGGTTGGCTAGGTTGGACGGATTGATAGCAGCGCAGTCATTGACTGGCGCTGCTGTCAATCACATCTCATGATGGGGGGCGGGGCCAAGTGATACAGTCGGCGGCTATGCCCACTGCTGTATCACAGGTGCATGCCCGCAAGAGCTTTCCACCATGCAAGCTCGCTCGCATGAAGGTGGAAGCTCTTGCGGAGAGGGAGCCATGAAAGCCGCCGAGGGTCCCCCAGAAGACGTGGATCGGGGCCACTGTGTGCAAAACGAGCCACACAGTGGAGATAAGTATAACATGTTTGTTTTATTTTTTTATTTAGTGTCGCTTTAAGGGATTACAATAGGAAAAGTAAGACTGCTAGTGATTTATTTTAGTTTTTGAAGGACTAACCCTTCAAAGATCAAGTTATTGATAAAGCATGCTTTGTTGTTTAATGCAAAACTACAGTTTAGAAACAATTTACTTATTTTTCAGGTCCCTAACATGAACATGCTCCAGTTATGTAACTGCCAACCACAAAAAGAATGTAGCGTTACACAGCCCATCTCGGCACCAATGAAAACCGAGGATGAAATTGAAGACTTTTTCAATAAAATTGACGCTCTCATTCCCAAGGTGACCATCGGCGACATAGAAAAGGCAACCAGCGCGAAGGAGACCGAAGTGACTGTTGTTAACAGAAAAGACGATTATTGTGTGGGGGACCTACTGCTCATGAGGGTTGATGCATACGATTATTCTGGGGCCCCAAAAACATATGGTGGTGATTATCTAAGAGCCAGAATATACTCCCCTGACACGAACAGCAGTGCTAGCGGCAGTATACAAGATTATAATAATGGGACATATTTAGTAAAATTCACCTTATTTTGGGAGGGCACTGTGCACATATCTATAGTCCTAATGCACCCAAGTGAGGCCGTCTCTGGCTTATGGCGTGGCAGGAACCAAGGCTTTGCCAATATTAAGTACACTGGAAATTTCACAAGTGCTACAAGCTACGTCAACAGTGAATGTGGGTTCCATCTTGACACCCAGGAGGAGGTCTGCGCCTACATCGATAAAAGGGATAAGGAGGCTTTTTTTTGTGTTAAGCCTAAAAATTACCCTTGTGAAGCCCTGACCCATATGAATTCCATAAACCGGGATCATTCCTATCTTACGGAGGTGGAGCAGCTTCTTCTTAACAGGTAATAATGCACACAAGTGGGCAGCCTACTGTTGGGAACTGTGTACCATGTCATCTAAGTTGCCTTGGGTTCCTGGTTGAAGCCAAGTCAAACATATGTAAGTTACATAGTTAGTCAGGTTGAAAGAAGACACAAGTCCATCTACAGTAGTAGTTCAACCATAAAAAATAAAAATTGTACAATCCCTTATACCCAATGTTGATCCAGAGGAAGGCAAAAAAAAAAAAATAGCGCAGCATGATCCAATTTGCTACAGCAGGGAAAGAAATTCCTTCCTGATCCCCCGAGAGGCAATTGGATTTTCCCCGGATCAACTTTACCTATAAATGTCAGTACCCAGTTATATTATGTATATTTAGGAAAGTATCCAGGCCTTTCTTAAAGCAATCTACTGAGCTGGCCAGAACCACCTCTGGAAGGAGTCTATTCCACATTTTCACAAGATGCCCTTCTCTGCACTTTCTCCAGTTCCCCGATATCCTTTTTGAGAACTGGTGCCCAAAACTGAACTGCATATTCTAGATGAGGTCTTACTAATGATGTAAAAAGATAACCTCTGTCAAGTTTGTATGATAGTCTGTGTCCCCAGAGGAGAGATTTACACTCATGTGATCTATCCTGGTGAGGTCACAGAAAGCAAAGGGATATCTGCCTATTTGGGACCCAGATCCAAAGGAGGATCTAATCCTTCCGTTATAAATGCCCATTTTCTCAGATTTGCTGGGACAGTTTTGCATCTTGGTTTTCTGTCCAATGCTGTGTCCTGGGCTATGTCCTGAGATCACAACTTCAGCCTAAACAGTGCCCTCTGCCTTGCAATGCCACGCAGTGTGTGGAAATGCCCACCATGCTGGTGGGTGGGAGTTTATTGGCTAAAACAGCAATTAGTGTGAATTGGAGGGTCAGCTTTAGTCGATGATAATGTACCAGTCATACGAAAGGTAACTTTTGATTTGGGCAGCAGTAGATATGGGCAGCATATGCCTCTGTAATAGTTGGGGGATACAGCCAATGTATACTGTCTTTTATCATCACCTCTTCTTCTTTTTGTTAAAAAAATATTTTGAAAGCCTCTAAATGTCCATGTTGTACCTGTGTTTCCTGCAGAGAGATAACAGGGATATACGTCATTTATGTCTACGGAGATTCTCTGATAATATAAAAAGCAAATGACCCAATTGGACCCTCCGATAACACAAATCAAGCCTCCATCCCTAAATAAGAAGAAAAGAGAAAGAGGGTCATGGGACTTTATATGAGGCGAGGATGTCTCACAAGGGAAAGTGTCCCTCTGGCTAGCTTCAACCCCTGTGGCCACCTTCAGAGGCTGCAGAGGTCACACAAAGGATACAAAAACCTAGTGCCTAATATAACTATAAGAAAAAAGGATTGCCCACATTTAAACTGGGGAAGCGAATTAGAGCCAGGAAAAAATACATTATGAGCAAGATAACAAGGGGCTCTGCCCCGAAAATCCCCAAAGATAATCCTATCACTAGTACTATAAGGCAATATATGACCCTGAAAGGGAACACTAAAAGCCCAAGTAATGTAAAAAAAAACAGAAAAAACGGGGAGCCGAGGGGGCAAACCGCTCAACCACAGACACGTCAACAGAAGGGGATCAGGATCTAAGCCAAATCGATAAGTCAAGAATAGACACACATTTACCAACGAAGGTCGAATTAGACGGGATGTTAAGGAGATTGGAAAAAGCGATAAAGGACGAAATCAGTGTACTAAGAACTGACATAAGTCACATCTTGCACACGTAGAGGAGGTGGAGACAAGACTGGAAAAGCAGGAATCAGAATTAAACCAACTAAAAAATCAACACCTCATAATGAAACAGAATCAGAGGCTTTTGCAATATCTATTAGAAGACCAAGAGAATCGTAATAGAAGGCAAAACCTGAGAATTCGATCTATCAAGGAAGAAAGGGGCGAAGATCTGAGAAAAATCTTGAACAACTTGTTTCTCCCCCTTCTGGACAACGGCACGGAGGAACCTCTCAAAATAGAGCGGGTTCATCGTATGGGAAGAATTAAGGAAAGAGAGGGTGAAAGACCAAGAGACATAATAGTCAGGTACAGATACTATGAAGATAAGGCAGAAATCTGGTCAAAATTGAGAAGAAAGCCACCCTTGTGTTATGGGGGGGCGGAGATCCAGATCTTCACAGATCTGGCTTGGGAAACCCTCGCCAGGAGGTGGCATCTTAAACCTCTACTAGAACAGATGCGGCTGCATAATATTAAATACCAGTGGGGGTTTCCTGCGTGCCTTATTAGACAGAAAGATGGGATTTCGGCAAAATTGACATTCCCAAAGGAATTGTCAGGTTTCTGCCGCAAATTGGATATGCATCTCTTGGAATTACCAGGATGGGTTGAATAAGTCCATTCTTAAAGAGCAGGATAAGAGGGCCTGGGGGAGGGGAGGGATAAAAGGGGGTAGAGGGGTGGCTCTTTGGGGGGGTCTTGTAGCCTTTCTCTCAAAAGATCGACCCCCAATTTTTTGGGGGCATAGGAGAGGGCTAGGCATAGGGTAGTTACACCTCACTACACGAGAACCGGAGGGCAATAGGGAGAGAGGACTCCTTTGGTTCAAAGGCGATGACTAGGCCTAGGAAGGGGGAGGGGGTTGTGGGGGTTGGGGGTGGGGGGTAGGACAGTGAAAGGGATACCCCCTTCCCAAAAAGGGGCTGGGGAAGGGAACGTGGCTCCCAGTGACTCTATAAGGAATGCATGGCCAACTGCAGATTAGGAAGAAATGGCAGATATAACGTTTTTATCAGACAATGTCAAAGGTATGAATTCCGCTGGGAAAAGATTCAAGGTCCTAGAAGAGATCAAGCAATACAGAGCGGATGTAGTTTTTATACAGGAGTCCCACTTGTCTCTGGATTCAAACATGTATCCAACCTGGTTCTATGGAGATTCTATCTCCAAGCGCTCAAGGGGCGTGGCAATTGGTTTTGCGCAAGGTATTCGGTTTGCCCTAGAGGCGAGGTTGACAGATCCGGAAGGCAGATTTTTATTTCTGAAAGGAAAATTAGGGAATATTACTTATACCCTAGCTAACATCTACGCTCCCAATGTACATCCAATTAAATATCTAGGTAGAATTCTTGGCAAACTAAAAAAATTCACGGAGGGTTATACGATTCTGATGGAGGATCTAAATTTTGGGATGAACCCGAAAGAAGACAGCACGTCTCGGGTGAGGGAGACAACTAACGTGCAGTTACAAAAAATAAAACACAAGATGCATGATAACCAACTGGTAGATGTTTGGAGGGTATTCCACCCAAACACACATGACTACACGTTCTTCTCCCCCCCCACACGGAACGTACTCCCGGATAGACTACATACTGGTAGACCATAGGCTACTGGACCGGGTTATCAAGACAGATATTGGAATTATGACTGTATCGGACCATGCCTCAGTAACTATGAAAATTAAATCATCATTACAAAAGAACCAACAGTCGGTATGGTTGATGGTTGATCCGAGACGAAGAAGGGGCAGGAAGGGTGAAAGAGGAACTCAAGCAATTTTTCCTAGCCAATGACACAGAAGAGATCTCTAGTGCAACTCTCTGGGCGACGCATAAAGCGTACATCAGAGGGATACTAATCTCTGAGGGCGCGAGGAAAAAAATCGAGAGACATAGGAAGTTCGATGTTTTGGTTAAAGAAATAACGATCTTGGAACAAAAACATAAAGAGCAGGGACTAAAAGAGACGTACTTGAACCTAACCCTAAAAAGAGACGAACTTAAGGAGATCATGGAACAAGAAGCAAGGAAAAATCTCAATAGTATTGCCAGAGAGAGGTATCTATGGGGTAATAAATCTAGTATGCACCTCGATAAAATGGCCCAAAAAAAGAAATCCAAGAACTATGTTGAGAAAATCAAAGGGAAAAACGGGGACTTGGTACATTCAACAGAGGATATAGCCGAAACCTTTAAAAATTATTACAAGGAACTATATACAATCAACCAGGCAAGGTGGCAAGCTGGAGAAAAGGAAGCTAAAACCCGAGATTTCCTAGAGAGGGCAGGACTACCTAAGTTAGAGGAGTTTGAAAGATCAACTATGGACAGGCCTATAACTGAAGAAGAAATCAAAAATGCCTTGAAAAACATGGTAGGCGGGAAAAGTCCAGGCCCAGATGGTTTCTCAGTATTTTATTACAAGAGATTTAGTAACATCTTGATACCTATATTATGTAAATATTTCAATGGCCTAGGATCTGAGTACGAAACCAGTAAGGAAGCTTTAGCCGCCTCTGTTGCAATTATCCTAAAAGAAGGGAAAGACAGCTCACTCTGCTCAGGATACAGACCAATTTCTTTATTGAACACAGATATCAAGCTCTTTGCAAAAATTTTAGCGGAGCGTCTGAAAAAGGTCATGCACCTTTTGGTACATCCTGATCAGGTGGGGTTTGTCCCAAACAGAGAGGGCAAAGACAATGGCATAAGAGCACTCCTCCTGCTCCAGAGGATAAGGCAAAAGGGGTCCCCGGGTCTATTCCTGTCGGTAGATGCTGAGAAAGCATTCGACAGGGTGGACTGGGGACTCATGATGCAGACCCTCACAGCAATGAGAATAGGGGACAGGTTAGCCAGATGGATTAAAACACTTTATTATCATCCCTCCGCAAAAATTAAAATCAACGGCATGCTCTTGGATTCTTTTGAAATTAAGAATGGGACAAGACAGGGGTGTCCCCTGTCCCCCCCCTCTCTTCATTTTATCATTAGAACCACTGCTGGCCACGATCCGCAATGACCCTGACATCAATGGTGTCAGGGTAGAAGAGGAGGAACACAAACTGGCAGCCTTTGCCGATGACATTTTGTTCTTCCTTACTAACCCGGTAAAGTCTATCCCCAAGCTTTCCACGATATTACAACAATACGGCATTATCTCAAATTTTTTAATTAACATAACAAAATCCGAAATATTAAATATAAACCTTAATAAAACCGAAGAGGAGCAAGTGAAAGAGATATGTGCCTTCCCTTGGAGAAAATAATTAAAATACCTTGGTATAAAATTAACCAACACGGTCCAGAAGATATATAAAATAAATTACGTGCCCTTGTTAAACGAGATTAAAAATGAATTTAAAAAAAACAATAAATAAACCCATTTCATGGGTAGGCCGTATTAATATGCTGAAGATGATACTCGTACCTAAAATACTATATCAATTCTTATTAATCCCAATAGCATTACCCCAACAATTTCTTAGAATCCTAAACTCCATATTAATGAACTATGTGTGGAAAAACAAAAAGCATAGAATATCTCTTTCAATCCTCAAACAGGAAAAGCAACATGGGGGTTTGGCGGTGCCCTACATTAAAAATTACTATAACGCGGCTGTTCTCTCTAGGGTGGTGGATTGGGCTAGGGATAGGCAAGGGAAAATATGGGTCCAAATAGAAAAGGCACAAGCTAATATACAATTAAGTAACATTATCTGGATACCAGCACAATATAGAGCACTGGACCATAAAATCTATGATATGACACAAAACACTCTAAGGCGGCGTACACACGACCGGGTTTCTCGGCAGAATCCAGCGAGAACCTCGATGGGAGACGTATTCTGCCGAGAAATCCGGTCGTGTGTACACTTTTTGCCAAGCAACCCATCAGGAAGCTGGTCGAGCCAAAAAGAGAGCATGCTCTCTATTTCCTCATTGTTCTATGGGGAAATTTGGCTCGACGTGCTTTTCGACAGCTGAACGGGAAACTCGACGGGCGGAACGATGAGTTTAGCCCGACGAGTTTCTCGGTCGTGTGTACGCCGCCTCAGAATGTGGGATAGAGTTCAGACACTATTAGATAGGAAATTTATTTCTCCACTTATGCATATGCATATTTTGCACCAGGGGAAAAGAAAACGGGAGGGAATTGGATTAGAAAAGACAAAGATTATTTGGGTGATATTATAAACAACGGGGACATAAGGACCTATGAAGAGCTAAAAACCAGAATTGATTTCTGGAATCTTGATAGGTGGCATTATTCCCAGTTACATCATTTTGTGCAACACCTACCCCGCCCACTACGGATGGGGTCGGAGCTGACACCACTGGAGAAGTCAGAAAACTCCAAGGGCACGGTCTCAAAATTATACGGGATACTTATAAAGATAGGAGCACGGGGTGAAACACCTTTTGTAGAGAAATGGGAAAGGGAACTGGAAACACCTAGAGGGGAAAACACGTTTCAAAGGATAATGCAATTGACTCACTCATCTGCTATAGATACACGAACAGCCGAGATAAATTACAAATGCATTTCGGGCTGGTACATCACCCCGGACAAATCCAGTAACTTTAAAGTAGGACAAACCGCCGAGTGTTGGCGTGGATGTCCAGATAGAGGAACTATGGCACATCTGTGGTGGACCTGCCCGAAAATTCTAAAATATTGGGATAATATTCTTTGCCAAATAAAAGGCTACGGGAAAGGAGTTAAAGAAAGACTCCTGGGGTGTGCTCTTCCATTGTAGCCATGAGGGCATCATAAGGTATAAGCAGTCCCTACTACCTCATCTACTTAATGCAGCGAAAAGGCTTATACCAAAAAAGTGGCAGGAAACTGAAAGCCCACAGATCTGGGAGTGGATTGATGCAGTGGAGGAAACTTATAGGATTGAAGAGCTGAAGGAAAGTGTATTAGAAACAAATAGGGACTTCAAGGGAAAATGGAATAAGTGGAAAGAGTACAAAAAACATGGAGCTACGTGATGAGATTGAGAGTCTCTTAGTTAAAACACCTGGAGAATATAGTACTTTGGGCATAAATATATTAACAGACCTTAAACAAACAAAGTTGGAAACCTTGGCCCTTAAATCCCATAAATAATCTGCATAGTAACACTTAATTCTTAAGCTCTATCTTAATTTGAAAGTTAGTAAGAGTCCTGGGAGCCACGAGGGGGATGGGGTGTGGGAGGGAAGAAATAATATATACGTGAGCTTGCCAATCCCTTCCCCAAGGGGAAGAAAATAGCAGAGGTACTCGTAAAAATTAAGTACCCTGTGGGAAGGGGATATGTAAAAAAAAAATCATACTAAAAATAAAAAAATAAAAACTATCTTAACCACTTAAGACCCGGACCAAAATGTAGGTAAAGGACCTTGCCCCTTTTTGCGATTCGGCACTGCTTCGTTTTAACTGACAATTGCGCGGTCGTGCGACGTGGCTCCCAAACAAAATTGGCGTCCTTTTTTTCCCACAAATAGAGCTCTCTTTTGGTGGTATTTGATCACCTCTGCGGTTTTTATTTTTTGCGCTAATAACAAAAATAGAGCGACAATTTAAAAAAAAATGCAATATTTTTTACTTTTTGCTATAATAAATATCCCCCAAAAATATATAAAAAAACATTTTTTTTCCTCAGTTTAGGCCGATACGTATTCTTCTACGTATTTTTGGTAAAAAAAATCGCAATAAGCATTTATCGATCGGTTTTCGCAAAATTTATAGCGTTTACAAAATAAGGGATAGTTTTATTGCATTTTTATAAAAAAATTTTTTTTTACTACTAATAGCGGCGATCAGCGATTTTTTTCGTGACTGCAACAATATGGCGGACACTTCGGACAATTTTGACACATTTTTGGGACAATTGTCATTTTCACAGCAAAAAATGCATTTAAATTGCATTGTTTACTGTGGAAATGACAGCTGCAGTTTGGGAGTTAACCACAGGTGGCGCTGTAGGGGATGTGAGACCTAGTGTGTTTGTTTACAACTGTAGGGGGGTGTGGCTGTAGGTGTGACGTCATCGATCGCGTCCCCCTATTACAGGGATGACGCGATCGATGCTGCGGCCACAGAGAAGCACGGGGAAGCCGTGTGTACACACGGCTCTCCCCGTTCTTCCGCTCCAGGGACGGATCGCCGCACTCCAGCGGCGATCGGGTCCGCGAATCCCGCGGTCCCGGTCCCGGAGCTTCGGACCGGGTCGCGGGCGCGCGCCCGCGGGCGCGCGCCCGCGACCCACGGCTGGGTACTAAAATCAACGTATATATACGTTGATGTGCCCAGCCGTGCCATTCTGCCGACGTAAATGTGCAGTAGGCGGTCCTTAAGTGGTTAAAGAAGTATGGACGCAAGTGACACTGCATGCTACAAAATAATACCACAGATGATGCAAAACCATAAATAGAGACGTAAGAAGCACCAAACCATGAGCTGGTCTCTAGTGTCTGGTAAAGGCTGAAGTGGTAAAAAAAAAAGAAAAGAAAAAAAAAAAAGAGTGGAGACTGTGAGCCAGGCCTTCTCATCTAACTTCAGTGCCTGACCTCACAAATGCGCTTCTGGAAGAATGGTCAAACATTCCCATAGACACTCCTAAACCTTGTGGACGGCCTTCCCAGAAGAGGTGAAGCTGTTATAGCTGCCAAGGGTGGGCCAACTCAATATTGAACCCTACGGACTAAGACTAGAATGCCAAAAAAAGTTCATGTGCGTGTAAAGGCAGGCGTCCGAATACTTTTGGCAATATAGTGTACATGTGGCAAGAAGAGGTTTTAATTATAATTAAACTGAATTTGTTGGTAAACTATTGTTATTTTTTAGGTCAAACATTGGGTTGGAAGTTTCAAAGCCTATAAAACAAATCAAAGTTGCCAGCTGTGGCAGTAAGTTTCCATTTACTGAATTAAGTTCATCAAAATGAAAATGTGTTTTTAGCTTGAAAAAAGATAAAAAATACAATTTCCTACTTCTTAGCAAAATGATATCTTTATGAAGCTGTTTTTTACAGGGTGACAGTCATGCTGGAACAAAAAAAGGGGCCTTCTCTAAACTGGCACCACATGGTTGTCTAAAATGGCCTTGTATGCTATGGCCCGGATTCACATACATTGGCGCATATTTATGCCGCCGTACCGTATCTTGCACCAGCATGGCGTATGTGGAAGTGGGCGTGAGCCATGCTAATGAGGCGTGACCCCATGCAAATGATGGGCCAGACAAGTAGTTAAAACGAACGGCGCATGCGTCGTGTCATGGCCGCATCCCAGTGCTCATGTTCACAATGACGTCGAAACAACTGCCTAAGATACGTCGAATCACTGCCTACGGTGTGAACGTAACCTACGCCCAGCCCTATTCACATACAACGTAAACTACGTAAAATTCGACGGCATTCGTTCTCTGGTCCATACCTTTGCATGAGTTGCGCCTCCTATATGGGGAATAACTTTACGCCGAACGTACGACTTACGCAAACGGCGTATATTATACGCTGGGCGCAAGTACGTTCGTGAATCGCCGGGAGCGCCACATGCGTCCAGCGTAAATATGCGCCCACTAGAAAAGTTACGTCGGGTGGCTGAAGCCTATTTTTCGACGTATCTTGGTTTGTGGGTCGGCGCATAGATACGACGGCGCACATTTGTACTACTTAAGTCGGCGTATCTGGAGATACGTCGGCGTAAGTGCTTTGTGAATCCGGGCCTATATCTGTAATACTGCTATCCCCTTGAAATACATGAACTCAATAATTTGGAGGGGTGTCAACATACTTTTGTGCATTATAACCACTTTAGCCCCGGACCATTTGGCTGCCCAAAGACCAGAGCACTTTTTGAGATTCGGCACTGCGTCGCTTTAACTGACTATTGCGCGGACGTGCGACGTGGCTCCCGAACAAAATTGACGTCCTTTTTGTCCCACAAATAGAGCTTTCTTTTGGTGGTATTTGATCACCTCTATGATTTTTCTTTGCGCTATAAACAAAAAAAATAGCGACAATTTTGAGAAAAAAATCTATACTTTTTTTGCTATAATAAATATCCCCCCAAAAATACTGTATATAAAAAATAAATAACATTTTCCTCAGGTTAGGCCGATACGTATTCTTCTACATATTTTTGGTAAAAAGAATCGCAATAAGCATTTATTGATTGTCTTGCGCTAAGCATCTACAAAATAGGGGACAGTTTTGTGGCATTTTTATTAATAATTTTTATTTTTACAAGTAATGGCGGCGATCAGCGATTTTTATGTTGTCTGTCGGACACATTGCACGCTTTTGACACATTTTTGGGACCATTGTCATTTTTACAGCGATCAGTGCTATAAAAATGCACTGATTACTGTGAAAATGACACAGGCAGTGAAGGGGTTAACCAGTAGGGGGAGCTGAAGAGTTTAAGTGCGTCCTAGGGATGTGTTCTAACTGTAGGGGAAGATGGGCTACGTGTGACAAGACAATGATCACTGCTCCCGACCACAGGGAGCTGTGATCAGTGTGCTTCTCACTAGGCAGAACGGGGAAATGCTTGTTTACAGGAGCATTTCCCTGTTATTCCTCTCGACTCCATGTCCAACGGGAGTCCGGCAATCACACTCACATAGCCTGAGGCGGGCACCTACAATGCCATGTCTTAAAGAGGACGTACCTGTACACCCATATGCCCAGTCGTGCCATTGTGTCGACCTATATATCGTTTTAGACTGGTTGACAAGTGGATGGGGAACAAATATGCAATGACAGTCCCTGACTGAACTCTCCAATGTGCTTGTCCATTAAATCTACACAGCTACTGGGGCATATGCTTGACCTTCGTGTAACCTATTTCGAAACTGTAAACTCAGAATACTGCTGAAAGTTACTAATGTAACTTTCCTTGTGATTTTTTTCCTGGAGTTCTACTTGTATCTGGTAGCCCAGGTTCTGCAACCCCATTGTAGATACCAGTGTTCCAGCCCATAATAACAAACAATATGTCATATTTAAGGTTTCACAAGCCTAATTGGTATTATTTTGTTTAGGGAAACAGAAGGAACCCACTGAAAAGTGTAGACCGGGATCCTACTATCCCATCCCGAGTGGATATTTCTCCTACAATGTGTGGAAGCCCATCCACTGTAAGATGACACAATTCACCAACAATGATGCGCTGAAAGACTTTCTCAAGGGCAAAAAGCTGTTCCTCATGGGGGATTCTACAGTTCGCCAATATATAAGACACTTTGCAGAGAATATTAAAAGTAAGTATGGAGGAGTCTTAATTTTTGGGGTTTTCCTTTAATCCCTCTCTCTTCCTTCCTTTCTCATTTCTTCAGATTTCCTTCCATTCTCTCTCCCTCCCTCCCTTTCTTACTTCTGATCAGGGGCGTTGCTAGGTGGCAAGAAGACCAAGGGCGGCGGGGCGGTTTTGGATCCGTGGTGGTCATAGGTTTTTTGGGTTGGGCGGTGGGGGGTAAGCTCACTTGCTGGTTGCTGCCTGGCTTACCATTACCCATCAATTTTTAACACTAAACTCACCTACCTGACACACTGACAATTACACTGACTACCTGACATACATACACCTACCTGATCTACATACACCTATCTGACATACACTGACCTCACCTACCTGACCTACATACACTTACCTACCTGACATACATACACTCACCTACCTGACATACATACACCTACCTGACTTTGCATTTACATTTACTTTGCTGCCTGTTGGACCTAGTTGCCGTTTTACCTTGCTATCACCCGATCGCTTCTCCGCTGGCCTGATCTATCCAAGCTCCGAGCGGGGATCATGAACTCAGTGATGGCACGGCGGTATTGTAATTCCCGCCTTCTGGAGCTTGCAGCGCCTATGATGGACATGACACGTCCCACGGTCCCGGCATTGCATCAGTGGGACGTCCATCATAGGCGTTGCAGGCTCCAGAAGGACCTGCTATCGCACTCGGCAGGACTCGGCCACAATCGGCGTGGCGGCACTCGGTCACACTTGGCAGGACTTGGTCTCGGCCACACTTGGCGCGGCGGCACTCGGCAGTAGTGCCTTACATCAGGGGTCTCTAAACTGTGGGCCTCCAGTTGTACAGGAACTACAATTCCCAGCATTCCTAGTAATGTCTGTGAATGTCAGAGTTTTACAATGCCTCATGGAACGTGTAGTTTCCCAACATCAGGAGGGCCGTAGTTTGGAGATCCCTGCCTTACATGATCCCACAATGCAAATATAAAGCTATATGACTTAAAGCACAGGAGGTGCACTGCAAAATTTTAGGAGGCATTCAAAGCAAAAGGTAACGTTTTCAGGGTACCATTTTTCTTTTCAGATGTTTCCTATTAGATAGGAATCGCCACGCTTTATGTTCAGGTCCATTATCTGTGGAGAATATTAAAAGTAAAGATTCAAAGCTTTTCCTTCCTTCCTTCCTTCTTTCCTGCCTTCCCTTAAGAGGAACATTTTCAAAACACCTGGAGTGTTAATAAGAATAATTGTTTTATTTCTTTAAGTTGTGGATTACTTCAATCACACGGAAGATGAGATGCAGTCCTGGCAAAAGACTCTTCTGGCCATTAACCTGGAAAAGTTTATTTATATCCAGTGGAAGAAACACACTTTTCCATTTGTTAGCAAAACCTTCTACTCCATCAAAGAAGATTCCTACATGGCCCGCCAGATAGACCTAGTTGGTGGAGGAGAAAACACAATCATCGTTCTTACTCTGGGTCAACATTTCAGGCCTTTCCCCTTTCGAATTTTCGTCAGGTCAGCGATCAACGTCCGGAGAGCGATAGAGCGGCTCTTTATCCGGAGTCCACGCACCAGAGTGATCATAAAGGAGGAGAACGCCCGTGACATGGACATCGACATGGAACGCTTCAGTGACTTCAACGGCCATGTCCAATATCTTGCACTCCGGGAGATTTTTCAAGGGTTGAAAGTTGGGTTTGTCGATGGCTTGGACATGAGTATTGCCTATGCATGCAATGTTATCCATCCTCCCTTGGAAGTTCTGGAGAATCTCATTAGCATGTCGTTTACACAAGCTTCATAAAATTGAGTGAAAGATATTAGATAAAGTCTTTGTAAAGGGAATAAATAATAATCAAAGGAGGATTATTATTAGTCAACATCATCACCACTATTTTTAGACCACTTAGCCTAGTGGCAGTGGGAGCTACAGTCCAAGTTGGCGGAATTCAAATGGCAACCAAACAATACCCTAGAACATTTCTCCCACAGCTTTTAAACACGACGAAGAGCCAAATACCTATACACTAGCAAGAACCGGAATGGCCTGCACTGAAGGGTTGAGTGCAATAAAACGAAAACGAAAGTGCAGAATCCAAAAACCGAAAGATCCGACATAAACAAATGCTTTATTTTCATTTTCGTTGGTTGAATATGCCTAACCTTAACTCTATTAGTCCAAGATTATTCTACGTAGAGAGAAAAGATTCAACATTATAGAGAGAAAAGATTCGACATTATAGAGAGAAAAGATTCAACATTATAGAGAGAAAAGATTCAACATTATAGAGAGAAAAGATTCGACATTATAGATAGAAAAGATTCAACATTATAGAGAGAAAGGATTCAACATTATAGAGAGAAAAGATTCGACATTATAGAGATAAAAGATTCACCATTATAGAGAGAAAAGATTCAACATTATAGAGAGAAAAGATTCAACATTATGGAGAGAAAAGATTCAACATTATAGAGAGAAAAGATTCGACATTATAGAGAGAAAAGATTTGACATAATAGAGAGAAAAGATTCGACATTATAGAGAGAAAAGATTCGACATTATAGAGAGAAAAGATTCAACATTATAGAGAGAAAAGATCGCTGCTTGAATTGGGTGGGGGAAGTAAAATAAAAATAATGATGATGATGAATGTTATTGGCTGATTGTAACCAAAGAGGAGAAGCAGTAAAATAGCTAGAACTAACTTGACATTTCAACATGAACAACGAAGATTCGACAAAGCATCGAAAAACATAAAACATACAAAGGTCGAATCTGTCATAAAAGGCTTAAGGTGTCTGTCGAATGTTCAAAGAAGATTCTACGGAGCAGCTAAACTGTAATACACCGCAATCGGACATTTCTGGTCAAATGCTCGGCCCATAAACTATAGAAAATTTCTACTGTTGGTTGACTAGTAATTATAATTAATAAATATAATTATTATGTTGTACAACATTAGAATTCTTCTATAGCTTGTAGGTGAAACATTCGACCAGAAATTTACGATTCGACGTACAGTTTCGCTGCTTTGTCGAATCTTCTTTGAACATTCGATAGACACCATAAGTATTGAATGACAGATTCAACCTTAATTCATACGGATTTTCGGATGAATGCAATTTCAAACGAAAAACGAAATAAATAAAAATAAATTTCGGGAGTAACTAAATACATGTATTTTTCAGACGAAAACGAAATTCCGAAACAAGATATTTCAGTGTGCACATGTCTAATAAAAATTAGAATATAAATAAATCCGAACTAAAAAGGGAGAAGATGGGAAAAGTAAATAATAAAGAGAGAGAATGAAAGATGAGACATTTTAGATGGGAGAGTTCATGGAATAGGGAGAGTTCATGGAATAGGGAGAGGGGTGGGGGGAGGGGGGTTGGGTATAATCATTTTTTTGTAATGCAATGTATTAGTAGGTTATAATGTTGTGTTTTGTACGAAAAACTAATAAAGAGATATAAAAAAAAAGTTGGCCAAATCCAGGGATTTTCTTTCCATAGCAAAGGACTCAGGTTCTTCTTGGTGAATTCCAGATCAGCTGGGAAACAAGTGAACTTAAAGGAGTTGTAAAGGAAAACATTTTTTTTGCTGAAATGACTGTTTACAGGGTATAGAGACATAATAGTTAACTGATTCCTTTTAAAAACGATTACAAATAGATAAAAATCAATCATATAATGCAGGGCTCAAAATTTCAAGCCCTTAGCTACTAGCCATACCTCAAGAGTTACTCGCCACCAGTTGCCCCACCTAACAGCCCATTCATACACTACCCCGCGCCTAATTGCAACCCTAAACACGCCCTCATAGATTACCTCATGGAATGGCACTGTTAAATGTTTTATGCAAAATCAACTTTAACAAAATAAGACAGGGCATGAGGGCAGACCAGAGGGACAGGGCACTCTTCCCCATTCTCTTGCAACTCCCATTCATCCAGTCTCCTCTGCAACTCCCATCCATCCTCTCTCTCTCTCACTCTCTCTCCCCCTCTGCTATTCATCTCATCATCAGGAGCCTGTGTGTGCAGCTCCACGCTTGCATGTCCCCACTTCCCCCTTTTATTCAGGCTGGCAGTGAGGAGAGGAGCTGCAGCACAGCGGGAGGGAGTACAATCCAGTGCTGAGATCCACACAACTGCACAGCCATTGACACCATAGCACAACGTACACTGATACCGCACAGCACACATTGAGACCAGTCTGTTCACAGTGCTCAGGCTGAACTGCTGGACACTTACATAGAGCACAAGGAGAACAAAATTGCACAAACTGGAAGGCTGTCGCTCTCATGTCAGGGCAACTTTCAGTGAGCGCTGCACTGCCTACCTGGGATACCAAGAGTGGTCATTTTCGCAATCCTCCACCTCACTCATTACTTCCTGCTCCCTGCTCTCCAGCTACATTGGTCGGGGGGAGGGGGGCAGGCTCAGAGAGGTCATACTGTTAGGTCCCATGGCTTAATGAGAATTGTAAGGAGAGCACCTGTGTACTGCTCTGCCTGTGCGCGGCTCACCAGACTACTTTTCTCGAGCATGCACCTTTCCTCTTCGGCCGCCAATCGCATTGGGGCTCTAAGTGTAGGTACAGATTGGAGGGAGATTGGTCATGCAGCCCTGTCATCACTCGCCCCAAGCTGAAATCTACTCGCCAAATGCTAGCAGGCTAGTGGAAATTTTGAGGGCTGATATAATGTACTGCAGTTTCTAGTTTCGTTTTTGCATGTTGTTTCCTGCTTCTGTGATGTACAGAGCCAATAGAGGGCAGTGATGGTTTGGAAAACAAAACTGATGGGTGCTGAGGGGTTTTAGACACACAGTAATCACACCTCCTTGATAAGTGACCACAGAGAGAAAATTCCCAGTACTGTGGTTATCAGGAAACAGACAACCAGGAAGTGTGGAGATCAGAGAAGAATTACAGCAACTTGAGAGCAAAAAACTAACAATGAGCACATGAAAACAGCACTTCATTGAGGTAAAGGAAGCTATTAAGATAAAAAAAAAGTTCCTTTACAAACCCTTTAAAGTTCAGTAAAACATGGGAGCAGCAAAGCATAAAGTTCACCTTTAAAGTCAAATCAATATAAAAGGTTTGCTGCTTGCATTGTTTTTTGCGTTTAGACTTTTTTTTTTTAGAGAGGAAAAAAGAATCTTTGGAGGCACAGCTCTGTTTTCAATATGTCCTGGTGATTGGCTTCTTAGTAGTACATGCTGAAGTCTAGGAGGGACTAGGGTTGGGTATGTCTTGACACAATCTCAACTTAGAGGGTGTGGTTGAAAGTGAACTTGTGCCTTCGATATAGGGAAAATACAGAATAGCATGCAGAAAGAGGTAGCGATCAATAGGGAGCGTACAGCATGGCAAAAATAAAATAGGTGGTGCAGAACTGGGAACATATAGTACGACATACAGGCAGTACAAATTGGGAAAGCAAAGCATTATACATTAAATAAGTCTTTGGTGAAAAGGAAACGTACGGCACACAGAATGAGTACTAACGGACTATATACAGTAGCAAAAAAATCACGCATTGTTTTTAGGTGGTTTTATGTGGATTACTTAAAGCGGTTGTATACCCGCAATTTTTTTTATTTTTTTTTACACCTGCAAGGCAAAAGCCATAATGAAATTATGAAATACTTACCTTAAAACGAGGTGTAGAGAACTTACCTGGTCCACGCCGAGCGAGATGTCATCTTGCCTCAGCGTGTCTTCTGGGTATTGCCGCTCCAGCGATGTGATTGGCTGCGCGCGGGAGATTTCATTCCGGCAAGGTCCGGCTACTGCCGGCCCTTTAGCCGAGGATCCCCGCTGCGCATGCGCCGCTACAATCAGCGGCACATTACGAAGGGAATATCTCCTAAACTGTACAGGTTTAGGAAATATTCTTTATACCTACAGGTAAGCCTTATTATAGGCTTACCTGTAGGTGAAAGTGGTAGTAAAGACTTTACTACCACTTTAATTAATTAGTTACACTCTTTTAATTTTGTGTTCAGTAATTGGCACCGCAAAAGTCCCACGTGCCTTGGTTTAGTTAGTCTAACATTCGGGATGCAGTGCCTGTAATATCTTCCTCCAACCCCATAATATATTGTACAAAATAAGATGGTTCAGAAAAAGAAACGTATAGCATATTTTGTAAAAATTATGCTTTGTGAAGTAGGGAACGTATAGCATGGCATACAATATAATGGAAGAAATGTTATGTTGTGAAAGAAAGAATGTTCAGCATGGCATACGGAATGAGGAGTTGAGGCATAGGTAACAGAAAGCATGGTATACATGATGGGGACATGGGGAATAGGGAACATACAGTATATAGGACATGTCAGTAGGTCAAGTCAGTGTAAGTAGGTCACGTCACTATATGTAGGTCAGGTCAGTGTATGTAGGTCATGTCACTGTATGTAGGACATGTCATTAGGTCATGTCACTGTATGAAGGTCAGGTCACTGTATGTAGGTCATGTCAATGTATATAGGACATGTCAGTAGGTCATGTCCCTGTATGTAGGTCAGGTCACTGTAAATAGGTCATGTCAGTGTATGTAGGACATGTCAGTAGGTCATGTCACTGTATGAAGGTCAGGTCACTGTATGTAGGTCATGTCAATGTATATAGGACATGTCAGTAGGTCATGTCCCTGTATGTAGGTCAGGTCACTGTAAATAGGTCATGTCAGTGTATGTAGGACATGTCAGTAGGTCATGTCACTGTATGAAGGTCAGGTCACTGTATGTAGGTCAGGTCACTGTATGTTGGACATGTCAGTAGGTCATGTCACTGTATGAAGGTCAGGTCACCGTATGTAGGTCATGTCAGTGCATGTAGGACATATCAGTAGGTCATGTGTATGTAGGTCATGTCAGTGTATATAGGTCAGGTCACTGTATGTAGGTCATGTCAGTGTATATAGGTCAGGTCACTGTATGTAGGTCATGTCTTCTGGGGTCCCACGGTAACTGTCTCGGCTCCTCCCCGCTAAAGCTAACCCCCTCTGGGAAGCTCTTTCCCGAGGGGTTAGCTTGCGGGCGCACTCCCATGTCATACACTTGCCGTGCATAGACAGCAAGTGTATGACTCGGTCCCGCCCCCCGGCAGCCGCGTCATCTGATATCAAGCCAATGGCTGCTCTAATATAAATCTATCCAGTCAATGGCAAGACACAGTGGAGAAGAGGTCTCCAGGGTACGCGCACAGCAGGGGGGGGGGGGGGGGGCTGGGGGGCCCGTGACAGAGAGGTGTTTTTTTCCCCTTAATGCATAGGATGCAATAAGATGAAAAAACACAAACCTTTACAACCCCTTTAAGTCTTTAGTGTAAAGAAGAAAAAGGAATCCTGGAAATTATGGTTGGCCCCCACAGAGCCCTGATTTCATCATCACAAGTATGTCTGGGATTACATGAAGAGACAAACAAGTTTGAGGCAGCAGACATCTACAGAAGATCTGTGGTTAGTTCGCAAAGATGTTTGGAACAACCTACCTGCCGAGTTATTTCAAAAACTGTGTGTAAGTGTACCTAAAAGATGTGATGCTAATTTGAAGCCAAATATTGACTCGATTTATTTTTTTTGCTCACTTTGCATTTAGTAAATTGATAAAAATAAACAATTAAATATATTTTTTTGAAAGCATTCTTACTTTACATCATTTGTTCACACTTGACTAAAACTTTTGCACAGTCCAGTATACACATTAAATAACGTTTACAATGATTGTACCAAGTTTGGTTCACTTGCTGACCCGGCCTTTTTTCTGACATTTGTTGCTTACAAGTAAAAATTTGTATTTTTTTGCTAGAAAATTTACTTCCAAGTACCGGTGCTATTGAAATTTAGAGGGTGATCAGAGTGCTAATGACTCTGATTTCAATTACAATGTTCGAGTATGGTCTCTGTTTCAGCTTGGCTGTACTGTGGGCTCATTCTGTGGTTGCTGGAGTGTTATCCCACCCCGGGGAGACAGGTGGCAGCAGTGGAGTTAAGGCTAGGGTGTCCTTTGCCAGCAGCCAATCAGGAGGGAGAGTCCTCTCTGGGCATGCTGAGAGAGGGTACTTATGGAACAGACGTAATTGAGTCTGGGTCTTTTTCTTCAAGTGCTAAATCCTTTGTATTAAGTGTATATCATAGATATCATAGTGTATATGTATAGGTATATGTATATATAAATATGTATAGATATACAGTAAATGTGTAGCGCCCACCCCAAATCTAGGGGGCGCTATTTCAAATTTAAGGGAAGTCTGGGCCTATACTTGGGCCCAGACCTGTTTGTTTAACACAAATTTGCCTCTGTTCTGACTGTGGTACTACTTGGTAGTTTCCCTTGTTGCCTGCAGGTGGTGTTGCCACTTTGGCCTTATGTTGGAATGGAGGTATGTTGGGTGTCCTTTCTTGGCAGCCGTAGAATGGGAGTGGTGACCCCGTTGTGCATGCTAGGGAGGGGTACTTATGGGGCAGATGCCATTGATCAGGGTCCTTCGCCTTGTGGCCCTCCTGGCGCGAGGTGTGTGTATGTGTGAGCCCGACTTCGGGGCCATGTTAGCCTGAAGTTGTTTCGCTATTGAGTAGGCCCAGCTTTTCTGGCTGGGGCCCACAATCCTAGAAGAGGATCCCAAGCTGTCTGTCCACAAGGGAGGAAGCGATCTTAATGAAGGGGAGGACCTGCCCTGGAGGAGACCGACAAAGTGCTGATGTCTCGGGTGAAGCCTGGTGACCTAATTAAAGTGGAGTTTCCATCCCAAATTTTTTTTTTCATTATTGTGCTCATTAGACCTAAAAAATACAAATAACATTTTATTTTTACTCACCTGGAAATGCCTGTTGGAATCACCTAGGATTCTGACATCATCTCCCTCTAATGTTCCTGGGAAATGTGTGTCATCATTTCCCAGGATGCAGTGCTCTGCCCAATTATCACTCCCCATCCAAGACTCCCAGGAAGTAAGTGCTTGTGGGCTTCACAATGCCCGCAAGCAAAATGACAACCCCGTGCACATCGTTTTATAAACTATCTTTTTTGAATAACTATGCGGAGCGGTGGCGGATTTTAAATTGTAAGTGACCGGATTTATATTATAGAAATGCAGGATGAAAGGACATACATTTAAAAAATAGTAATTGTGGTTGGAACCTCGCTTTAAGTAGAGATCCACTATATTGAAAGCCCCGCAGTCTGCCTGTTCGGCTTAAAGGCTCTTCTACTGCAGGGCTGGAGGTTTGGGACTTTGAAATCCTGTGGTTGAGGATTCCTGGATGCATCCAAGCTCATTCAAAAGGTCTGTGGCAGAGACTGTCTGGACATTAGTTTGTTCATCATCCCGGCTGCTAGGCCATGTGAGAGGGGATTATCCGGGGGAGCAATACCCACTCGATAGCTGAGAGTGGAGACTGATTGATTCTTTACTGTGTGCCTGAACCTTCCCCTACTCCTCTCCTCCCTTCTACTTTCTCGACTTCAACTGTTGAAGGTTTTACATCCGTCTGGACATTGCATTTATTATGGACTTTCCCACCCTCATAACGAAGCTACAAAGGTAACGTGCAAACCCAAAATTAAACCAGCAGCTCCTCTGGGGGTAGTGCTACATATGTATTTAAAGAGTATGGGCCAGATTCAGGTAGATGGGAGCATCTTTGCTCTGGAGTAACGCTTCTCATTTACGTTACTCTGCCGAAATTTTAGGAGCAAGTGCTGTTATTCATGAAGCACTTGCTCCTAAAGTTGCGGCAGCGCATCGCAAATGAGCCGGCGGAATTCAAATTGGGCGGGTACGGGGCGTGTATTATTTAAACTAAGCGCGATCCCGCGGCGAACGTACTGCGCATGCGTCGAGTGTCAATACATCCCAGTGCGCATGCTCCAAATTCTGTCAGTGAACGTCAATGACGTCACATCCCCATTCATGAACGTTTTACGCAAGCGACGCAAATTTTTTTTTCCGACGCGATGACAACGGCTATACTTAACATAGGATACTCCACTAGGGGGCTGCTTTATCTTTACGTCGCGTATTGCTTACGGAAACGTCGGAAAGTCACTGCGTCGCGCCCGAAAACGATCGTGAATTTCCGATTCCCGCTGATTAACATATTTTTTCAGCGTTAATCAGCGGGAACGCCCCCGGCGCCATTTTTAAATTAAATTTGTGATGCGATGGCGAAATTCAATTACGCCGATCGCATCGGAACTCCAACCCGGCGTTTCTTGTTTTCTGGTTACAGAATACTCCAGCCTAACTCTACCTGAATCTGGCCCTATATATTTATATTTGTAATGGCACCCCAAAGCATTGTCAACTGATTTGTGCACCATGAAATTTGTTCCGATGTGATTTAAAAAAAAAGAGTTGGGGACTTTTCTCCTCGTGTTTCTCGCAGGTAGGGCAACCCTTTGAAATAAATGGACTGGTCAACCTGTGGTGTGCACGTGCAAACGCTCACGAACATATGTGAACCAGGATCTAATGACAAGGGTTACCAATATAAGCTCCATATT
This sequence comes from Rana kukunoris, assembly GCA_029574335.1. NCBI lineage: Eukaryota > Metazoa > Chordata > Amphibia > Anura > Ranidae > Rana > Rana kukunoris. Next base: position 20,525,819 of record CM056054.1, read on the forward strand.
ATTATTATAATTAGTCAGGATTTATATAGCTCCGACAGTTGGGTATTTTGTATAAGGTATGTTGTAAATCACTGCTCAAACAGTTGGAGCTATATAAATCCTGAATAATAATAATAATTATAATAATAATAATATGGAGGCGATATCGGTAACCTTTGTCTTTAAGTCCTGGTTCACATATGTGCGTGAGCATTTGCACGTGCACGCCACAGGTTGAGCAGCCCATTAATTTCTTTTCCAATAGTTTTTATTGAAAATTATTCATATCAAGTTTACAAAGCAAAATATAGTGTACATGAGGCGAGCGCCTCCATATATCAGATGTCACAAAAACAAAAACAACAACACCAGAGACGAGAGAGATGCAACTTATCTAAACAAGGGTTCTCAATGTAACTCTCGTCTCCACAACCTCCAGCTCCGCAAACTAAATGAGACACCTATTGCGAGTAAATAAAAACAAACTACAAATAGAAACTCTACAGGCCTCATGGAGAGGAAGAGGAGGGATCCACACCACAACACCATGTGGCCTAGGCTAAGATCCCATCTCGGCCCCTCAATCGAAATATAGAAAAAGAAAGAAATGTGAAAGGAAAGAGAGAAAAGAGAGGAAAAGGAGAGAAAGGAGTAGAAGAGGGAAAGATGGGTGTGCACCCCTGTTGTTCTCCACTAAACCGTGTTAACATATCATAATCCCTCAGATAGGTAGTTTATCCAAGGTTCCCAGACTTTGTCAAAGAAGAGCTGTTTATCCAAAAGTATTGCCCAAAAGGCGTTCATTGATCATAATCCACGACAACTTAGCCTTCACCAAGTCGAAGGGGATCATAGTTGTCCTCCAGGACCTAGCTATCGCCAACCTGGATGCAGTGAAAATAAAATAAATACGTTTCCTTGAATGGCCCTGCACTCCCTCCAGTGGGCTACCTAGTAGTGCCTGCTGCGGCGATTTGGCCAAATTCACCTGGGTTAATGAATAGATAAAGCAGCCCATTAATTTCAATGGGTTGCCCTACCTACGAGAAACACGAGGAGAAAAGTCCCCAACACTTTTTTTTAAATCACTCCGGGAACACATTTCATGGTGCCTCAGTTCAGTACCATGTGGTTTGGAGTGTACATAAATGGGTATCAGTTGCTGATGCGTTGGGGGTGCCATTAAGAATAAATGGCATTTCCAAAAGTCTGCTAAAGCGCAGCCTGTTTCTGTGGGTGTCGGGATAATTGCGTGCGTTCTTGACCTGCCTTAGTGTAAACCTTGTCTAAATTCACTGGTCTTTGAAATAAGCCTAAAAATATAAATTTCTTTATCAGGTTGCCTCATCACATGATAGAATGTTCACGAGAAAGTTTGCACTGGGTATTTTAGTCGGTTTTTTCCTCCTGGGCTTCCTTTGGCGCCCGACAGCAATACAGGTAAAAAAAAAAGCAATAGTCACTCCTGGTCAGCTTACTTATTGATTGCTGGTCTTTGAAGGATTACATCATTCATACCTGCAAGAAAATGTGAATGCCAGAAAAGAGATCCTGCCACAATGGACAGCATTATATTTTTATGTTTAGAGGGCTTTGAAGCAAATACTGTATATACTCGAGTATAAGCCGACCCGAATATAAGCCGAGGCACCTAATTTTAACTGACGTGGCGACGTGGCTCTTGGACAACTCTTCTGATAATTCTTTTCACTTCTCTGTCAGAAATCTTGTGAGGAGCGGCTGGTTGTGGACAGCTTATGGTGAAATGATGTTCTTTCCACTTCCGGATTATGGCGTCAACAGTGCTCATTGGAACATTCAGAAATTAAGAAACCCTTTATAAGGTTGCAAAGGTCTTGAGAGAGCTCTTTGCTTGTCCTTTTTTTCCCCACCAATAGAGCTTTCTTTTGGTGGTATTTGATCACCTCTACGGTTTTTATTTTTTGCGCTATAAACAAAAAAAGAGCAACAATTTTGAAAGAAAACAATATTTTTTACTATAATAAATATCCCCAAAAATATATAAAAATATATCAGTTTAGGCCAATATGTATTCTTCTACATATTTTTGGTAAAAAAAATCACAATGGGCCAGATTCTCAGTGGCGATACGACGGAGTATCTCAGATACCCCGTCGTATCGCCGTTTTTTTTGGCTCGTATCTATGCGAGTGATGCTTAGCATCACTTTGGCATAGATACGCTTGAACATCCGACAAGTGTAATACCATTACACTTGCAGATCGTAGTTGTAATGACAACTCCGGCCACTAGGTGGCCTTTAGGTTGTTTTCTCATTTGCCTATGCAAATGAGGGTACTACGCCGATTCCCGATCGCTTTTACGCCGCCCCGCCGTCGCGTACGTCGTTTACGAACGCGTAAGGTTACCCCTGCTTCTATGAGGAGTAACCTTACGAAGTACCGTCGGATGCCGTCGGGTGCCGTCGGATGCCATGTTAAGTATGGCGTCGGGTCAGCGTCGGCTTTTTCCGTCGCTTACGTCGTTTTACTAACTCGTTCGCGAATAGGGCATTGTGTAGTGACGATCACGTCGTTTTGACGTCGGTTTCAACGGCGCTTTCCGACGTGAGCTGGAGCATGCGCACTGGGCTTTTTCCCTGGCCGACGCATGCGCAGTTCGTTCGACGCAGGGGCGCGCTTAATTTAAATACAAGCCACCCCATTTGAATTACACGGGCTTACGCTGGGCCATTTTCGCTACGCCAATGCAAACTACGGAGCAAATGCTTAGGGGATACGGCACTTGCTCTAGTACGATGCGGCGGCGTAGTGTAAATGGCTTACGCTACGCCGGCGAATTTCTTAGAGAATCTGGCCCAATAAGCATATATTGATTGGTTTGCGCAAAAGTTATAGCGTCTACAAAATAGAGGATAGTTTTATGGCATTCCAGGAATCATCTAGGAAGCGGGCAGAAATACTGTCCATATTCAGTATAGGCAAGCAGCCTGAGATACTGACAGCAGAGCCAAAGCATTGGTCCATCTATCAGGCAGGGACGTGGTCAGCAGCTGCAGAAGTCCAGGCAGCAGGGAGGAACATGGTGCATAAAGTCCTGGGTCATTACAGGCAGAGATAGGGTCAGCACAGCCAAAGCATTGTTCCAGGCAGCAGGCAGGAACATCAAGTTTAGGGCCTTGGTAAGGAAAAAATGAGGACAGGGTTAGAGGCTTCTCCCACCTAAATCTCTTTGAAGCCTCTAGTCTCCAGACAATGTTGTAGGAATTACAAAACCCAGAGAAAAGAAAAAATGTCTCTACTCATAACTTTCTTCTGAAGCCCCTCACATATGTAAGACCCCTGTGTACTACAGTAACAAGGCAAAAAATCAGTCCAAATGGCAGGCAAAAAACATGGTCGAATAACAGGCCGAGGTCAGTGCACGAGAAACAATCCACGCGGCAGGCAGAAGCATCATTGGTAAACAGGCCAGGGTCAGTAAACTGTGAAGGCAATAACATGGTTTAGAAACAAGCAAACCGGCAGGCAGAAGCATTGTCGGTAAAAGGCCAGGGTTAGTTAACATGGAAGGTAGAAACGGGGTAGCAGGCAAATGATCCGCACAAGGATTTGAAATGAGGAAATGGCAGTTAAAAATAAGAGGAACTAATATAATATGTGATAACATCTGAAGCATTCTCCGTGGCAAAGGTCAGGTTAGGAGGGACATTGGGGACAATGATAACTGGTCATGAGTCGACACAATCAAAGCAAATACTTCCTGGGGGGATCCTTGCTGGTAGATCAGGGCAGTCACAATTTCTTAAACAAATTTGAGGAAGGTACTGGGTCTTTTTTTATAAACTTTAATAGGTGATGTACGCATTATACAGCACATGCCTATATGAAAAAGGTAAATTGCAACTTTTTTTACATCAGTATAGGGACTTTCTAATAGATAAATAGGTATGTAGCATCTGGTCGTTTAAATTCAAAGAAACAGATTATAATTGTGGACTCATTTAGTGTTGCTCGCGAATATTCGCATTGCGAATATTCGCTACGAATATTGCATATTCGAGTATTCGTGAATAACTCGAATATTGCGGCGAATATTCGCTATGGCGAATATTCGTATTTTTTCAATTTTTTTTTTTTCATTTAAATTTAAGTTTATTATAATAAAATAAAGAGCATACAGAGTAATAAACGTAATACAATAAATGCATCAGGAAACATTGTGTTGACAATTATAGTAGTAAACAATAGATTACATTTCTTAACTAGATTTCCCCTTCTCCTCCCTCCCCCCCCCCCCCCCAATGTCCCAACTATATACCTGGTAAGTCTACCATGGGAGTGTAAACGTGTATAATCAGGAGGGATGGGAATCAGTAGAGGTAGCGACAACATTTTAGGGCTAAAATTCCCTGTTTACTAAGCAATCTATAAAACTTTTATTATAAGCTGAGATCATAAAACTAAAATATATGTAAGGAATAAATCATACCGAACCGTGGAGAGGATAGGTTTCCGGGGGCATCCCCTCCCCCCGACACCCCCACCGGGAGCAATCTGTGTCGAGGAGGGGGGCAGCCCCCCCTGATGACAAAAAAATTAGATCCAAATGGAATTTAATACATACATCCAGTTAAACTAAATCAGCACTAGGCTGAGACCAGTGGAGAATATGATATGTAATGAATATCTCCTGTTCAAGAGAAAGAATAAAAATAAAGAAAAGGAGAGGGGGAGAAGGAGGAAAGAGGAAGGAGAGGAAAGGGAAAGGGAGGGTGGGCCTACCTGCCATAGGATTACATCAGTCTGAGTCCAGAGCCAAAACTAAACTTACATGTTGTGGGAGATTCCCATGTAAATCAACCAAGGTTCCCAAATTTCAGTGAACTGGGTAGAGGTATCTAACATAGAGTTAATTCTTTTTTCTTGTTCCATAATCCATGTAACCTTTCTCTTCATGTGTAAAATGGAAACCGACGGTTTCTTCCATGCAGCCGCAAGTGATTCTGGCGCCAGTCAGTATAAATAGAATCAGCTGTCTAATGGCCTTGGAGCTCTGTGGTATTAGTCCATTCAATAAGGCTATTGCAGGAGATTGATGGAGGTTACAACCGGTAACTCTCCTGATAATCTGGAATACCCTGTTCCAGAATCCCCGTATCCTAGGGCACTCCCACCAAGTATGGATCATGGTGCCTATTCCTTGACAACCTCTAAAGCATAGTGGTGAGGATGACGGATACATGGTGGCCAATTTAAATGGGACCAAGTACCATCTAGTGAAAATTGTGTTTCACCTGTAGGGTTACCCAAGACCTGACAACTAGGGTTGTCCCGATACCACTTTTTTAGGACCAAGTACAAGTACCGATACTTTTTTCAAGTACTCGCCGATACCGAATACCGATACTTTTTTAAAATGTATCCCCAAATGCAGCCATGTCCCCCACAAATGCAGCCATGTCTCCCACATATGCAGCCATTTCCCCCCAGCCATGTCCCCCACATATGCAGCCATGTCTCCCACATATGCAGCCATTTCCCCCCAGCCATGTCCCCCACATATGCAGCCATGTCCCTCCAGCCATGTCCCCCACATATGCAGCCATTTTCCCCCAGCCATGTCCCTCACATATGCAGCCATGTCCCTCCAGCCATGTCCCCCACATATGCAGCCATGTCCCTCCAGCCATGTCCCCCACATATGCAGCCATGTCCCTCCAGCCATGTCCCCCACATATGCAGCCATTTCCCCCCAGCCATGTCCCTCACATATGCAGCCATGTCCCTCCAGCCATGTCCCCCACATATGCAGCCATGTCCCTCCAGCCATGTCCCCCACATATGCAGCCATGTCCCTCCAGCCATGTCCCCCACATATGCAGCCATGTCCCTCCAGCCATGTCCCCCACATATGCAGCCATTTCCCCCCAGCCATGTCCCCCCACATATGCAGCCATGTCCCTCCAGCCATGTCCCCCACATATGCAGCCATGTCCCTCCAGCCATGCCCCCCACATATGCAGCCATGTCCCTCCAGCCATGTCCCCCACATATGCAGCCATGTCCCCGCAGCCATGTCCCTCCAGCCATGTCTCCGCAGCCATGTCCCTCCAGCCATGTCCCCCATACCTAGCCGCCGAAAGCCGCCGCACGGGGAACATCACAGCTTTCATTTGAATAGCTGTTTTCCCCGTGCGTATAGACACCCCCCCTTGCTCGGGATTGGACAGATCACGATCACCCATCCAATCCCGAGCAAGGGGGAGTGTCTATACCCGGCGGGAACACTACAGCTATTCAAATGAAAGCTGTGATGTTCCCGCACGCTGTTTAACCCATGCGGCGGCGGCTTTCAATGGGGCGGCGGCTTTCATTGCGGCGGCTGCGGCGGCAGGGGGGACGGGACAAGTATTCTATTCAGGCATCGGGGGTATTTGCGGGAGTACAAGTACTCCTGCAAATACTCGGTATCGGTCCCGATACCGATACTGGTATCGGTATCGGGACAACCCTACTGACAACTATTTTAGGGGTTTTTCTGCAGTAAAATGATTGAAAGGGCAGTTCTAGAAGCTAAACACATTTTTTGTAGATAGTTTTCTGGTTACGCATTTTAAAGTAACTTGAAATTAAACTATTTCTTGTAGGTCAAGAGTGGGTATCGAAATTTCCAAAAACGTAAAGCCCATAATAGTAACACACTGTGATGGTAAGTATATTCATAAATTGGAAGGTGTTGGCACTGATTATTACTAGCATTTTGTTAAAGAGCACTGTGGGATCCTCATTTTTTTCCAAACTTATATAACAAAAGCCTAATAATAAGAATGGCAGGGCTCGACAAAATCTGGGCGCCCGATCGCAATTGCGACAAGAAATTGTGACCTGGTGCCCGCGCCTGCCGGTAATTGAGGCCACGGCTGATGGTAATTGAGGCCCACCTCCCCTGCCGCGATCGCGCGGCAGGGGAGGTGGGAGCGCACAGAGGTACAGGATCCTGTGTCTCCGTGCGCCCCCACCTTCCCCCCCACGCGATCGCGGCGGGCCCACGACAGACGGTAATTGAGGATGCGGCTTTACGGCCTTGTGAAGGCCCAAGTTTCCTTCTGTAACCTGGCGCCATCTGGTGGTAGCCGTTGGCATTACAAGTAAAACAGCAGTTCTAATGTGTTTTTTCACTGTTTTCACTGCCATCTCCTTCCCTCCAATTAGAGCCCCCAAACATTATATATATTTTTTATTCTAACACCCTAGAGAATAAACTGGCGGCCGTTTCAATACTTTCTGTCACACCGTATTTGTGCAGCGGTCTTACAAGCGCACTTTTTTGGGGGAAAAATACACTTTTTTTAATTAAAAGATAAGACAACAGTAAAGTTATCCCAATTTTTTGTCGTGGAATGGCGACAAACTTTTACCCTTTAAAATCTCAATAGGCAACGTTTAAAAAGTTCTACAGGTTGCATGTTTTGAGTTACAGAGGAGGTCTAGGGCTAGAATTATTGCTCTCGCTCTAACGATCGTGGCGATACCTCACATGTGTGTTTTGAATACCGCTTACATATGTGGGAGCTACTTACGTATGTGTCCGATGTGTCCGCCATAATGTCGCAGTCACGAAAAAAATTGCCGATCGCCGCCATTAGTAGTAAAAACAAAATTATTAATAAAAATGCCATAAAACGATCCCCTATTTTGTAAACGCTATACATTTTGCACAAACCAATCGTTAAACGCGTATTGCGATTTTTTACCAAAAAAAATGTAGAAGAATACTCTTTGGCCTGAGGAAATATTTAAAAAAAATATATATTTTTTGGGGGATATTTATTATAGAAAAAAGTAAAATATATTGAATTGTTTTCAAAATTGTCGCTCTATTTTTGTTTATAGCGCAAAAAAATAAAAACCGTAGAGGTGATCAAAAACCAGCAAAAAAAAGCTCTATTTGTGGGAAAAAAAGGACACCAATTTTGTTTGGGGGCCATGTCGCATGACAGCGCAATTGTCAGCTAAAGCAACGCAGTGCCGAATCGCAAAAAAAGGGGACTGGTCCTTTACCTGCATATTGGTTCGGGTCTTAAGAGGTTAAAAACGGTCGTGTGTATGAGGCATTAGAAAGACTTTCCTTTAAATTTTGTTGTGTATCTCTTCCTGATGGGTCAAGGCCAGCAATAAAAACATGAACAAGGTTTACATAGGCTGTAAAAAAATAAATTGTAGGATTTATAGGGTGTAACTCAATAATAACAAGTGTAACTTCCTTGTTTGTTATCTTATTGTCGCACGTACAGTTGTTATATATCTCATCTCTGCTAGAAAAGGTGTAATAAAATATTACCTCCAATATTTATGCAGCTTCATGCACATTCCATCTTACGAAGCTGATATGTTAGGAAGGGACAGGCTTTGGCAGCGGCGATACACAGTCGCATTTTACCCTTTCTTTGAACGCTAACGGGGTTCAAAACGCCCCCCCCCCCCCCGCGCGTTAAAATGTAAAAACACCCCACTGTGCCCCCTGCATCTTTCAATATCTCTTTGTCACTACTGTGTACCCCCTCTCCACAACTGCACCTCTGGACCCCTTTACATTACACAGCACCTCACAGCTCTGGTCCCGTTTACATTACACAGCACCCTGCATCACTGGCCCCCTTTACATTACACAGCACCCTGCACCTCTGGACCCCTTTACATTACACAGCACCCTGCACCTCTGGACCCCTTTGCATTACACAGCACCCCACAGCTCTGGACCCCTTTACATTAGACAGCACCCTGCATCAATGGCCCCCTTTACATTACACAGCACCCTGCATCACTGGCCCCCTTTACATTACACAGCACCCTGCATCACTGGACCCCTTTACATTACACAGCACCCTGCACCTCTGGGCTCCTTTACATTACACAGCACCCTGCATCACTGGCCCCCTTTACATTACACAGCACCCTGCATCACTGGACCCCTTTACATTACACAGCACCCTGCACCTCTGGGCTCCTTTACATTACACAGCACCCTGCATCACTGGCCCCCTTTACATTACACAGCACCCTGCATCACTGGACCCCTTTACATTACACAGCACCCTGCATCACTGGCCCCCTTTACATTACACAGCACCCTGCATCACTGGACCCCTTTACATTACACAGCACCCTGCACCTCTGGGCTCCTTTACATTACACAGCACCCTGCATCACTGGCCCCCTTTACATTACACAGCACCCTGCATCACTGGACCCCTTTACATTACACAGCACCCTGCATCACTGGCCCCCTTTACATTACACAGCACCCTGCATCACTGGACCCCTTTACATTACACAGCACCCCTTTCCCTTGACTGAAACATTACATTATATTGACAGTATATTTATTTCAGTTCGACTCGTGTGATAGGCGGAACACTATAACACTATCAGATGAGCCGAACTAGGGGGTGGGACCTTGCGCACAGACCCAGCTCCATGACATACGATACGAGTGCCGGAGAACAGAAGGAGGGAAGTGCTGCAGTCGCTGCTTAAAGCGGCCCCAGGGCCAGTTCAACCCTGCTCCTGGCTCTCCCTGGCGATTCCAGGGGGGGGGGGCAAACGACCCCCCTTCCCCTATGGAGCAGACGCCCATGGGGACAGGCATCCTAAAAGGTAACTTCACATGCCCCTGGAAGTTTTATGGAAGTAAAGAGCAATTTTTGTGAGGCTGAACTTCTTCGATGTTACTATACAATAATCATTACCTTTGTAAAACTGTCATTTTTTCAGAGATCCCTTTACATCCAAAGCCAAAATGTCAGCCAGGAATGAACTCCACTTTTCCAGGTGGATGCTTTTTCAATAATAGTTGGAATCCTGCCTACTGCACAATGACCACCTACAAAACTGCAGAGGACTTTGTGAAATGCCTACAGGGGAAGAAACTCTTCCTGATTGGAGACTCAACATTGCGACAGTTCATCATGTATTTCACAGAGGGCGCCCAAAGTAAGTGCTTTCTAACGTGCCTGAAGGCAGGAGACCTCAGATCCAGAGTGCTCCTCAAATGCAACTACATATTTCAACCATGGCGGTTAACTTTGCACGTCTGAATATTGCCCAGTGAAAATGGCTAGGAAGTCTTATGCCGCGAATTTCCGACAAGAAAAGTACGACGTGAGCTTTTGGTGGGAAATCCCGACCGTGTGTAGGCCCCATTGGATATTTTCTGACGGAATTTCTGACAGCAAAAATTTGAGAGCTGGTTCTCAAATTTTCAGACGGCAAAAGTTCTTGTCAGAAATTCCAACGTCTGTACGCACAAAAATCCTACTCGTGCTCGGAATCAATTTGACGCATTCTCAGAATTATTGAACTTTTCTCAGGTCGTCGCAGTGTTGTACATCACCGCGTTCTTCATGTTCGGAATTTCGGACATCTGTGTAACTGTGTGTATGCAACACAAGTTTAAGCCAACTTTCTGTCGTAAAAAAAACACGGTTTTGTTGTCGGAATTTCCGATCGTGTGTACGCGGCATCAGACCAATAGGTAAGCACAGAATTCAGGAGAGGGAACATCACGACTGGTCACTGAAGTTGCCAATCGTGGTAAGGAACAAGTAGGGAGCAAATCAGTCTATCTGACTCTCAAAGATTCTGCCCACATCAGCAGAACATAACCAGGGGTAGGCAATCTTGAATGAATGAATGACTTGTATAGCGCAACCCATGCGAACTGAATCGCCTCTGGGCGCTTTTTCCAGCCAGTGTCTGCTTGGCTGGTGCGGTCATTTTTACCCCGTAGGATCTTGACATGCTAGGGACACACAGTCATACACAAATATATAATCTTTGTGGGATGATCTACCTAAAAAACATAGAAGAGGTCAAAGAACACAAATGTATTAATTTAGAAATATCCGAATTAACAAAAACACGTTTTACTAATTATTCTGAATGTTCATGAATTTGAATATTCGTAAACTCGCAAATTAAAATATCGGAAATTCAAAAATTCGTAAAATCTGAAAAAATAACTAATTGTAACGGTCAGGGGTTAACGCCGTTTACAATATTCCATTCCACCAACTCACAACAGCTTCTCGACACTCCACAATCCGGCAGACAGGACCCATAAGAATTCCCCAGACAAACGAGACACGGCTCTGTTCTCTGATTCAAATGGAAAGCTTTTAATGACAAACTCAGGCTCTTTTTATAAACCAAAAAGCATGCTGCAGTAATCAAAGCGACAATGACACACTCCACCCACAACATCATACAATGGGTACTAACGAGCCTCCAATTCCTTTAGTAAACATAAGTCAGACGTCCGACCTTTAGAGGGTGCTAATTCACATTCCACATCTATTACCAACAGAAATCCACACAAAACAGTGTTAATTAGCATCACACAATAAACAGGTCTTTAGAAGCCAAACTAAGGTTAATTTATATGACAGTAGCAGACTTAATTACCAATGTTCCACATTGAATGAATCACTGTCCTATTGACCTGTTGGGTTCAGAATTAACCACCTGTAATATTTCAAGATATCCTACAATACATTGTGAAGTATCATTACTGTCCCATCTCATGTAATTCAAGATATAATTTCTCAGTCATCCTATGCCCCTAGTGGACATAGGATGACCCTAGACTCAAGAGTCATTGGTGAAGCTGAAACAGGAGTACCCTGCATCCTTCAAGAGCCTATGGGTCCCACAGGCCATTCTGTTACACTAATAATAACCTAACTATTACTAACTATTAAATTATAGGTATCGCAATTTACTTTTAAATTTGGCTGTTAGTGAACTTAAGGAATACAAATTTATTCGAAGTTACAAATTATCCAGAATAACTAAACAAATGGAATGTAACAAATTAATAACAAATAACAATAATAATAAAAACGTATTATTATTTATTATTACCTTGTTCCGTTACATTTGCTTAGATGCGGAATCTGTTATTTCAGATAATTCGTGACTTTAAATACATTTGTATTCGTTACATTCACTAACAGCCAAATTTGAAAAGAAAATCCAATACCTATAATTTAATAGTTAGATGTTATTATTATTTAGTTTGTTATTCTTTCAAATGTTCTGATTTTCTTTCTTATTTTCAAATTTACGAAGTGCGATCATTACAAATGACAAAAAAAAAAAAACGAAAAAAAAAAAAAACGAATGAAACCAAAGCAAACACATTTTTCGGCAGTGCACATGTCTCCTCTCCTCCACCCCACTGACTGGTTCTGACTCCTTACTGCTCCGTTTTCAAACCTCCTCTGTAGGCAGGTTAACTCCTTTGGAACGAAAGTTCCTGTACTCAGGATTGGAGGCTCCTTCCCACCCAAAGTCTGTCTCTCTGAGTCTCTGAATTCCGGGTTACATATAAGGACTTACCAATCCTGGAGAAACTGCAAGTCAGTTTACCCCTTTCCTACCAGAACCCCTCACCCCTGAAACTGCACTCAAGTCATCGAACGCCCTTAAAGGGTCCATAACTCAAAGGGCAGGGACACATATCATCTGTCAGGACCTATCTCTGGTGTCCTGTACATAATAAATATATTTTTAATTTTGTCCTTACATACACTTAAAAATAAAAAAATTCTTGTCTCCACCAGTTGTGAAATATTTTTGGCATCATGAGACTGAATGGGACTTTTGGCAGAAGACGCTCGAGGCTATAAACATGGAAAAAGATATTTATGTATCTTATAAAAGACACGGGTTTCCCCTTGAGAGCTTCGGCTTCTACTACTTCATGGAGGACATGTACACGAGCCGCCAGATTGACAGACAAGGTGGAGGAAAGGACACAATTTTTGTCATTACCATGGGGCAGCACTTCCGACAATTCCCTCTGAAATGTTTTATTAGACGGGCACTGAACATCCGCAGAGCGGTGGAACGCCTCCTTCTCCGGAGTCCAGAAACCAAGGTCATCATCAAAACTGAAAACACCAGAGAAAGAAATGCTCCACCAGAAAGAATTGGTGATTTTCACGGTTATACTCAATACCTGGTGCTTAAAGAAGTTTTCCAAGGGGTCAATGTGGGTTTTGTAGATGCCTGGGACATGACGGTTGCCTCCGCCACAGAGACAGTTCATCCTCCGGGGTATACGTTTGAGGGGATTATGAGCCTGATATTCAGTTTTGCTTGTTCATGAATTGTTTAACACAGGGCCGTTCCTAGGCAAGGTGCACGGGGTGCTCCGCACCCAGGCGCCACAGAGTTGGGGGCGCCGAAGCTCCAAAGTGCTCCCCTCCTTCCTCCTTGTCTGTGTCCAAAGGCAGAGCACATGTAGTGGGTGCTGCGGTTCCCCATCCCGCTTGCTCTCTCCGATGGCAACTGACAAGAGCGCATACCTCCTGCTGTCCCCGGGAAATACGGGCTGGGTACAACAGCAGAGCCTAGTACTGGAACACGTTCCGGTACTAGGCTCCACTAATTAATTCTGTCTGGTGTACATGGAGCAGTCTCCTGTCTGCCCCACCCCCTCTGCGTGTGACGGCTCTTTTCCCATAGGCGGTGTGATGAGAGGCTTCTGGGTTGGACGGAGCTGCTGCCAATCACCCCGTACACTCCCAGAAATACTCTCTGAGTGCCACCCTCCAAGTTACCAAAGATGCCGCGTATACCCCACCCCCCTGTAATGTGCTTCTGCTCCCAGCGAGCCCGAGCTACATGGATCTATTGCAAGTACTGATCTATGGGGACACCTGATGTGGGGAGCTCTGATGGGGACACCTGCTGAGGGGGGGCTCTGATGGGGGACAACTGCTGTGGGGGGGGGCTCTGATGGGGGACACCTGCTGGGGGGGGGCTCTGATGGGGGACACCTGCTGGGGGGCTCTGATGGGGGACACCTGCTGTGGGGGGGCTCTGATGGGGGACACCTGCTCTGGGAGGGCTCTGATGGGGGACACCTGCTGGGGGGCTCTGATGGGGGACACCTGCTGGTGGGACTCTGATGAGGGACACTAATGAAGACTTCTTAAGGGAGCATCTCTGTGGTTGAGTCGTAGCCATAGAAACATTTCGAAAGGGGAGTAGTTAGTAAGATGACCACGATCATGTAGGGGCGCCAGAAATATTTCTGCACCCAGGCGTCTGTGACCCTAGGATCGGCTCTGGTTTAACAGGAAGAAACTGGGAGCCATTAAACGCGAAGGAGTGAAAACTGTTTTATCTTGTTAGAAATAAAGAGAATGGGATACATGTCCGCTGACGTATTGACATTGTTGTATTTGTCATAAACAGAATAAGAATTTATTTACCCGCTTTGTGCCCAAGCAAATTTTGACACTTCTTACATACATTTTACAATTTTTATATATTTTTTTGCTAGAAAATTACTTAGAACCCCCAAACATTATATTCTTTCTGAAAAAAAGGCCCTGGAGAATTAAATGGTGGTTGTTGAAATTCTTTATGTCACACAATATTTGCACTCTCACTGTAGCTCAGATAACAGAAAGCGATATCCTTTTTTATTATATAGACTGCACAGTTGTAAAGAAGTTTTACAGCTATAGGGCCACTTTCACACGGTTGGGCCGTTCAGGTCCGCCTGTCAGTTTTGTGGGCAGACCTGAACGGCAGACCTAAACAATCCTATGGAGCGTTGGGTGTCAGCGGAGACATGTAGTGTAGTTTTATATGACTTCTTATGCTACATTGCCATCTAGTGGTAGCTTTGGTATTTGCAGCCGGTGTATCTGTGACTGAGCCCAACAATTGGATGTCAAGAGGTGTAGAAGCCAACCCCAAAAAAATGATCATATTTATATTATAGGCAGAGCCTGGTGGGCTAAGTCAGCCCCTGGCTTCTTATAAGTGTTGGATACTTGTTCCTGTCCACCAGAGAGTTTTGGAAATTCTCTTCCACCTTTGTGTGGAAAGTTTTCCACATTTCGTCATGTTACAACCAAAAACGTAAATGTATTTTATTGGGATTTTATGTGATAGACCAACACAAAGTGGCACATAATTGTGAAGTGGAAAGAAAATGATAAATGGTTTTCAAATGTTTTTACAAATAAATGTGTGAAAAGTGTGGGGGTGTACATTTGTATGGCGCCCCCCGGAGTCAGTACTTTGTAGAACCGCCTTTCTCTGCAATTACAGCTGCTTTTTGAGGATGTCTCTACCAGATTTGCACATCTAGAGAGGGACATTTTGCCCATTCTTCTTTGTAAAGTATATCAAACTCTGTTTGGATGGAGAGCGTCTGTGAACAGAAATTTTCAGGTATTGCCACAGATTCTCAATGTGATTTAGGTCTGGACTGTGACTGGGCCATTCTAACACATGAACATGCTTTGATCTAAACCATTCCATTGTAGCTCTGGCTGTATGTTTAGGGTCCTTATCCTGCTGAAAGTTGAACCTCCACCCCAGTATTTTTCAGACTCTTACACCACGTACACACAGCTGAACTTTCCAAAGGGAAAGGCTTCCGACAGAAAAATAGAGAACCTGCTCTCTATCTAAGTCCGTCGGAATTTCCGGCAGAAAAAGTCCAATGGGGCATTCACACAGACGGAATATCCGATGAAAAGCTCCCATCTGACTTTTTCTGACGGGAATTCCGACCGTGTGTACGTGGCATAACAGGTTTTCTTCTAAGATTGCCCTGTTCTTGACTCCATCCATCTTCCCATCAATGCTAACCAGCTTCCCTGTCCCTGCTGGAGAAAAGCATCCCCACAACATGATGCTGCCACCACCATGTTTCACAGTGGGGATGGTGTGTTCAGGGTGATGGGCAGTGTTAGTTTTCTGACACACATAGGGGGTTATTTACGAAAGGAAAATCTACAAGTGCACGACTGTGCACCAGTGCACAAAGCAAGGTCCTTAAAGACATAGATGAGCGAGTTGGGGTGGAGGAACCTGACTGACCTGCACAGAGTCCTGACTTAAACCCGATAGAATACCTTTGGGATGTATTAGAGTGGAGACTGCAAGCCAGGCCTTCTCGTTCTTCATCCATGCCTGTCCTCACAAATGTGCTTTTGGAAGAAAGGTCAAACATACCGACGGGAAAAAAGGGACCCCAGTACTCAAGAGGAGTGTGCCATCATATAAGCTTCCTTTGCCTGGTAACAGAACAATACAAGATCCCACAGCCCACCCAGTCACTAGTCGGGACACAGTGTAGGGTGGTAAAAAAACATAAGAATGTTTATTGAAAACTCACAGAGAATTGTAGTACGAGGACCCAAGAGAATAGTGTATGCTGGTTTTATATTTGCACTTTCAATGACTCATACTTGTACGTTTGTTCTCATGGCAATGACAAATGCTGTTTTTTTTTTTTGTATTCTTGTTTGAAAATTCTCAGAGAATTTATATACCACACATGACCACATTATTGTAAGCAAATGAAACTGTGCACAGGAATATAATTAACATAACTAAAAAAACAACCAATGTAAACTATGCTATTCCACCTCTAGCAACTTACAGCTGACCGTGATATACAGTAATTCACATGAGCTAATTAATTAGGCACTTAAACCAGCCTAGGTGACGAGACCATTCGGCACCTGCAACCCTGTATACAAAGTACTGTACAATACACATTGTTACAAGTGTAAACACATAGATGAGAAGACAGACAGAAACAATAGGATATCCAATTACCAATGGGAGGAAGACATTTAGCAGGCACACTATGGGAGAGACCTAGAGACCTACTTACAATAACAATACAAAACAGGGCCGATACTCAGTAGGCAGGAAGCCACCCTGCAGTCCCCTCCAAAAGCCCCTGTGCATACCTCCCAACATTTTGAGATGGGAATGAGGGACACCTACCAGCAAACGTATGTAGGCATAGGACACCCCCCCCCTGCCATGTAAAGGCAGGTGTCCCAATACGTTTGGTAATATAAGGTGTATAGAAAAGATTAAACAAATTACTAACTTTATTTACAGATACATATTTACAAAGAGACAAGGATCCAATAACATTTCCACTGCAAAATAACAATAATAATAATAATAATATCTGCATTTATATACATTACAAACAAAATCCACGGCTCCCACCATGCAGAATTGTCTCCTGCCCTGCGCTATGCATGCTCTGCTTTCAGTCACTATGGTGGAGCGCAGGGGGTGGAGCCAGACACATCATGTTCCTGGCTGTCAAGTTCTGGACTGCATATTAAAATACTCTTGCATGGCAAGAAAATGAGGAAGAGATTATCAGTTTTAAATATTAGGAGTTTATATTCAAGTCTCTTGCTTTCAGCTCAGGTTTTCATCCCACTTCACCTCTTGTAGAGATTAAATTATTAAATAACTTTGAAGGTGGCAGTTAATGGTGACAGGCAACAGTGGCAGTTAACTGTGACAGCTGATGATGGCAGTTAATGGTGACAGCTGATGATGGCAGCTGATAATGGCAGTTGTGAATAGTTGCATTCACACTTTAGGCTCAGTTCACGCTAGTGCAACTTGTTAAGCGACTTTGGACACATAAAGTCGTGTGACAAGTCACAGCCCATTGATTTCAATGGCACCCATTCCAATCTATGCAACTTGAAGCCTCAACGACTTTAAAAGGGTTCATGCACTGCTTCGATGCAACTTTCTTGCGACTTGAGTGCCAGAGAGTGTAAAGTTGCATGAAACTGACAGAACTGCACTCCAATTTTGCGTGACTTTGGAGTCGCAATAGTGTGAACGGAGACTTAGGGCCAGATCCACAGAGCCAGTACGCCGGTGTATCTACTGATACACCGGCGTACTTTCAAATTACCCGTGTCGTATCATTAGTTTGAATCTTCAAACCATGATACGACGGCTTCGGGCTTCGATCCGACAGGCTTATGTCTTTGTACGCCTTCGGATCGTAGGTGCAATATTTCTGCGCCCGCTGGGCAGGGTTTTGCGTCGTTTTCCGCGTCGGGGTATGCAAATGAGCTTTTTACGGCGATCCACGAAGGTACGAACGCCCGTGTCATTCTCTTACGTCGTCGCTAGTCGGCTTTTTACGGCGTATAGTTAAAGCTGCTATTATCCGGTCTATAGTTAGACTTGCCATGTTAAGTATGGCCGTCGTTCCCGCGTCGAAATTTCAATTTATTTTTTATTTTTGCGTAAGTCGTCCGTGAGTAGGAATGTACGTAATTTACGCTAGTAAAACAAAAAACGACGTTTCAACGTAATTTCGCGCAATGCACAGTGGGAAAATTTCTGAGCGGAGCATGCGCAGTTCGATCACTGCGGGAACACGCTTAATTTAAATGATTCACGCCCCCTACCCGCCGATTTGAATCAGTGTTTAGCGAATGTATGCAAGATCGAGCTATGCAAAAAATATGAAAAAAAAACCATCTGTCGCATTTGCGTTACCATTCATTGCTAATGGCATCCCAAATGCAGCAAGAAACGCGTTGGTAGAGTTTGAAGCTCTAAGGTGCATTAGCTACTTTCCCATTTTGTTGCCTCTAGGTCAGCCTATGGAAATCAATAGGGTGCTCTATGTGTATGGTGAAAAAACAGCGTTCACAAAATGTGAAATTTGAATGCAGTCTAAAGGATCTTCTCCAGGTCTAGTATGCACTCAGACAGGGGTGGATCATAATGGACTCGCTCTCTTGTACAGGGTATGGCAGTCCTCCGGGAATACCATGTGACACTGCAAACACAAACAAAACAATGTTGCCACATGATTAAAGGGGTTGTAAAAGTTTGTTTTTATTTATTTTTTAAATAACAAACATGCTATACTTACCTCCATTGTGCAGTCTGTCCTCTTCTGGGGTCCCTCGGCGGCTGTCTCGGCTCCTCCCCGCAAGAGCTAACCCCCCTCTGGGAAGCTCTCTCCCAAGGGGGTTAGCTTGCGGGTGCGCTCCCGTGTGATACATTTGGCGGGCATAGCCAAAGTATCACTCGGCCCGCCTCCCGGCACCCAACGTCATTGATTTGATTGACAGCAGCGGGAGCCAATGTACATTGTTACTTTAAAAAAAAAAAATCTGTCAAGAGGCTGTCTGACGAAAGAATGTCCGTGATAGGTGGAACACTAAACACAGTGTCTGCTGGGAAACTATCACGGAACAGAACGAGGAGGAGGCGTGACTTTTCAAGAATGGCCACCCGCCTTCTGACTCTGCACCATAATCAGGTAGACAGTCAGGGGTATAGAATCATGTATGGCAAGGCTGCAATGGGCACAGTGAGGTGAGATTGCAATGGGCACAGCGAGGTGTGCAAATGGGCATTGTTAACCCTCTTTTCCACTTACAGTAGTTGCTGCATTCTCACCCTCGGCTTATACTCGAGTTAATGTGTTTTCCCAGTTTTTTGTAATAAAATTAGGTGCCTCGGCTTATACTCTAGTTTATACGGAATCTATTTTTTAAATTGCTTATATTTATTGAAAAAGTGCAGCATTCACTTGCACTTGGATAGGGGACTATACACCTTATATTTTTTTGGGGATGTTGCACATTAATTACCTATTTTTTAGGTTTTTTAATTTGTGAATTGGGACCTATTATTTGTTTATAGGATTGAATTTTATTATGTGGGTGTATTTTTATAAATGTGAACTTGCATTTATTTCACATTTTTGCACTTTATGAACTGAGATTTTTATCATTAATTTATATTAGAGTTTTATGCACATTAGGTACGCTATAATTTTTATCATGTTGTATTCATTTAGCACCACACAATTTGATTTATTACTTCTTTAGCTTTGTTTGTTATATACCCAACCTTTCCCAATCTGTTAGGCCGCGTACACACGATCGAATATATCTGCTGAAAACATGCTTTAAAACTTGTCTGCTGGAAACCCGTCTGTCCGACATGTCCGCTGGTTAGTACGCCTAACCAGCGGACAAAAATCCCCCGCATGCGTCGAATGATTTTGACGCATGCGTGGAAGTATTTTACTTCCTGGTTCGATGACGTGGCGGCGTCAACGTCACCGCCACGTCACCGCGCTGTCTGTCCGCGGAGATTTTGGTTTGATCGTGTGTAGACAGATCAAACCAAAATAGCCCAGCAGACATGTCCGATGAAAATGGTCTGTCAGACCGTTTTCATCGGATAAATCTCCTCGTGTGTACGCGGCCTTACTGGGACACATTTGCTAGCTTTATTTTTTTTAAAAAGGTCCTAAAATAACCACCATGTAAGAGCCACCCCCTACCTTGATGTAATTCCTGAGATGTCTGTGGTCCAGCCTGTCTGGGTAAAGCGCTTTCTGATGATGTGCGGGGATCTGGCTGTGTTTCCTGCACCGGGAAGGGCAACTTTCCATATATTTCTAAAAAAAAAAAAAAAAAAAATACAAGTAACAATATGCACAACTGGATAGATAGATAGATAGATAGATAGATAGATAGATAGATAGATAGATAGATAGGTGTGCGGAGACCATGGCATCAGGGTGTGCAACCAAAGCTCAAACACACGTGTGTGTGTGTCTATATATATATATAGGCCCGGATTCACATACATCGGCGCATATATATCTATTTTACGCTACGCCGACGCAGCACAGAGAGACAAGCATGGAATTCACAAAGCAAATGCTCCCAACTTTGCGCCGGCGTAACGTAATTTCGATGGCGTAAGCCAGTGTAGGTGGAAGTGGGTGTGACACCATGCAAATGATGGTCCGAGCGTGGTGCAATGTTTTACGGCCGGCGTATCATGAACGACGCATGCGCAGTGACGCGGACGTATGCCCCGCACACCTATGCGCATGCTCACAACTACACCAGCGCAACTTCCTGAGATATGCGGGCCCACCTGGTTACGCCAAGCACATATAAATACGCCCAGACATTTTTTTATCATAATTTTTCTATTTTTTACAATTTTCTTTAATGATAATATATTATTTATTTTTTATCATAATTTTTTTACACTTTTTTTTTTTACAATTTTATTTACAGTAATAATTTATTATTATTTATTAATATTATTATTATTATTATGTATTTTTTACCATTTTTTTCTATTTTTATTTTTTTTACAATTTTATTTAATAATATATTATTATTATTTATTTTTAATCATATTTTTTTTTATGTTTCTATTATTGTTGTTATTATTTGTATTATTTGTATATATATATACCCTGTGTGTATATATATATATATATATATATATATATATATATATATATATATGTGTGTATATATACACATACAATTTTTAGGAGCTCCATTGGGGTGCTTTGGTGAGGTATCAGAGGTCTAAGACCCTTGATACCTCACTTTTAAGACAGCGATTCCCCAGTCCCTTCTTCTGCAGCCAAACAGCCGGGGGAATCTGTGCAGCAGTGTGATTAGGGTGTGCCCAGGCACACCTGGCACACCCCGTGCGCACGCCTATGATAGATAGATAGATAGATAGATAGATAGATAGATAGATAGATAGATAGATAGATAGATAGATAGATAGATGTGAAACCAGTCTGTTCCAGGGGAGCTCCTTATGCTTCGAATCTAGATCCTGTAACAGGTATATAATTTAGATATATGAAAATAGATATGAGAGTGAAGGAGACTGTGATGGGGTGAGGAGCACTAGAGAGAAATATGTATAGATAGATGGATGGATAATATGAATAGATGGATAGATAAGATGAATGGTTGGATACATAGGATGGATGGGCAGATGGATTGATAAGACTGGTAACCATACAGCTCCAGAGGAGCCCTTTCTAGGCCCTGTAGCTGGTGTATATTATATATATAGATAGATAGATAGATAGATAGATAGATAGATAGATAGATAGATAGATAGATAGATAGATGATGAAAGAGATAATGGATGCAAAGGCGTAGCTAGATCCTTGATGGCCCCAGTGCAAGAAACCATGAACGGCCCCCCCTGACCACCATGGTCCTTTCCATCGACTCGAGGGCCCTTCTTACTGGTCCTGGGGCCATTTACTCTTGCTCTACTTTTCTGCGACTTTGGAAGGAAACAAGGAAATCGCTAGTAAGCTGCAAGACTTTGGGGTTGCAGCAATGTGAACCCTTTCACATGTTCCACAGCGCGCTCCCTTCCTGCTGTCTTCCCCCCCCCCCTCCCATGGTGGCAGAATACCAGGGTCTGATTGCAGGTGTGACCTTTGCAACCTGGGTAGTTACGCCACTGGGTGGATGAGATTTATAAACAGAGTAATAGATAGAATGGATGGTGAGATTGGATAGGATGGGTTGATGTGGAACCGGACAGCTCCAAGGGAGCCCCTTACGCTTCTGGACCCTATAGAACAGTGTTTCCAAACCTTTTTGGCATCAGGGACTGGTTTTATGAAAGATTTTTCCAAGGCCAGGGGGAAGGGGGCGGGTTTGAGCACTTCAGTTATCCCCACATAATGTGAGGAAGAGGACGGTTTAACCTCACCTAAAGTTGAGCTCCTAAACTCTGCTAAAAGCCTATGTTTACATTAACAGATCGGCTTTTATGGAGTTGAGTGTAGGAGCTTTGGCAAAAAACGGCAAACGCTCCAAAGCTCAAGTTTATGAGGTGCCAGTGTCATGTTTTTTTTATTATATGTCCCCACTGGGGAGATTGGCCCTCATATCCTACCCTGGTAAGTGGTAACCACACAGGAACTAAAGACAACCTCTGTGAAGATAGATAAAACCCTAATCCATTCCCTGTCTAGAGTTCCCTTTTCAAGCCTGCACAGCATAGTATTTAGAGTAGCGCAGTACCTTTCCTGCCTTCCCGCACTGGGGAGATGGAGAGCGGGGTCCACGTGTCAGCTGGTCTAGGTTTGTCTAGCACCATGTGCCGGTCCGGTTGAGTCTCTTGCACAGGGTAGGGAAGCTCCTCCGAAAGGCCAGGTTTCTCTATAAAACATAAGCAACATACACAGGTCAGATGTTGAGTGGCGCAGAACCTTGAAAAAAAATAAAAAAGCCCAAAAAAGTTTTGAAACTCCTCAACTACTTAAAAATCCTAGACTGAGGAACAAAATAAATTCTCCATACCGAGGCTTTTATAATGGGACAACACAAAAGTCCCCATTATGGGGGTCCACAGTATAGGGGTCTCCAGCATTTTTGTTCATCTGAACTAAAATGGTGAATTTGTATTTGCACGCTATTTTAATTACCCTTTTTCCCAGCTTGTAATGAAAATGAGAAAGGTTTTTTTTTTTTTTAAATAGTGCGTAAATTGTGCACTAAAGAAAGAGCTTTATGCCCCTAACAATGTGATATACATGTAGCTTTTTTTTTTAATCAGCACCAGGGACGGTACTTACAGTGGATTAAAAAAGTATCATGTTGTGATGGCTGCTATGTTCATTAACCACTTAAGACCCGGACCATTATGCAGGTAAAGGACCTGGCCAGTTTTTGCGATTCGGCACTGCGTCGCTTTAACTGATCGCTTTTGCGGTCGTGCGATGTGGCTCCCAAAAAAAATTGGCGTCCTTTTTTTCCCCCCACAAATAGAGGTTTCTTTTGGTGGTGTTTGATCACCTCTGCATTTTTTTGCGCTATAAAAAAAAATAGAGCAGCAATTTTGAAAAAAATTCAATATTTTTTACTTTTTGCTATAATAAATTTCCCCCAAAAAAGATCTCAGTTTAGGCCGATACGTATTCTTCTACCTATTTTTGGTAAAAAAAAAAAATTGCAATAAGCGTTTATCGATTGGTTTGTGCAAAATGTATAGCGTTTACAAAATAGGGGATAGTTTTATGGCATTTTACTACTAATGGCGACGATCAGCAATTTTTTTTCATGACTGCGACATTATGGCGGACACATCGGACAATTTTGACACATTTTTGGGACCATTGTCATTTTCACAGCGGAAAGTGCTATAAAAATGCACTGATTGCTGTGAAAATGACAATTGCAGTTTAGGAGTTAACCATTAGGGGGTGCTGTAGGGGTTAAGTGGGACCTCATTTGTGTTTCTAACTGTAGGGGGGCAGAGCTGGATGTGTGACATCAGTGATCGTCGTTCCCTATATCAGGGAACAGACGATCACTGACATTGCCACAGTGAAGAACGGGGAAGGTGTCTTTACCTTTACCTGTACGTGCCTGTGCCCAGCCGTGCCATTCTGCCGACATATATCGGCGTTAAGCGGTCCTTAAGTGGTTAAAATCTTTATTTCTCTGTTCCACAGTGGTGATCTTCCGGTGATGTGGGTGTTAGTGTGAGCAGATCCACCTGTGACAGACACCCATCAAAAGTGATGACTACCCTACCCTCCAATCAGCTCTCACTGAGCTCCTTGGGTTGTAAATTTAGCTCCCCGCCCTCTGCTTTTTCGAGTTGAGAGATCCTGTGTAAATTCTGGACTTTGAATGGATGTAGAGAAGAGAAAACTGCGGATAGAGAGGTACAACTTATGTAAGAGGATTTGTTTCATCTGTGTGTATCACCTTCACTGGATATACAGTATATTGGGGTTTATACCCTCTTTAACCACTTCCCCACCACTGTATAGTCATATGACGGCCACCGGAACCCTTTGTCCTTCTGGGGGCGGCCATCATATGAAGTTCTGGGATTCCCTGCATTGTGGAGAGCGCGCTCGCCGCATTACTGGAGACACAATGGGTGTGCCCGGTGGCCTCGATGTCTGCCGGGCAGCCATGATTGCTCGTCACAGAGCAATGACGTGGATCGGTGGGTGTAAACCCACTGATCCATGTCCTGTCAGAGGAGAGGAGATCGATCCATGTGTTCCCATTACAGAGGAACACAGATCGGTCTCCTCCCCTTGTGAGTCACCTCCCCCTACAGTTAGAAACACTCACTGGGTAACATTTTTAAACCCTTCATCGCCCCCTAGTGTTAACCCCTTACCTGCCAGTTACGTTTTTACAGTAATCAGTGCATTTTTATAGCACGGATTGCTGTATAAATGTGAATAGTCCCAAAAAAGTGTCAAAAGTGTCCGATGTGTCCGCCATAATGTCAAAAAAATAACAAAAATTTCATAATTCTATCCCCTATATTGTAGACGCTATAACTTTTGCGCAATGCAATCAATATACGCTTATTGTGTTTTTTTTTTTTGCAAAAGCATGTAGAAGAATACATATCGGTCTAAACTGAGAAAAAATATGTTTTTTTTTTTTTTTAAATTGGAGATATTTATTATAGCAAAAAGTAATAAATATTGTATTTTTTTTTTTTAAATTGGCTCTTTTTTTTGTTTATAGCGCAAAAAATAAAAACCGCAGAGGAGATCGAATACCACCAAAAGAAAGCTCTATTTGTGGGGAAAAATATCAAAATTAATTTGCACGACCGCACAATTCTAATTCAAAGTGTGACAGAGCTGAAAGCTGAAAATTGGCTTGGGCAGGAAGGGGGTGAAAAGGCCAGGTATGGAAGTGGTTAAGACTCGAAAACTAGCTATAGAATTACAGTCAAGTTAACCAACTAACTCTGATGCTTCTAAATTTCACCTGGGAATCCAGGTATTAATGACCACTGGTCATGAAAAGGTTAAACCACCAGTGATGAATCCCTTAACCACTTCAGCCCCGGACCATTTTGCTGGTCAATGACCGGGCCACTTTTTGCGATTCGGCACTGCGTCGCTTTAACTGACAATTGCGCGGTCGTGCAATGTGGGTCCCAAACAAAATTGGTGTCCTTTTTTTCCCACAAATAGAGCTTTCTGTTGGTGGTATTTGATCACCTCTGCGGTTTTTATTTTTTGCACTATAAACAAAAATAGAGCGACAATTTTGAAAACAAATGAATATTTTTTACCTTTTGCTGTAGTAAATATCCCCCAAAAATATATAAAAAAAACGATGGCCGATACGTATTCTTCTACATATTTTTCGTAAAAAAAATTGCAATAAGCGCAAAAGTTATAGCATCTAAAATATAGGGGATAGTTTTATGGCATTTTTATTAATATTTTTTTTTACTAGTAATGGCAGCGATCAGCGATTTTTAGCGGTACTGCGACCTTATGGCGGACACTTCAGAAACTTTTGACACATTTTTGGGACCATTGCCATTTTTATAGCAATCAGTGCTAGAAAAATGCATTGATTAATATAAAAATGTCACTGTCAGGCAAGGGGTTAACACTAGGGGGCACGAGCCCCTAATGGCTGAAATGCGGAATGACGTAACATTATACGAGCCAACCTGCCGCCGTATAACGGCGGCAGCTGGTCCGCTAGTGGTTAAAGCGGAGTTCCACCCAAAAGCGATTCCTTCCCCCCCTCCGGTGTCACAATTGCCACCTTTCGGGGGGAGGGGTGGACAGGGTACCTGTCTATGACAGGTATCCTTTCCCACTTCCGGGAGTCCGGCTCGAGGACCGTGACGTCAGTGCCCTCGGGTCTGTCTAAGTAACCCTTGTGTGGGTGATGTTTGTGTTATGTAAAGTCCAATAAACAGAATAAAAATAAAAAGGATGATATGAACATAGTGTGGGTACGGAATGTCACGCTAATAAATATATCGACCTATGGGTGACGGGGCTGTGTGCCTTGCCACTGCTCTTTACTCTTTACCAGTGCATAAAAAAAGTATGCTTGCTTACGGACACAAGGGGTTGTAAAAATGTACTGATTATATATGTATTTGTGTTGTGCATGACGTTTATATCATGTGTATACACGCTAAACACACGAGTGTAATAATACTGTAGATCTCACGACTGATGGCAGCAATGCGTCCTCGAAGATCGATGTTCAGATACAGAGCCCTCGCCGGTCCCTTGGAGATACAGGGAGCGTGTAGGCCATTTTTTTTCTTTTTTTTTTTTAAAGTGTATTTTGTGCGTGTACTCGAGAGAGGAGCCGGACTGCAGGAGTTTTGGGAGTAGGCAGACCTCCCCCAGAGGCAATCTGCCATCTTTCTCCATGGATTTGTCTGGCAATGGCGGGTGTGAGGGGGTCCTCCCACACAGCCCGCCCTACCTGCTCCGCTTTGAAGCCCAACGGGGCAGAGGGACTCCCCTATGAGGGAGTGAGAGGATCTAGCCCGCTCAGCCAGCCCCGTTAGTCCTTCGCCTATCTTTTTTTTGAGACCGCGTGGCCAAAGTGCGTGCATGTTAACCCAATTTCGATTGCGTGTAAGTGTGGTGGTTTTGTGGGAGGGGGGTGGGCGTACTAAGCACAGGCTTACCTCGCATAGCACAGCCACCGGGAGCCGGGCTGAGACCACCAAACTCAATTCACATGCAGCCGAGACCGGGATCCGAACCCTTGGCTGCAGAGGCTTGTCAGCGCAGTGCCAATCGCGTTGAGCCACCGCAGCTCCGTAGCCTGTAGGCCATTTAAACTATAAGCACCGACCCAGAAAAGGAAAACCAGTTCTGTAACGACTGACCCCCTAATGGCTCATTACAAAGCACGCTAGTCTTTTTCCAAGATGGCGTCCCAAGATGTCATTCCAGCAAAACCGGCGTACAGAAAGTACGATTGATAACACACGAGTGTACCTATAATGATACTGTCATGTAATCAAGATATTAAAGGAACACAAAGCTTGACTTACTCATGTTTTGTTTGTTTGTATACACGCAGGTAAAGCCCCGTGACTTTGCTTCCCGTTCCGTCCCGTTCCGTCCCAGAATGCAACAGGATTACTACGTCACTTCCTGCTACGTCATTGTCAGGGCGTGGCATTGGGTTGACTTTCCTTATGTTACGCCCCTCTGGAAATATTCACCTCCGCATTCTTTGGAGTAACACCCAGTCTACAAACTATCTTTCCCCGAGACCTAATCAGCCATTGAAAGGGCAAGTAGACCGCGTCTACTCCAAATGTCAGAACATGGATTTCAGCGGAAAAAGAGCACCATTCTTTAACCCCAGGAGACCACAGGCTCTTCCAAAATTCAAAAACTTTATTGAGGCCAGGGCACAGATGAATGGACTTACTGACTGCTTGGTTCCGTTGACTTTTGCCAACCTAGTGAGTGTGTGGATTTGTCTTGAAGACTGGGGTTGCCTTATTATCCTCATTTCCTGAGGGATAACTTATATTTTTACGTTTTATTTATTTATTTATTTATTTAAAGTAACGACACAGACACATTTAAGGACGTTTTTTGCTTAAAATTTTTATTTAAAAGAATGTCACGCTGTTAAAATATATTCAGGTGTAAACTTACCAATTAGTCTTTGTAGTTAGAAGTCATCGACGTAGAGTGAACATAATGCTATGTGACAAAACCACAGGCTTTATAGAAAGGTGTTTTACAAAATAGTTATTCATTAATTTTCTTTATTTAATTGACAATCAAAAAAACGTATTTTGTAGTTTTAAGTAGTGTAGAGAAGGTTTCATAGCCCTGTCATGTTTTATTTGATTCCCATTGCGGAGATGTCCCCTCACTTCCTAGCTTGGTGACCATAAGGGATACAGACAGAGCCACCGATCACAGAGAAGAAATGGGAAGGCTGTTCTGTTTAAAAAGATATAGTCTACTGTTACAGGACAAAACATTTACACTTTAACTCACTCATTGCTTATGCCAATGCACCCTTGGGCTTCTTCAGTTTCTAAAATGATTTAAAATATGGCATGACAGGCTTGGTCAGGGGGCGGACTGACCATTCGGGCCAAATTGTATATTTCACAAATGTTCTGTATTTATAAATCAATGAATAATAAATAAATGTATAAGTTTTACTTGGATCTATTTTTTTCTGGAACTAGCAAATTATTATTCATAACAAAAGATAACCGAACTTCAGTAAAACAAGTCAAAATCTTGCCCTACAACAGTGTCCCCATCAGAGTCCACTTTAGAAGTCCCCCCTTACATCAGGGTTCCTATCAGAAACCCTTTTTATATTAGGGTCCCCATCAGAGCCCTGCTTACATTAGGGTTTCCATCCAACTCCCCCCCTCCTACATCATAGTACACTTTAGAAGTTCCCCCTCACATCAGGGTTCCTATCAGAGACCCTTTTTATATTAGGGTCCCCATCAGAGCCCTGCTTACATTAGGGTTTCCATCCAACTCCCCCCCCCTCCTACATCATAGTCCACCTTAGGAGTCCCCCCTTACATCAGGTTTCCTATCAGAAACCCTTTTTATATTAGGGTCCCCATCAGAGCCCTCCTTACATTAGGGTTTCCATCCAACTCCCCCCCTCCTACATCATAGTCCACCTTAGGAGTCCCCCCTCACATCAGGGTTCCTATCGGAGACCCTCTTATATTAGGGTTCCCATCAGAGCCCTCCTTACATTAGGGTTTCCATCCAACCCCCCCCCCCTACATCATAGTCCACCTTAGGAGTCCCCCCTTACATCAGGTTTCCTATCAGAGACCCTCTTATATTAGGGTTCCCATCAGAGCCCTCCTTACATTAGGGTTTCCATCCAACTCCCCCCCCCCTCCTACATCATAGTCCACCTTAGGAGTCCCCCCTCACATCAGGGTTTCTATAAGAGACCCTCTTATATTAGGGTCCCCTTTAGAGCCCTCCTTACATTAGGGTTTCCATCCAACCCCCCCCCCCCACATCATAGTCCACCTTAGGAGTCCCCCCTTACATCAGGGTTCCCATCAGAGACCCTCTTATATTAGGGTCCCCATCAGAGCCCTCCTTACATTAGGGTTTCCATCCAACTCCCCCCCCCCCCTCCTACATCATAGTCCACCTTAGGAGTCCCCCCTCACATCAGGGTTCCTATAAGAGACCCTCTTATATTAGGGTCCCCATCAGAGCCCTCCTTACATTAGGGTTTTCATCCCCCCCCCCTACATCATAGTGCACCTTAGAAATCCCCCCTTACATTATGATTCCCTTTAGAGCTCCCTTACACCAGGATCCAACCTATGAGATGTTCCCTTACATCAAAGTCCAATTTAGAAGCTTGGATCATCAAGACAGCAATGTAGCTAGCATTTTCAGTGAAAGAGGTTAATATTGACAACATTCATATGTCTTCCGTACAGTCGCTAGACTTAAAATGTTTGTTAAGCCATTTTTACAGGGATCCTCAAACTATGGCCCTCCAGCTGTTGTGGAACTACACATCCCATGAGGCATTGTAACACACAGACATGACTAGACATGATGGGAATTGTAGTTCCTAAACAACTGAATGGCCATAATTTAAAGACCCCTGATATATGACTATGCCAGACCCTCTATTAGAGGCTGGCATAACACACTATGGAAGTGGTTTTAAAAAACAAGCGTTCTAAATACCGAATTTGAGCTGTCTTCAGGCCAGTCACATGACTTGTGGCCCCTTTACAGCTATGATGGATGTCTTCTGCTGGAGGGGCCATGATCTCCCTCTGACATTAGCCAGTGAGATCACGTGGCCGCTTATCTCCTCTCGCAAAAGCTCTGTCTCATAGTTGTAAAGTGTCTGCGAGTCACGTGACCGGTCTAAAGATAGCTTAAAAACGGTATTTAGAACGCTTGTTTTTTAAAACCGCTTACATAGTTTGCTATGCTAGCCTCTAATAGAGGGTCTGGCAATTTTTATTTTTTTTATAAGAATAGGGGCAGGAGGGGGACGGCAGGGCAGAGACAGACACAGAGAGGCAACTGACAGGCAGGGAGGTGGGGGTGAGGTGGAGAGAGGAGAGCAGAGGGGACAGCAGCGAATGATGGTTCACTGGATCTGGTGCGAATTTGTTAAGCGTATAACACCTGAAATCACACTTGACAAACAAAAGTCACTGCCCCACCTATGACTGGTCTATACAGCACTGGACAGGGCGCATATACATACAAAAACATAGAATATCCAGGCTCAAACTTACCGACCAATCACCAACCTACCAAATTCACCTGTCTAACTGTGTGCGTAAAAAACAGAGGTTTAGTTGCACACATTTGCAAATGCATGTGTAAGCTGCAGGCCCCATCAAGGCGCTCTGTATACTGCAGTCCTAACTATACAGAGTGCCTTGACGGGGCCTGCAGCTTACACAGGCATTTGCAATTGTGTGCAACTAAACCTCTGTTTTTAACACACACAGTTAGACAGGTGAATTTGGTTGGATATTCTGTTTTTGTATGAAATCACACTTGAACCGGACCTTGAGCAGGACTCTTGAGAAAGCACTGCGGCTTGCCCACAGATATGGGAACCGACTCCAAAGTTTGGTTCACATGTCATGCGAATTGGACGCAACTCAAAATGCATCCAGTTTGCATATATGTGAAAAACCTAACAAGGGAAATGAACTGTTAGGCGGCGTACACACGACCGAGAAACTCGACGGGCGAAACACATAGTTTTCCCCGTCGAGTTCCTTGTTCGGCTGTCAAAAAACTCGTCGAGCCAAATTTTCCCATTGCCGTCGGGGAAATAGAGAACATGCTCTCTTTTTGGCTTGACGAGTTCCTCGACAGTTTTCTCGGCGAAAAGTGTACACGCGACCGGTTTTCTCGGCCGAATACGTCTCCCATCGAGTTTCTTGCTGAATTCTGCCGAGAAAACCGGTCGTGTGTACGGGGCCTAAAAGAGCTGTCAAAAGTAAGGCAAGCAGAAGACAAAGAGTTAGTCATCATTATTACCTGTGGTCTCCATGCCACCGATCTTTTTCCCATTACTGACTTACCATGCCTTGTTCTAGACTGTGTCCCTGTGTGAAGAACATCATCTTGGTAGAGGCAGGATTTTGTTTTCTCACGTCAAGAACAGTAAGCAGCACAGGAGTAATATCACCAAATCCCACTCCAAATCTACTAAGACTAGCAGTCAAAGGCAGAAGTGCCTTAGATCTTTCAATGCTATGGAGGCTAGAAGTAAAGAAGTGCCTAGGCACACTCACGTATCTGAAAGTTCTATTTTTCAGGACGAATCGCAGACAAAAAAAAAAATTCTCACTGATCAGATACAGTTAACATTTCTAGAAGTTCCCCTATCCTATAACATAGCAAACCTTCACATTTTGAGTACAATTCTACTTTAAAGGGGTTGTAAAGGTTTGTTTTTATTTTCTAAATAGATTCCTCAAACTAGGAACTACATCCCTGCGGGGAGATGCTGAGAACACAACGGGCCGGATTCAGATACATGCGATGTATCTGTCCAGTGGCGTAGCGTATGCTGTTTACGCTACACCGCCGCAAATATTATGGGCAAGTGCCTTATTCATAAAGCACTTGCTCCATAATACGCAGCGGCGTAGCGTAAAGTGCCCGGCGTAAGGCTGCGCAATTCAAATTTGTGATGTGGGGGCGTGATTCATGTAAATGAATCCTGACCCCACGTAATTGACTTTTTTTGGACGGCACATGCGCCGTCCGTGGACGTTCCCAGTGCGCATGCGCGAAATCACGTCGCTGTTTGTCAATGTAAACGACGTGAACGTAACTTACGTAGAGCCCCATTCCCGAACGATTTACGCAAACGACTTAACCGACGTACAATTCGACGCTGTCCTGACGTCCATACTTAACATTGGCTACGCCTCCTATAGCAGGGGTAACCTTACGCCGCAATAACGCTTACGCAAACGACGTAAACTACGACGGCCGTCCGCAAGTACGTTCGGGAATCGCCGTAAATCCATAATTTACATATTCGACTCATAAAACGACGGAAGCGCCACTAAAACTGCAACTAATATACGACGGTGTAACAGAATTACGCCGCTCGTATATTAGCAGAATTCCGGCGTATCTTCTTTTCTGAATAGCAAAAAAAGATACGCCGGCTTTTCTTAGTATTTACGCAGCGTATCTCTTGATACGCCAACGTAAATACTATCTGAATCCGGCCCAATGTCTCCCCGCAGGGATGTAGTCCCAAGGGAGGGGGCGAGCACGCTGACTAACCCCCAGCCAGAACGGCTCGGATGATGGGGGCAAGCTTACTGAGGAGGAACAGGAAGTGAGAAATTCAAAGAAAAAACATTTAGAAGGGAAATGGAAGGAAAGGGTAAGTGAACCAACAATGCACAAGCTTAAAGGAACCTATTTAGAAAATAAAAAATGAACCTTTACAACTCCTTTAAAGTAGGATTTAACTCAAAAAGTGAAGGTTTGCTATGTTATAGAGAACTAAAAATGTTACAGAATAGAAAGTGACCCTGTGCAGCTGTAAGAAAACCAGCAAAACAAGGCTCCTTAATTGACATAATTAGGATTAGTAATGAGATGAGAATAGAAATGTGGATATTCTGAGCCCTCGGTGTCCGTAGAGCAACATGAAAAGTGCCGTGCTCCATCCAGTCTATGATGTAAAACCTTCTTATAGATGTGTCTCCGTCACCCCAGAACTTCTCAGGAAAGCAAGTTAGAAGTTAGAAAAGTAGAAGTTACATACCAACGCATGTAACACCGACTACAAAACCTGCCCTCCTTTATATACCATGACGGAACTTCATTGGCTGTTTTACAGTTCATTAAATTACTGTGGTAATGTCGTCAAGCTACATTTTTCTCCAAAACAATATGCAAGATGTTCCACTGTTTGACATTCAAACAGATTTCAGGGTGTGGGTGATTTAATCACATAGTTACATAGTTGGTTAGGTTGAAAAAGACACAAGTCCACCCAGTTTAACCACAAAAAAAAAATAAACAAACAAAATAAAAAACACAGTACAATCCCATATACCCAATTCGATCCAGAGGAAGGCAAAAAAAGCCGGTCGGATTTTTAACTGATGGTGTGTTGGCACGACTGACCATCGGATATCCGCCGAAAAAATCCATCAGATTAGATTCCATCAGATATCCGATCGTGTGTACAGGGCATAAGATTGAGAACTGAGAGTTCTGCCAGTCACGGCTCTCTGCTCTCCCCTTCCAGCACTCACTGGAGTGCCAGGCTATGGGGGGTGGGCAGAGGCGGCTCTAGGCTTTGTGAGGCTTTAGGCGTAACTTAGACATGAGGCTCCACTCATTATGCCCGTAATGGAAAAAATTAAAGCGATAAAAATTAACTGCATAAATTGCATATATTAAGAGCCTTAAAGTGCTGGTGTCAGTGCACTCTTTCTAGGCACTGGCATCACCATGTTCTCAGTGCTGGTGTCAGGGCACTTTCTCTCAGTGCCCCCCCCCCCAGGGGAGATGAAGGGGGTCCCTGACCCCAGGGGAGATGAAGGGGGTCCCTGACCCCAGGGGAGATGAAAGGGTCCCTGTCCCCAGGGGAGATGAAGGGGGTCCCTGCCCCCAGGGGAGATGAAGAGGGTCCCTGCCCCCATGGGAGATGAAGGGGGTCCCTGCCCCCAGGGGAGATGAAGGGGGTCCCTGTCCCAAGGGGAGATGAAGGGGGTCCCTGCCCCCAGAGGAGATGAAGGGGGTCCCTGCCCTC
The DNA here is from genome assembly GCA_029574335.1 of Rana kukunoris. Taxonomy (NCBI): domain Eukaryota; kingdom Metazoa; phylum Chordata; class Amphibia; order Anura; family Ranidae; genus Rana; species Rana kukunoris. Next base: position 20,560,032 of record CM056054.1, read on the forward strand.
AGGGGAGATGATGGGGAGTTTCTGTCCTCAGGGGGCAGAACTCTGGATGGGGAGGACTCTGGGCTGAGCGGCGCTGCATGGGGAAGGATCGAGGGACACAGAGAAGCCGGTGACCCGCCAAACACACAAGCAGGGAAAGCTGTTTAATTTGGCGAATTAGGTAGTTACGATGCCCCTGCCGGTGCGAGACATTAGGTGACTGCCTCATTTGCCAAATTAGAGAGCCGCCTCTGGTGGTGGGGGCTGGCCCAAGCTCTCAGCTGCGCTCTGAGAGGCTGAGCCGGATGCTTGCCTGGAATCTTAGATCATCCCAAATTTAAAGTCGGGATCCCTTCAGAGCCTGGACCGGCTCAGTGCTGTCAGGTGCCAGCCAGCTTTAGCCCACTGTTGGCTAAAAATAGATCCACATGCACTCCTGTGATCTATAAGGAAAGTAGAGGCAAAAGAGGTTTGGCCCTATTTTTTCTCTAACTGTAATGCTATCACAAGAGGGCTACCCAAAGCTTCCTGTGGCACTGCCTAGGGGCCACTGGTAATAGCCGAACCAGTGGCGGCTGGTGCTAAATATTTTGGGGGAGCAGCATACCAACGAGACACCCCCCTCGCGTGCAAGGGAGATGGACGGGAAGGCAGTGTTCCCCACCCTCAGCGCGGGAGACAGACTATCAGAGGCCTCCTTACCTTAGGGGGCAGACGACAAGGATCCGAAGTAGGGAAGCTGCTCCTTGCTGCTACTTCTCGCTCCGGGGGACCATTGCTTCTTTTGCCGGCCAAACAGGAAATGAGTCTTAAGACTCCCTGGCATAGGGGTGCGCAGGGGGTGTGCCAGGTGTGCCTGGGCACCCCCTAATCACTCTGTGCAGTGTCGTCTCGCCCTACTGCCCGGGCTTCCCCCTGTGTTGCCCACCCACCTCCGGCTCTAATCATGTGCCCATTGAATCAAAAACCCATTGAAATCCATGCATCTGGTGCCCTGCATGGAGATTAAAGGCTCATGGATTAGGGGGCCGACACCTCTGCGCCCCGTATGGATGTGCTGCCACTGAGCTGGACCTTTCCTAATAATACAGAGGCTGCCAGTCACCCAAGCACCAGTCCATACACTCCAATGAATCAGTCTAGGACAGGGTTAGGCAACCTGGGGCCTTCCGCCTCCAGCTGTTGCATAATTACAAGTCCCATCATACCCCTGGGAGTGATTGTAACTGCCAGCCTTGTAATGCCTTATAGGAAATATAGTTCCACAACAGCTAGAGGGCCCCAGGTTGCCTACCTCTGGTCTAGGAGATGTCGTTTTGCAATTTATTGCTTAAAGAACTTTACCAGGAGCAAGGGTTAGGGCATGGGATAATCCAAGATGATAAGTACATTTAGAGGACAATCTTCTCCTTGAGTATTTGTGGGTGTTGGGCAGACTAATGCCTCACAGCTGGGCACCATGAGGTAAGTCTCTTTGGCATCTGGTTACCTTGCACTGATGCACAACTGCTGGTATCCAGTGCAATCTCCAGAACACTTGAGTCACAGAGATCAGTTTGGGGTCTTTACTCACAAGTCCCCACCACAGCTTCCTCTGTACACAATCCAGTAGGCGAGACAGTCCTTTTCTAGACCCTTGTGGTGAGGTTCTGGAATCAGCTTCTAGCAAAGTCCATTCAGGTCCTTGGCCCTGACACCAATGAGGCCCCTAGAACAGCTGTACAATCCATGCGCCCCCTAAAGTCAGCAGCCCCTCAGGCTCTGGAGCCCCCCTGGTGAGAAGGAACCCAGCTCTCTGGTGCTTCCGACCATTTGTCTCCATTTCAGCCTTCTTCTGCACACTCTCATTCAGGCAGTGGCAGTGCGTCCATAGAGGGTGCAGGAGCGCCGCCCCCTCTCGCTCCTGCACCGCCACTGAATACAATACATAGATTCATGCATTGCATGAATCTATGTATTGTAGACGCTGCCGCCCACTATTCAGATGGCCGGCCCCCTGGCAAGCGTCGGCCATCTGAATAAAAGCAGCTGGTTGGCTTAGGAAGTGCCTATCAGAGCCAGCGGCTCTAATCTAATCGGTTTTCCTAATAGTTAACCAACGGTTTTCTAATAGTTAGCTGACGGGGACGGGGGGGGGGGTGCGTTCCCTGGCTAACACTGACAGGCGGCTCAGCCAATCAGGTTCACCGGTTCTGGTTACCGGTAACCTGATTGTCTGAAGCATCATTGAGGGCGGGAGAATACATCGAGGGACGGTGGAAGCAGGATGGCTGACCCCAGAAAGGTAAGTTCCGGGCGGGGGGGAAGGGGGCACAGTGGCAGCATTTAACAGGGCACAGTGACGCTAATTTATGGGCACAGTGGTGCTAATTTATGGGCACAGTGGCGCTAATTTATGGGCACAATGGCGCTAATTTATGGGCACAGTGGCGCTAATTTATGGGCACAATGGCGCTAATTTATGGGCACAGTGGCACTAATTTATGGGCACAATGGCGCTTATTTATGGGCACAGTGGTGACAATTGATGGGCACGGTGGTGACAATTGATGACACAGTGGTGACAATTGATGGCACAGTGGCGACAATTGATGGCACAGTGGCTGCGTTTGATAGCATGGCATGGCACAGTGGTTACAATTGATGGGCACAGTGGCTGCATTTGATGGCATGGCGCAGTGGCGACAATTGATGGACACAGTGGCTGCGTTTGATGGGCACAGTGAGGCTGCAATTGTTTTTTCTTTGTTTGTTTGCGCCCCCCAAAGGGAGGGGGCGAGCAGTAGTCCAAGGGAGGCGGCGAGCACGACACTCCACACCAGGGAGAAAGCCTCGCATTACTGTGGTGAGTTACAGACAGAAGAACAGGAAGTGAGGATTTCTCAGAAGAAATATGGATATTTAAAAGCAGAATGGAAGGATGAGGTAAGTGAAGGAGGACTGCACTAAGGTAAAGGAAGATATTGAGGGAAAAAAATTGTACCTTTACAACCCCTTTAAAGGAACCAATTTAGAAAATAAAAAGATGAACCTTTACAACCCCTTTAACCACTTGTCATCCGTCCACCGTCATATGACGGCGGGCGGATAACTTCATTGTCCTGACTGCACGTCATATGACGTGCAGTCATAGAAAGCTGCTAGGCGCACCCGTCGCATCACTGGGACCCCCGTGCGTGTGCCCGGCGGCCGCGATTGCCGTGTAACTGAGCTGGGACGTGCAGCTCTGTGTGTAAACACAGAGCTCCACGTCCCTGTCAGGGAGAGAGGAGACCGATTGTGTCCCTTGTACATAGGGACACAATCGGTCACCTCCCCCAGTCACCCCCCCTCCCCCCACAGTTAGAACACAAACTAGGAGAAACATTTAACCCCTTCCCCGCCCCCTAGTGGTTAACCCCTTCCCTGCCAGTTGCATTTATACAGTTATCAATGCATATTTATAGCATTGTTCACTGTATAAATGTATATGGTCCCAAAAATATGTCAAAAGTGTCCGATGTGTCCGCTATAATGTCCCAGTCCCGAGAAAAAATCGCAGATCGCCGCCATTCCTAGTAAAAAAATAAATTTAAAAAAATCATAATTATGTCCCCTATTTTGTAGGCAATATAACTTTTGCGCAAACCATTCACTATACGGTTATTGCGATTTTATTTTTTACATTTTTTTACCAAAAATATGTAGAAGAATACGTATCGGCCTAAACTGAGATTTTTAATGGGATATTTATTATAGCAAAAAGCAAAAAATATTGTGTCTTTTTTCAAAATTGTCGCTTTTTTTTTGTTTATAGCGCAAAAAATAAAAACCGCACGGGCGATTAAATACCACCAAAAGAAAGCTCTATTTGTGGAGAAAAAAGGACAGCAATTTTGGTTAAAGGAACCCATTTAGAAAATAAGAAATAAACCTTTACAACCCCTTTAAAGGGGTTGTAAAGGTTCATCTTTTTATTTTCTAAATTGGTTCCTTTAAGCTTGTGCATTGTTGGTTCACTTACCTTTTTTTTCCATTTCCCTTCTAAAAAAAATTCTTTGTCTGAATTTCTCACTTCCTGTTTCTCCTTAGTAAGCTTGCCCCCATCATCCAAGCGGTGGAAAGTCATTTAGAACAGCTTACTGAACACCTTACTGAGGAGGAACAGGAAGTGAGAAATTCAGACAGATAAAACAAAGAGAAAAAAAACATTTAGAAGGGAATTGGAAGGAAAAGGTAAGTGAACCAACAATGCACAAGCTTAAAGTAACCTATTTAGAAAATAAAAATCTACAACCCCTTTAAGTATCATTTACAGGTCTTGTCCCTCCCCCAGCCTGCGATTTCCATTTTAAAGTCAATGAAAAACATTTGACCAGCATAGGAAATAGCCTATTGACATTCGTTTTACACTCCTTGGTATAAGTTCAGTGTGACTTGTCTATAGGGGACAGATATGTGTTGGAGATGATTCCATACTGCTGGCTTCCTTCTTCCTTATAAAAATGAGATTGTTAGGATTAGCAACTCAGCCTTATCACATCAGCGGTGCCAAAAGGTTTTTACCGAACGTGAGAAAAAATGAAGTCTGTCTACTATGTTGTGACAGATAGCTGGAACCCAGAAGCAGGATATGTTCAGTATTTCTTGTGAAAGTTTTAATGTTTCCTCATTCAAGATGTTGTAACTTCACACGTACTTTACTGCGGGTAAAATATTGAACATTGAATATTGAAGTATTGAACACGTCACCATTTTTCTAGGTAAATATAAGGAGCCATTGACATGAAATTATCATCACATGTCCGTAACAACCCATGCAATCCATCCATACAAAGAGACCAAAATAAAGACGTTCAGAAATGTAATTCTGTGTAATAAAACCAAATGACACGGGGAAAAGTATTGGACACACAAAGAACCCTTCTATGCTGTCCGTTTTCATCAGATCTCTCCATAGGAGACAGCGGCACCCGACAAGCCCCTCCCCCGCTCAGTGAGCAGAGAGGGACCTGTCATCCGCCGGCACAGCGGAGAGATCTCCCGCTGAGCTGGCGGGAGCTGGTGGACGGAGTCCATAGCGACGGAGTCCATAGCGACGGAGTCCATAGCGACGGAGTCCATAGCGACGGAGTCCGCCTGTGTGGAAGAGGGCTAAGTGTAGCAATAAGTTGCTAAATATTGTACCTTCATTAAATGTAACCAAATTGCTACACTTAGAGGCAGGCACTTTTTTCCCCCGTTCGTAAATGTCAGTGGTTGCAGGAATGTGCCAGTAAAAATAGCCAATCGGTTCGGCTTGGAACTGCGCATTGAGATTGGAGGCAGGGGGTGATTGGAGGAGGGGGCGATGGTGGCTGCGGTGGCACCACAGAGGGGGATGGAGGCAGGGGGTGTTAGTTGCAGGGGGTGATTGGAGGCACCACAGAGGGGGATTGTGGCACCACAGAGGGTGGGGGATGGAGACAGGGGTTGTTGGTGGAACGGCAGAGGGGGATGGAGGCAGGGGGTGATTGGAGGCAGGGGGGCTGGGGGAGATTGGAGGCAGGGGGGCTGGGGGAGATTGGAGGCAGGGGGGCTGGGGGAGATTGGAGGCAGGGAGGCTGGGGGAGATTGGAGGCAGAAGGAGATTGGAGGCAGGGGGAGATTGGAGGCAGGGGGAGATTGGAGGCAGGGGGAGATTGGAGGCAGGGGGAGATTGGAGGCAGGTGGAGATTGGAGGCAGGTGGAGATTGGAGGCAGAAGGAGATTGGAGGCAGGTGGAGATTGGAGGCAGAAGGAGATTGGAGGCAGAAGGAGATTGGAGGCAGGTGGAGATTGGAGGCAGAAGGAGATTGGAGGCAGGTGGAGATTGGAGGCAGGTGGAGATTGGAGGCAGAAGGAGATTGGAGGCAGAAGGAGATTGGAGGCAGAGGGAGATTGGAGGCAGGGGGAGATTGGAGGCAGGTGGAGATTGGAGGCAGAAGGAGATTGGAGGCAGAAGGAGATTGGAGGCAGAGGGAGATTGGAGGCAGGGGGAGATTGGAGGCAGGGGGAGAAAAATGTCAATCTGGTAGGTTGGCAACACTGCTTAGAGGCTCCTCTCTTCTCTTTTACACTCAGTTGTGACATGACGCTACTCTTATATCAAGTCAAAATGTATTTAAAAATGTTGCTTGTCTTGCAAAATGCTCTCAAACCAAGTTACTCTCAAACCAAGGTTTTACTGTATTATTTTTATTTATTTTCCTGCTTTTTCTGCACTGGGGCTTTTCTAACTCTATAAAAAGCCTCAATGAAATGTTCTGTTATTTCCAGATAATAATCTCAGTAGGGGTGTATTTCATGCAAAATGACGTAAAAAATTGAAATAAAAGTTTACACAATACAAAAGTATTCTAAAAAATAACAGATAGCATTGCATGGAAGGAATGAAGGAGATCTACATTCTCAGGGTGTGGCGGCCCCATCCACTTACCTCGGGTTATATGTAGTCACTCAGGGGATTGATGTTTTGTGGTCACAATCCTGTTGAACTTGATATTCCTGCTACTGTGACTCTGCAAAAAACGAATACAATAGAATACAGTGCGATTCGGCACTGCTTCACTTTAACCGACAATTGCGCGGTCGTGCGATGCGGCACCCAAACAAAATTGGCGTCCTTTTTTTTCCCCACAAATAGAGCTTTCTTTTGGTGGTATTTGATCACCTCTGCGGTTTTTATTTTTTGCGCTATAAACAAAAAATAGAGCGACAATTTTACATTTTTTGGGGATTTTTTTTTTTTACTTTTTGCTGTATTACATATCCAAAAAAAGATATAGATTTATTTTTATTTATTTATTCATCAGCTTAGGCTGATATATATTCTTCTACATATTTTTGGTAATAGAAAATCGCAATAGGCGTATATCGTTTGGACAAAAGTTATCGCGTCTACAAACTATGAAATAGATTTATTTTATTTTTTTTATTGTTTTTGCTAGTAATGGCAGCGATCTGTGATTTTTAGCAGGACTGCGACATTGCAGCGGACAAATCTATTGTTTTTTTTCCAACTCCAGTCCGGGTTTTTTTCCAACTCCAGTCCGGGTTTTTTTTTTCCAACTCCAGTTCAGGTTTTTTTGTTCAACTCAAATCAGTTTTTTTTTTTTCAACTCCAGTCCGAGGTTTTTTTAAAAGACCACATTTTAAAAAAAATATGTTTTTCTTAGTTTTAGTTAGAAAATGTTGTAAACAAGTAATTTTTCTCTTTCACTGATGTGGCTGCACTGATGGGCACTGATGTGACAGAACTGAAGGGCACTGATGAGGAGGCACTAATATGCAGCACTGATGGGCACTGACAGGCTGCCCTGATGGGCAGAACTTATGGGAACTGATAGGCAGTATGGGTAGGCGCCACTGATGGGCGGAACTGATGGGCAACAATGATGGGCACTGATTGTGGCCCTGACATGCAGCACTTTTGGGAACTGATTGGCAGCATGGGTAGGCGGCACTGATTGGCGGAACTGATGGGCAACAATGATGGGCACTGATAGGCAGCACTTATGGGAACTGATTGGCAGCATTGGTAGGCGGCACTGATGGGCGGGAACTGATGGGCAACAATGATGGGCACTGATTGTGGCACTGACATGTAGCACTTATGGGAACTGATTGGCAGCATGGGTAGGCGGCACTAATTGGTGGAACTGATGGGCAACAATGATGGGCACTGATAGCCAGCATTGATAGGCAGCACTTATGGGAACTGATTGGCGGCATGGGTAGGTGGCACTGATGGGCGGAACGGATGGGCAACACTGATGGGCACTGAAAGGCAGCACTGATCTGTATCACTGATAGGCACTGATAGGTGGCACTAATAGGCACCAATAGGCATCACTGATGGGCACTGTTGGGGCTTCACTGGTAATCAGTGCCCTAATTATCTCTGCAGGTCTCCCCTGTGAGGAAATGCCACTGATAAGCTCTGTCAGTGTAAGGAGAAAAAAAACGATAACTGGCATTTCATTGATTACATGTGATTGGACACAGCTGATCACACGGGTAAAGAGGCGCATCATCGGCTCCTTCTCCAGATCAGGAATGTGCCGTTTCCCAGGGACACGGCTGGCAATAAGTGGCTGTAGGAGGAAAATCTTCATTATGCTGCCTAAAATAAAAAGTTTCCAAATTCTGAACCATTTTATTTCATTGTGGCCCGCGAACCAGTTACCAAATCACTGAAGTGCCCATCGCTCTTCAAAAGGTTGAGCGCCCCCCTCTGGTGATACAAATTATTCATTGCATTTATATTGTGCCAAATATACACTCATTTTATATAAAGTATTTGTCAGCTGGTATGGTACGTGGGAATATTCCCATGACAGCTCAGGAACTCCCCAACCCCTAAAGACTTCACATGTCATGCTGTGTATTTAGTTCTATCCTTGTTGTTATCAGAAACCTTGTGTCCAACCTTCTCCCTCCCGCCTTCAACCAGTCCCTGTCAGTACAGAGTCACCTGCCAATCAGAATTACCGTTCATGAACCCCAGCATACTGGTCCTCCCAGATGAGTTTAGCTTCAAGGGTAAATACTTATACTGGGAATGCATTGTTACCCAATGTTTAAATTAAGGCTCCAGGGTTAAACTGTACAATAAATGCATAGCAGAACATTAAAGTCAACCAATCCCTTGGGCAGATCGATCGCAGAGCCAGCATTGGGAACCCTTCCCTTTCTTCTTCTTCCTGGAGATGGTTCAAAGGTCCCTGCTGTATCTTCTCACTTCTAAGGTGGCTCCATTGGCTTTTCTTTCAACTTCAGTCCGGGTTTTTTTTTCCAACTTCAGTCCGGGTTTTTTTTTCCAACTCCAGTTCGGGGTTTTTTTTTCAACTCCAGTTCGGGGTTTTTTCAACTCCAGTCCGGGTTTTTTTTTCAACTTCAGTCTGGGTTTTTCCAACTCCAGTCCGGGTTTTTTTTTTCAACTCCAGTCCAGGTTTTTTTTCCCAACTCCAGTCCAGGTTTTTTTTCCAACTCCAGTCCAGTTTTTTTTTCCAACTCCAGTCCAGGTTTTTTTTTCAACTCCAGTCCAGGTTTTTTTTCCAACTCCAGTCCAGGTTTTTTTTTTTCAACTCCAGTCCAGGTTTTTTTTTTCCAACTCCAGTCCAGGTTTTTTTTCCAACTCCAGTCCAGGTTTTTTTTTCAACTCCAATCCAGGTTTTTTTTCCAACTCCAGTCCAGGTTTTTTTTTCAACTCCAATCCAGGTTTTTTTTTCAACTCCAGTCCAGGTTTTTTTTCCAACTCCAGTCCAGGTTTTTTTTTCAACTCCAATCCAGGTTTTTTTTCCAACTCCAGTCCAGGTTTTTTTTTCAACTCCAATCCAGGTTTTTTTTTCAACTCCAGTCCAGGGTTTTTTTCAACTCCTGTCCGAGGTTTTTTTGTTCAACTCAAATCAGTTTTTTTTTTCCAACTCCAGTCCGAGGTTTTTTTTCAACTCCAGTCCGAGGTTTTGTTTCCAACTCCAGTCCGAGGTTTTTTTTCCAACTCCAGTCCTAGGTTTTTTTTCCAACTCCAGTCCGTTTTTTTTCCCAACTCCAGTCCGGGAGTTTTTTTTCAACTCAAATGTGTTCTTTTTTTCCCCAACTCCAGTCCGGGTTTTTTTTTCCTAACTCCAGTCCGGGTTTTTTTTTCAACTCAAATCTGTTTGTTTTTTTTTCAACTCCAGTCCGGGTTTTTTTTCAACTTCAATCTTTTTTTATTTTTTATTTTCAACTCAAGTCGGTTTTTTTCAAGTTCAATCTGTTTTGTTTTTTTTTAACTCCAGTCCGGGTTTTTTTTAAACTCCAATCTTTTTTTCTACTCAAGTCGTTTTTGTTTTTTAAACTCCAGTGCGGGTTTTTTTTTCAACTCCAATCTGTTGTTTTTTTATCTCAAGTATGTTTTTTTATTAATTTTTTTCAACTCAAATCTGTTTTTTTTTAACTCCAGTCCGGGATTTCTTTCAACTCCAATCTGTTTTTTTTTTTTTGTTTTGTTTTTCAACTCAAGTCGGGTTTTTTTTTCAACTCCAATCTGTTTTTTTTTCAACTCCAGTCCATTTTTTTTTTCAACTCCAGTCCATTTTTTTTTTCAACTTAAGTCGGTCTTTTTTTAACTCCAGCCCGGGTTTTTTTTTTCATCAGTGCTGCCAATTAATGACATACAATTGAATCTTTTCCACCCTGGCCAATCGACGGACTCAGTTTGATTGATTCCAACCCTGGTTGTACACAATTTGATCTATTGATGGACTTGTGTACAACCAGCCTCTCTATTTTTTCCAAACTATTAGTGCCAGCGGAAAAATAAATACCGTATTTTCCGGCATATAAGACAACTTTTTAACCCTTGAAATTTTTCTTAAAAGTTGAGGGTCGTCTTATATGCCGGTAACCTAACCACGGCCGCCCATTTTTCAAAAGCCGATGTGTTCAGTGTTCCGCCAATCACTGATGCCTTTTCATCCTCGGACAAAAGGACTTCCGTGATTGGCGGAACACTGAACACAGTGTCAGTTAAGAAACGCATATCACGGAATGGGCCAGGAGGAGACCGCAAGTTTTAAACAATGAATGGACGCCCGCAGCCTCTCAATTTCAGGTACACTGACAATGGGCACAGTGATGATGGGCACAGTGATGATGGGCACAGTGACGATGGGCACAGTGACGATGGGCACAGTGAGGATGGGCACAGTGAGGTTGCAATGGGCACAGGGAGGTTGGCATAGTGAGGTTGCAGTGGGCACAGTGAGGCGTGCAAATGGGCATTGTTGATCTTATTTTCCGCTTACAGTAGCTGTTGCATTCTCACCCTAGGCTTGTACTCGAGTCAATACGTTTTCCCAGTTTTCTGTGGTACAATTGGGTGCCTCGGCTTATATTCGAGTAATTACGGTAGCTGGATAGCCGCACTCCTAATATTCACCTTTATTGAAAAGTAACATCAAAAATAGGTACAGACTAACTGCACTGCTGCTGACATGTTTCACACCAGACACGGTGCTTAGTCATAGCTATGCGGCTAGCCAGCTATTTATTTTTTCAGAGCCAGAGCCACCGCCCTGTTCAACTGTGGCTGATTGTAGGAGAGGTAATTACCTTGGAGCTCCCACATCTTATTAGTGCCAGCGGCTATAGCCAGAAAACACTATGCCAGGAGAGAGGTGGCAGCGCCCATGCGCCCCTTATGGACGCACCGCCACTGCCTCTGTCCTACTGACACCGTCCATTGCTCTGCTGACACCATCGGTATACTTTATATATATATATATATATACACGCATGTGTGTTTGAGCTTTGGGCTGCACACACCTATGAATACCATTTAGTTACAGGTCACACGTTGTGAATGGAAGGATCGCAGTGCGGGGATCGGTCACAAGAATGCATGAAAAGATCCATACATGAGAAGACAACCACATAGGAACAAATGGCTATAACGGGAAAGTGGAAGCTGTTCTGGTGCAGTTGACTTCTCATTTGAAAATCTATTCATAGACGCTTCAGTCTGGCCAGGAGTGTACAAAGCATCTGGAAAGTATTCACAGCGCTTCACTTTTTCCACATTTTGCTATGGAGGCTTTTTTTCTGCCCAATTTTTCCCATACGTCAGCGTAGTTTAAAATGTATCCAATCCTGGTGGCAGCAGTCACATGGGGTCCAGTTTGGTCAGGGAACTCAGTCATTTTCTTGATGGATAATTTGGCCGCAGTCAAAATTATTAACCACTACAGCCCGTACCATTTGGCTGCCAAATGACCAGGCCACTTTTTGCGATTCAGCACTGCGTCGTTTTAACTGACAATTGCGCGGTCATGCGGCGTGGCGACCAAACAAAATTAACGTCCTTTATTCTCCACAAATAGAGCTTTCTTTTTCTTTTATTAAAAAAAATCAATATTTTTTACTTTTTGCTATAATAAATATCCCCAAAAAATCGACAACGATGTGTATTCTTCTGAAGGGGATTGATAGGTGGCACTGGTGGGCACTGAGAATTGGCACTAATAGGTGGCAGTGATGGGCACTGATCAGCACTGGTAGGTGAGACTGATAGGCAGCACTGCTAGGTAGCACTGATTGGCACCACTGGTGGACATTGATAGGTGGCACTTTATTGCACTGCTGGGCACTGGCAGGGGCCACTAATGAGGTGAATGTGCCTCTTTTACTGGGGACCGATGTCCCTTACACAAAAGTTGATGATCGTTAGCTGTCAGCGCGAGAGAAAAAAAAAACAATTACCGAGCTTTGTTTACATCATGTGATCAGCTGTCATTGGCTGACAGCTGATCACGTGGCAAGGGGCCGGGATCGGCCCCTTACTCTGGTCTGTGATCACCCGAGTCTCAGTGACTCAGTGATCACAGTGCGCGCCTCGTGCCCTGCAAGGCACACGCGAAGGAGAGGACGTCTATTGATAGCCTCCCGGAAATTCAGGTACACGCTGTAGCCGTCATTCGTCTATAGCGCTGACGCCAAGAGGTTAAAGGAGAGAGAGAGAGGGAGAGAGAAAGAGAGAGAGAGAAAAAGAGAGAGAGAAGTGAGAGAGAGAGAAGAGAGAGAGAGAGAGAGAGAGAGAGAGAGAGAGAAAGAGAGAGAAGTGAGAGAGAGAGAAGTGAGAGAGAGAGAGAGAGGGGGAGAGAGAAAGAGGGAGAGAGGGAGAGAGAGAGAGAGGGAGAGAGAGAGAGAAAGAGGGGGGGGAGAGAGAGAGAGAGAGAGAGAAAGAGGGAGAGAGAGAGAGAAAGAGGGAGAGAGGGAGAGAAAGAGAGAGATGAGAGAGAGATGAGAGAGAGATGAGAGAGAGAGAGAGAGAGGTGAGAGAGAGAGAGAAAGAGAGAGATGCTTATCAGCTCATTAGGACGTATGATGTGACTTTAAAATTTTTTTTTTTTTTATTGGTTGACAATCTGACAGATCTCTGGTTTATATTGTATTCCTCATCATAGGCTTCAGCACCATGGAGAGGTCATTACATTCCCTGTGGCTGGTTTCTGGCCAGGCGGATTAATGTGTATTATTGTAGCACTGCACCTCCCCCTAGTGGAGCCCTTTGGTATTTCAGTTTAAATATCTCAGTACTTACTATCTTGATCCCAAATCTTAACCACTTCCAGCCCAGGCCAATTCTGACACTTCGCTCTTACATGTAAAAATATTTGTATTTTTTTTGCTAGAACATAGAACCCCCAAACACTATATATGTTTTTTTAGCAGAGACCCTAGAGAATACAATGGCAGCCATTGCAACTTTTTATCTTGCACAGTATTTGCGTAGCAATTTTTCAAACGTGTTTCATTCAAAACTGTTTCATGCTTTAAAAAATGTCTTTGCATAATGTGAAAGATGATGTTACGCTGAGTAAATAGATACAAAACATGTCACACTTCACCTCTGACCGAGACTCTTTACCGCGTGATCAGCCGTGTCCAATCACGGCTGATCACGGTGTAAACAAGAAGAGTCGGTTATCGGGTTTTCCTCACCGAGTAGAGAAGAGCCAAACGGCTGCTCCTCTGACAAGGGGGGGGGGGTTTGTGCTGATCGATTATCAGCACAGCCCCCCCGAGGATGCCCACACTAGACCACCAGGGATGCCACTAGACCACCAGGGATGGCAATCAGTGCCCACAATGGATGCCAATCAGTGCCCACAATGGGCATCACTGATTGGCAGGCATTGTTGTTTGGCACTGATTGGCATCCATAAGTACAATACAGTACACCCATGCCACCTATCAGTGTCTATCCATGCCACCTATCAGTGCCCATCCATGCCACCTATCAGTGCCCATCTGTGCCACCTATTTGTGCCCATCCGTGCTGCCTATCTGTGCCCATCAATGCTGCTTATCAGTGCACATCCGTGCCGCCTATCAGTGCCCATCCATGCTGCCTATCAGTGCTGCATATTAGTTCCCATCAATTCCACCTCATCAGTGCTACCTCATTGGTGCCCATCAGTGAAGGAGAAAACGTACTTATTTACAAAGTTTTGTAACGGAAACAAAAAAAAAAAGCATTTGTTTTTCTAAATATTCGGTCTTTTTTTTTTTTTTGCAGAAAATAAAAATCTCAGAGGTGATCAAATACCACCAAAAGAAAGCTCTATTTGTGGGAACAAAATGATAAAAATGTAGTTTGGGTGCAGTGTAGCATGACCGCGCAATTGTCATTCAAAGTGCAACAGCGCTGAAAGCTGAAAATTGGTCTGGGTAGGAAGGTGTAAGTGCCCAGTATGGAAGTGGTTAAAAATCCCCATAGGCGACGCTTTATATTTTTTAATACTGGTTACATGTTTAGGGCTAGGGCTAGAATTATTGCTCTCGCTCCAACGTTCACGGCGAGCACACTGGGACATGGGCACTTTAAAATAAAATTTAAAAATGAAATAGCATTTTGGATTTACTCGGGTTATCTTTGTGTGATATTAAAATTTGTTTAATGATCTGAATGATTTAAGTGTGAGAAATATGTAAAAAAAAAAAATTTAAAAAGAAGAAAAATCAGGAAGGGGGTAAATACTTTTTCCCAGCACTGTAGATAGATATTTATTTCGTACTATCCTGACCTGCGCTGTCTTTGATTGGATGGTGGGAATTTTGTGTTGAAGAATTTCCTTATCTCGTCAGCTGGAAGACTGAAGTGGCTTTCATTTCCTCGGTATCACGCTCTGAGATTTTTGGTTAAACTTTTGGGTGATAAGGACAAAACACAACTGGTGGGTTCAAAAGTTTACCCAAGATTACCGGCGCTCACCTGGGAGGACAGAGCGACATCGCTGTGATTGATCGCTGTGATTGATCGGCCGGCGGGATTATACCATCAATGGAAAGTTTATAAAGAGGAATACAAGAATACAGAACAATGGAAGATAAGAGGAGAGTGATAACTGTGAGCAAAGAGCGCCGAGGTAAATGAGGGGACGCCAACATTTATTATTGCAGCATCTTTTCCAGGGATATTTTATGGAGCAGTCAGATTAATAAAGCCCCAGACAAGCAGGAAGGCACCAAATCAGTAAAATCTATTTTTTGACACATTTTACAACCCTGCCCGTGGCGGCTGGTGCGCAAATTTTTTTTGGGGGGCGCAAACAAACTGGAAAAAAACATAAATTGCAGACACTGTGCCCATCAAAACGCATCTACTGTGCCCATCAAGCACAGCCACTGTGCCCATCAATTGCCGCCACTGTGCTCATCAAGCGCAGCCACTCTGCCATCAAGCACAGCCACTGTGCCATCAAGCGCAACCACTGTGCCCATCAATTGCCGCCACTCTGCCATCAAGTGCAGCCACTGTGCCCATCAAGCGCAGCCACTGTGCTCATCAAGCGCAGCCACTGTGCTCATCAAGCGCAGCCACTGTGTTCATCAAGCGCAGCCACTGTGCCCATCAAGCGCAGCCACTGTGCTCATCAAGCGCAGCCACTGTGTTCATCAAGCGCAGCCACTGTGTTCATCAAGCGCAGCCACTGTGCCCATCAATTGCCGCCACTGTGCTCATCAAGCGCAGCCACTGTGTTCATCAAGCGCAGCCACTGTGCCCATCAAGCGCAGCCACTGTGCCATCAAGCGCAGCCACTGGGCCCATCAAGCACAGCCACTGCGCCCATCAAGCACAGCCACTGTGCCCATCAAGCGCAGCCACTGTGACCATCAAGCGAAGCCACTGTGCCCATCAAGCACAGCCACTGTGCCCATCAAGCGCAGCCACTGTGCCCATCAAGCGCAGCCACTGTGCCCATCAAGCGCAGCCACTGTGCCCATCAAATGCAGCCACTCTGCCATCAAGCACAGCCAGTGTAAACAAACCTCTCCCCGTTCTTCAGCTCTGTGACCTGACCACGGGACACGGCCGTGCTCAGGACCCACGGCTGGGCTTCTTAAAGGCACGTATTTAGTCGTGCGGCGGTCCTTTACTGGTTAAAGAAAAATTCGAGGAATCCCCCGAAGTGGGGCTTTGAAGGCACCAAAAAATTCTAAATGTTTTATACAAAATTATAAAGTTTTATTAATAAATAACAAGGTGTCCAGAGACACATAAATATAAAAAGAACAAATAAATATGCAATTTGAATGATCCACAAGATAAGTACTGGTTAAAGAGGTTGTAAAGGTTCGTGTTTTTTCACCTCAATGCATCCTATGCATTAAGGTGAAAAAACACCTGGCAATCACGGGCCCCCTGTTTTACTTACCTGAGCCAGTTCACCTGCTGTGCGCGTCTCCGGCGTCCTCTTCTCCACAGAGTCTCTGCGTTTATTGGATAGATTGATAGCAGCACAGCCATTGGCTCTCGTTGCTACCAACCAAATCCAATGATGCAGCCACCTCGGGTGGCCGAGTCATACACTTGGCATCTACGGACGCGAGTGTATTACACGGGAGTGCGCCCGCAAGGTAACCCCCTTGGGAGAGAGCTTCCCAGAGGGGGTTAGCTATTGCAGGGAGGAGCCGAGAGAGCCGCCGCAGGACCCCAGAAGAGGACGATCGTGGCCACTCTGTGCAAAACGAACTGCATAGTGGAGGTAAGTATGACATGTTTGTTATATAAAAAAAATGAACCTTTAGTGCCACTTTAAAACTTTTATCAAACAAAGAAATAAACTCACGTGGTTAAAAACACTGTGCATGTAAAAAAGATCACCCAGCCGACTCAGAAAGTCCACTTCTTGGAATGTGATGATATCAGAAGGAGGCTCCGCTAAACGTGTTTAGTCCTCAAAAGACATCTTCCTGGGCACCAGGCGCAATTCTGCATTAAATACACTGTCTAATAGAACCAAGCCTCCCTTTTGTTGTGGACGCAAAACGTGCTTCCTGAAGCTGAAACCAAGCCTGCCTTTGGTTCTCAAAACATTGAGCATACCAGTGATCTGACAATATGGTTCCGGCTATCGAGATGGTTCCTGTAAGGACTGCGCAGGCGCAATCCTTGCCGACGGAAATCTCCGAACCTCGGCCGGCATCCAGGGCGACGTGGAATTTGAGGAAAGTGGACGGCTCGCTCCGCTTGGACGGCTCACTCCGCCTCCTGGCTCTTAAATCCTCCAATCCACAGGGATGTTAAGGAATGAGCCTGGACGCTGGCAGAGGTTCCGAGATTTCCGTCGGCAAGGATTGCGCCTGCGCAGTCCTTACAGGAAACATCTCGATAGGGGAACCATACCGACAAGTCACCGGCTTAATAGATTACATGCGCAAACATCCGCCAGGGCCTGTTTTCTATTCATGATGCTACTTTCCAAAAGGAAAAGTTCATCCTAATTCCAAAACCGTCTCTTGAGATGGCTTACCCTACTGTTAATTTTCTTTCAGCAGCTGATCACCAGGGATGCTTGTTGCACTGCCTTCCATACCTAGAGCCACTAGAAGGCCCACCAATCTGCATTCTGTATAAAATACAGCATGACGATCGACTTAAACTAAAACACGCAGCCGTTTCCCTGTAACGTGTTGGCAATCCTGGAAGATGCCGTGAATCTGGTCCCTCTGCAGAATAAAACATAGGTGATTTATCTGTTATCGCAAGGCAAACTGTATGAAAGTTTTGTTAATGTCTATCTAATGGCTGAGGCTAAACAGCAGCCCTTGTGTGCCTAATGGCTTGTGTAATTCATTGTCGCTCTACTAAGTGCAAACATATTGTAGCTATTGATTTTTGCCCCGGTGCGATCAATGCTCGGGTGACCAGGAGTCGGGGGGGGGGGGGGGGCTGTGTATTAATAAAGCGGCTGTAGGATCTCCTGTTGAAAATCTCTGGGCAACCAGCAGAATATAACCAGGTTCCCTGATGACCTCCAGGGGGATGGTTTGATAAGGGATGAACATAGTGTTATGTATGTGCCAGATGCTACAACATATGCTAGGCTTTCCTTCGCTGTCTGTGTCTGCGGCTCCGAGAGAAGGGACCGCACAGGGAAACATAATAATAAGCCACCCAACCCAAACTTCACATTTATTTATTGGTCTTGTATACTATGGGCCAGATTCAGGTAGAGTTGGGCTGGAGTATCAGTGATACTCCAGCCTAACTGTCACTTTAAGCCAGCGTTTCTGTTTTCTGTAACCAGAAAACAAGAAACGCCGGGTTGGAGTTCCGATGCGATCAGCGCAATTGAATTTCGCCATCGCATCGCAACTTTAATTAAAAAATGGGCGTTCCCGCTGATTTACGCTGAAAAAATGTTAATCAGCGGGAATCGGCAATTCACGATCGTATTCGGGCGCGACGCAGTGACTTTCCGACGTTTCCGTAAGCGATACGCGGCGTAAAGATAAAGCAGCCCCCTAGTGGAGTATCCTATGTTAAGTATAGCCGTCGTCATTGCGTCGAAAAAAAAAATGCGTAAAAAAGGCCATGAATGGGGATTTGACGTCATTGACGTTCACTGACAGAATTTGGAGCATGCGCACTGGGATGCATTGACAGTCGACGCATGCGCAGTACGTTCGCCGCGGGATCGCGCTTAGTTTAAATAATACACGCCCCGTACCCGCCCAATTTGAATTCCGCCGGCTCATTTGCGATACGCTGCCGCAACTTTAGGGGCAAGTGCTTCATTAATAACAGCACTTGCTCCTAAAATTTCGCCAGCGTAACGTAAATGAGAAACGTTACTCCAGAGCAAAGATGCTCCCATCTACCTGAATCTGGCCCTATGTGTATCCCCAAAACTTGTGCCTTAGTGCTTTACAAAAAGCGATAAAACTCCTTCAAGAACCTTACAATCTAGTATCCCTGACCTGATACAAATGTAAAGGGACCCATGGACCATTCACCACTTAAGACCCGGACCTTTAGGCAACTAAAGGACCAAGCCCCTTTTTGCGATTCGGCACTGTAACTGACAATTGCGCGGTCGTGCGACGTGGCTCCCAAACAAAATTGGCGTCCTTTTTTCCCCACAAATAGAGCTTTCTTTTGGTGGTATTTGATCACCTCTGCGGTTTTTATTTCTTGCACTATAAACAAAAATAGAGCGTCAATTTTTTGAAAAAAATGCAATATTTTTTACTTTTTGCTATAATAAATATCCCCGAAAAAGCTATAAAAAATCTCGGTTTAGGTCGATACGTATTCTTCTACCTATTTTTGGTAAAAAAAAAATTGCAATAAGCGTTTATTGATTGGTTTGCGCAAAATTTATAGCGTCTTCCAAATAGGGGGATTGTTTTATTGCATTTTTTTTTCTAGTAATTGCGGCGATCAGCGATTTTCATTGTGACTGCGACATTATGGTGGACACATCGGACACTTTTGACGCTATTTTGGGACCGTTGTCATTTTTATCAATAACAGTTTTATTTATTCAATACATGTATACATGCAAGACCATCCTCGCAAGCAGCAATCAGTGGGGTGGCCATTAACATATTAGACAATATCCAGAGATCTGTCTGACCAACTATGTGTCCTCCCACGAGGGAACGAATAGTTTGTACTGAGCATTAGCTACATAAACCAGTTAAGTGCATGGAACGAAATAAACATTTCAGTGCAACAGTGTACCAATGAACAATCACGAGTCACTAGTGGGCTCGCGGGAAGAGAAAAGAATAAGAAGAGAAAGGGAGCAGCAAAAAAATAAAATATAAAGAGGGATGAGAGAGAAGAAAGGCAGGGAAGAAGGGGGAGAGGGAATGAGATGGGGTGGGAAGTCCTCAGCGTGGTTCAACTACCTGGTCAGGATGTCTCCTCCCGACGGTGCCACAGCTCCCAGACCTCGTTAAAGCAATAAAAATGCACTGGTTACTGTAAAAATTACACTGGCAGTGAAGGGGTTAACCAGGAGGGGCACTGTAAGGGTTAAGTGTGCCCTAAGAGAGTGATTCTTACTGTGGGAGGCGTGGCTGGGCGTGTGACATCACTGATCTTCGTTCCCTATGACAGGGAACAGACGATCAGTGACAGGCTCACTAGGAAGCACGGTGAGAGGTTTGTTTACACTTACCTCTCCCTGTTCTTCCTCTCTGTGACCCGATCGCGGGACACCGGCAGCTGTTCCTATGGGGATGGTCACGGAGAAAAGGACCGGGTCGCAAGCGTGCAGCCGGCGGCACAATCGCAACCCATGGCTGGGATCTTAAAGGGGACATACCTGTACGCCCAGCCGTTCCATTTTGTCGATGTATATCATCATGCGGCGGTCCTCAAGCGGTTAAAGAGGAAGTAAACCCTCTAAAACAATTATTAAAAAAAAAAAAACTGCAAGAGAAAGGCATAATGAGTGTAGCATACTAGCTCATTATGAATTACTTACCTGAGATCGAAGCCCCGAAGCGACTCTCAATTGATCACTTTTGCGGCGGAGAGTCGTTAGTTTTCCCCCACACATAGCGTTTTGGGGGAAAACTAACATTGCACATCACCCTGAACACACCATCCCCACCGTGAAACATGGTGGTGGCAGCATCATGTGGTGGGGATGCTTTTCTTCAGCAGGAACTAAAAAAGAAAAAAGAATGGAGGGCGCACCGACCTAGTGTGATACTGTTACACAATTTTTATTAAAATACTAAAATCAATAGTTATACTCACAAAATGAGTTAGAAACAAGCTTTAAAAGACAATCCAACAGCGCCAGCAGAACAGGACGGTTGCTTCAGTCTAAAAAGGTATCTGACCGATAATCAGGCTAGGCTTACGTTTCGGGGGCGTACCCCTTTCCTCAGAGCCCCGGTGGTCTGCGCAGACCACCGGGGCTCTGAGGAAAGGGGTACGCCCCCGAAACGTAAGCCTAGCCTGATTATCGGTCAGATACCTTTTTAGACTGAAGCAACCGTCCTGTTCTGCTGGCGCTGTTGGATTGTCTTTTAAAGCTTGTTTCTAACTCATTTTGTGAGTATAACTATTGATTTTAGTATTTTAATAAAAATTGTGTAACAGTATCACACTAGGTCGGTGCGCCCTCCATTCTTTTTTCTTTTTTAGTTCCTTTGAATTCCCACGATTCTAAGGAGGGCTGCAAGACTCTGGAAAGACACTGTACAATTGAATTGTATGTTCCCATAAGCAAGAAATACCGGAGCGCAGGAGATTTATATCGTTCTGCCATTTTCTTCAGCAGGGACAGGGAAGCTGGTCAGAGTTGATGAGAAGATGGATGGAGCCAAATACAGGGCAATCGTAGAAGAATTTTTTTTATAAACGGCAAAAGATTGGGGCGGAGGTTCACCTTCCCGCAGGACAACGACCCTAAAGTACAGCCAGAGCTACAATGGAATGCTTTGATCTAAACTATTCCATTGTAGTGAAAGGCGGTTCTACAAAGTATTGACTCAGGGGGGCTGAATACAAATGTACCCCCACACTTTTCACAGCTTTCATCAGCTTTGAGCTAAACCATCTCATTGTAGCTCTGGCTGTATGTTTAGGGTCGTTGTCCTGCTGGAAGGTAAATCTCCGCCCAGTCTCAAGTCTTTTGCAGACTCTAAGGCCGCGTATACACGAGGAGACATGTCCGCTGAAACTGGTCCGCAGACCAGTTTCCGCGGACTTGTCCGATCGTGTGTACAGCCTAGCGGACAGGTTTCCAGCAGACAAAAGTATCTAAGCATGCTTAGAAACTTGTCCGCTGGAAACCTGTCCGTCGGACATGTCCGCTGGTTAGTACGTCTAACCAGCGGACGGAAATCCCGCGCATGCGCCGATTTGATTCGACGCATGCGTGGAAGCATTGAACTTTCTGGTTTGAGGACGTCGGTGTCTTCTACGTCACCGCGTTCTCTGTCCCCGGAGACATGTCCGATGAAAACGGTCCCCGGACCGTTTTCATCTGACATGTCTCCTCGTGTGTACAGGGCCTAACAGGTTTTCTTCTAAGATTGCCCTGTATTGGGCTCCATCTATCTTCCCATCAACTCTGACCAGCTTCCCTGTGCCTGCTGAAGAAAAGCATCCCCACAACATGATGCTGCCACCACCATGTTTCACAGTGTCGATGGTGTGTTCAGGGTGATGTGCAGTGTTAGTTTTCTACAAAGTATTGACTCGGAGGGGGGGCAGAATACAAATGTACGGCACACTTTTCAGATATTTATTTGTAAAAAAAAAAAATGGAAAAACATTTATCATTTTCCTTCCACTTCACAATTATGTGCCACTTTGTGTTGGTCAATCACATAAAATCCCAATAAAATACATTTACAATTTTTAGTTGTAACATGACAAAAAGTGGGAAGTTTCAAGGTGTATGAATACTTGAAATTCTGCAAAAAAAAAAAAAAAAGAATAGACTGGCCAGCAAACAGGCCTGTGATTGACTGTAAGGCACAATATATATATATATATATATATATAATATATACATAGGCGTGCGCACAGGGTGTGCCAGGTGTGCCCAGACACACCCTACTCACCCTGTGCAGCACAGATTGCCCCTACTGCCTAGGTTCCCCCCTCCTTCCCCTTGCAGTGATCCCGGCTTTCATACTTTCCTCTTCCTCTGGCTGTTGCTGCAGGGATGTTTTAGGATGAATGGGAGAAGGGGCCAGTAAATATGTAACTTACCAACCCTTTCCTTTCATCGTGAGTGATCGGTAGTTTGTGTTTGAGCTTTGGGGTGCACACCCTTATGCAATAGGCTGCGCACACCTATGAATATATATATCTATATATATATAGATATATATATTTATTTAAAGTGTATGTGTGTGTATATATAATTATTATTTTATTTATTTTTTTTCATTTTTTTTTTCTGTGCCTTACAGTCAATCACAGGCCTGTTTGCTGGCCAGTCTATTCTTTTTTTTTCCACCTGACTAGTAAAGTGTCTGAGTCAATATTGACTGTTTGTCAGGCATCGTGTCCTTTAAAAGATCTCTACTCCAGAAGTCAAAATAGCATGAAATGTAATTTTCCAGCTTATCTGTCAGAGGAGACCAGGCACTGAGATGGCTCCTGGCGATAAGGGCCACAGGTACAAGTGTGGGGGACAGCCAGGCAGCTGTGGAGAAAGGCTTAATAGCAGAACCCACAGGAACAGCACTCGAGAATCCCCTGGCAAATTGACCATTAAGTTAAAACTCGCCATCCGCCTCTAATTTGTTCTCTTCCTCTCCCTAGCCGGTTGCTGGGTGCTAAAGCAAATCCCTGCTGTGTTTGCCCAGTATAATGTTACAATACTCCTATCAAATATTTGTCAACCTGTCAGCCTCAGCTCTCCCTATAAATGCTTTATCTAAAGGCTTAGCTGGAGCAAAAGCTGAGGACCTGAGCCAAGCTTACCATCAAGGTGAGCTCCAAATATTTCTCTCCTACATCTTTTTTTTTTTTTAATTTTTTTAATTCTAAAGTAAAAGACAGACAGAAAGGTAAATAAATAAAAAGCAGATAGGAACGATAGATACGTTGATGACTATGGAATTAAATACAAAGCAATAAATCATTGTATTGCTTTCATCTTCCTTCGCTATTTAGGATTTTATGGGTACATTTTTAGATTTATATCGGAAGATTTATTTACAATCATGATTTTTTTTGTATTATTTATTACTAGATTAGTTAGGTTTTCTTAACTAGCTTGTAAGATATATTAATTGTCCATTACATTTTTTTGTATGACTTGCCTAGTTACATCATTTGGTTTACAAGAGGCATATACATCACAATTAATCTTATAAACTGCATCTTTTTTTAAACTAACATGAATCCAGACAAGGTGAAAAAAATATCACATTTGTGTAACCAGGAAAAAAAATATATTTTCTGATTCCAAATAATCAGATAAACCCTTGGAACAACATTCAGCTAATAATACTGTATCCATGTAAACCATGTAAAAGTTCAGCTTAGTTTATTTTTTTAAGCTCAATTTAAAAAAAAAATATTTAAATGTGTCTTTTTTAGATTTACTAAAACAAAAATATCAGTTTGCTCAAATTCATCTATTCTCTATACTTCCTTCGCTATTTAGAATTTTAAGGGTACATTTTTATATTGATACTGGTATATTTACAATCATGATTTTTTATTTTGTGTATTACTAGATTCGTTATGTTTTCTTAACTAGCTTGTAAGATATAATAATTGTCCATTACATTTATTATTATTATTTTTTTTGTATGACTTGCCTAGTTACATCATTCGGTTTACAAAAGGCATATATTCCTTTACATACATCACAATTAATCCTATAAACTGCATCTGTTTGAAACTTGCATGAATCCAGACAAGGTTAAAAAAATATCAAATTTTTGTAACCAGGAAAAAATATATTTCCTGATTCCAAATATTAATCGGATAAACCCTTTGGAACAACATTCAGCTAATAATACTGTATTTTGATATGGGGTTTAAAAACCATGTAAAAGTTCAGCTTAGTTTTTTTTCAAGCTCAATTTTTTAATTTTTTTTAAATGTGTTCTTTTTTTACTAAAACAAAAATATCAGTTTGCTCAAATTCAGTTATTCTCTATACTTCCTTCGCTATTTAGAATTTTAAGGGTACATTTTTATAGCAGAACATTTATTTACAATCATGATTTTTTATTTTGTTTATTACTAGATTAGTTACGTTTTCTGAACTAGCTTGTAAGATATAATAATTGTCCATTACATTTAATTTTTTGGTATTTTTTTGTATGACTTGCCTCGTTACATCATTCGGTTTACAAAAGGCATATACATCACAATTAATTTTATAAACTGCATCTTTTTTAAATTTACGTTAATCCAGACAAGGTTAAAAAAATATATCAAGTTTGTGTAACCAGGAAAAAAATATTTTCTGATTTCACATAATAATCGGATAAACCCTTTGGAACAACATTCAGCTAATAATACTGCATTTTGATATGGGATTTTAAGCCATTTAAAAAGCTGAGCTTAGTTTATTTTTTAAGCTCTGAATATTATTTATTTTTTAAATGAGTCTTCAGATTTACTAAAACAATTCAGCAATCTCTATACTTCCTTCGCAATTTAGAATTTTTTTGGGTACACATTCTTATATTTATATCAGAAGATTTATTTACAATCATGATATTTTATTTTGTTTATTACTAGATTAGTTACGTTTTCTTAACTAGCTTGTAAGATATAATAATTGTCCATTACATTTTATTTATGACTTGCCTAGTTACATCATTTGGTTCACAAATGGCATATACATCACAATTAATCTTATGAACTGCATCTTTTTTTGAAACTTACATTAATCCAAACAAGGTTAAAAAAAATATCAAATTTGTGCAACCAGGAAAAAAAAAAAAATCAGATTCCAAATATTAATTGGATAAACCCTTTGGAACAACATTCAGTTAATACTGTATTTTAATATGGGATTTAAACCAATTTAAAAAGCTCAGCTTAGTTGATTTTTTAACCATGTTTTGTTTTGCTCTGAAGGTTTTTATTTTTTTATAAATGTGTCTTCAGATTTACTAAAACAAAATTATCAGTTTGCTCACATTCAGCAATTCTCTATACTTCCTTCGCTATTTAGAATTTTATTGGTACATTTTTATATTTGAAAAACAGTGGAAAATACTGCGCAGGTCTAATGAAAATAAAAATTGGATTGGTGGCAAAACCAAACGATTTTACATAAAGATAAACGTGAATGCTGCTGCAGCACAAATGTCAGATGAACAAAATATAAACAGTAAATTGGGTGTGCTGCGCTGCTAAAATTAATACATCAATAGTGAAGGTGATAACAAAATGTGCATTGAGTGCAAAAAAATTGTATATAAAAAACCAACACCAAGTGTTCCAATGTATGACAAAATCATATAAGAAAACAAACTGAATTGACAAAGTTCGTAAAAAGCTCCAGGGAAAAATCAAAGTTCAGTGAGTTCAGAGAAATATCCCAAGTAGGGGATTGAGATACTGCAGGACAGAAGAGAGCCTCCACCTCCACCTCTTATAGTAAATCTGCTTACCAGATAGATAATAATCGTGAGCATCAACAGCACAGCAGGCTGGATTGCCTTAACGGGTATTAAAGTGGAATCCTGTGTGTATCTCCAAGCTTGGTCTCAATGCGGCTGGATCCCAGAAAAACAATCACTCCCAGAGTGTAGCCAAGGGAAGAGAAAGGAAGCCAACATAGAGTAGTAACGTTTTAAAAGTTTAATAAAAGAAATTCGATTGCACTTACAAAAAACGAATCCTTTGGAAGCATATAAATAGTAAGCCGGCCGGCTCTCACAATCCGCCCGTCCTTCCGGATGGTCGTGAGGATAAAAACAATGGTGTCGTCAGCACGCCGTTCCTCCCTACGCCGTTTCGTCCAATAGCAGACTTCATCCAGGGGCACGATTCGTGCCTGGGATTCGTTTTTTGTAAGTGCAATCGAATTTCTTTTATTAAACTTTTAAAACGTTACTACTCTATGTTGGCTTCCTTTCTCTTCCCTTGGCTACACTCTGGGAGTGATTGTTTTTCTGGGATCCAGCTGCATTGAGACCAAGCTTGGAGATACACACAGGATTCCACTTTAATACCCGTTAAGGCAATCCAGCCTGCTGTGCTGTTGATGCTCACGATTATTATCTATCTGGTAAGCAGATTTACTATAAGAGGTGGAGGTGGAGGCTCTCTTCTGTCCTGCAGTATCTCAATCCCCTACTTGGGATATTTCTCTGAACTCACTGAACTTTGATTTTTCCCTGGAGCTTTTTACGAACTTTGTCAATTCAGTTTGTTTTCTTATATGATTTTGTCATACATTGGAACACTTGGTGTTGGTTTTTTATATACAATTTTTTTGCACTCAATGCACATTTTGTTATCACCTTCACTATTGATATACATTTTTATATTTATATCGGAACATTTATTTACAATCATGATTTTTATTTATTACAATTTTTTTACGTTTTGTTAACTAGCTTGTAAGATATAATAATTGTCCTTTATATATTTTTTTAAGCTCCGAAGGTTTTTTTATTTTTTTATTTTAATGTGTCTTCAGATTTAAATTCTGAAATTCTCTATACTTGTTAAATGAAAAATAAGAGAAACAGAGTTGTCCTGAAAAAAATACATTCAGCACTGGCACATTATTAAATCTGTGCATAATTGCTTTTTTGACAGTGGATGATAGTAGAGAAAAGTTTAAGTTAAAAAATAGAAAGCATTTTTGATTATTAAAATGCTAATTGCCTGCATGATTATCATTCTAATTATGATCAAAATGTAAACTAATTCTATCGTAATCCTAAGTTCTGCACAATGGTAAATGATGTGGGGTAATGCCATACAATAAAAAATATTTATGTATTTATTTTTAACTAAGCTGTTTTAAAAATGATTTAAAATGTCTTGTTTTTATCAATTAAAGGGGTTGTAAATGTAGAAGTTTTCCCCCTAAATAGCATCCTTTCCCTTAGTGCAGTCCTCCTTCACTTACCTCATCCTTCCATTTTGCTTTTAAATGTCCTCATTTCTTCTGAGAAATCCTCACTTCCTGTTCTTCTGTCTGTAACTACACACAGTAATGCAAGGCTTTCTCCCTGGTGTGGAGAAAGCCTCTTGAGGGGACGAGCAGGAGAGTCAGGACACTCCCTACTTTGAAGATAGAAAAAGGAGCTGTGTGTTAGTGGGCGTCCTGACACTTCTGCTCGCCCCCTTCCCCCTCAAGAGGCTTTCTCCATACCAGGGAGAAAGCCTCGCATTACTGTGTGGAGTTACAGACAGAAGAACAGGAAGTGGGGATTTCTCAGAAGAGATAAGGACATTTAAAAGCAAAATGGAAGGATGAGGTAAGTGAAGAAGGTAAAGAAAGCGATTTAGGGGGAAAAAAAATCCCTTTACAACCCCTTTAACTTTACATGTGTAAGACAATTTAAAAATTGTACTTCTTCAATTCTGGAGATGATTTTTTTTTTATTACTGAGGCAAACTTTTATACATTGCCCTTACGCCGCATATACACGATCAGAAATTCTGACAAGAAAAGTTCGATGTGAGCTTTTGGTCAGAAATTCCAACCGTGTGTAGGCTCCATCGGACATTTTCTGTCGGAACTTCCGACAACAAAATTATGAGAGCTGGTTCTCAAATTTTCCGACGGCAAAAGTTCTCGTCGGAAATTCTGATCGTCTGTATTCAATTCCGATTGAAACAAAAATCCTACTCATGCTTGGAATCATAGGACTTAATTTTTCTCGGCTCGTCGTAGTGTTGTACGTCACCGCGTTCTTGACGGTCGGAATTTCTGACAACATTTGTGTGATCGTGTGTATGCAACACAAGTTTGAGCCAACATTCAGTCGAAAAAAAAAATCCACGGTTTTCTTGTCGGAATTATGCCACGTACACATGATCGAAATTTCCGATGGCCTAAAATCCGAATTTTTTGTCAGAATTCCGTTCAGGCTGTCTTGCATACACACCGTCAGACCAAATTCCGACCGTCCAAAATGCAGTGACGTAAAACACTACAATGAGCTGAGAAAAATGAATTTCAATGCTTCCGGGCATGCTTTGACTTGATTCTGAGCATGTGTGGGTTTTTCCTCAGTCGGACTTCCACACAGACGATTGGAATTTCCTATCGTTTTTTTTTTCCCATCGGAAAAAAATAAAACATGTTCTATTTCTAAACACAGACGGAAAAAAGTCAGATGGGGCCCATACACGATCGGAATTTCAGATGAAAAAAAAACATTTTTCATCGGAAATTCCGATTGTGTTTACGTGGCATTAGTCATTATTTATCATATAGTATATATTGTTTGGTTTTTAAAAGACATTTGAATTTTTTTTCTGTCTTTTTTAGATTATTTCTTGAAGGCAATGGCAACCGGCGTGATACGCAACCTCTCGGAGCTTAAATTTCCCTTTCAGACTCCATACTTACTCCCGGATCTGACTCACGATGTGGACTTCCAGGACTCTTCTGAAGAGGAAGAAATTCTGGACGATGAGGAGATGGATGACATGTCAGATGGAGAACCAACAACCTTCAGGTCAACCTTTGCTTCTTTTGACCAGGTCCCAACTCCTGAAGAGAGCACAGAAATGACCAAGCAGCTTTTAACGTTCTCCGAACTTATAAGCTCCGACATTCAGAGATATTTCGGGCAGAAAACCAAGGATGAAGATCCAGACTCTTGCAATATCTATGAAGACTACTTTACTCCCCGCCTGTCAGGAGGCCAGGAGATGTATTACCACGATCTGGTAAGGATGGCTCAAAACAAAAACCAGGAGAAGGAGGACTTATTTAACCCACTTACACCGCCAGTCGAATTTGATGAAAAGATATTAAAAACCATCTGTGCAAAAGAAGACCCAAAGAAACTTGGACCCCTGTGTGAGCTCTTTGACTTTGGCCTTCGTAAATACTTAAAACAAAAGTCATCCCTAGCCAAGGATGGAAGGCAACAAAGACTAGATAAGAAGTACGCACATATTGTTCCCATGCATAGAAGACTCTTGCCACTTTCATTTTGGAAAGAACCATCTCCCGATCCATCATGTATTTTAAACACTAACACACCAGACTTTAGTGACCTCCTGGAAAACTGGACATCCGACGCTCATAACGAACTACATGGCGCTTCTAGGGACCTTTTTCGGTGAAGTCAGTAGATAGGGCAATGCATGGACTTTACTGCAATAAAACAAAGACATAAAGTAGTCCCAAAAGAACTCAAGCATCAACAACTGATAGCTACAAGTACAGTAAAACCTTGGTTTGAGAGCAGGGGCGGACTGACAACTCATGGGGCCCCCGGGCAATAGGAGATTATGGGGCTCTCGGGCAATAGAATATTATGGGGCTCTCGGGCAATAGGAGATTATGGGGCTCTCGGGCAATAGGAGATTATGGGGCTCCCGGGCAATAGGAGATTATGGGGCTCTCGGGCAATAGGATATTATGGGGCCCTCGGACAATAGGAGATTATGGGGCCCCCGGACAATAGGAGATTATGGGGCCCCCGGGCAATAGGAGATTATGGGGCCCCCGGGCAATAGGAGATTATGGGGCCCCCAGGCAATAGGAGATTATGGGGCCCCCGGGCAATAGGAGATTATGGGGCCACACAGTACATATGATATATATATATATATATATATATATATATATACACACACATATATATATATATATACACACACATACACACACACAGTATGCAAACACCTTCTGTGTTTGCATACTGTGTGTGTGTATGTGGCCACATACACACGCTGAAAAGGTACTGGAAATGCGGGGTTGCTATAATCTTCGGATTTTTTTTAAAACACAAATTTTTACATACTGTCCCTGGTTTTACTGAGGCTCGCGACCCTGATGGGGCCCGCTAGTGGCATGGTGCACTTGGGCAGTGCCCGAATGATCAGTCCACCCCTGTTTGAGTGTAACTTGGTTTGAGAGCATTTTGCAAGACAAGCAACAATTTTTATATATTTTGACTTGATATACAAGTGATATCTTGATATAAGAGTAGCGTCATGTCACAACGGAGTATAAAAGAGAAGAGAGGAGCCTCTAAGTGTAGCAATATGTCACTAAATGTTGTACCCTATTGCTACACTTAGGGGCTCCTCTCTTCTCTTATACTCTGTAGCTCCTGCTGGGTTTTGCTTCTAATCCCCTTAGGGGGGGGGGGTTTGCATTTGTGGATGGACATGTTATGATTACATAACTTATCACATTGTTATAATCTTGTTATATGGACCATAAACTGAAGGACTTATGAATAAATGGTTGTGGAACAAATCATCTGAGTTTCCATTATTTCTTATGGGGAAATTTGCTTTGATATACAAGTGCTTTGGATCACAAGCATGTTTTCAAAACGAATTATGCTCGCAATCCAAGGTTTTACTGTATAATAATTAAAAACAACAGTTTTTTTTTTAACAGAGCCTGGTGCTCACAATTTTTTGGGGGCGCAAACAAACGGAAAAAAAAATAAAAATCAAGCGCAGCCACTATGCCCATGAACGCAGCCACTGTACCCATAAATTGCTGCCACTGTGATTAAACGCAGCTACTGTACCCATCAATTGCCGCCAGTGTGCCCCAACAGAATTTCCACCAGTGTGCCCCATCAATTGCAGCCAGTGTGCCCCACCAATTTCCGCCAGTGTGCCCCATCAATTGCAGTCAGTGTGCCCCCCCAAATGCTGCCAGTGTGCCCCATCAATTGCAGCCAGTGTGCCCCACCAAATGCTGCCAGTGTGCCCCCTGCCCATCACTTACCTGTCTCAGCACTATCCTCCATGCCCTGAATCCTCCATGTCTTCTTGTGTCCTCTTCCCGTCATCTCTTCTATGATTGGATGCCTGGTAGGTGACAGGGTAACCAGACTGATTGGCTGAGAGGCAGGTCGGTGTTAGAGAAGAAACAAAACGAGAGAAGAAAGGCGCACCAGCCTAGTGCATTACCACTTGACACTTTATTCGATGGAAATAGTATTAAAAACTACTCACAAACAGCAGATAGAACAGGCTTGTCAACAAAAATGTAGGCGAAATCCCTTCGGACCACACTCCACAATGGGGGGATACGAGGAGTATTTTGCTGCCGGCTGACGCGTTTCGAGGCGTCTAGGGCCTCTTCATCAGAGCTCGACAGTGGAGACCCCTCCATGTCCACTGCCTATATACCACTACTTTCAATAAGTGAATGGATTGAATTGGCTTCAAAGGGACCACACCCACTGCTGACCGCAGTGGTCACACCCTTAGGGGCTCAGGCTTAGGTAACCACAAAGGATTATGAACACACTTATGTGTGACATATAGGTATGTGCAAAGACACTTATATACCAACCCTCAGGAAAAAGTAAAAGTATATAAAGATGAAAAAAAAATGAATGAAAAAGGCAAGGCATTTATTCGCTTCTCTAACACAACACTGTGTGAACAGCGAACTCACAGCATTGCGCCCGTCATTCAACAATCTGGAAGCCTATTAGAGCGGCTCTAATCAGGCGCTTCCAAAAACACCCCCACCGCTGTAATTCAGATGCCTGGCGTACGACAAGGGGCCAGACACCTGATTAGGGAGCGGCAGCGGTGACAATAGATAGATTCATGCATTGCATGAATCTATCTATTGGTGATATTGCGGTGCATGAGAGAGGGGGGCGGCGCTCCGGTGCCCTCTATGGACGCACCGCCACTGGAGCCTGGAGTGGTAAAATATGCAAACATCATTTGTTTAAAAATAAATTAGAACCAGATGACTCCTGATGAACAGCACAGCAAGCGAAACCCACGGAGAGCCACCATAAATTGTATCATAACAATTACAAATATTTTTATTTATTTTACATTCTTGAGAGGTATTCGTTACAGAAATAGTTTTGGGCTCATATGTTTTTTTAAATTTGCTCATTAAGACATATTTTTTTTTAAATTGCCATGTTTCAACTCTGTTGATAAAGTAGTCTTCAGTGTTGAACTGTTGTTGGTGATTTTCATTTAAAGGAATTACCATTTTAATGCTCAGCTTTTGTGTATCACCTTTGCTAGCGTCCTACTTTACAGCAGTTCTTTGCATCATCATTCTTTTCTTTTGATACACAAAAAGACTTTTTTTCCAAACAGATTGCTGGTCTTGTGACCATCTGGGTTGTTGGTTTTGCCGCGGTCAGGATGGCGTCACATCAAGATGGGCGGAGTTAGGACCTGTGTCAACAGGCTTTGCTGTCGTGTTGATGACGTCATTTTGACTTCAGATTGAGATGCTTCTAAAGTCATTCAGAATTCATTGGCGGGTGTATCTAACCTGATTCAAGCAGGTTTTGCTTCCTCATAGACAAGTATGAGTATGGAAAGCCCATCAACAGGGACCCCCAACCAGGGCCGTCTTTAACCACTTCCAAACCAGGCACTTACGCACCTTCCTGCCCAGGCCAATTTTCAGCACTGTCGCAATTTGAATGACAATTGTGCGGTCATGCTACACTGCACCCAAATGAAATTGATACCATTTTGTTCCTGCAAATAGAGCTTTCTTTTGGTGGTATTTGATCACCTCTGCAATTTTTATATTTTGCGCAACAACTAAAAAAAGACCAACATTTTTGAAAAAAAGTTTTTATTTTTTTTCTGTTGTTTTTTTTTTGTAAATAAGTACGTTTTCTTCTTCAATTATGGACACTGATGGGCACCAATGAGGTGGCACTGATGGGCACCTATAGGCGGCGCTGGTATGCTGCACTGATGGACACTCGTGGGTGGCACTGATGGGTATTTATGGGTGGCACAGACGGGCACTGACAGGTGGGAACTGGGCATAGATGGGCACTAAGGTGGCACTGATGGGCATCATTTCAGTCAGTGCCCATGTTGCCAGTCAGAGAGAGAGAGACAGAGACACACACAGACACAGAAATCTCTACACACAAATTTTTTATATTATATACACACACACACACTAATCTTCTGCCATCTTCTGTTCAATAAAAGGTACAGCATCAATAAGAGGCCAAAAGACATTTGGAGACAACTGAACGAAGTGGTTTATTAAAAGGATTTCAGAAACAGCAGCAATGTTTGGGACATATTCAGATGACATTAAACAATAATTTGTAAGGAAAGTAAAAAAAACAAAAAAACACACACACACCTTGCTTGCGCGCGCGCGCGCGCACACACACACACACACACACACACACACACAATGTGATAACCCTGTTGGGATCCGGAGTATTTGGCATATATAGCTAGTGGTGACTTGGTGAAGAATCGTGGTCCTCTGTCTGTTCCTGGAGCCGTTTTGTCTGTACCGTGTGTTCCGGTGATGGTGAACATTACGCCTTTCATTCATGTGTACAATGAAAACAGTATAGTGTCCGATTTAATAGGGTGCCATGTATTTTTAGAGCTGTCACAATTTGAATCAACTTATAAATTGGAACCCACCAACATGGGAGGATGGAGGATCTTTCCAAAACGCACTGCAGCATATCACTACAAGAATAGGCCCCTTACACGAACAGCTAGCCCAACTTTTTTTTATTCTTTTTATGTCTCTAAAATCATATTTTAGTGTTACACACAGTGGGGAAGGGGATAATACAGCCAGATATTTTTTTTCTCTGTGACTCTTTTGGAGAGATTTCCCCTCACTTCCTGTTCATACAGGAAGTGATGTAAAATCCCTCCAGTAGGAACAGACCATGACAAAACTTTATTCAGTAAAACTGGAAAGGGTTAAAATGAACTCTGCCCTCCTATCCCAGTGACAACCACTCCCCTGTGAGGCAACCTACCTACCTGGCCAATGGAGAGCCAGACTGTCCATCTCTTGTAGAGCTCAAGTGTCTGAATAATCTTTAGCTTCCAACACACCCGGTTGCCTGGTCCCTCTACTTTGCGTTCTGTGGTTCTGCCCAGTTGCTGCCATGTCACATGACAGAGTCCTCAAGTCCCGCTACAAGTCTAAAAGGAGAACGAAGATTGGCGGTCCAAGGACCGAAGCTATGGAACGCTCCATCTACAGACATTCGGATGGAAGTGAACCATCGGGCCTTCAGAAAAAAACGTAAGACACATCCATTCTGAAGCGTGGCTGGACAACATTGGATACAGCACCTTGAGGCGATTTAGTTCGCATTTGTAACGCTATACAAGTTACTCATTCAGAGTAGCGATACGGGGACAGGAAGATAGAACCACGGCACACAGGGGGAACAAGCATCAAACATAACCAGATGTGCGTTGGATGCAGAAAATCCTTTGTCTGGCAAACCAATAATAATCAGACTTTGGTACCGTAAAATACTTTACTTGAAGTCCATTGAGAAATAAAGGAATTCAAAAAAAGTTGGGATATGCTGCCAGCTACAGGAGGCTGGGACACTGGCAAACAGTCATAAGGCCAATCCCCATAAAAAAAGGGAGGGGTGGGACCTGTAACTACAAAAATCCATTGAGGAACACAGGAATTCTCAAAGAGTCTGGGCAGCCAAAGTAGTCAGAGGTGGGCAACAGCTGCTGACAGGTCCATCCATAAGGTGGCACCAGGCCCTGTTTGCAACCCAGGACTACCTCAAGGACCAAACACCAGAACCTAACCAAATGAGGTAAAACACTCTTCAAAACGGGTTGAGGCCAATGACCACAAATGGTCAACCCAATACTGAAAACCAGGATTACTGTTATGGAGGAATGAAGAAACCATGAAGGAACACGGAGCCTGAAATATCGAGAGGCTGAGAAATGAAGTCCACAGGAAAACAAGTCCCCAGAGGAGACTTTAACAAAGCAGGTCTTCCAGCCAGTCTACATGTCAATGCCTAGGGCAGTGATGGGGAACATTGGCACCCCAGATGTTTTGGAACTACATTTCCCGTGATGCTCAACTAATCTGCAGAGTGCATGAGCATCATGGGAAATGTAGTTCCAAAACATCTGGGGTGCCAAGGTTCCCCATCACTGCCCTAGGGGCTGGCTTATGATTTTTCTGTTGCCCAGCTTGGTGACAGCATAGCCTCATTTAAAGTCCCAGGGCAATCTCCAGTTTTAGCCGATAGGATTACTTTTGCATTGAAAGGAATTGCTGGTCCTAAAAAATATCTTGCTGCAGCGTTGACCAAGTTAACTTTGCAGCAAGTGGTCGGCAGCTTCCTGTTATCAGTCATTGAGGGACTTGGTAACATTTAAAGGGATATCAGCAAGGCTTTCTTTGACACACTACTACTCCTGTGTGTGAAGAATACAGACAACGTTCTCAATCTTCAAGCAATCTGGACCGGTTTGCACGGTTGGTTAAAGGGGTTGTAAAGCTTCATGTTTTTTCACCTTAATGCATCTGACAGTTACCAGCCCCCTCCGTTTTACTTACCTGAGCCCTGGAAAGTCCCATGTCAAGAATGCGCTTGATGTTTCCCTCGACTCTTAGATAAGATTGATAGCAGCACAGTCATTGGCTCATGCTGCGGTCAATCAAATCCAATGACGCGGGGAAGCCCCGAGTCCTGCACTCTGCAGCTACGGACGCCGAATGCAGGACTTGGGAGCGCGCCCGCAAGGTAACCCCCCTGGGAGAGAGCTTCCCATAGGGGGTAATCTGAAGCAGGGAGGAGCCGAAAGAGCTGCCGGGGGACCCCAGAAAACGCCTTTCGGGGCCACACTGTACAAAACGAGCTTTACAGTGGAGGCAAGTATGACATGATTGTTATTTTTTTTAAACAAACTTATAGTATCACTTTAAAGGGCTTGTAAAGGTAATTTTTTTTTCACCTTAATGCATTAAGGCAGGGGTCTCCAAACTGCGGCCCAAGGGCCGGATGCGGCCCTTTGCTAGCCATTATCTGGCCCCTGGGGCACTATTCTGCCATATTATATGAGGTACTATTCCTCCCAGTGACACCAACAATGGGGCATTATTACTCCCACTGACACCAACATAGGGCACTATTTCTTTCACTGGTAGTAGGGATGGGGTACTACTCCTCCTATTGATCACGAACATCAAGACCACGTTTACCCTTACTGATGTTGGGCCAAGGACATTTTCTACGCCCAATGGCCACAATCCGGCCCCTTACAGTCTGAAGGACAAAAAACTGGCCCTTTGTTTGAAAAGTTTGGAGACCCCTGCATTAAGGTGAAAAAACATCAGATGCACCCCCGAGCCCCCGTTTTACTTGCCTGACCCTTCAAAAGTCCCGCACTCGCCTCCGTCATCCTTCTCGAGTCGAAGCCTGGCCGTTAATTGGTTGCAGTGGATGGATTAAAAGCAGCGCAGCCATTGGCGGGCGCCGCTGTCAATCACATCCAATGACGCAGTGCGTCGGGGGGCAGGGCTAAGTGATACAGCGGAGGCTATGGCCACCGCTGTATCACGGAAGCACGCCCGGAACAGCTCCACACTATGCAAGCTTGCTCGCATATCTGTGTGTAGTTGTTGTGGGGAGGGGCCGAGACAGCCGCCGAGGGACCCCAGAAGACGTGGATCGGGGCCACTGTGTGCAAAACGAACTGCACAGTGGAGGTAAGTAAAACATGTTTGTTATTTTAAAATAATTAAAACATTTCCTTTACTGACCCTTTACGTTCACATTTGTAAGCTTTGTACTCCCCAGCAGCATCAGCATTGTTACATGCTAAAGGGCCAATGTACTCCAAGACACCATTATAAATGAAGCCTAGAGCAAAGCCACAAACAGTTGTGCTGCTTAAGTATCCAGGAGACGACGTGGTCTGGCTTGTCCTTTAACCCAATCAAAATAACAGATCTATCCATCTATACCAGTGGTCTCCAAACTGCGGCCCGAGGGCCAGATGTGGCCCTTTGCTTGCCTTTATCCGGCCCTTGGAGCTCTATCCCTCCCAATGATACAAGACACTATTCTACCATCTGACACCGACAATGGAGCACCATTTCTCCCACTAAAACCACTAATGGGGCACTATTCCTCCCTAAGATACCAGCAATTTGGCCTTATTCCTCCCCTTAATACCAGATGTTTACTCCCACTGATGCCAGGAAAATTTTCACTCCCGCTGGCCAAAGTCCGGCCCTCCATGAGTCTGAAGGACAATAAACCGGCCCTTTGTTTAGAATGTTTGGAGACCCCCTGCTCTATACAGATATTATGCACTATTCATCCTGACACCTATATTTTCATCACCAACTGCAAAAACCATCACCACTGCTCACAAATCCAACTATTAAAAAAAAAAAAAAAAACAGAAGTTTAATAAAGTGTTCTTGAAGCACCGTTTCAGTGCAAATATTAAAAACTCACATTTACAAGCATAACACAAAAAAAATAGGTGATCAAAACCTAATTTTCGAAATAAAGGAGGAGGGTCGGTTTCTGGGAAAATAAAAACGAGCAAGAAGCTGTAGCCCCCTGACCACCAGAGTGCATGTGGGGATTTGACTATTGTGCGAGTTCTGTTCTTGTCAAATCTGTTGTCAGAATCTATTTAAGTGTAAGAATCCAAGGAAAGAACTTGGGGAGATAAAAAAAAAAAAGGCATTGGGAGTTATTTACTAAAGGCAAATCCGCTTTGCACTACAAGTACAAACTACGAGTGTAAAAGAGGTGCACTTGGAAGTGCAGTCGCTGTAGATCCGAGGGGGACAGGCAAAGACAATAAAAAACAGCACTTTAGCTTTCACATGATTGGATAATAAAATCAGCAGAGCTTCCCCTCATTTCAGATCTACCCCTCAGATTTACAGCGACTGCATTTGCAAGTGAACTTTCAGTGCAATTCCAAGTGCACTTTGCTCCTGTAGTTTGCACTTGTAGTGCAAAGTGGATTTGCCTTTAGTAAATAACCCCCATTATCAACTTGCCTGTTCTTGGCAAAGTGACGATGTTTATTGAAAGCCCAGCCCTGACCATCTTCTACACACCTTTCCAGCACTCCTTTTCTACAGCTGCTACCAAAATACCCAGCGCTGGCTGCTGTCAGATCTCTGAGAGAGCAGTGACTTCACTCCTGAGTTTAGCTGCTAGGCCCAAGCACTGCATAACGCAAGGAGGTCACTTACTACATCAAACATGTTGCAAGCCCCAAGTATTTTGCAGTGGTGACCACAGTAGAAGGAGCTATGGGGGTGTCACTGGATAGAAGAATAGAAAGTGGTAGTGGTGGGGTTACAATATTGCTTTGCCCTGAATAGGCAAGGGGACAGTGCCACATTAAAAGAGATGCAAATCATGATCTGTATGACAATAGCCTGTAAATCAGGGGTCTCAAACTTTCTGGCCCTCCAGCTGTTGCGAAACTACAAGTCCCATCACGCCTCTGCCTGTGGGAGTCATGCTTGTAACTGTCAGTCTTGCAATGCCTCATGGGACTTGTAGTTTCACAACAGCTGGAGGGCCCCCGGCTTGAGACCCCTGCTGTAAATAAAGGGCACCTGTTGAGTTCAGAGAAGCAGCCATCTTGTGCATTTATAACCAACATGCCTCAAGCCAGAGTGTCTGCTGTTTCTTGAGCCTTTGCATAGACAGGGAGAGTTATTCGTCCTTTTTGGTCTGATCAGGTGACATTTCAATGCTTATGGACAAGACTGACGTCTGCTGGCTCACCTCTCTCAGGAGGAAGACCTGTTCCAACAACTCATTTTCCCACCTGGAGATTAGTGGTCAAGCAGCATCTGGCGGAGCCAGGAGACCAGTGTCGGAAGGCAGCTAGACCAGTGGTTCTCAACCTGGGTGTCAGGACCCCCATGGGGGGGTCGAATGATGATTTGTCAGGGGTCACCGAATCCTGGGTTGTTCCTGAAGCCCGGACCGCTCTCCCAGCCTTCTTGTGGCCGCCCAGCTGGGCTTTTCTGGAGCCCGCAGCCGCCCACTCAGCTTCTTAGCAGCTGCCCATTCAGTTCACGTTATGGCTGGGGGGCAGAGACTAGAGGTCAGCTGATTGGTGAGGAAAGTGAAGTGGGAGGGGCTGGAGGAGACCCTCTCTCCCGATTTCGGCATAGGTGTCACTGCTGCGGGACACCACAAAGTCGGAGACACAGTGAGTAACACTACCTGTGATTATAGTCCCCATTAAAAGTCCCCACTACAGTTCTCAGATCAGCAGATGGCCTTCATCAAGAGCACCCAAGTTGGCTGATCAGAACTCCCCCCCCCCCGCAGCATTGTTGCCACTCATCCCAACTCCCCGCTAGCACTGCCACTCATGCCATAAACCCCACCACCACCACCACCAAGGAGTAAGAAAATGAATAAAAATAGAGAACACATGGAAGGGAGAGGATAGAGAGGAAGGACCAAAGAAAAAAAAAAAGATAGATGGCTAGAGAGAGGGATTGGAAAAAATAAAAAAAAAGGATAGAGAGATAAAAAAAGAAAGGAGAACAAAAAGAGAAAGAGTGGTAAATGTACCATAAGGCGTTTAATACTGTGGGGGTTGAAGGGACTCGGGAGCACTAAACGCCCGTGGGTTAGGGGTGCAAATTACTTGTCTTGCCTTGGGTGCCGACAACCCACGCTACAAAATTTTACTGTTAGGGGTCCCCACAACTTGTGAATTTTTTAAGGGGTCACGACACTAGAAAGGTTGAGAACCACTGAGCTAGACTATGCCATCATGCCTGACCCCCCTCAGAGGTCTCTTGGTCCCTCTAAATTGGATAACGATCCAGATCACAAAGTGGCTGCCTCCCTGAAACAGGCAAGGAGAGCAGGTGCCCTTTAAAAAAAAAAAAAAAATAGTCTGCAAATTTAAATGTAATATATCTGTAACAATGGATTTGAGTGATCCAGCACCAGGACATGATTATTTGAACACTTGTAGGACAGCGTTTTAGATCTAAAAATTCCAGCGCAAGCGAAATGCGGTCCCGTAACATGTTTGAGTTATTCAGACACAGACAGCCTGCATTAAATCTGAATTTTCTAACAGCAGCAGATCTGTACACACAAAGCCAGCCAGTAGTCCCTGTGCCAAAATGTAATTATCCTAACAGTTGAGCCCTTTGATGTCAGAAGTGTAAACCAAGAAGGGGCTCTGACAATAAAAGGTCTTGTCATGTATGCCTTGGCCACACGAGTTTGAATGTCCTTCAGGAGGCTTCAAGTCTGGCAGTGCTACAAGTTCACAGAACCGGTAACGTCTGTTCCAAGGAAAGAAAGTGGAAGTGGCAAGAACTAGGGAAAGACATTATCACGTCTGTGCTAGGCATAGCTCTTCAAGGCCGTTTTTGCCAATCCGATAACGAGCGAGATCTTTCCTAGTGACCAAACCAACAACCTGCATGGTTAGAGAAAGAAGAGAATGAGTTAGGCAGTTCTGGTTGGGTAGAAAAAAAAATCCATAAATAGTGAAATTTACAGTTTATAGAGAGTTAATAACCAGAAACAAAAACATTTCATAATTTAGACTTATGTCATACTAGTGATCCCGCCACTGGAGGCAACCTGCATGCCATACTAGTGATCCCGTCACTGGCAGCAACTCGAGGTCATACTAGTGATCCCGTCACTGGAGGCAACCTGCATGCCATACTAGTGATCCCGTCACTGGCAGCAACTCGAGGTCATACTAGTGATCCTGTCACTGGCAGCAACTCGAGGTCATACTAGTGATGCCGTCACTGGCAGCAACTCGAGGTCATACTAGTGATGCCGTCACTGGCAGCAACTCGAGGTCATACTAGTGATGCCGTCACTGGCAGCAACTCGAGGTCATACTAGTGATGCCGTCACTGGCAGCAACTCGAGGTCATACTAGTGATGCCGTCACTGGCAGCAACTCGAGGTCATACTAGTGATGCCGTCACTGGCAGCAACTCGAGGTCATACTAGTGATGCCGTCACTGGCAGCAACTCGAGGTCATACTAGTGATGCCGTCACTGGCAGCAACTCGAGGTCATACTAGTGATGCCGTCACTGGCAGCAACTCGAGGTCATACTAGTGATGCCGTCACTGGCAGCAACTCGAGGTCATACTAGTGATGCCGTCACTGGCAGCAACTCGAGGTCATACTAGTGATGCCGTCACTGGCAGCAACTCGAGGTCATACTAGTGATGCCGTCACTGGCAGCAACTCGAGGTCATACTAGTGATGCCGTCACTGGCAGCAACTCGAGGTCATACTAGTGATGCCGTCACTGGCAGCAACTCGAGGTCATACTAGTGATGCCGTCACTGGCAGCAACTCGAGGTCATACTAGTGATGCCGTCACTGGCAGCAACTCGAGGTCATACTAGTGATGCCGTCACTGGCAGCAACTCGAGGTCATACTAGTGATGCCGTCACTGGCAGCAACTCGAGGTCATACTAGTGATGCCGTCACTGGCAGCAACTCGAGGTCATACTAGTGATGCCGTCACTGGCAGCAACTCGAGGTCATACTAGTGATGCCGTCACTGGCAGCAACTCGAGGTCATACTAGTGATGCCGTCACTGGCAGCAACTCGAGGTCATACTAGTGATGCCGTCACTGGCAGCAACTCGAGGTCATACTAGTGATGCCGTCACTGGCAGCAACTCGAGGTCATACTAGTGATGCCGTCACTGGCAGCAACTCGAGGTCATACTAGTGATGCCGTCACTGGCAGCAACTCGAGGTCATACTAGTGATGCCGTCACTGGCAGCAACTCGAGGTCATACTAGTGATGCCGTCACTGGCAGCAACTCGAGGTCATACTAGTGATGCCGTCACTGGCAGCAACTCGAGGTCATACTAGTGATGCCGTCACTGGCAGCAACTCGAGGTCATACTAGTGATGCCGTCACTGGCAGCAACTCGAGGTCATACTAGTGATGCCGTCACTGGCAGCAACTCGAGGTCATACTAGTGATGCCGTCACTGGCAGCAACTCGAGGTCATACTAGTGATGCCGTCACTGGCAGCAACTCGAGGTCATACTAGTGATGCCGTCACTGGCAGCAACTCGAGGTCATACTAGTGATGCCGTCACTGGCAGCAACTCGAGGTCATACTAGTGATGCCGTCACTGGCAGCAACTCGAGGTCATACTAGTGATGCCGTCACTGGCAGCAACTCGAGGTCATACTAGTGATGCCGTCACTGGCAGCAACTCGAGGTCATACTAGTGATGCCGTCACTGGCAGCAACTCGAGGTCATACTAGTGATGCCGTCACTGGCAGCAACTCGAGGTCATACTAGTGATGCCGTCACTGGCAGCAACTCGAGGTCATACTAGTGATGCCGTCACTGGCAGCAACTCGAGGTCATACTAGTGATGCCGTCACTGGCAGCAACTCGAGGTCATACTAGTGATGCCGTCACTGGCAGCAACTCGAGGTCATACTAGTGATGCCGTCACTGGCAGCAACTCGAGGTCATACTAGTGATGCCGTCACTGGCAGCAACTCGAGGTCATACTAGTGATGCCGTCACTGGCAGCAACTCGAGGTCATACTAGTGATGCCGTCACTGGCAGCAACTCGAGGTCATACTAGTGATGCCGTCACTGGCAGCAACTCGAGGTCATACTAGTGATGCCGTCACTGGCAGCAACTCGAGGTCATACTAGTGATGCCGTCACTGGCAGCAACTCGAGGTCATACTAGTGATGCCGTCACTGGCAGCAACTCGAGGTCATACTAGTGATGCCGTCACTGGCAGCAACTCGAGGTCATACTAGTGATGCCGTCACTGGCAGCAACTCGAGGTCATACTAGTGATGCCGTCACTGGCAGCAACTCGAGGTCATACTAGTGATGCCGTCACTGGCAGCAACTCGAGGTCATACTAGTGATGCCGTCACTGGCAGCAACTCGAGGTCATACTAGTGATGCCGTCACTGGCAGCAACTCGAGGTCATACTAGTGATGCCGTCACTGGCAGCAACTCGAGGTCATACTAGTGATGCCGTCACTGGCAGCAACTCGAGGTCATACTAGTGATGCCGTCACTGGCAGCAACTCGAGGTCATACTAGTGATGCCGTCACTGGCAGCAACTCGAGGTCATACTAGTGATGCCGTCACTGGCAGCAACTCGAGGTCATACTAGTGATGCCGTCACTGGCAGCAACTCGAGGTCATACTAGTGATGCCGTCACTGGCAGCAACTCGAGGTCATACTAGTGATGCCGTCACTGGCAGCAACTCGAGGTCATACTAGTGATGCCGTCACTGGCAGCAACTCGAGGTCATACTAGTGATGCCGTCACTGGCAGCAACTCGAGGTCATACTAGTGATGCCGTCACTGGCAGCAACTCGAGGTCATACTAGTGATGCCGTCACTGGCAGCAACTCGAGGTCATACTAGTGATGCCGTCACTGGCAGCAACTCGAGGTCATACTAGTGATGCCGTCACTGGCAGCAACTCGAGGTCATACTAGTGATGCCGTCACTGGCAGCAACTCGAGGTCATACTAGTGATGCCGTCACTGGCAGCAACTCGAGGTCATACTAGTGATGCCGTCACTGGCAGCAACTCGAGGTCATACTAGTGATGCCGTCACTGGCAGCAACTCGAGGTCATACTAGTGATGCCGTCACTGGCAGCAACTCGAGGTCATACTAGTGATGCCGTCACTGGCAGCAACTCGAGGTCATACTAGTGATGCCGTCACTGGCAGCAACTCGAGGTCATACTAGTGATGCCGTCACTGGCAGCAACTCGAGGTCATACTAGTGATGCCGTCA
Source organism: Rana kukunoris (assembly GCA_029574335.1). NCBI lineage: Eukaryota > Metazoa > Chordata > Amphibia > Anura > Ranidae > Rana > Rana kukunoris. The sequence continues at coordinate 20,604,039 of CM056054.1, forward strand.
CTGGCAGCAACTCGAGGTCATACTAGTGATGCCGTCACTGGCAGCAACTCGAGGTCATACTAGTGATGCCGTCACTGGCAGCAACTCGAGGTCATACTAGTGATGCCGTCACTGGCAGCAACTCGAGGTCATACTAGTGATGCCGTCACTGGCAGCAACTCGAGGTCATACTAGTGATGCCGTCACTGGCAGCAACTCGAGGTCATACTAGTGATGCCGTCACTGGCAGCAACTCGAGGTCATACTAGTGATGCCGTCACTGGCAGCAACTCGAGGTCATACTAGTGATGCCGTCACTGGCAGCAACTCGAGGTCATACTAGTGATGCCGTCACTGGCAGCAACTGAGGTCATACTAGTGATGCATCACTCAGCATACTAGGTCATACTAGTGATCCCGTCACTGGCAGCAACTCGAGGTCATACTAGTTATCCCGTCACTGGCAGCAACTCGAGGTCATACTAGTGATCCCGTCACTGGCAGCAACTCGAGGTCATACTAGTGATGCCGTCACTGGCAGCAACTCGAGGTCATACTAGTGATGCCGTCACTGGCAGCAACTCGAGGTCATACTAGTGATGCCATCACTGGCAGCAACTCAAGGTCATACTAGTGATCCCGTCACTGGCAGCAACTCGAGGTCATACTAGTTATCCCGTCACTGGCAGCAACTCGAGGTCATACTAGTGATCCCGTCACTGGCAGCACACCATGGATCAACACCATTCAAAAGCTTCTTTTATTGAGAAAGATCACATCACAAAAATATGTGCAAAGTTTCGGAGCTGCGCAGGGCCCTTTCGTCAGGCATGTTGAAGAGGCCCTACGTGGCTCCGAAACGTTGCACCTATTTTTGTGATGCGATCTTTCTCAATAAAAGTAGCTTTTGGACGGAAGTGTTGATCCATGGTTTGCTGGCGAATAGGATCACTTGCTTGATGTTTCCAGGACCCAACTGGTAATCGCTACAGCACTCACCATTTTTAAGAGCTATACTTTCCAGGAACGTGTGCGATCGGAATATTGACAATACTAGTGATCCTGTCGCTGGCGGCAACCTGCATGCCATACTAGTGATCCTGTCGCTGGCGGCAACCTGCATGCCATACTAGTGATCCTGTCGCTGGCGGCAACCTGCATGCCATACTAGTGATCCTGTCGCTGGCGGCAACCTGCATGCCATACTAGTGATCCTGTCGCTGGCGGCAACCTGCATGCCATACTAGTGATCCTGTCGCTGGCGGCAACCTGCATGCCATACTAGTGATCCTGTTCGCTGGCGGCAACCTGCATGCCATACTAGTGATCCTGTCGCTGGCGGCAACCTGCATGCCATACTAGTGATCCTGTCGCTGGCGGCAACCTGCATGCCATACTAGTGATCCTGTCGCTGGCGGCAACCTGCATGCCATACTAGTGATCCTGTCGCTGGCGGCAACCTGCATGCCATACTAGTGATCCTGTCACTGGAGGCAACCTGGAGGTCATACTAGTGATCCTGTCACTGGAGGCAACCTGGAGGTCATACTAGTGATCCTGTCACTGGAGGCAACCTGGAGGTCATACTAGTGATCCTGTCACTGGAGGCAACCTGGAGGTCATACTAGTGATCCTGTCACTGGCGGCAACCTGGAGATCATACTAGTGATCCTGTCACTGGCGGCAACCTGGAGATCATACTAGTGATCCTGTCACTGGAGGCAACCTGGATGTCATACTAGTAATCCTGTCACTGGCGGCAACCGGCATGCCATACTAGTGATCCTGTCACTGACGGCAACCTGTATGCCATATTAGTGATCCTGTCACTGACGGCAACCTGTATGCCATATTAGTGATCCTGTCACTGACGGCAACCTGTATGCCATATTAGTGATCCTGTCACTGACGGCAACCTGTATGCCATATTAGTGATCCTGTCACTGACGGCAACCTGTATGCCATATTAGTGATCCTGTCACTGCCGGCAACCTGTATGCCATATTAGTGATCCTGTCACTGACGGCAACCTGTATGCCATATTAGTGATCCTGTCACTGACGGCAACCTGTATGCCATATTAGTGATCCTGTCACTGACGGCAACCTGTATGCCATATTAGTGATCCTGTCACTGACGGCAACCTGTATGCCATATTAGTGATCCTGTCACTGACGGCAACCTGTATGCCATATTAGTGATCCTGTCACTGACGGCAACCTGTATGCCATATTAGTGATCCTGTCACTGCCGGCAACCTGTATGCCATATTAGTGATCCTATCACTGGCGTCAACCTGCATGCCATACTAGTTAACCTGTCACTGGCTGCAACCTCATCCTTATTCCGCCGCTGGGCAAATAAGAAAGCGCAGTGCGCATGAGCAGTAGGCAAGTGACTGTGTCGGCTGATGCCCCTCGAAAGCCGATTCAAAGATTGGCTGCAGGTGCCGACATCGGGGGCTCCCTAGACAGGCAAGTGTCCATATATTGAAAGTCAGCAGCTGCAGTATTTGCAGCTGCTGATTTAATCTTTCGTGGGGTGGGCGGACCTCCGCTTCAAACTCCAAACTTTCTGCCACTAATTTGAAGGCTAACCCAGTACAATACTCTATCAATCTAAATGTTCTAAACCTTTCTATTTTTTTGCTGAGAAGCTGGATAGAGGGCATGTGCCGGGAATATAACTGTTACATTGGTTGTGCTCTCATGACAGTTGAAGATTGAAACACAGGGGCCAAGATGCCAGCTTCCTTAGCTGAAAACAATAGAAGGGTTTACTTCCACTTTAATTGAACAAGCTGAAATTAAAAGCCGATTGGCTACCGTAGTAAATCAATCCCAGTGTGACCCAACGGCATCTGGAGAAAAAAGCCAATATCCGAGCTGCCCATACTAACCAATCAGATTCCAGCTGTCATTCTTCCTGCACAGGTTAGAAAAAATAAATAAAAAATCACAGCTGGAATGTTTCTCACGTCATCCGCTCTTCTCATTTCCAGAAACCTCACCTGCAATATTTTCTAGAAAATGTGTTAGAATATGAACAAATAAATGGTGTGCTTACTCTATTATGACTGTCTACCACAACCAGATGCCGCAGTCCGAGCGCACGGAACAGCTTGAACACGCGCGGTAATGATGCTTCCTGTGAATTACATACACACAATGATTAGAAAACATACATTGATTTTCATCAATATCATTGATTGTTGTGGGCAATACAAGTAGTAGCTGTGTTTAACTAGATTTCGTAAAAAGGACAGCTCCAAGGCACATTGATATTTCAGGTTTGTGTGGATACTGGCTGAATATATAATTTTATTTGGTCAGGCTCTCCAGTAACAAGATCTCGGTACCAGAAGGGGGAGACACCAACTATTGCACGTCAATGAAGGTAAAATTCTTGATAGCATGCCCCCCTCCCACCACTGCTGTGTGACCATGTAGCTCACAAAGATAGAAAATAATAAGTCCTGAGTGACAGAGATGTCTTGGGCAGCAGGCTGCGCCTGAGATGGACACAATCACTACTCATGCAGAGGAAGGCTCGTAGTGACTGGACTGAACAATGAGCTTATCTTGAGCTTTTTACCCACAACTTTGTGTTACCAAGCAGCCTGGTATCAGCCATCTGCGACCAATGCAAGCACTGTGGAGTGCTTGCATTCTTGTCCATTCTGTTATTAGTTTTGATGGTCTCTTTACTGGAGGTGAACTACATTGGCAGCAGGAGGAGAGAACAGAGAAATTATGGGGGAGATCAAAGGTAACAAAAAAAGGTGAAGGGTGTGAATGACAGCGGTAGGAAGTTAAAGTGATGGTAAAGCTTCAATTTTTTTTAAAACAACATATCATACTTACTCACTGTGCAGTTAGATTTAAAAAATGGCCCCAATCCTCCTCTTTTGGGGTCCCACAGCGGCTCCTCCCCGTATTATACAACGCCCTTCGGGAAGCTGTCTGTAGAAGGAGTTACCTTGCAGGGGCGCTCCTGTGTCATACCCTCTGCGTCCATAGATGCTGAGTGTATGACTCGGGCCCGTCCCCTGTGTCATTGGATTTGATTGACAGCAGCAGGAGCCAATGGCTGCACTGCTATAAATCAATCCCAATGAAGAGCCGAGAAGCCACGGAGAGAGCAACACGGGATCGCGCACATGGAAATTCGGGGTTCAGGTAAGTAAAGTGGGGGGCCGGAAACTACAAGGTGTTTTTTCACCTTAATGCAAAGGATGCATTAAGGTGAAAAAAAACCACAAGGGTTTACAATCCCTTTAAATAGATGAGTTGGGCTTTGCGGTTACTCTAGTATATAAATGCCCATAAAGTGGACTTCATACAATAGAGCTCAGCCAAAAATACAAGACAAAAGTGTTTTGTTTTTTTTTGCCAAATGGTTATGCATATCTAATCTATTATTTCTACTGAGACTTCCTTTTTAACATTACGATGAACATAGCAGGAGAGAGAGCAGATAATATAGCAGGGTTGTTGCTGCGCCAGAAACCCCAGCCAAGTGTTGCCGGAGTCTACAAGAGATATAGGACAGTGGTGGGAGATTCAGCTATTGGTTTTGGATAGGCTGACACTTTAAGCCTATGGTTCCAAAACTATCTGGGCAAGTCTATACACTCAGTTGGAATGACGAAAGCATGCATGTGCACAGTTGTTTTAGTCTAGTGTGCATGTCTATGCTTTGTGCTGATTAGCCCCACAGTCATCTCATATCTATAGGCTGTCTCATTTAGAACCTGCAAAGGAGGCACTTGGCCAGCCCAGGCAAGAGGTCCAGGCCCATAGTGGAAATTTTATGAAGATGTATTTAATATGTATTTTCACAGTTTCTCCCAGTGTTCCTACCCCCATAGCCTGCTCTAAAGAGCCGACTGGCGCTGGTTGAGATCCATCTGGTAGTTAAAAGCTTCCTGAGGATGCAGAGAAGTATTAGCATAGTGGGGATACGTCCACCAGGAAAGGGCCCCTGTGCAATACACAGACGTTCGTCTGGGGGGGGGTGGGGGTAGATGTGTTCACTCTTCAAAGACATTATCGGTTATGAGGGGATGTATGCTCGCGTCACCCCTGTGTGCCTGACCAACACATTTGGGGGGGGGGGGGGCCCCATTAGCATGCCCCTGCAAATAATCTAGTATCCAAAGGAACGGTAGTATAATCTGGGTATACGTTCTCTGAACAACGCAGAATAAAAATTCACACTAACGTTAAAAACGGGAGCCTTTGAATTGTTATGGTCGGGGAGAGTGTCCATGATCTCAAGAACAGTCATGATGGCAGCTTACAGGTACAGAGGGCAGGAAGTCACACACACTGCCCCTGCCAAGACACGCCCATAACACTCCCCTAGTCGTGCATTGATTGTTATATAACCCCTCCTGCTTACCTGTGCTTGATTGGCAGATTTGTAAAGCCGCCAGGCTTTTGCTCCCAGGCTCGGGGGCAGTTGGTCGAGCGATGGAGCCAAGGATGTAAGTGGAAGGGGACTATGTCTGTTTACTTGGGGATATGCGGGAAACAGAGTGATACTAAGATGCAATATACCATTAGGATGAAAGGGAGCTTAAAAACGCAGGAGACATGGATTACGCATGGCGTCTAAAAAAAATCTCCTGGACAATAGCTAGCCTACACAAGGAAGCGTGATGATCATCACCCCACACCTCAGGGTTCAGTGGAGAATAAAATGTGTACGCAAAAACAAAATAGCAGATTAAATGGACCTACCTGGGGCACCGTGTATGGTGTGGGGTTCATGAACTCAGAGAGATCCATCAGGCAATCCCGCTCGTCCTGTGACACATGTATAGACTGGATCGGTGGGAAGCGAGGGTAAGCATCTCTAAAGTCCTTCAGCTTTAAGGTCCTTAGACTTGGGCTCATGCTCTCTCTTTCTACAAACACCTACAAAGAAGGGGATACAGCAACCTCATTTAGGGAGGAAAAAAAAAACACAAAAAGCACACATTGCAGGAAGGTATAACCAGGTAAAAGAAACACATGAAGCAGACATTGTTCTATCACTGATCCCTAGAAGTCAGCACAGGGTTAGGTAATCTGTATTGAGACCAGCAAGTCTCCAAGGTACCACTGATGATCTCTTTTTGTCTGACTGTCACATTATTTCACCATCTTCAATACCTTGTAGAAAAGAATAGTTGCTGAAGCTAGATTTGGGGGCACGCCCACACAAATGTTGGTGGACTATTTCGGTACCGATAAGGAATAATAAAAACATTTGCATCAAAAAAAGGATTTATTACAGATAAAAAATTATAAAACAATCATACAGATCAAAGATTGGACCAAGTCTCTACTAGTTTCGCGGGAATACCGCTTCTTCAGGAGAGCCAATCCGATGAGTAATAAAACAGTTGCGGAGGCGGAATGCCCAATTAGTTTCCCCCCGTGGCGGACATAGGGGATAATGCACAGAAGAAGGGAGTCACTGCTCCAGGTGGGTGTTGAAGGAAATTAAGGAACCTCTCGGAACACCAAGGTGCCGGCAATGCACCAAGCAAATGTGGGAAGTAGGAAAAGGGATGGACAGCCGCACTCCAAGGAAACTTCAAATAAAGTTGTCTTTATTAATAAAAAAAAAGCATGCAAAACAAACACAGCCACAGGAAAGGACAGCCGACGCGTTTCACACTATGTCAGTGCGTATATCTCGTCATGGTGTTTAGCGAGGACTGACGTGGGTTGCAGTGCCTCGGGGATACCTATAGGTGCCTATCAATTTGAGTGCATGCATTCCCTGTCACCAATATGGTTACCACCATGGTTGACACTATACTGGTTACTTACCAGCGAGACTGGATATAGCACCCCCTATGACCCCCTAGGCACTCGCACCAGCCAGCGTCCTTTAATACATCCTGTCCACCTGCATGCACTACACCAGGATTCCCTCTCTTATTTGGCCCTTCTTCTAATGCACCCACAGACTATTGCTGTGAGATCGACGCATTATTCCCTATGTCCCCTGCAGGGGGAAACCAATTGGGCGTTCCGCCTCCACAACTATTTTATTACTCATCAGATTGGCTCTCCTGAAGAAGCGGTATTCCCGCGAAACTAGTAGAGACTTCGTCCAATCTTAAATCTGTATGATTGTTTTGGAATTTATCTGTAATAAATCCTTTTTTTGATGCGACTGTTTTTATTATTCCTTATCAGTACAGAGATAGTCCAACATTTGTGTGGGCGTGCCCCCAAGTCTAGCTTCGGCAACTATTCTTTTGCCCCCACCCTTCCTTTTTTACAATTAATTTGGATGATGGTACGACGTTATAGTTTAATTATCTTCTACATGAGGCTATACTCTAACTTTGTTCATCTTCAATACCTTGACTATATAGATCAGGAGTTGCCTATGACTTTATCATCTTTATTATCTGCTACTTTGTCCAGGCCAGGGGTCTCAAAGTATATAAACCAGAGACAGCCACGCAAGTAGTATTTTCAGAAAGATATCAGTAAGTGTCTCTATACAATCTCTTAATACAGAATACATTTAAATCCCAGCTAAAGTCCCTGTCCATGTTATGATTTGTGAACGATTCTTTTATGAAAATACTTAAAATACCCTTCCCACCTTGGGTGAGAAATCTTGTGTTTGAGGGGTGTGGCCGTTGTTCTCACACTGCAGTGCTCTGTGCTGGCAGAGCCGATTAGGGGTCGTGCACACAGGACTATTTAAAAACCTCAGTGCTACAGCAGCACTAAACTGTTACCTATAGCAATGTTTTGCAGGGAGAACAGCCGAGTCGATTGATGGATTAAAATGGGTACAATCAGCCTGCCCATACATGGATTGAATTGGTCCCTGCTGAACCGGCTGAGATTCGATCCCGTTTATGGCCAGGTTTAGGGTGGTTCACTCAATAGCCACCCGACAGTATGGCCCTGATTCACGTACCCGGGCATATCTTTGCGCTGGCGTATCTTTGTGCGGGCGTATCTTATTTACGCTAGAGAGGCAGGTGCTGTATTCACAAAGCACTTGCTCCCTAAATTACGGCGGCGTAGCGTAAATGGGCTGGCATAAGTCTGCGTAATTCAAAGTAGCCAGGCAGTGGGCGTGTTTTAGTATAATGATCCGTGACCCCATGCAAATGATGGGCCGAACGAATGGCGCATGCGCCGTCTGTGGACGTATCCCAGTGCGCATGTTCAGAATCACGTCGGATAAAATGCCTAAGTGATGTCTGCGCGCAATGCCTACGACGTGTGAACGTAACCTACGCCCAGCCCTATTTACATACTACGTAAACGGCGTAAAATTTGACGGCGCCGTTCCCTGGCCCATACCTTAGCATTAGCTGCGCCTCATAGAAGCAGGGGTAACTTCACGCCGGACGTAAGCCTTGCGCAAAGCGCGTATATGAAGCGTCCGGGCGCATCTACGTTCGTGAATCGGCGTATCTTACTCATTTGCATATTTTACATGGGAACGCCGAATGCGTAGAGCGTAACTATGCGCCCACGATACGCCGGCGTAGGCAAGTTACGTCGGCAATGTTTTTGAGCGTATCTTGCTTTGCAAATTGGCGCAAAGATGCGACGGCGCAAATTTAAAATTACGGTGGCGTATCTAGAGATACGCCGAAGTAACTCTTTGTGAACCTGGGCCTATATTTGTAACCAGTACGGCTTCAAAGCCGTGAGAGGATCAAACTAACTTTTATTACGTGTGCTCTTCATGTAAATCTCAATATGCCCAAATTATAAGACGCATGTCACACCAAGGCAGCTTTCAAACATTTTAGAGCTAAAATAATCGCCTAAAAACTGCCTTCCCATGCCACCCGAATGTGAAAGCCCGAGTGCTTTCACACTGGGGCGGTGCGCTTGTGGGACATTAGAAAAAGTCCTACAAGCAGCATCGTTGGGGCAGTTGCAATGAATAGGCGGTGTTTCCGAAGCGCCTGAAAAGTACTTCAGAACCACCGCAACAGGGGCGTTTTTAACTTTTTTTTCAGCCACTAGCGGTGCTTAGGAGCGCCCTGCTAGTGTCTGAAATGCGCCGCTTAAACAGCAGTAAAGCCCCGCTAAAACAAGCTGCAGTTTACCACAGCCCCAGTGTAAAATGGATCCAAGTATACAAGTTTGACAGACCTGTGCAATCGATCCACCTATATGCTGGTGGCTACTAACAGTAATCATGTTCTGCTTGACAGAAAGGCAGGCAGAGTGCCCCGTGGTTGGTATCAATGGCACGAATAGTGCCCCATGGTTGGTATCAATAGGAGAAACAGTGCCTCGTCAATCATGTCAGTGAGAGGAATAGTGCCCCATCATTGGGTCTTAGCAGGAGAAACAGTGCCTCGTCAATCATGTCAGTGGGAGGAATAGTACCCCATTAATGGTGTCAGTGGGAGAAATGGTTCCTCATCATTGGTGTCAGTTGGAGCAATAATGTCCCAAGGGCCACATCTGGCCCCCGGGCCGCAGTTTGAGGACCACTGCTTTAGACAATCCAGTGTGATGTAACAGAGGGGCTTGCAGCATACCTTATGTTTGAGAAGAACGATCAGCTGGGATCTCAGGATCAGACCACACAATCGTGGAGGCTGTGGAAAAAAAAAAAGGGGGGGGGGGAGAAGAGGCAAAGACTAAGCAAAAGAAAACCATATTGCAACACCTGACCCCAATAAAAGGGCCACACATAATACCGAGTATAAATTATGCCCCAGGAGACTTTCAGAGCCTGTGGAAGTTACAGAGACCCAAAGACAATGGAGAGTGTCAGGACTTTTCCTCCTGCAAGGATTCCACTCTTGCCATATTCCTGTTTTTCACAAAATCCTGGGAAATACTGGGTGGGTTGGAATCCTCTAGTTTCTGTAAATCCAATAAGCTCCATCCTACTTATGTATTGATGCATCAGGTCCAAAATAAAGTTAAACAGCTAGAAAGGGTTCAGGGCTTTACTAGCTATGCTCCTATTTGGCACAATAAAGCCATCCCTGAACTGGCCAAACTTCAGCCTGCACCTACCAAACATTTACGTCATATTTTTCAGGCGGGTGCCCCGTTTCCTTTTCAGGAGTTGCAGGCTAGGTTCCACCTCCCGAACTTGATGCATTTTAACCACCTGCCGCCATCGTCATACAGTGGCAGCTCATCATCCCCCCGCCAGCCGTCGTAGCTGTACATCGCCTCCAAGCGGAATAGCAGGCGCGCGCACCGCCGCTGCATTGCGGGGGTGCCAATGCTCGTGACCAGCAGGAGCGATGACAGCCAATCGCGGGCACGAGAGAAAGAACAGGGACACGTGCGTGTGTAAACACACATCTCTGTTCTGCAAGGAGATGCAAATCATCAGTTCCTAAAAGATAGGAACCATGATCTGTCATCGTCTATAGTAAGTCCCCTCCCACCACAATTAGAACACACACTAGGGAACACAGTTAACTTAAAGGGGTTGTAAAGGAAAAAATGTTTTCCCTAAGTAGCTTCCTTTACCTTAGTGCAGTCCTCCTTCACTTACCTCATCCTTCCATTTTGCTTTTAAATGTCCTTATTTCTTCTCAGAAATCCTCACTTCCTGTTCTTCTGTCTGTAACTCCACACAGTAATGCAAGGCTTTCTCCCTGGTGTGGAGAAAGCCTCTTGAGGGGGAGGGGGCGAGCAGGAGTGTCAGGATGCCCACTAACACACAGCTCCTTTCTTTATCTGCAAAGTAGAGTGTCCTGACTTGCCTGCTCACCCCCTCCCCCCTCAAGAGGCTTTCTCCACACCAGTGGACAGACAGAAGAACAGGAAGTGAGGATTTCTCAGAAGAAATAAAGACATTTAAAAGCAAAATGGAAGAATGAGGTAAGTGAAGGACTGTACTGAGGCAAAGAAAGCTAGTGCCAGTCACATTTTTACAGTAATCAGTGCATTTTTAATAGCACTGATCTCTGTATGCCAATGGTCGCAAAAATGTGTTAAAAGTGTCCGATGTGTCCGCCATCATGTCGCAGTCCCGATATAAAAAAATAAAAAAAAGGCAGATTGCTGCCAATAGGCTGTTTTCACACTGAGGCGCTATAGCTCTCCGAAATGCGCCTGCAAAGCACCCCGAAAGAGCCACTCCTTTCACTCCAATGTGAAAGCCAGAGGGTTTTCACACTGGATCGCTGCGCTGGCAGGACGTTAATGAAAAAAGTCCCTCTAGCCGCATCTCTGAGTCGCTGTAAGAGCGGTGTACACACCGCTCTTAAAGTGCCCCTGCCCATTGAAATCAATGGTGCGCTGCTGTACCGTTCTTGTTGTTTCAGATTTCCGGGATGCGATATTTTGCCAGGACTATTATTATTGCGTTACTCCCATGTATATTTGTATATGCTCATTGTATCACTTCACGCTCTTTGCTAGAATTGTGTGCTCTGGATGACTTTGTTACACTCAAACTTTCTTCTTGATTTAAAAGAAAAAAAATGATCACCACACAGTGGTCTGTCCTCACCGGTCCTGAATCATTTTCTACAACTGGGAATCCATTGTGGTTTGATGTAGTGTCGCTCAGGATGTCCACAATGATGCCCACTTTCTCTCTCCGTCGTAGACAGGTGACCGGTGTACTCATTATCTCCCTAAAAAAAAAAAAAGAAAAGAAAATGAATGAACAGAGCGATACAAAACAGGAAGTAATCTGTGTTAACAGCCTAAAGCAGTGATGGGGAACCTTGGCATCCTAGATGTGTTGGAACTACATTTCCCATGATGCTCCTCTTGAGCATCATGGGAAATGTAGTTCCAAAACATCTGGGATGCCAAGTTTCCCCATCACTGGCCTAAAGGATACCGGCTTTTAACTGCATGGAGGAAAGCACAAGTTCACTTCAATTCACCCCTCTTAGCAGCTTATACTCCCCCCCCCCCCCTTCCTTTCTTCTGCTTCTCTATTGGTCCAGGAAACAGTTATTCTGTGTATAGGAGGACATACGAGTCATTCCCCTTATTTCCATGCGACAGTGTGGGTGCTCGGTGATTGGTCATTCAGGCACCAAGCGCTGTCACATGGAGCCGGTAATGGACCCATTGTCGCAAAATACCACCCATACTCCCAAGATCTACACATATGCCCACTCTACACCAAGGGTCTCCAAACTTTATAAAACAAAGGGCCAGTTTATTATTCTTCAGACTTTAGGGGGTGCCGGACTGTTGCCAGTGGTAGTGGAAATTTTGCAGGTATCAGTGGGCATAAACATTACCATCTTTGGTATTAGAGGAAGGAATAGTGCCCCATCATTTTTATCATTGGGAGGAATAATACCCTATTATTGGTGTCAGGTGGAGAAATGATGCCCCACTGTTGGGCGTCAGTTGGACGAAAAGTGTCTCATTACAGTAAGAGCAATAGTGCCCCAAGGGCCGGATACAGGCAAGCAAATAGGCCACATCTGGCCCCAGGGCCGCAGTTTGGAGACCACTGCTCTACACCCTCAAAGTTTTTTTGAGTCTGGCAAACTAGAAGTCTCAGTTTTTGCCCCTGTACCTATGGGCACTACAAAGCGTTGTTTTTCTGTCTGCAGTTTTTTTACATATTTCTTTGGTAATGTAGAAGTCTTAGGCCTCGTACACACGAGGCAATCTATTTGTTCAAATCGGTCGGACCGACCGATTTGAACAAATCTGTTTGCTAGGATTTTGGTTTGCTCGCGTGTACACACGAGCAAACCAAAATCCCCGCCAGCAGACGGCGCGCTGACGTGGCGGTGACGCCGCCACGTCACCGCACCAGGAAGTAAAACACTTCCTGCGCATGCGCCAAATCCATTCGGCACCGGTGCGAGACGACATGTCTGCTGGTAAGTGTACTAACCAGCAGACATGTCGGGCGGACGGATTCCCACCCGATAGATTTCAAAGCATGCTTTGAAATCTGTCGGGTGGCCAAATCCGTTGGCTCGCCCGTACACACGATCGAATCTGTCTGCTGGGACGGTCTAGCAGACCGTTTCCAGCAGACAGATTTGATCGTGTGTACGAGGCCTTACACCTGGGTTATTGGTGAGTGGTTGCCCCATCTATCCTCAACGATGTTCATTTCCTGCCTGTTTTTTCCATATCCTCAAAAGTTATTTTATGTTCTCCGTTATAGATGTGTATTGCTTTCTCCTTAAAGAAGTGCCTCTGATAAAGGTAATATCAAAAAGAATATCAAGGAGATTTATGTCTATATATCTCATCAACTACATTGTTTTTTTTTTTTATTTCCAAATACTCACTTATGGTGATGTATGCACGTACTGACTTTTTTTTAATCGATTTAATAAAAAAATTGTTAACCTTCCACACTGTACAAAGCCCCATTCTAATATTTGTTAAAGAGAATTTCAAGCTTGCTAAACCTCAGCGTTTCAAATTGGGCAGAACCAGCCGTACATCATCAGATACAGCTGAGAAAAAAAGTAAAATATTCTGAAAGCCAAACCACAAATCACCAGAACAGAAACAGTTTTCTGCGAATTATATCTCCGATGAGATAAAAAAAAATGGCAAGCCTCAAAACTCTAGAAAAAGTGTGCTAGTATTACGCTTTTATAGTGTGATAAATTAGATGTCCTTAAAGGGGTTGTAAAGTAAAACATTTTTTTTTTTTAAATACATTTAAATAAACTTCCGTGGCATGACTTCGGGGGGCGACTCTGCAAATCATCCTGAAGATGACTTCAGAGCCGATTAGCAAAATTACTTCTGTATAGAAGTCAATGCAGGTCGCCCCGAGCCGCCCCCAAAGTCGTACAAGAACCTTTTTCTAAGTCGGAGCGACTTGCGTCGCTCTTATTAGAACGGTTCTATTGCACAGAATGGAACGCGACTCGTCAGGCGGCACCGGCTCTTATACTTACCTCCACTGTGCAGCTCGTTTTGTGTCCCCGAACCTGGTCTTCTGGAGTCCCTCGGCGGCAGTCTAAGCTCCTCCCTGCAAAAACTCAACATCAAGTTCCTGTGGGCAAGCTCCTGTGATACAGCCGGAGGCTATTGCCTCTCACGGTATCATCCGGCTCCGCCCCCAGGCGCGCCGTGTCATTGGATGTGATTGACAGCAGCGCGAGCCTATGGCTGCGCTGGTTTCAACCCATCCAGTGTAGGAGAACACCGCAGCCCAACCAGGTGTGTTACAACAGCAAATTTATATTTGCTGTTGAAACACTGATCTTCAATCTGGCCAATCGGAAGCAGGTGTAAGATAAGTTTTCCAATAGGCCAAAAAGAGAAGACTCCCGATTGGTCGCCGAGGAGGAGGGAGGAAACGAAAGCCACCATGATGATCCGTGGAGGAGAGCAGGAGGCCGCCGAGGAGAGGAAGCTGCTGGGTAAGTTCTATAAACTGACTGACCCCCCCCCCCCACAAAAATTACACTGCCCGCCACTGATGGAAGGGGTAGTATGTCTACTATAACCGTCGAGCAACATTTTTACCTATTTAGGTATTGTGGGCGTTCCTTTTATAAAGTCACTTTATGCTCCCATAACAACCACACAGATTCTTTTTCCCCAACACAAAAAACAGTGAAACACCTTTGAAGTGGTAATTATCGATGTGATTTCTGCCATACAAGACTCTGTAAAAGAAACCCCCCCCCCCCCAAATCTGTCCTATTCCCCAGGATCTCTGTACGTACCTGGCAGTGAGAGAATGAGAAGTGACCGGAGCTTCCCAGTGTAAGAAGGGGACACTCTGCAGCTTGATGTGGAGATCATACAGACCCTGAGAGAAGACAACACAAGGGGGGTCACCAATATCTCACGTATTTGTCAAATAAAACAAGAAAAGTAGGATCAGATCTAGTCATCCTCACCTCAACAAAAAAATCTCCAACTATTTTTGCTGTTATGAGAACGAGCATGATGGGAAAACCGTAGGTGACATTTCCAGTGGCTTCAACCATGATGACTGTTAAGCTCAGTGTCATACGTACTATGCCGCCTGTGGGGGACAAGAGGACATGGAAATTATACAAGAACATGACCATCAACAAAATAAAATAAATTTACACAATACATACACACGCACGCCATAACCTCCAATATTAAATCTTAACATATTCTTCTGCCCCACCTAATGCTTCAGAAAAGATTGGCAGTGCTAAAAAATTAAATGCAGATACATATTTTAAAAAAAATTTAAATGCAGCTCTGTATTCAATATACCATCATTAAATGCATATTTGTATTTGCAAATACCAGAATTCAAAGCATTTGTAAATGCATGACTAGGCCATTTTTTGCGATACAGCACTGCGTTACTTTAATTGCCAATTTAAGGTCGTGCAACGCTGTACCCAAATAAAACATATGTTAATCTCCCCCAACAAATACAGCTTTCTTTTGGTGGTATTTGATCGCCAATGTTTATTTTGGCGCTATAAACAAAAAAAGTAGATGACAATTTTGAACACACATTTTTTTATATGGGAGCACATTTTTAGTTGTTGCTGTAAAAGTCACGACCAAAATGAACATGCTCACCTAGCTGTGCTGCTGCTCCCATCAGAGCATACTTCCCAGGATCGGCCCATGCCTACCGGAGACAAAAAAAAAAAAAAAAAGACGAAGGATTATGACATTTCCATACTACACAAAATTCAGGCTGTTAAAAATCTGCCATAGTTTTCCTGTGGAGTTTTAAATTTGAGCTCCTGCTTGTAGCCCACTGCTTGATCCTAGCATAGAGAATAGAATATGGAAATAACATTGGGAAATAATAAACTGGTTGCAAGAAGCAAAAGGGTTCATTCCCTGGTCTGCTCTGCATATGCAATCCTGTTAAATATCAAATGCCCCCTTGCAGTTCTGTTTAGGGATCGCCAACATTGCTACAGCATGCTGCTTGCAGGTACCACGGAAGGAGCAGACAGGCTTTACTTGCCTCCTCCAACCCCACTGACATCCTCTTATATTACAGGAGCATAAGCGACGACACAGAAGTTTTTCTCTTCTCTTCTACCACCCACAAACACATGGAAAAATAGACATTGGGTAACACTGCAGATCCCGCACCCTGGCATCTTGAAATAAGTTTATCAACAGTTTTGAAAAGGTTATTCCCTTATCCGACCACCAGAGGGAGGTATTACAAAGGCAGTAATAAGCATACTGGTTGCAATACATTATGACCTAAATGATTTCCAGTAGGCCATGGACAATGACCTCTGCAGATACTAGAGCAACTTGTACATTTTACAGTAAAACCTTGGTTTGCTAGCATAATTTGTTCCAGAACCAGAAACATGCTTGTAATCCAAAGCACTTGTATATCAAAGCATTTTTTTACAGGGTAAAAAAGGAAAAAGAGAAGCACCTCTAAGGCCGTGTACACACGGAGGGACATGTCCAATGGAAACGGTCCACAGACCGTTTTCATCGGACACGTCTCCTCTGGATTTTCGTCCGGCGATGTGTACACACCATCAGATAAAAATCCCCGCCGGCAGACAGCGCGGTGACGTGGCGGCGACGTTGACGCCGCCACGTCACCGCACCAGGAAGTAAAAAACTTCCATGCATGCGTCGCATCCATACGACGCTTGTGCGGGCAGGTATGTCTGCTGGTTAGTGTACTTACTAACCAGCGGACATATCCGACGGACATGTCGCCGGCGGACAAATTTTAAAGCATGCTTTAAAATTTGTCTGCCGATCAGACATGTCCGCTAGCCCATACACACGATCGGATTTGTCCGCTGAACTGGTCCGTCGGACCAGTTTCAGCAGACAAATTTGATCGTGTGTACGCGGCCTATGTGTAGCAATAAGTTGCTAAATGTTGTACCTTCATTAAATGTAACCATATTTCTACACTTAGAGGCGCCTTTCTTTTTTTTTATACTCAGTTGTGACATGACGCTACTCTTATATCAAGACATCACTTGTATATCAATTCAAAATGTATTAAAATATTTTGTTTGTCATGCAAAACGCTCTCAAACCAAGGTTTTACTGTAATCCATGGAAAGGGGTTTAATTTTCGGGAAATTCGTCTGTACTATTCCATGCTCTTTTTTGCCAATGTCCTGTACACGTTTTTGCTCCATCCTGCAAACTGAGCAAAAGTTTCTTCTGCTTTTAAAGTTTTCGTTATCTGCAAAAAGTTTGTATCGGATGAGATAGCAATTGTACTTTTTTTTTTTAGATACAGACCTCTGCAGATCATTTGTCTTTGTAATATATATTATTTTTAGGGGTACACAACTTGCAAAAACAATAGTGTATGTGTCGACAAAAATAAAATGTATATAGCACACTAAAAACACTTATCTGTGGATGCCGACCACCATCAGGCGGCGTACACACGGCCGAGGTTCTCGGCAGAAACCAGCGAGAACCTCGCTGGGAGCCGCATTCTGCCGAGAACCTCGGCCGTGTGTACGCTCTCGGCGAGCATCCCGTCGGGAATGCCGTCGAGCCGAAATAAAGAGCATGTTCTCTATTTGCTCGACGGCCCGTCGGGATGAATGGCTGGTTGCCATTCCCGACGGGCGGGTCGCCGAATCTGACGGCCGGCAGAGAACCTCGACAGGCGGAACGATGTGTTCTGCCCGTCGAGGTTCTCTGCCGTGTGTACGCTGCCTTAGAGAATGATGGGATTTTCTACACAAGTGTAGGACAATGAGATTTCATATGTTACTTAAAAGTGCCAATGTCAAAAGGTTAAAGCGGAGTTCCACCCAAAAATGGAACTTTAGCTTTTCAGAACCCTCCCCCCCTCCGGTGTCACATTTTGTACCTTTCAAGGGGGGAGGGGGGTGCAGATACCTGTCTAAGAGTGTCACGCTACTTAACCCCCCCCCCCTGCTGACTCCTGAGAAACACACTGGTCTCAGGAGATAGCCGGGACCAGTGAGGGCGCGCCACGCTACTCATGAATGCGCAATCGGGAACCGGGCAGTAAAGCCGCAACGCTTCACTTCCCGATCCCCTCACCGAGGATGGTGGCGGGGGCAGCCGAGAGACGAGCGATTGCTTGGCCTCGGCTGCAGACATTGCGGGCGCGCTGGACAGATAAGTGTCCATTTTTTTAAAGTCAGCAGCTGCAGTATTTGTAGCTGCTGGCTTTTAAAAAAGAAAAAAAAAACTTACCTGACCCCTTAAAAGTCCTACACTCGCCCCTGACATCCTCTTTGCCGCTTAGCCTGGCTGTTGACTGGTTACAGTGGATGGATTAAGAACCATTGGCTCGCGCTGCTGTCAATCCCATCCAATGGCGCGGCATGCCGGGGCCGAGTGACACCGTGAGCGGCTACGGCCGCTGGCTGTATCATGGGAGCGCGCCCGCAAGAACTCATCACCATGCGAGCTCGCTTGCATGAAAGTGTGGAGTCCTTGCAGGGAGGATTGGAAAAAGCCGCCAAGGGACCCCAAAAGGTCAGGTTCGGGGCCACATTGTGCAAAATGAGCTGTACAGTGAAGGCAAGTATAACATGTTTGTTATTTAAAAAAAATATATATATTAGATATATATCTCTTTAGTGATCCTTTAAGTGAAGGTGCTAACTAATGAAACAGAAATGAGAATTTCCCTAAAAAAAAAAAATAAAAAAAATAAAAAAGAGAAGACTTACGATAGTTTCAGTAGAAAAATTGGTCAGCAGGATTCCAAAGAGTCGACCCCACGCGGCTCCGAGGAGGAGAGACGGGATAAAGACGCCAGCAGACACGGTCAATCCGTACGTCCAACAGGCCAGGAAGAAATACAGCAACGTAAACAGGCCCAGCGTCTGGGGGTTGAAAGAACCTGCAGGGGGGGGAAATATGTACAATTTATTAAAGGATAACTCTGGACAAACAAAAACTCGCCCTTCAGCCCAGCTATACACCTATTCATAAATCAGTCATTGAATATAAATCAATCAATCAATTCCCTCACATTTTTGTAAACCTTTTCATGTGACAACACTGAAGAAATGACACGTTGCTACAATGTTGTGTAGTGAGTGTACAGCTTGTATAACAGTGTAAATGTGCTGTCCCCTCAAAATACCTCTACACACAGCCATTAATGTCTAAACCTCTGGCAACAAAAAAGTGAGTACACCCCTAAGTCAAAATGTCCAAATTGGGCCCAAAGTGTCAATATTTTGTGTGGCCACCATTATTTTCCAGCACTGCCTCAACCCTCTTGGGCATGAAGTACACCAGGAGTGAAGCTCCCCACAAAGAACCTTGTCCTCATGTTGACAAGGCCCCTTACCCAATACCCTGGCCTGGTGGTTGTGGGGGTGCACAGGGGCAGCTTTCTGGAATCTAGAAGCCCCCTTTAACAAGAGGGCACCAAGATCTCCTACTTCTTACCCAAGAAAAGGATCCAAATGTAAAAAAAAAAAAGAACTCACATTACAAATGTATCCAAATTGCACCTGCAGCTGCACTACAAAATTGCATTGAAAAGCAGATCAAAGTAGCACTGCACTAGTGCTAAAGAGAACTTGTTTATGCATCAAACGTTTCTAGAATTGGGCTTTAAAATGTTAATAAACCCACAACAGTAAAATCAGTGTGTACATGAAGTAAAGCGTGCTTGTTACACTCACAGTGGAACCCAAGATTATTTTGTTAAGCACTATGCAAACTGTTGGTGCTATATAAATTCTGTATTATAATAATATAATAATAAGAGGTTAATCCTCAGCATTGTGTAATTCTGTTTGAACCTGTCTTCTCTGAGCCTCCCCCTTCTTCCACTGGCCCCAATCCATCTCTTGATAGAACAGAGCCTTTGGGGGGGGGGGGGGGGGGCATACTGCACATGCTCAGTTTAGTGTGTATTGCTAGAGTTTGTTTTTTCAACACAGAGCCAATCAGCACTGTCCAGACAGAGGGTCAGGGGTCATGCAGCCTCATAGGAAAGTCAGAGATGGAAGAAAACTCCTCCTACAAGCTTTAACCAGTGCTTGACTGGACACAGATAGAAGTCACAAGACTGCTATATACTGCTGATGTGAAAAGGTATTTAGCTTTTTAGATTTACAAAAAATGATTGCGTTTCCATGTTCTGTGTACTGTGCAGGGTGCTGGGTATAGTAACACTTAACATTTCCATGTACAATGGAAAACACCTATTTATATACACACACACACACACACACATCCATGAGATTACATTCACTTTATCAATATCTGAAAGCGGTCAGGTATAAGGAGCACATAGACTAAACTCACCAGCGGGATCATGAAAGAGCCTGCGTACACTGCTCTCCGGAGTGGTAAAGAAGGCCGATGCCATAGCATTGTATTGGCCATCTGGGCAAAAGAGCTGGAGGGGGGGGGGGGGGGGAACAAAAACAGGCTTGAGTTTAAAAGTCACCTTCACTAAAAGCGATTGTAAAAGGTTAATTTTTTTATTTTTAAAATAACAAACATGTCCTATATACCTCCTCTCTGCAAGGGTTTTGCACAGAGTAGCCCCGATTCTCCTTCTGGGGTCCACCAGTGGTGCATTTGGCACCTCCACTGCATCGAGTACCACCACAGTGAGCTTCTTTCCATGGGGGCACCCATGCTGGCTAGCTCCCGAGTCCTACTGCTACGTCCATTGACACAGACAGCAAGACTCGGCCTGGCCCCTAGGCTCACTGGATTTGATTGACAGCAGCGGGAGCAAATGGCTCCCACTGCCATCAACCTATCCAATGAGGGCCTGAGACAACAGCTGGAGCTTCTGGGCTCGTTCTTGTAGCGGCAAAGCACGGTTTCAGCTAAATAAAAGGGGGGCTCTGGGAGGCTGCTGCACCACAAAAGGTTTTTCACTTTAAAGGGGTTGTAATTTTTTTTTTTTTTTAAAACAAAACATAAGGGAGGGTGTACAACACCTTTAATGCATGGAATGCATTAAAGCCGAATTTCACCCAAAAATGGAACCTCCACTATTTGGAATCCCCCTCCCCCTTCCGGTGTCACATTTGGCACCTTTCAGGGGGAGGAGGGAGCAGATAGGTATTGCAGGTAATTGCTCCCACTTACAGGCATAGATCACCTCAGTGATTGAGGTGACCTACACCAGTGGTCATCAACCTTGTCCTGCAGGGCCCACTAACAGGCCAGGTTTTATGTATTACCTTGGGGAGATGCAGACTAGAATACTGCAATCACTAGAGCAGCAAATGATATCACCTGGGATGTATTTCAGTTATCTTGCAAACCTGGCCTGTTAGTGGGCCGCCCTGCAGGACAAGGTTGATGGCCACTGACCTACACCACTTCCGGCGCCTACTCTGTCCTTCCCCGTTGTCTTTTTGGAGACGCATGGATCCCAAAACACAGCAGGGACCAGTGAGGACGCACAGCGCGACTAGTACATGCGCAGTAGGGAACCAGGAAGTGATGCCACAAAGCTTCACTTCCTGATTCCCTACCGAATATGGCGGCAGCAGCTGAGAGCCGAGCGACAAATCGGCTTCGACTGCCGACATTGCAGGCGCCCTGGACAGGTAAGTGTCCATATATTAAAAATCAGCAGTATTTATAGCTGCTGGCTTTTAAATATTTTTTATTTTTATTTTTTTAGGCGGATCTCCACTTTAAGTTTAAAAAAAAAAAAAAAAAATTAAGACTTCACAACTCCTTTAAGATGACGGTCAGTGCATCGGTCAGTGCATCTGTAAAATCTTTTACTGCTTCTATCATTTAGTAGGACACCATTATCTGCCTTCTCAGTCATAAAGGTGCCCCCCCCCTGTTTAAATCACTCACTGATAGTGAGTGATAAAGACAGAGGGGCACCTGCAGCATATAAAAAAACACGAGAGCCCGATAGTCTACCTGCAATGTGTATTCACCAGAATTCTCCCGTAGTGGCTGGCAGTCCGAGGAAGAATAGATCAAAACAAAGGCAACGGTGGCCGTCACCGCTGCTACCAACATGGCCTCAATCACCTGATAGCAGCGACGATGTAAATACCTAAAGAAAGAAGAAGAGTATTTAGTTAAGGAGCACTTCTATTACAACGGTTCCATCGACTACTGCGGACCGCGACTTGTCATGTGGCTGACAGGTCTTCCCTGTGTGGCTCTTAAGCTAGTGCATTGTTGGTTCCCTTACCTTTTCCTTTTGATTTCCCTTCCAAAAGTCTGGGGGTTAGTCAGCATGCTTGCCTCCATCACAGCATCTTCCTGCAGGAATGTAGTCCCAAGGGAGGGGGCGAGCGTGCCGACTAACCCCCAGCCAGAACAGCTCGGATGATGGGGGCAATCTTATTGAGGAGAAACAGGAAGTGAGAAATTCAGACAAAGAAAAAAAACATTTAGAAGGGAAATGGAAGGAAAAAAGGTAAGTGAACCAACAATGCACTAGCTTAAAGGAACCTATTTAGAAAAAACCTTTACAGTGTCAGTTAAAGCATTAGAGTTGTTGAATGTATGTTCTTTTTGTGATGCATCTGTACTGAGCCTGGGTATGCCCATTAGGCTCAGTTTTGTATCTGAAATTTTCTTTCCTCAAAAAAAAAAAAAAAATGTTTTTAAATAAAATAAAAACACCTCGAGGGCACCTACATCCCAGAAAGGCATACATTTTAAAATCAAGAATGACTTTAACCATTTCCCGACCGCCACACGACTATTTACCTAAACAGAATGGCACGGCTGTGCATATGGGCGTATATATATGCCCCCTTTAAGATGCGAGCCGTGTGATCACGCACCACCGACGCAAGCTCGATCGCCGCCGGTGTCCCGCCATCAGGTCACAGAGCTGAAGAACGGGGAGATGTTAGTGTAAACACAACATCTCCCCGTTCTGCCTAGCTGACACCGTCACTGATCGTGTTCCCCGTCATCGGGAACAGCAATCAGTGATGTGTCACTGCAAGCCACGCCCCCAAACAGTTAGAACACACCCCTAGGTCACACTTAATCTTTTCAGCGCCCCTACAGGTTAACCCTTTCACTGCCAGTGTCTTTACAGAAATCAGTGCATTTTTATAGCACTGTCGCTGTAAAAATTACAATGCTCCCAAAATGGTGTCAAAAGTGTCCGGTGTGTCCGCCATAATGTCGCAGTCATGATAAAAATTGCTGATTTCAATAATTTTTGCGCAAGCCGATCAATAAACGCTTGTGATATTTTTACCAAAAATAGGTAGAAGAATACGTATTGGTCTAAACTGAGGGAAAAAAAGCTTATATATTTTTGGGGGATATTTATTATAACAAAAAGTTAAAAATATTGATTTTTTTTCAAAATTGAACTCTATTTTTGTTTATGGCGCAAAAAATAAAAACCGCAGAGGTGATCAAATACCACCAAAAGAAAGCTCTATTTGTGGGCAAAAAAGGACGTCAATTTTGTTTTGGAGCCACGTCCCACGACCGCGCAATTGACAGTTAAAGTGACGCAGCGCCAAATCGCAAAAAGGAGCCAGAACACATAGGTCATTTCATTTTTTATTGTGCTTTCAATATTAAAAAACAGGATGCAAATACTGTTGATTACTTAAAACCAACAGAGAAAGGTGTGAGAGGGGTTGAGGAAATCACCTCCTAGTGCTTGTGAAAGCACTTTAGTGGCTATTTAGGTGCTAGGATTGCTTTTAAAAAGCGCCAACCGTTGTCTCTAAAACATGATATTGGGATGATGCCTGCAGTTACAGGCGTCATCCTGGTAGGTAGGGTTGTCCAGATACCGATACTAGTATCGGTATCGGTACCGATACCGAGTATTTGCGGGAGTACTTGTACTCGCACAAATGCTGCTGATACCTAAATAGAATACTTTTTTTGTATTAATCAACACGTTCTGTGAAAATTCTTTGAGTTTTTTACTACTGCGTGACAAGCAAATAAAACATTTTTATTCATTTTTACTAATTTTTATTCTTTTATAATGTCTTGAGTTAGAGTTCTTCATAATTCTAAAGAAAATATCCTTAGTCTGTATTGTGGTTTGAAAACTGTCACATGACATTTAAAAAAAGTATCGGTACTTGTAGTCGGTCCTAAATAAGTGGTATCGGGACAACCCTACTGGTAGGACCACTTGAAGTCTAGCAATGTACAGGTACATTGCTGGTCGGCAAGTGTTTAAGTGTGAGGATCGATGAAAAACAAAGCTCTGCCTGTACAGCACGGGTGCTCAACCTGTGGCCCTCCAGCTGAAGACCAGTTTCATCGGACCAAATAGATCGTGTGTACGGCCCATTGGACCGTTGTCCGTCAGACCAAAGTTTTAAAACTTGCTTTAAAATCTGTCCGTCGGACCAAAACAATTGTTATTTCACAAAAGCATTGGACCAAAAACCCGCGCATGCTCAGAATCAAGTCGACGCATGCTTGGAAGCATTGAACTTCGTTTTTTCAGCACGTCGTTGTGTTCTACGTCACCGCGTTTTGGCCCGATGGGATTTTTGACTGATGGTGTGTACGCATCGTGGTCCGATGAAAACGGTCCGTCGGACCAGTCTCATCGGACCGGTCTGATCGTGTGTACGTGGCCTGAAGAATGTACAGTAAAAGTCAGCAATGGAAACAAATCAGCTGAAGGGTGGCCACAGGCAATATCAGTGACTAGTCCCCTTTTCCCTCTCCTGCCTTTTCTAGGCAAAGCTTTCACAGTACAGATCCGCTTTAACAAACCGCTAAATGCTGAAAGACCATTTAACTGCACATCTGATTTCATCATCTAGATTGTATTTCACAGCAGTCAATATTACTAATGTGAATGGTATTTACACCCACTCGTGCCGTCATCACAGGATACACTATACATATTCTAGCAGAACCATTCATGCACATGAAATTCTAGAATTACCAAAATGACAAAATGACATATTGCCGGGAAAAAATGATTGTTGGGAAAACAAAAGACATGAATGAAAATTCGCACTATTTCACTCAGGAAGAAAGAAATTAATGACATTCCTCCTATTACAGAAAGAAGGTAAAGCCATTTAGCAGGAGGTTAATAGTAAAAACAAAAGTAGAAGCAAAAAAAATAAAAAGTGGTCAGCAGTCACATCCTATAGTGAAACTAGTTTATAATAAAAAAAATCACACACACACACACACATATATATTATAAAAAATTATACACACATTTTATATATATATATATATATATATATATATATATATATATATATATATATATATATATATATATATATATATATATATATATATATATATATATATATATAATATGTTTTTTTTTTTTTTTTTTTCTGGGTCACCTATATACATTGCATGTGTGGATCCAATAAATCCCCATTGCTTTAAACGAATAGTATTCATTGGTGTCTTTATCCCTGTGGAATAGGGCCACAGGCAGGTAAACCCAACAAAAAATATACAGCCCCCTCTCCCAATTTTATCCCAAAACTTGCAAAAGGTGACCTGTGACATGAAAGGACTAATACATCTTTCAAGACAGTTCCTCCGTTAGTGAAGTGGTCAGAATAACTTATAAGTTGCGCAGAGAGCATAGACACGTGGCATGGATTTGGATATGTTCTGTCCCCAGCCCACGACCGCGCCTGGCAGCCAGGCTCCCCAGCCCACGACCGCGCCTGGCAGCCAGGCTCCCCAGCCCACGACCGCGCCTGGCAGCCAGGCTCCCCAGCCCACGACCGCGCCTGGCAGCCAGGCTCCCCAGCCCACGACCGCGCCTGGCAGCCAGGCTCCCCAGCCCACGACCGCGCCTGGCAGCCAGGCTCCCCAGCCCACGACCGCGCCTGGCAGCCAGGCTCCCCAGCCCACGACCGCGCCTGGCAGCCAGGCTCCCCAGCCCACGACCGCGCCTGGCAGCCAGGCTCCCCAGCCCACGACCGCGCCTGGCAGCCAGGCTGCCCAGCCCACGACCGCGCCTGGCAGCCAGGCTGCCCAGCCCACGACCGCGCCTGGCAGCAAGGCTCCCCAGCCCACGACCGCGCCTGGCAGCAAGGCTCCCCAGCCCACGACCGCGCCGGGCAGCAAGGCTCCCCAGCCCACGACCGCGCCGGGCAGCAAGGCTCCCCAGCCCACGACCGCGCCGGGCAGCAAGGCTCCCCAGCCCACGACCGCGCCGGGCAGCAAGGCTCCCAGCCCATGACCGCGCCGGGCAGCAAGGCTCCCAAGCCCACGACCGCGCCGGGCAGCCAGGCTCCCAAGCCCACGACCACGCCGGGCAGCCAGGCTCCCAAGCCCACGACCGCGCCGGGCAGCCAGGCTCCCAGCCCACGACCGCGCCGGGCAGCAAGGCTCCCAGCCCACGACCGCGCCGGGCAGCAAGGCTCCCAGCCCACGACCACGCCGGGCAGCAAGGCTCCCAGCCCACGACTGCTACCTGTATACACAAGTCTTCGAATGTCCAACAGTCTCCTGCAGCAAGTCCCCCAGTCCCTGAATGTCTCTGGCAGCAAGTCTCAGTCTTTGTCTGTCTCTTGTAGCAAGTATTCCAGTCTCCTGTGACAAGGAGTCCCTGGCCTTACCCTGAAACTCGGCTCCCAGTCTCTGAACCTGTTGCTTCTGAGCATGCGAGTTTGTACTTTGCAGTTTTGTCCGATGGACTTGTGTACACACGATCGGAAAATCCGACAACACACAATTGTTGGCAGACAATTTTAAAGCATGCTATTCCACATTTGTTTGTGGAAAATTTGCTGCCAAAGTTATCACTGGTTTCCACCCCTCCACAGCTCACCACTCTCACCAGAATAGAGAGCCAGTGACCGTCACTCTGCTCACTGAAGAAAGAGATCTGAGCCATCATCAGCTTCACTGACTTTGATCGCTCAGTTCTCCATATTCGAAGCTGTGGGGGGACTGATTTTGCATCCACCTAGGAGAGTAGAATTTTATTTTTGCAATTCCGAACTTCTCTTTTAAGTACCCGTTTAGAAATAACCTAAAAAGAACAAGTCTACCAGCCCAAAAAAGCAAGCTTCCTAATAGGACACCCGCCCTAAAGCAGAAGGTCATAACATTGCTACAGGCATTTATATACAGTGCTTTACATATTGTACAATCCCATCAGCCCCTGTCCTCAAGAGCTTACAATCTAAGGGCCCTAATCCAAGCATCTAGATGAAAAGGCTGCATCACCACGAAGACCAAAACACGTACATGGACATGAAAGGGAATACAAAAAAAAAAAAAGAAAAAAAAAAAAAAAAGAAAGGAGGAACACATCACTTTACCTGATTCTAAACACTGTCAACAAGTGGTTCAAGGCATTAAACAGCGCTCCCAGCATGCCTCCTGCCAAGAAAGGATAAAGAGAGGCATAATGGGAAAAGTATATGAACATTAAAGAAAGAGGGAGAGGGAGAGGGATCATAATAAATGTAATTGTGCTTCATATGTCGGTTTAGATACACTGGTATTCTGATATGGAAATTAAAACATTTGTTGCATAATTAACAAAAATCTTTCATCTTCATTAGGTATTAAAGTGTCTTCCTTACCTATTGCTCCCATACAAATAAAGATTGGAAGTTCAAAGTACTTGTAGCTGTTTTCCTGCCAATCAACAAAACACAACAACAGATGAGAAAAGGATTATGCCATCTCTTTTAAAGCATACAGTCACCTTGAAAAAAAGATCTTTCAGTATTTCCCCAAGTCATTGTCAACAAAACGGAAATAAAAAGGGACTCTTCCAGCAAGGACATCCTACTTTCCAGTGACAACCAGAGAGAGGGAAGAAATTTACCTCACTCGAGAGATTTGATCTCACTTCCTGTTGTATCTCTGGGAGAGGAAGGGACGATAAATCTCCCACTACGACACAAAAAAAAATATTGCCATTACAAGAGGGGGGGGGGCTATCCTTCAGAACCCCTTTGAAAACTGTAAGCTTGCTTTACCTCTTGGACACGGGATGTTTTTTTTTTCTTTAACATACCCTGAACTGTGAATTTTGTGCCCCCCCAAAAAAAAGAAGAAGGGTAGCCAAGGATAAATGACTAGTCACCAGTTTTGGTGTGGAGTGTCGTGCTCACCCCCTCCCTTGGACTACAGGAGAGTCAGGACGCTCTCTACGTTGCAGATAGAGAAAGGAGCTGTGTGTTAGTGGGCGTCCCGACTCTCCTGTGGTCCAAGGGAGGGGGCAAGCACGACACTTCACACCAGGGAAAAAGCCTTGCATTACTGTGTGGAGTTACAGACAGAAGAACAGAAAGTGAGGATTTCTCAGAAGAAATAAGGACATTTAAAAGCAAAATGGAAGGATGAGGTAAGTGAAGGAGGACTGCCCTGAGGTAAAGGAAGATATTTAGGGAAAACATTTTTTTCCACCTTTACAACCCCTTTAAGAGAAAATATATACAAGGGTTCTTTAATCCACTGCTATATGCACATAGTGGTGGGAAGGGGAATTATATTGAATTACTGGATTTTTTTCTCTTGGGGGGGGGGGGAACACACGCACACAAACACAGAACACTACTGTGGAAAGGGTTTCACCTAACAGCACTCGGGAGTTCAAGCATGCCCAAAAGCAATAAATTAATTCTGTGGTCATGCACATTATTCCAAACCCTTATAGGCTTCCATTTTACTTCAGAAGGTGAGGGGGGGGGGTGAGCCATGAGACCACAAGGACATGTCATTAAGACCATGAGACTTGCTCCTGACTTTCTCATAAAATGATTTTAGAGAGATAAAAGAATTGTGGCATTTCTCTCCATAATTTACTAACCTCATTATGTCACATGCAGAAGTCATTGTTCATGCAGTGGAAGGAAGAACAAAGATCTGTGTGTCTTCGTTAGAGAAGTGTGTGTGTGTGTGTGTGTGTGTGTGTGTGTGTGTGTGTGTGTGTGTGTGTGTGTGTGTGTGTGTGTGTGTGTGTGTCTCGTTTCCCTCTAAGCTCCCTAACCCCTGCATCACAACTTGCATCTGAAAAAAAAGTTTGCTCCCAATACCTGTCTGTAAATCCGACATCGGTGCCGTCACCCTTTCCTGTACACACGCCAAAACTGGCACCTGTCAGATTCCCCAAATGAAAGATGTCGGGAGGGAGGCAACAGTGATTTTCAGCCAGTTGCTTGCCCCCCTCCCTTTAGATTTTAATTTCCATGAGCAGGGGTCTCCTATTCCTTTTATATTGAACGATATTGTACAGTAAAACCTTGGGTTGAGAGTGTTTTGCAAGACAAGCAATTTTTTTTAATATAAATTTGTCTTGATATACAATTGATGTCTTGATATAAAGGTTGCATCACGTCACAACCGAGTACTAAAAGAGAAGAGAGGCATCTGCAAGTGTAGTAATATGGTTTATTTAATGAAGGTCCAACATTTAGCAACTTATTGCTACACTTAGAGGCGCCTCTCTTCTCTTTTATACTCTGGAGCTCCTGCTGGGTTTTGCTTTTAACCCCTTTGTGGAGGCTTCCATATGCAGAGGGACTTTGTATGATTGGTTACACAACCTATCACATTGCTATAATCTTTTTATATGGACTATAAACTGAAGGACCTATAAATAAATGGTTGTGGAACAAATCATTTGAGTTTCCATAATTTCTTATGGAGAAATTTGCTTTGATATAAAAGTGCTTTGGATTACAAGCATGCTTCTGGAACGAATTATGCTCGCAATCAACGGTTTTACTGTATTGTATTTGTACTGTGCTGCGTAAACTGGTGGCGTTCTATAAATTCTGGAAAATAATTATAATAAACTCAGTAGAGTTGATAAGTCACACACTGACTTTTTAGATCTTACACAAAAGATTAAACATAAAATGACTGTAAGAAGGTAATGCCGAGTCTTTTAGCCAGGCTGGCAACTACAGACCCATCATATAGGCAAAAAAACACAAGGGCCAGACTCACATCTGTATCAAATCTTCCGAAGTTTATGAGACCAGGGTTGCTCAGGTCGCCCGGTTTGCGGTTGTAAATGCTGAGGACAAAGTTCAGCGTGAAGGTGGAGATCATAGATGCAAAGAACTGTGAAAGAAGGAAAAAAAAAAACAAATCATACAAAAAAACTAAACTTTGTCAATGGGTAAAATAGCTCGACTTGACATTTTGATGCTCCAGATGAGGAAGACGTTAGAGGAGGATACAAATGAGGATGAAATTGGCCAGAAAACGAGAAGCAGTTGTACCTGGAACAACCATGCAGTCACCCCGTCATTCATACTGGATATGGTATTACATGGCTCAACACAGACTGAATCGGTTCTTAAAGGGGTGTTCCAGCCTGTTTTGATGTTTATTAAAAGTCAGCAGCTACAAAAAGTGTAGCTGCTGGCTTTTAATAAACATACACTTACCTGATCCAGCGACGCGCCGGCCAGGGGCTCCGCTCCTCCCCCCCCCCCCTTCCCCGGCCGGCGTCTTCATTCTAACTGTGGGCACCCGGTCGTGACAGCCTTTGGCTTCACGGCCGGGCACCCACTGCGCATGCGCAAGCGGCACTGCGCATGCGGCCCGCCGCTGATTGGACAGGCGATCGTCTTGAACCTGTCAGTGTCCTAGGTGGTCGCCTACAGGGAGGGGCTGCTGTAGGCGATTAAGCTTAATCACCTAACCAGCCCCTCGGCGGAAGAAGGAAGTGGGACAGGAAGTCCCACTCCTCCTGAAGCCCCCCCCCCCAAAAAAAATTACATGCCAAATGTGGCATGTAAGGGGGTGAGGATTGGATTAAGCGGAAGTTCCATTTTTTGGTGGAACTCAGCTTTAACCACTTGCCACCCGCCCTATTACAAAATTACGGCGGCAAAGTGCTTTTAATACCCTGACCCAACGTCATGACGTCTTCAGGATATTGAGCCTCTGCGCGCTCCCTGTCTGACACCCCGCAACACCGATCTAGGTAAAGAGTCTCTGACCGAGGCTCTTTACCACGTCATCAGCAGTGTACAATCACGGCTGATCACAATGTAAACAAGAAGAGCCGGTTATCAGCTTTTCCTCATTCGCGTCTGTCAGACGCGAGTAGAGAAGAGCCGATCGGCTGCTCCTCCGACATCAGCGCAGCAAACATCACACTGACAGTAACAACCTTCAGCTGACTCCCTTTTGTGTGTTCAAGTATGGATTCCGATCCACAAGGTTACAGAAAAGACACCCCCTCTACCTGCTTGGAGTCATTCTTTAACCCAGGGATCTCCAAACTACGGTCCTCCAGCTGTTGGGGAACTACACATCCCAGGAGGCATTGTAAAACTGACATTCATAGACATGACTAGGCATGATGGGAATTGTAGGTCCTGAACAACTGGAGGGCCTTAGTTTGGAGACCCCTGCTTTAACCTATGCAGGCAGTTCCTGTAGTGTTCCGCTGTTTCTCAGTCTGTTGGCTGGGTTAGGTGAGGTCAAGCACAAACCTTTGCCAATCCTTGTGATCGGGATCAGTCAGTTTATCTTCCCTGGCCTCAAGATACTGCGCCATCTGAGAACATTTCCAGTACTGGAACAGAACAAAGCCCGCTCTGTCTGCTACAAAAGCTGCTGGATAAAGTTCTGGTATTTTACTAGAGAAAACAGTAGGGCTGCAACTAATCGATTATTTTCATAATCGATTAGTTGGCCGATCAATCAGATAATAGCCTTTAAAAGTGGAGTGCGTTATGCAGGGGTGCAGTCGGTTTTCTAGGGCCGAAACAACTTATTGATTTATCGACAATTAATCGATTATGAAATTAATCGATTACAATTGTCATATGAAATTAATCGATTACAATTGTCATAATCGATTAATCGGCCAGTAACATAATGGGGTTAAAAAAACTAAAATTAGCCCTGTAGAAAAGCATGTAATGTGTGCTTTGTAATCTGCCCAACAAATTGTCCCAAAAAAATGCTAATCTTTTTGGATGTGAACGTGTCCCATAGGAAAACATCGAAACGAACTGTAGTGTGTTTCTGCAAAAAGCACCAAAAACACTGAGGTGTGACCCCGGCCTGAGATGTTTAGTAACATAATGAGGTTAAAAAAAAAAAAACAGACAAAAACAGTACAAAAAAAGCAAATAATCGCTACTGTAAGGGGTTCATTTTTTTTACTGTGGGATAGTGTAAGTAATATTTACAGCAGCGATTTGCTTTTTTGTACTATAAAAAGGGCTAATTTTAGTTTTTTTAACCCCATTATGTTATTGGCCGATCAATTATGAAAATTGTAATCGATTAATCGATCAGTTGTTTTGGCCCTAGAAAACAGACTGCATCCCTGCATAACGCACTCCAAAACCCTGCACTCTTGAGAGGGAGGAGGAAGAGAAAGAGGAAGAAGAAGAGGGAAGAGAAAGAGGAAGAAGAAGAGGGAAGAGAAAGAGGAAGAAGAAGAGGGAAGAGAAAGAGGAAGAAGAAGAGGGAAGAGAAAGAGGAAGAAGAAGAGGGAAGAGAAAGAGGAAGAAGAAGAGGGAAGAGAAAGAGGAAGAAGAAGAGGGAAGAGAAAGAGGAAGAAGAAGAGGGAAGAGAAAGAGGAAGAAGAAGAGGGAAGAGAAAGAGGAAGAAGAAGAGGGAAGAGAAAGAGGAAGAAGAAGAGGGAAGAGAAAGAGGAAGAAGAAGAGGGAAGAGAAAGAGGGAAGAGAAAGAGGAAGAAGAAGAGGGAAGAGAAAGAGGAAGAAGAAGAGGGAAGAGAAAGAGGAAGAAGAAGAGGGAAGAGAAAGAGGAAGAAGAAGAGGGAAGAGAAAGAGGAAGAAGAAGAGGGAAGAGAAAGAGGAAGAAGAAGAGGGAAGAGAAAGAGGAAGAAGAAGAGGGAAGAGAAAGAGGAAGAAGAAGAGGGAGGAGAAAGAGGAAGAAGAGGGAGGAGAAAGAGGAAGAAGAGGGAAGAGAAAGAGGGAGGAGAAAGAGGGAGGAGAAAGAGGGAGGAGAAAGAGGGAGGAGAAAGAGGGAGGAGAAAGAGGAAGAAGAGGGGAGGAGAAAGAGGAAGAAGAGGGGAGGAGAAAGAGGAAGAAGAGGGGAGGAGAAAGAGGAAGAAGAGGGGAGGAGAAAGAGGAAGAAGAGGGAGGAGAAAGAGGAAGAAGAGGGAGGAGAAAGAGGGAGGAGAAAGAGGAAGAAGAGGGGAGGAGAAAGAGGAAGAAGAGGGGAGGAGAAAGAGGAAGAAGAGGGGAGGAGAAAGAGGAAGAAGAGGGGAGGAGAAAGAGGAAGAAGAGGGGAGGAGAAAGAGGAAGAAGAGGGGAGGAGAAAGAGGAAGAAGAGGGGAGGAGAAAGAGGAAGAAGAGGGGAGGAGAAAGAGGAAGAAGAGGGGAGGAGAAAGAGGAAGAAGAGGGGAGGAGAAAGAGGAAGAAGAGGGGAGGAGAAAGAGGAAGAAGAGGGAGGAGAAAGAGGAAGAAGAGGGAGGAGAAAGAGGAAGAAGAGGGAGGAGAAAGAGGAAGAAGAGGGAGGAGAAAGAGGGAAGAAAAGAGGGAAGGAGAGAAGAGGAAGAAGAGGGAGGAGAAAGAGGAAGAAGAGGGAGGAGAAAGAGGAAGAAGAGGGGAGGAGAAAGAGGAAGAAGAGGGGAGGAGAAAGAGGAAGAAGAGGGAGGAGAAAGAGGAAGAAGAGGGAGGAGAAAGAGGAAGAAGAGGGAGGAGAAAGAGGAAGAAGAGGGAGGAGAAAGAGGAAGAAGAGGGAGGAGAAAGAGGAAGAAGAGGGAGGAGAAAGAGGAAGAAGAGGGAGGAGAAAGAGGAAGAAGAGGGAGGAGAAAGAGGAAGAGGGAGAGGGGAGGAGGAAGAGAGGAAGAAGAGGGGAGGAGAAAGAGGAAGAAGAGGGAGGAGAAAGAGGAAGAAGAGGGAGGAGAAAGAGGAAGAAGAGGGAGGAGAAAGAGGAAGAAGAGGGAGGAGAAAGAGGGAGGAGGAAGAGGGAGGAGGAAGAGGGAGGAGAAAGAGGAAGAAGAGGGAGGAGAAAGAGGAAGAAGAGGGAGGAGAAAGAGGAAGAAGAGGGGAGGAGAAAGAGGAAGAAGAGGGGAGGAGAAAGAGGAAGAAGAGGGAGGAGAAAGAAGGGAGAATAAGGGAAGAGGGAATAGAAGAGAGAGAGGAAGTAGAAGGTAGAGAGGGAGAAGGGAGGGCGTAGGAGGGTCTTACTGTCTTTTTTTCCCGAAAAGGCACGTAATGTACCTATACCATCTGGTGCCTTTTATCACAGTGTTGGCACTTGCCCATAGTTTTAGAAGCACATGGTTATAATACAAAAACATCCATCAGAAGAAGCAGGGCACTTACTATTCTCCATGTAAGCAGCTGGTTCCAAAATGAGGCTCCTTCTTCCAAGCTAAAAAGTACGCCACCTACAGAACACAAGACAGAACACACGCAGATGACACAGGATCCATGGTAATGTGCACCACATACACTTGGAGTGTTAATAAACCTAAAGTAACAAAAACTCATTAAATTCTATTGCACTCCAATGACTAGAAATAATGTGTCCCGGGAAGTCTCGCTGGTGGAGCGTAAACTAGCGTTTTTAGTTGCCATTTCATGTCCGATTATGATTTGATGGATGCAAGTGCGATGTTAAACCGTTATTCAATACAATTTAAATCTACAACACTCGGAGAGGTTTCATGACATCTTCCCCTTGTGAATAAGGCAGTACTTCCTGTCCTTAAGGGCGCAAGGGCTGAAATGCTCGGCCAATCAGGAGAAAATCCTGCTCCAGACTTCCTTCAATGCTACCTGTATACCCAATAACTGGAGGTCTCATTTTAGCTGAATAGGAATATGAGAAGACGAGACTTGGAAGGCACTCATCCTGTTCTTGCATCCTCCTACGTGTCTTCTATACAATATTCCATTTTCTGCAAGACTAGATTGTACCAATTAAATGACAGGCTATCATGTGTTTCCAACTACCTTTTCCCAATCGCATCAGTCATTGAGGTAGGGGGAAGCTGTAGTCACAAGGGGAAGCTGTGGTTTGAGTTCTCAGACTTCCCAAAGAAATGACTACATCTGGCAAAGTTTCCTTATTGTGTCCTGGAAACGATATTACAGGACGTGAAAAATAATAATGGGGGGGGGGGGCATAATTTAATTGAATACAGCTATGCGTTCACTAGAAAATATTTTAATTACATTTCAGTTAAAGAGAACAAGCATAAGTAGCCACCAGCACAGCACTTAGGCCCCATTCACACCTGAGCGTTTTGTGGCTTGAAGCTACAAAATGCTGGAGAGGGGAAAAAAAAAAAAAAAAAAAAATCTATTCTCTATGGAGATGGTTCACATCTCCACTCCAAAACGCCTGAAGATCAAACAAGTTCTGGAACTTTACTTTTTTCCTTTAAGGCAGATTTGGGTGTTTTTCTGCTTTTTACATTGATGACCTTTTGAACTATGCAAAATCATGGTAAAATGGCGTGACTTTCTGCCTGAAAACGCTACACTAATGTGCGAATGGGGCCTTAGACAAGAAGAATGTGGGGCAGCAGTATTAGCCAATAGGCTTTGCAGAATCATTTTTGTTTACAAATTTAACATGCCCAAGGTCTCCACGCCTACGGGTGCCCAAGGTCTCCACGCCTACGGGTGCCCAAGGTCTCCACGCCTACGGGTGCCCAAGGTCTCCGCCCTCACAAATGGCCCCAAGGTCTCCGCCCTCACAAATGGCCCCAAGGTCTCCGCCCTCACAAATGGCCCCAAGGTCTCCGCCCTCACAAATGGCCCCAAGGTCTCCGCCCTCACAAATGGCCCCAAGGTCTCCGCCCTCACAAATGGCCCCAAGGTCTCCGCCCTCACAAATGGCCCCAAGGTCTCCATGCTTACTGATGACCTCACCCCAGTGCTGCCGTTTTTAGATTGTCAAATTGCAGATCCTAGATGCAGCTTTATTGCTTTGCTGCAAAGTAGCCAGTAGGAAGGGTTCATGACCTGGTTGTGCTCTTTATCAGGGAGGTGCCTGGATCACAAGATTGCCCAAACAGAACTAAAAACCCACAGGCAGGTGAAACCGTTAAAAATCAGTGTACTTCTATAACTTAGCCTTTTAACTGGACTCCAGTTTTAAAACGCTGACGCAGATTGAACAAATGTAGTCAGCTTCAAATCTAACCGTAATGTCACCTACCTCCTGAAGTTCAGGTAGTAACGGGAAGCAAGGAGCCCTTGAATAATTAACATGCTCAGCATGGATTACTTAAAGTGGATGTAAACCCAATTCATGACATTTGAGCTGGGCACATTTATCTGCAGTGTTTTCTTATCTCTCTACAAAGCACAATGTTCCGTAGCTTTGTCCTTCTCCGTTCTATAACATGACAAGCTCTCCGAGAAGGGAGCCTGAAGTGTGTGTCAGGGGGAAGGTTGCTATAGATTAGCAGACTGCCAAACTATTAACAGGCAACCTCTGCATGTGTGGGGAGGGGTGCGTGCCTTTCCTCCAATCAGCAGTCTCACAATGTATAGCAATAATCCACTCCTACAGATGAACAAGGAAGTGAAAAACCTGCTGTACAGGCACCCCAAATGGGACAGGGGTTAAAGCAGTTTAGGATATTCCATTCCCGAAAACAAGGCAGCTACCGACACGCCACAATCCGGCGAACACGACCCATAAGAATTCCCCCATTAACGAGACACACAGCTCTGTTTGAGGTTCAACAGGAATAGAGACCCTTTATTGAGAAATACAGGCTCTTATATACAATTAGGATACTGCAGTAACCAAAAGAAAAAAAAATGACCCAACTCCACCCACAACATCATACAATTTTTACCTAATGAGCCCCAATGCACATCTTTTAGTAGACATCCTGACTCCGGCTCTGACCTAATTTACATGAGCTAATCAACTACAGCTGATGACTCAGACACATGACCTTTAGGCTGTCTGTTAACTCACAATACACATTTATCACAGGACTCCTTCACAGAGTACAGGGTCAATTAGCACAAGCCACAATGAAAGATCCTCAGAAGCCATCCTGGATTCATTAACATCACAACAGACAGACAGGTGGGCTGCAGGCCAAGTAATATTCTGCATTTCTGTCTCAATCTGTGCCCAAAAGTGACTCCCGTTACACCTGACAGGACCTGCACTTTCTATATAGTAAAATGAAGACAGCAGATGTACATGTAAAACGTATGTAGGGAGATTTGTTTCATCTCTGTGTATCATCTGAGGCTGTTCACTTAACTGGGTATATGCGAGGGGTTTACATCCACTTTAAGCAAACAGGTTCTCTTTAGATATTGGCTCAGACCAAGAAACTTTATTTCTGCAAAGGCCACAAATAGCAGCTCTAAAAAGAATTGAAGCCACTGCCAGTAAAATACAAAAATAAGGGCATATAAAATGGCAGCATGAGCTTATGGATATAAATAAATAAATCTCCTGGTTTAAAAAGCTGTATTAGGAGGACTAGATATTCCAGCTTGGCAGCACACAAAGTGTACAGCATAAAAATAGGAAGCATCAGGGGGGAGGGGATCAATAGCCGTCATTTACCAGCTTTCCTCTAAAAGTAAAAAACAATTGGTTCACTTATTTACTAAATTTACATAAAGTTAGTTTTTCACGGTTTTAAAAGGATACTATTTGTATAAAACAGAGGTCTCCACACTTTCTAAACAAAAAGGGCCAGTTTCCCATCTTTCAGACTTTAGGGGGGCTGGACTCTGGCAATTGGGGGTAGAGAAGGTCCTGAGGTCAGTGAAGAAAAATAACAGCGTCCCATTATTTGTTTCATTGGAAGCAATTGTGCCTCATCATTGGCGTCAATGGGGGGGGGGGGGATTGTGCCCCATTGTTGATGTCATTGGGCCCCATGGTTGGTCGTGTTGAGAGGAACAGGGCCCCATTGTTGGCGTCATTGGGAAAAATCGTGTCCCAGCATTGGTATAAGTGGGAGGAATTGCATGCCTTCATTGGTGTCAGTAGACCCCATTGTTGGGGTCATTGGGAAAAATCGTGTCCCAGCATTGGTATAAGTGGGAGGAATTGCGTGCCTTCGTTGGTGTCTGTAGACCCCATTGTTGGTGTCATTGGGAGAAATTGTTTCCCCATTGTTGGTCCCATTAAAAGCAATAGTGCCCCATCATTGGGCCCCATTGTTGGTGCAATTGGGAGAAACAGGGTCTCATTGTTGACATCATTGGGAAAAATCGTGTCCCAGCATTGGTATTGGTAGGAGGAATTGCGCCCCTTCACTGGTGTCAGTGGAACCCATTTTTGGTGTCATTGGGAGAAATTGTTGCCACATTGTTGGTCCTATTAAGAGGCATAGTGCCCCATCATTGGGCCCCATTGGGAAAAATTGTGTCCCAGCATTGGTATTGGTGGGAGGAATTGTGTGTCTTCATTGGTGTCAATAGACCCCATTATTGGTGTCATTGGGAGAAATTGTTGCCCCAGTGTTGGTCCCATTAAGAGGAATAGTGCCCCATCGTTGGGCCCCATTGTTGGTGCAATTGAGAGAAACAGATCCCCATTGTTGGCACCACTGGGAGAAATTGTGTCCCAGCAATGGTATTAGTGGGAGGAATTGCACCCCTTCATTGGTGTCAAAGAACCCCATTGAGAGGAATAGTGCCCTATCATTCGGTGTCATTGGGCCCCATTGTTGGCGTCACTGGGAAAAATTGTGCCTTATCAATGGTATTAGTGGGAGGAATTGTGTTCCTTCATTGGTGTCAGTGGGGAGCAATTATGGCCTCAAGGGCCAGATAAAAGCAAGCAAAGGGCCACAGTTTGGAGACCATGGGTATAAAGTGTGAATAACACACGTGGGCCCCACTGCATAATCAGAAAATCAACACATTTGTAGAAAGTTTTCTGCATTGGCTCCTTTGTACCCATCCTGCTCACTGGACAATGAATTAGCAGGGATAATTTACTCATTAGGGAGGTGATCCAGAAAGCAGTAAAACCGGAAGTATATCTAAACTGGAATGTAGAAGGGCGACCTTTGTGCATGTGTGGCAGAGGGATGCCCCCGTCAACGTTGCTCGCAATCCGAAGGTCCACTGTATTAGTTTATCAGAAGAGGCCCCAAAATATACAAAGCTACCGAGCAGATTTTCACATAGTAAGGAGACACATACCGACTGGCGCTCCAAAAGCTGCCGACACGCCAGCAGCGGCCCCCGCCGACACGAAGTCCCTCTTCTCTGTGTCCCTGCGGAAGTACTCGAAGATCTGCAAAGACACAAAATAAATTACTCACAAACAAGTCATGCTGTAAAGACCAGCGAGCAATCCTTCAACTGCCAGTAATGCCGCGTACACACGGTCGTTTTTTGCGATGAAAAAAAAAACGACGTTTTCTGTGAAGTAAAAAACGACGTTTTTGAAACGTCACTTTCAAAGACGATGTTGCATACACACCATCGTTTTTTTCACAAAAAGCGAGGTTACGTTCACCACACTTTTCCATTGAAGCTCGCTTCATAACTAGCTTCTGGGCATGCGCGGGTTGAAAAACGTCGTTTTAAACGACGTTTTTGCTACACACGGTGACTTTTTGTGAAACAAAAAAACGACGTTTTGAAAAACGACACAAAAAATTCAAGCATGTTGGAATTTTTTTTTGGTCGTTTTTTTTAAGACAAAAAACAACGTTTTGCCCACACACGATCAATTTAAATGACGTTTTAAAAAACGAAGTTTTTTTTCATCGCAAAAAACGACCGTGTGTACGCGGCATAAGGCCCCTTTCACATGAGCGGACTTGTAATGGGCTCCTATGGGATCGCATCCGTTAGCGGATGATGCATCCGCTAACGTCCCGCGTCCGTTAAGGTCCGTTTTCATCCGATTCCCCGTAGGGGATAGCGGAGGAGAGACAGGGTGGTCCCTGCACAGTGTGCGGGGACCGCCCTGTCCGCCGACAGCTCAGTGGGACCCCCCGCTGAGCGGACCGAAAAACGGACCACTCCGTGTGAAAGAGGCCTTAGGCCTCAGGACTGAGTGATAAACTCCACTACTAAACTTAACACTGGAGCACTCAGAATCTGGTGCAGCTGTGCATGGCAGCCAATCAAGCTTCTTAGGCCCCTTTCACATGAGCGGACGAACGGTCCGCTAATTACAAGTCCGTTTACGGACTTGTAATGGTTCCCTATGGGAGCGGATCCGTTAGCGGATGATGCATCCGCGAACGTCCGCCTAAGATCGGCGTCCGTCTGGATCCGTTTTGCGGACGGAAGAAAACCCTATTTTTCTTCCGTCCGGTAGATCGGATGCAAACGGACAGACGGCCCGTTTCCAGCCGATTCCCCATAGGGGATAGCAGAGGAGAGACAGGGCGGTCCCTGCACAGTGTACGGGGACCGCCCTGTCCGCCGACAGCTGAGCGGGACCCCCGCTGAGCCGACGGACACACACGGAGCGGACGGAAAAACGGACCGCTCCGTGTGAAAGAGGCCTTACTTCCACTTGTTCAATTAAGCTTTGAGAATAAAACCTGGAAGCCGATTGGTTTCTATGCAGAGCAGCACCAGATTTTGCACTCTCCAGTTATAGTAAATTCCCCCAAAATGTGTCTCTATCCCAAGAACAGACAAATGTAATCTATTGTAGCTTTCTTTAGATGCGATGGTTGCATTTGTTTGTTTAAAGGAGTTGTAAAGGAAAAAAAAAAAAAAAATGTTTGCTGAAATGACTGTTTACAGGGTATAGAAACATAATAGTCAACCGATTCCTTTTAAAAACCATTAAAGATAGATAAAAATTAATCATATAATGTACCTGCAGTTTCAGTTTAGTGTTTGCATGCTGTTTCCTGTCTCTCTGATGTACAGAGCCACAGAGACAACACAGGGCAGTGATGGTTTGGAAAACTAAAGTGATTGGTGCTGAGGGGTTTTAGACACACAGTAATCGCACCTCCTTGATTAGTGACCACAGAGAAAAAGCTCCCAGTACTGTGGTCATCAGGAAACAGACAACCAGGAAGTGTGGAGATCAGAGAAGAATTACAGCAACTTGAGAGCAAAAACGAACAAATAGGACATTAAAACAGCACTGCATTAAGGTAAAGGAAGCTATTAAAATAAAAAAATTCCTTTAAACCCTTTAAGGTTTTATTCCTTTGTATGCACCCGACGACGCTACCAGTAAAGTCGGTCATAGACGGATCAAAATTTTGATCAATCTACGAACTAAAGTTGCTCAATCGACTCCAGTATAGCCAACCTGTGGGATTTTTTTCATTCAATCACTGCCAACGAGCTTTAGCCGCCAGTAGTGGTCATTGCCAGTGAAGGAGGACTGCACTGAGGTAAAGGAAGCTATTTAAGGAAAAAAATATCGTACCCTTACAACCCCTTTAAAAGTCAGCAGCTACAAATACTGCAGCTGCTGACTTTTAACAATCAGACGCTTACCTAACCCAGGGTCCAGCGATGCGGGGGAACGAAGCAACGCTCCTCTCCACCTGCTCTCCATGGTGCCAGAATCACTACTGTGAGCTCTGCACACTGACTGGTCGGCCAATCATCTGAATCATCAAGGAATGACCCGCCGAATGTAGCATGTCGGGGGTCACCATCCCTTAACCACTTTAAACCCGCACGCCGTCATAGGACGTCAAAAAAGGGGATCTCTTATCCTGGGTGGACGTCATATGACGTCCTGTACTTTGTGCGGGGATATCTGAATAATGCCTGCACCTAGAGGCATCATTCAGATATCATTTTCTTCCGGCGGCGATCATGTGCACCATAACAACGATTATAGCAGCGGTTCCGCCGCTTGATCGTTCTTACAGGCGACGGGAGGGGACATTCCTTCTCTCCCGCCGCCATCCGGTGCTTCTCCGGGCTCTACCGTCTCATCGGGGGCCCGGTGAGATGATCGCCGTCCGCCGGATGTGCAGCATAGAGCTGACTGGTGACCAGATGATCACCAGTCATCTCTATGACCATCGGAGGCACGGGCGCGATGTGATGACGAGACGCCCGGGTACTCGTAAGTAAACAAACCGCAATTGCGGCTAGTAAGAATGAGATCTGTGAATTTTTTTTTTACAATCTCATGGTTTCCAGCCTGGAGGAGAGATGTGGGGGTCTTATTGATAAAGAGGACCCGTCACACACTATTCCTATTACAAGGGATGTTTACATTCCTTGTAATAGGAATAAAAGCGACCGAAAAAAAAAAAAAATGTGTTTAAAAAAAAAAAAAAAATTTAAAATGCCGCCTGTCCCCGGTAGCTCGCGCTCAGAAGCTAACGCACACGCAAGTTCCGCCCACGTATGTAAACGTCGTTCAAACCACACATGTGAGGTGTCGTTACGTGCGTGAGATCGTGTGCAACAATTCTCACACTCGATCTCCTCTGTAACTCTAAACTGGTAACCTGTAAAAATCGTCGCCTATGGAGATTTTTAAGTAACGAAGCTTGGCGCCATTCCATGAGTGCGAACAATTTTAAAGAATGACATGTTAGGTATCTATTTACTCTGCGTAACATCATCTTTCATATTTTACAAAAAAAATTGGGCTAACTTTACTGTTTTGTTATTTAATTCATGAAACCATTTTTTTTTTTTTACAAGAAAAAGGCATTTGAAAAATGATTGCGCAAATACCGTGCAAGATAAAAAGTTGCAATGACCGCCATTTTATTCCCTAGGGTATCTGCTAAAAAAACATATATAATGTTCGAGGGTTCTGAGTAATTTTCTAGCAAAAGAATGATGATTTGTACATGTAGGAGAGAAGTGCCAGAATAGGCCCGGTATGGAGGTGGGTATTAAAGCCCGGTGTTGAAGGGGTTTAAAATGGAAGTTCCATATTTTTGGGTGGAACTCTGCTTTAAGTTGCTTTATACATTTCCTATTTTTAGGTAAAATGTCCTAGTTTTAAGTAACTGCCATTTTAAAATGTCTTCTATAAAATATAAAAGTCAAACACACCAATTAGAGTCACAACTATTTTTCTTAGGGTGGCTGCTGTGGGCAACACGGGCAGTTCTAAATATATAATCCGGCTATTAACCTGTGGCGCAACACAAGCCACAGAACGAGATCTGGTTCCTGCAAGATAAAGATTACCTTAAAGTCTTTCTTGAGCGACGTTGACCTGCCTTGAGAAATACCGGCTGCCACCACCGCTCCGGAATGAATCATCGGCCCTTCCTAAATACAGAGGAAATACACGTCAGTACAGTCCTTTTTTTTCATTCAGCTTAAAAGGGGTTGTAAAGGGGAAAAAAATTGTTTTCCCTAAATAGCTTCCTTTACCTTAGTGCAGTCCTCCTTCACTTACCTCATCCTTCCATTTTGCTTTTAAATGTCCTTATTTCTTCTGAGAAATCATCACTTCCTGTTCTTCTGTCTGTAACTCCACACAGTAATGCGAGGCTTTCTCCCTGGTGTGGAGAAAGCCTCTTGAGCTGGCGAGCAGGCAAGTCAGGACACTCTCTACTTTGCAGATAGAGAAAGGAGCTGTGTGTTAGTGGGCATCCTGACACTCCTGCTCGCCCCCCTCAAAAGGCTTTCTCCACACCAGGGAGAAAGCCTTGCATTACTGTGTGGAGTTACAGACAGAAGAACAGGAAGTGAGGATTTCTCAGAAGAAATAAGGACATTTAAAAGCAAAAATTGAAGGATGAGGTAAGTGAAGGAGGACTGCACTAAGGTAAAGGAAGCTATTTAAGGGGGGGGGGGATTGTACCTTTACAACCCCTTTAATTTCTTCACTTAATCCAATTACATTTAATTCACTTTATTTCATTTTGACACATCACAGTTGGATCATTGTATGGAGGTAGCGCAGAGGTACACATTCACCTTTTTATCACTTCTGTCACCATTAGCAGAAGTTGCACAAAAGGGTAGTTTCTTGTTTGTTGGCCAACAATTATTTGCCGTTTGTATGCAATACAAGTTCCTACGCTTTGTCCGATGGAAATCCGATCGTGTGTACGAGGCTCTAGAGTGGGGGAGTAAAAGGGCTGGGAGTATATACTGCTTATATCCCCACCATTAAAGTGAACCTGTTGCTTTGTCCTACATGGGCATAGCAGAGGATTGATTTCATCCGGCCATACAAATTACCA
This sequence comes from Rana kukunoris, assembly GCA_029574335.1. Lineage (NCBI taxonomy): Eukaryota > Metazoa > Chordata > Amphibia > Anura > Ranidae > Rana > Rana kukunoris. Next base: position 20,647,896 of record CM056054.1, read on the forward strand.
TCCGATTGTCCAATCTTTTTTTACCCATGAACAACTATGCAATCCCAAATCCTGTCCGCAGAAAAACTGTCCTTGTATACCAGTGTCGGTAAATCTAAAGGCTCTTGTACATTGACTGTAGCCAGCTTTATGGATGGTTTACAGCGTTGTGGCTGTTAAAAGTGGAGTTCCACCCAAAAATGGAACGTCCGCTTTTTGGAATCCCCCCCCCCCCTTCCAGGATTCACATTTGGCACCTTTCACGGGGGAGGGGAGAGTAGATACCTGTGTAATCCAGGCATTTGCTCCCACTTCCTGGCATAGATTGCCGCGGTGACCTATGCCACATCTGGCGCCTACTCTGTGTCTCCCCCCCCGCTGTCTTCTGGGAGACACACATGTCCCAGAAGACATATGTGACCAGTGGGATCGCCTAGCATGAATCGCACATGCGCAGTAGGGAACCAGGAAGTGAAGCCGCAAGGGTTCACTTCCCGATTCCCTTACCAAAGATGGCAGCGCCTCCACCCGAAGGACAGATCAGCTTTGGGTGCCAACATTGCGGGAGCTTAGGACAGGTTTGACCCGTTTTTCCTACGATTCAAAAACATCTCCAAAAAAAGGACCTGCTGTGTTCAGAGAAACCCAACACAAAGCAGACCAAACCTAGCCTTAAAAAAGGACATCCGCATTGTTTTGCCCCCCCCCCCCCCCCCCCCCACTTACCTTGCCCACAGCCAGCCCTCCGACTACAGAAAATATGACTCCACACACCTTCACCAGTAAGGTCTGCAAAAACACAGAGAACAAGATATTAACAGATAAATGCAAAATAGATAAGTGATAGGGGGAGGGGGGGGGGGGCTGGGGGAGAGTGCGAGAGAGAGATTTTTTCCTCTTACCTTAAGTCGTACAACATGTGGAATTTTCACACCATTTAGGAAACACTTAATCTGAGGAATGCCACTTCCGGCTGCCACTGGCTGGAAGGTAGAAGTAAAAAGGAGGTCATAAACTTAGAGAGAGTTATAGAGGAGAGAGAGTTATAGAGGAGAGAGAGTTATAGAGGAGAGAGAGTTATAGAGGAGAGAGAGTTATAGAGGAGAGAGAGTTATAGAGAGATAATAAATAACCAAAGCCTTACCTCGACAAAGGCGACAATTGATGACCCAAACATGACAATGACAGCGTTTAAAGTTACCCACAGCAGCAAGGAGATGGAGAGTCCTCCTTTGGCTGTATACATATCGATATCTAACAGGGTTCTGGATAAGGAAAATAACCTACAACAGCAGCTGCATGATTTTATACATATATGCGCATTTGAATTTTTTAAGGAGCAAGCAGGAGGGTGTTTGTGAAAATCCTCACATAGAACTCATCTCACAAAATATTCAATCTGCTGCAGGCAGAAGATAGCATTTCCTCAGTCTCCTTTCCTTCAATGATCAGACCGCAACATTGATTTGTAGCAATTCACAAGGCGAGAGATCAGACATAGGTGGACAATCAAGAACTGCAGTGTCACCAGGATTGTCACGATTGTGTCATCTGTGCTGCCATCTCAGTTTAGGACGTACACGCTGACCCCGAGTGATACCTGAACAAAAGATGGTGCCACCCTTCTGGAGAGAAAAGCTGATAAAGGCAAGAACAGTTATAGAATCCTGGTGTTTTGGAAATACAGCATTTCCAGTACTTACATAGCCTGGTTGAATTAAGACAAGTCCATCTAGTTCAGCCAATAAATACAAATAATACACCACATTCTATAACATCACCCCAAATACAATACCAACATACCTTCGGACAGGGTTTGACAAATTTGCGTGGAATCTAGGAGCCAGAAAACGCGCCCCCGTCCAGCCAAGCTAGCGCGTAGACGCGAACGCACACGTGAGTAGCGCCCGCTTATGTAAACGGTATTCACACCACATGTGAGGTATCACCACGCTTGGTAGTGCGAGAGCAATAATTCTAGCTTTAGACCGCCTCTAACTAAAAACATGCAACCTGTAGAATTTTTTTAAATGTCGCCTATGGAGATTTTAGAGGGTAAAAATTTGTCACCATTCCATGAGCGGACGCAATTTTGAAGCGTGACATGTTGGGTATCAATTTACTTGGCGTAACATTATCTTTCACAATAAAAAAAATTAAAAAAATTGGGATAACTTTACTGTGGTCTTATTTTTTAATAAAAAAACGTGTGCTTGTAAGACGGCTGCGCAAATACGGTGTGACAGAAAGTATTGCAATGACCGCCATTTTATTCTCTAGGGTGTTAGAATAAAAAATATATATAATGTTTGGGGGGTTCTAATTAGAGGGAAGGAGATGGCACATAAGAACTGCTGTTTTACTTGTAATGCCAACGGCCACCACAAGATGGCGCCAGATCACAGAAGGAAGCCTAGTCCTGCAGAAGTCCGCGGCCTCAATTACCGGTGGGGGAGGTGGGGGCGCACAGAGACACAGGATCCTGTGTCTCCAAAGCCACGGCCTCAATTACTGGCAGGCGCGGCGGGGGAGGTGGGGGCGCACGGAGACACAGGATCCTGTGTCTCTGTGCACCCCCACCTCTCCCGCCGATAATTGAGGCCGTGGCATTCTGCAGGCCTAAGCTTCCATCTATGAAAGCCGCAAAGGCGCAGCCTCAATTACCGGCGGGCGAGAGGTCACAATTGCGACCGGGCGCCTGGATTTTGTCGAGCCCTGCCTTTGGACAATTGTTGTCGGAATTTCCGACAACAAATGTTGGCTGTGCATGCTCTCAAATTGTTCGACAAAAGATGTGTTCTGACGGATCATCTGATCGTGTGTACACAAATGCCACAGTACAAACACGCATGCTCCCAACTGAAACAGACGGCAATAGCAGAAGTTGTCCAAATGGTGGCGGTAAAGAGCTGAAAAAAAAACACGTGGTTTGGTGAATGTTGGCTGAAAATGTTCTGCCGTCTGTATGCAGAACAAGTTCTCGGCCAACGCCCCTTCGCACAAAAATCCACAGAAAAGTCTGATGAAAATCCAACCGTGTGTACAGGGCTTTACAAGACTTACATTCAACTAATTTGCACCCCATCATTCGGACAGACTGCCTATCTTACCACTCGAGAAGCTTTGAGGCCTCCAGATACTAGCAGAAATACATCATTTACAGAATTTTTTTCTTAATAAAAAGATACTGCTTTTAACGACTTGGTATTTGATATTGGCCAGCTGCTCCACCATGATGTCAATAAAGCAGGCGATGAGCCCGGTCAGAATACCGATCAATCCACAGATGACCCACCGCGTTACTTCCACAGTGCGGAAAGCCTGGGGCAAAAAAAGAGAGAGAACACCATTAGGCAAGTCATACGAGAGCAATCATTGGGGCTTTTGTCAAAGGGGCTTCTGCTCACTTCCAGTGAGTTCTGCATTTCCCTCCAAGTCTATGGGAATACAAAGCCCACTTAACCACTTAAGGACCCCTTCACGCCGATATACGTTGGCAAAAGGGCACGTACCTGTACGTCCTCTTAAAGAGCCTAGCCGTGGGGTCACGAGCGCGTGGCTGGACGTGTGACGTCAGTGATCGTCGTTCCCTATAATCAGGGAACAGACGATCACTGACATTACCACAGTGAAGAACGGGGAAGGTTTGTTTACACTCACCTCTCCCCGTTCTTCAGCTCCTGTGACCGATCGCGGGACACCGGCAGCGATCGGGTCTGTGGTCACGGAGCTTAGGACCGGGTCGTGAGCGCGGCGCGCTCGCGACCCAGTCCTAAGCTCCGTGACCACGGCTCCTGCTGCTATCAATCTATCCAATGAGATTGGAGACAGCGGCTGGAGTCGCTGTGCTCGTGCACAGTGCTGGAACAGGTCGGCTCAGGTAAGAAAAAAAAAGGGGGGGCAGCTGCAGTACAGAAAGTTTTTCACCTTAATGCATTAAAGAGAAAAACCTGGAGACTTTCAACCTCTTAAAGTAGAAAAACAAAATCACACCGGATTAAGCAGAGGACAGAGATAAAAGTAAAATCACACACTTGAAGAGGGAAGGTCCTCATCGAGTCCAAAAATAGGGAATCTGAGGAAGTGGAGGGTTTCATGGTATTACACAAGCTTGTGCTATAAAACTAACAAAATAACGTTTGTTCTTGTAGACATTCTTGATTTTATATTACAAAAGCTTAAAGTGGATGTAAACCCAAAAAAATATTTATTTTTGATGTCACAATGTAGAGTATAAGATTTCTTATCATCTGTGCCCAGTCTTGCCACACAGAGTTAATCCAGCGCTGAGTAATCCTCTTTTAATGTTCAGTAAAATGAACAGAATTCCAGATAAAAACCTGCCTAAATAAAGTCAGTTTTCTCTCTTCTTGCTTTGAGTGAGAGGTTATTTACATATCTAGCTTGGACGTGTTTATCATAGGTTATGTTTATCATAATAGGAGGTATAAAAAGTGAGAAATCCACCCCTCCCCCACATAACACATCCTGGTAATATACAATGAACTTTGGATCACCTCATGTTATTATAAACATGTCCAAGCTAGATATGTAAATAACCTGTCACTGAAAGCAAAAAAACAGAGAAACAGACTTTATAATTTGGCAAGTTTTTATCTGGAATTCTGTTCATTTGCACTGAACATTACAAGAGGATTACTCAGAGCTGGATTAACTCTGTGTGGCAAGACTGGGCACAGATGATAGGAAATCTTATTCTCTACATTGCGACATCAAAAAAAAATTTTTTTGGGGGTTTACATCCACTTTAAGAGGAGAAAATAACGGGGAAAGAAATTACCGCATGGTTTATCCTTCGCTCCTCTTCAAGGAATAGCTGGTTGTCACTGTTGTCATAGTCCAAACTCTAGGAAGAAAGAAAAATGGGTAACAAGTCGACTTCTTGCAAACATTCCTGCTGGTAAACAACGAGCTTCACTTAACCACTTCCTGCCGGCCGTACAACTTTCTCCGGCCGCAGTGTGGATCCCAATTGCCGGGAGGCAAGGCACCCGCTATCGGCGGTTACAGAGACAAGGACGTGGAGCTCTGTGTTTACACGTCCTGTCAGGGAGAGAGGAGACCGATTTGTGTCCCTTGTACATAGAGACAACCATCGGTCACCTCCCCCAGTCAGTCCCCTCCCCCTACAGTAAGAAACACTAGGCAGGGTACACATTTAACCCTTTCCTCACCCCCTAGTGTTAACCCCTTCCCCGCCAGTCACATTTATACAGTAATTAGTGCATATTTATAGCACTGATCACTGTATAAATGCGAATGGTGCCAAAAATGTGTCAAAAGCGTCCGATGTGTCCGCCACAATATCGCAGTCCCAATTAAAAAAAAAAAAACGCAGATCGCCGCCATTACTAGTAAAAAAAAAAAAAATATATATAAAAAAAAAAAAATTCTGTCCCCTATTTTGTAGGCGCTATAACTTTTGCGCAAACCAGTAGCTTATTGCGATTTTTTTTTTTTACCAAAAATAGAATACGTATCGGCTTAGACTGAGAAAAAAAAATGTTTTTAGAAAAAAAAAAAATTGGGATATTTATTATAGCAACAAGTAAAAAAAATAGTTTTTTTCAAAATTGTCGCTCTTTTTTTTTTGTTTACAGCGCAAAAAATAAAAACCGCAGAGATGATCAAATACCACCAAAAGTAAGCTCTATTTGTGGGGAAAAAAGGACGTCAATTTTGTTTGGGAGCCACGTCGCACGACGCAATTGTCAGTTTCACACGCATGATCAAAAAAAAAAACGCAGATCACCGCCATTACTAGTAAAAAAAAAAAAAATTTTTTTTATAAAAATGCCATAAAACTATGCCCTATTTTGTAAACGCTATAACTTTTGCGCAAACCAAACGCTTACTATGATTTTTTTTTTTACGAAAGATATGTAGAAGAATACATATGGGCCAAACTGAGGAAAAAATGTTTTTATTTTTTTTATATATATTTTTGGGGGATATATATTATAGCAAAAAAAAAAATGTTTTTTCATAATTGTCGCTCTATTTTTGTTTATAGCGCAAAAACTAAAAACCGCAGAGGTGATCAAATACCACCAAAAGAAAGCTCTATTTGTGGGAAAAAAAAAAAAAAAACACGTCAATTATGTTTGGGAGCCATGTCACACGACCGCTCAATTGTCAGTTAAAGCGACGCAGTGCTGAATTGCAAAAAGCAATATGGTCCGGGGCTGAAGTGGTTAAACACATCTTTTCCCTGTGTTGTGCTCGCCCCCTCCCTTGGACTACAGGAGAGTCAGGACGCCCACTATAACACAGCTCCTTTCTCTATCTGCAAAGTAGAGCGTCCTGACACTCCTGCTCGCTCCCTCCCCCCTCAAGAGGTTTTCTCCACACCAGGGAGAAAGCCTTGCATTACTGTGTGGAGTTACAGACAGAAGAACAGAAAGTGAGGATTTCTCAGAAGAAATAAGAACATTTAAACGTAAAATGGAAGGATGAGGTAAGTGAAGGAGGACTGCACTAAGGTAAAGGAAGATATTTAGGAAAAAAATAAAATAAAAATTGTACCTTTACAACCCCTTTAACTCTATAATGCTATAAAAATAAAGCTTCGGTTTAACCCCCAATAAAAAAAATCTTAGCTTAGACGACCACATACCTCATATTTGAGTGAGAGCAGGTTCTCGGTGTGATGAATTTCTTTGAGAACCATGGAATGAAGTTCTGTTTCCTACAATAAAAACATAAATAAAAGTAAAATAAATAATGTACAGCTCAGCTCTCATGGTGGACCAGTACAGTCAGGTTGAAATGCTAAGGCAAGTGCCGAGTTAAAGGATCTGCAGTAAACCTTTCATTCCCCTACCGATAGTCGATGGAGTCCTAGACAAATAACTTCTCAGGCTTAGGCATACAGACCCTCTAAGCCACAGCACTCTCGCCCCCATGACTGTCCTCACATGTAAGGCACTGAGCCCTGCCTTGCTGGGAGTGAGGCGTCCATTCCTTCTACACTTACAACTGTGGGGTTTCAAGGCGTCCAGCAGCAATGAGACGCTAGTTTAGGAAATTAAAGATATGCTGCACCACCGGAGGGGGTCTGCTATTCGTTATTAGACACTGTTAGTAACTCAAAACTGCAGCATAACAATATGTTGTCTTTGAAGTTTACTCAAATATTTATAAACAGAAATCTTGCGAGGAGCACCTGCTCGTGGCCGGTTTATGGTGAAATGTTCTGTCCACGTTCAGATTATGGCGCCAACAGTGCTCACTGGAACATTCAGAAGTTTTTAAACCTCTCTGTAACCAATACCTTCAGTATATTTTACAACAACAATAAGGTTGCGAAGGTTTTGAGAGAGCCCTTTGCTTTTACCCATCATGAACCGTTTCTTGTGTGACACCTTGGTAATGAGACACCTTTTAGACCCCTTAAACACTGGGGTGTTTTTCAGGCGCTTCAATGCTCCCCATTATCTATGCGAAAAAAAAAAAAGCTCATAACCCCAATCGCGTTCTGCGATCCACCAATCAAAATCTGCTACAGATACCGAAAGCCAACTACAAGTCCAAGGGAGAAAGAAGATTCGCGGTCCAAGGTCCCAGACTATGGAACGCTTTACCAACCAGTATTCGGTTGGAGGAGAATCATTTAGCGTTCAGGAGAAAGATCAAGACTCATCTCTTTTGATACCAAAGGAGACAGGAACAACAAGCGCCCAGAGGCGATTAAATTCGCATGTGCTGCGCTATATTCATTCATTTCGCTTAAAAAAAAAAAAGCGCCTGAAAAACGCCCCAGTGTGAAAGCTGAAGTGCTTTCACACTAAAGTGCCTGAAAAACGGCCCAGTGTGAAAGGGGCCTTGGCTTTTAAAGCTCCTGAAAGAAGCCTCATCTGCAATCCCAATGTAAAAGCCCGAGTGCTTTCACACTGAGGCTCTGCGCTGGCAGGGCATCAAAAAAAGTCCTGTATACAGCTTCTTTGCAGCGCTATAATGGCATTGAATACACGGCACCTAAAGCGCCCCTTCCCATTTAGGCGCCTTTAGCGCCTAAAAAACACCCTCCGTGTGAAAGGGTTCTTAGCGGAACTTTACCAGCGCTTTTCGGGCGCTGGCAGTGTGAAAGTCCTTACATTGGGATTGCAGATGAGGCTTCTTTCAGGCGCTTTACAGACTTTTTCTAATGCTAAAGCACCTGAAAAATGCTTAAAAAATGCCCCAGTGTGAAAGGGGTCTTTTAGGTCATCAGTTGAGACTGAACCAGCCGATATTAATTTGCACTGACAAGTGGCAGAATTGCTTTCTAATTACTGATAGAGTCTTGGCTTTCCTTCCTTTTTTGTACCTCACTTTCTTCATGTGTTCTTTTAAAAAAAAATAATAATAATTATTACACATCACACTTAATTCTTAAATGTATTTGTTTTGGTCTCTTTGCATGTATGGATTGCATAGGTTGTTACCGACATGTGGTGAAAATTTCATGTCAATAGTACCCTAATGCCCCGTACACACGATCGGAAATTCCGGCAGTAAAAGTCAGATTTCAGCTTTTGAGCGATAAATTCCGACCTTGTGCATGCTCAAATCGGACTTTTGCTTTTGGCATGTCCGCCAACTAAGGCTCTATTCACACCTTGGCGACAAAACGCCCGACGCTCGTGCCGCTGGAGGGGCGAATTTCCATTGCCGTCTATAGAGATGGTTCACATCTCTGAAACGCCGTACGCCTGCCGCCTGAAAAAAAAGTCCCGGACCCTTTTTTTCAGGCAGCATTGGCGTTCGGCCATAGACAGCAGTGAAAAGAATTTGTTAAAAAAAAAAGTGAATCGAATCGCGGCAAAGTAAGCCGCGTACGCGGCGTTACTTGTCGCCTAGGTGTGAATGCAGCCTAAAGATTGAGAGCTGGTTCTCAAATTTTCAGACTTATTGGAAAATCCGTTCCTCTGTAGCAATTCCGATGTGCAACATTTCCTACGCATGCTCGGAAGCATTGAACTTAATTTTCTCGGCGGTTCACATGCGGGTTATATCGTGAACCGGGGGGCTTAAACGTTAGCGAACAGTAAAAAGAAAAGGATTTCTCCTCTTAAAATGTCTACGACTCACCGCTTCCTGGTTTTCATCTCCGAGGTCCACTGTACTCAGCTGCCCGATACGGAACAGGGCTGAACTAGAAAACTAAGCAAAAAAGAAAAATTAAAAATCTGTTAAAAATACATAGTATGTTGTATTACGCTCAGAGGGACACAAGTGATGTGTACCATTCACATTAGTTGTTAAATGCGGAGTTCCAACTACATTAACACATTTTTAGAAGGAATATATTTTATGAGGCAATCACATTGTTCACACATGTTTCACCTACTATAGAAAAATCTGCCACCGATCTCCCGAGTATTAGCAGAAAGACACTTAAAAAAACGCTTGGGTGTTCTCATTTTGCTTGTGGGCATGTGAAGCCCACAAGCACTTACTTCCTGTAAACTGATGATCTGCGACCATCATGCCCCGCCCTGTCCCATTCGCATTCTAACCGCATCACGCGATTCTAGCCCTCTGGAAAGCGCACGGACTCTTAGGAAATGATTACACACATCTCCCAAGAGCAGTAGCAAGCGGAGGCGCCGACGGAAATGATGGCAGGAACCGAGGTGATGAAGCAGGCAGATTTTGCGGGACCATATAGCAACAGTTATTTAACCGATTGCCGCCCACCGCATGCAGATATACGAATGCAGCATGGCACGGGCAGGCAGAAGGACGTATAAATATGTCCCCTTTAAGAAGCGGTTGTTGTGGGCGCAGACCCGGCGCCATCTACGTGAGCACGCCTGTGGGTCCCGTGGCCTAGAACGCCGCGGGCATACCCACGATCATCTCACGGAGACATGGAGATGTTAGCGTGAAAAAAAATCTCCCCGTTCTGCCTAGCTGACACCGTCACTGATCGTGTTCCCTGTCATCAGGAAGACGATTAGTGGCGTGTCACAGCAAGCCACGCCCTCCTACAGTAAGAATCACGTCTTAGGGTACACTTAACCGCCTACAGCACCACCTAGTGGTTAACCCCTTCAGTGTAATTTTCAAAGTTATCAGTGCATTTGTATAGCACTGATTGCTGTAAAAATGACACTGGTCCCAAAAATGTGTCAAAAGTCTCCTATGTGTCCGCCATAATGTCACAGTCACGATAAAAATCACAGATCGCCGTCATTACTAGTAAAAAAAACTAAAAAATATTAATAAAAATGATATAAAACTATCCCATATAACTTTCACATAAACGCTTATTGCCATTTTTTAATCAAAAATAGGTAGAAAAATACATATCGGCCTAAACTGAGGGGAAATTTTTATTTTATTTTTTATATCTTTTTTGGGGATATTATAGCAAAAAGTTAAAAATATTGAATTTTTTCCAAAATTAAATCGCTCCATTTTTGTTTACAGCGCAAAAAAATAAAAACCGCAGAGGTGATCAAATACCACCAAAAGAAAGCTCCATTTGTGGGAAAGAAAAGGACGCCAATTTTGTTTGTGAGTCACGTCGCACGACCGCGCAATTGTCAGTTAAAGCGACGCAGTGCCAAATCGCAAAAAGGAACCAAGTCCTTTACCTGCATAATGGCCCGGGGCTTAAGTGGTTAAAGGCGAGTTTAAAAAAAAAAAAAAATTAAATGTTTTTTTTTTTATGTATAATATGCACATTAATGGCATTTTTTTTTATGGGAACTCCACTTTAATATGAACTAGCAGCTCTTTGGATGCCAATAATCAGATGCATTACATTGCGGCACCTACGCGTTCGTCCTTCATATATTCCATACATTTGTCTTGGCACGTATAAAACGTAACTTTCGTATCAGCGCGATTGTGTAATTCTTTTCCCATATTACCAAATCTGAGCTCTAGCTGGCCTTGCAGTTCATCATGGGGTTATGTTGAGAAGTAAAGTGTATGAATAATTTTGATGGAATACAAAGCAGAATTGAAGAATTTAACTGCATCTGAGCACCACAAACTAAAAACGCTAAAATATACATTTTTAATATTCAAAGAACACGAAGGAGAAAGACGGCGTCTAGCGGAACTTTATAATCTGGAACTTTTTGGACAATACTCCTGACCGCTTCCCAGAGTTTTATTTTATTTTATTTTTTAAATAAAAACGATTTATGAAATTGGAAGCAAACGCGTGCATTACAGGGCCTGCAAGGATTCCCTTCTTCAGGGATAGAGAGATGCTAAGATTAGAGATCTGGACTGGGCTACAAGATAAAAAGGAATAACCGATTATAATACTTGTAAAATGTTTGTTCCGCTGTGATTTTGGCAGCTGCGAGTATTACTGTTTATCTATCCTGTGATTAAGTTAAAAGGACCCTCCATTCACCATATCTGGTCTCCCACAGTACACAGAACATGAAAAGGCCATTATTTTAATAAATACACAGGAGGAACCTCGGAAGACGAGCATCCAGGAAAATGCTTATAATCCAAAGTACTTGCATATCAAAGCGAGTTTCCCCATTGAAGTCAATGGAAACTAAAATAATTTGTTCCACATAGACGTCAATAGCATGCAATACCGCATGTGGCCAGACGTGGGGGAGCAACGGAGAGCCTCGGGAACACACGGAAAAGCCAGAGGACAGCTCTGCTGACCTCGGCAAACGGCGTATTTCCGAGCATTTCCAAACTGCACCGTTCGGGTCCCCCCCCCCCACCTCAGGCCAAACGCAGTACTGCACACACCGCTTTGGCTTGAATCCTGCTCACTTGCAAACCGAGTTAGGATTTTAAAATGCAGTGCTCGTATTGCAAAACACTTGTTAACCGCGTTACTCGCAATCCGAGGTTCCACTGTAAACTGATAAATACCTTTCCTCATCAGCAGTATATAGCAGTCTTGTGACTTCTATCAGTGTCTGGTTAAAGCTTGTAGGAGGAGTTTTTATTCGCCCATGAGGCTGCAGGGACCCTGACCCTCTTTTTGGACAGTGCTGATTGGCCCTGTGCTGATCACATGCACCCTCCCAAGAAAGGAAGAAAAAAAAAAAAACACTCTAGCAATACACACCAAAATGAGCATGTGCAGAGTGCCCCCAAGGCAGTCAAGAGATGGATTGGGGACACTGAAAGAATTAGAGAAGACGGGATCAAACAGCCTTTATACACAGTGCGGAGGATTAACCCCTTAGGTTCCACAGTGAGAACAACAAGCATGCTATGCTGCATATTACAGACTGATTTTACTGTTGTGGGTTTAGTAACACTAACTTCCACTCATCGTATATACTTGAGTATAAGCCAAATTTTTCAGCACTTTTTGAGTGCTAAAAATGCCCAACCCCCCTCCCCCTCGGCTTAAACTCGAGTTACTTTTTTGTGCCTGATCTCCCGTACTTTGGGGACCCGGTACTGGCACACATGCAGTATCACTATTCCTCTACAAGTGTGCAAAGTTTGTTGTCCGGGAGACCTACGGCCGAATAGCAAGTTTTTTTTAAAGCCGGGTACCCCTTCCATAGACTCCTATGATAAAACGGTAATTTCTCCGGTGACTGAGGGACCTGGTACCAGCCGGTCGTAGGTTCCCTGGACCCAGAACTTGGCACACATGTAGCCCAATTTCTCCTCTACAAGTGTGCACAGTTTGTTGTCTGGAGGACCTACGGCCGGGGAGCACCGATTTTTCAAAGCCGGGCACCCCTTCCATAGACTCCCATGTTAAACGTCAGTCGAGGCACGGACACGGTGAGGCATGCAGATGGACACCCTAGGCTTATACTCAATATGTTTTCCCAATTGTTTGTGGTAAAATTAGGTGCATCGGCTTATATTCACGTCGGCTTTTACGGTACTACTTTCCCATCTAATACCCTGCTTGAGCTCAGTGGAAAAACCCTAGTGACCCTCAAACCTTTCTTCCCCAGTGCCAGGTCCAAATGTTGTCACAGGAAGAACTTAGGTCCTGATCCGGAACTTACACAAGGAGTATTGTATTGATTGTTTGAACCGGATGGTAAGTGGAAGGTACCAGGTCTCGGGGGGTAACCTAGTAAACCCCTTGCTGGATGCAGCCATCAGAAAACATGTTTTACTGATCAGAACTGCATGAACTCAACTCTGATTGGTTGTTTTGGGTGGCAGCTCTTTGCATTACTTACTATATCAATCAGCCTTACAGTCCTGCAAGTAACACAGCAAAATAGATTTTAGGCCTCACAAGTGATGAGGAAGTATAAGAGCAGAAAGAGGAACGGCTTCGATTAACAGGAACCGACAGGAGTTGTTTCTCCACGAAATTCGTCGTCTGATCTACTTGGAAACACAAGTGACCTCATTTAGTAACAGTAACCTTTTACCACTCCGCTCAATAGTGAATATGGAGACTCTTCATTCTCACGGCACATGTGATGGAAACGCACCAACATGACCTTTATTAACATGGAGGGAACCCTTCAAATATTTTTAACAGTACAAATAATTACATTTCACACTTCTACAGCATAACCAGTAAACTGTTCAAAGTTTTAAATAGAATAAAGGAACATGGTATAGCCAGAGTATCCGACACCCAGAGACACACAGTGCTGTATACTTCAGAAGTGATCACTGAAATAAAGACCACTTTTACACCGGGGTGGTTTTCAGGTGCTTTAGCGCTAAAAATAGCGTCCCATTCATTCCAGTGTGCATTTTCACACAGGTGCGGTGCCACTTGGGGGACGGGAGAAAAAGTCCTGCAAGCACCATCTTTGGGGGCGGGTTGGGAGGGCTGTATACACCGTTCCCAAAATGCCCCTGGTGGAATCAATGGGCAGTGCGGAGAAGTGCCCCTCTGTTGCATTGGTGGTCGGTGGAGAAGTACCATTTGCATTGGGGGTCGGTGGAGAAGTACCCTTTGCATCGGCGGTCGGTGGAGAAGTACCCTTTGCATCGGCGGTCGGTGGAGAAGTACCCTTTGCATCGGCGGTCGGTGGAGAAGTACCCTTTGCATCGGCGGAGAAGTACCCTTTGCATCGGCGGAGAAGTACCCTTTGCATCGGCGGAGAAGTACCCTTTGCATCGGCGGAGAAGTACCCTTTGTATCGGCTGTGTCGCAGAAACCACGCGTTTCAGCTCTGATTCTCTGCCAAAAAACATAATACAACAATCTCTGGGACGGTGTATACACTGCAAACACACATCTGTCAGAACGATCGATTGGGAAATTGTGTGAAGAACTGGCCACTTACTGCTCTAGCTGGAGGGGGTGAAGAAACAATCTGCAAAGAAGATAAACTGGTTCCCCCGCACATTCCACCTCCAATGTTTAAACGATTGTGAAAGCTGTCAAATGAGTCAAAACGCATGAGCATTGCAACACGATTTTCATTAACAACCTAATAAAGCGAATTGTGCACTTCAGGTGGGGTCTGCTTATATGAGGCGGGGTCTGCTTATATGAGGCCCCTTTCCTTAACCACTTCAGCCCCGAGCCTGTTTTTCAGATTCTGTGCTTACGAGACTAAAACAGTTTTTTTTGCTAGAAAATTATTTAAAACCCCCAAACATTATATATATATTTTTTTCTAACACCCTAGAGAATAAAATGGCGGTCATTGCAATACTTTTTCTCATACCGTATTTGCGCAGCGGTCTTACAAGCGCACTTTTTTTGGAAAAAATTCACTTTCTTGAATTAAAAAATAAGAAAACAATAAATTTGGCCCAATTTTTTTATATATTGTGAAAGATGATGTTACGCCGAGTAAAATGATACCCAACATGTCACGCTTAAAAATTGCGCCCGCTCGTGGCATGGCGTCAAACTTTTACCCTTAAAAATCTCGATAGGCGACGTTTAAAAAATTCTACAGGTTGCATTTTTTGAGATGCAGAGAAGGGCTAGGGCTAGAATTATTGCTCTCGCTCTAACGATCGCGGCGATACCTCACTTGTGTGGTTTGAACACCGTTTTCATATGCGGGCGCTACTCGCGTATGCGTTTGCTTCTGCGCGCGAGCTCGTCGGGACGGGGCACTTTAAAAAATTTTTTTTTGGTTTTCGTTTTTATTTCTATTTATTTTATAATGTTTAACACTGAAAAAAAAAAAAAAAAATTATCACTTTTATTCCTATTACAAGGAATGTAAACATCCCTTGTAATAGAAAAAAGCATGACAGGTCCTCTTATATATGAGATCTGGGGTCAAAAAGACCTCAGATCTCATATTCAGGCTTAAATGCAAAAAAAAAAAAAAAAAGTCAAAATGTAAACAAATTAAATGTCTCTTTAACCACTTAAGACCCGGACCAATACGCTGGCAAATGACCCAAGGGGTTTTTGCGATTCGGCACTGCGTCGCTTTAACAGACAATTGCGCGGTCGTGCGACGTGGCTCCCAAACAAAATTTGCGTCCTTTTTTTCCCACAAATAGAGCTTTCTTTTGGTGGTATTTGATCGCCTCTGCGATTTTTATTTTTTGCGCTATATACAAAAATAGAGCAACATTTTTGAAAAAAAATCAATATTTTTTACTTTTTGTTATAATAAAAAACCAATAAACTAAATTTTAGTCAAACATTTAGGCCAAAATTTATTTAGCCACATGTCTTTAGTAAAAAAAAAAAATCGCATTAAAAAAAAAATTAGCTACCTAGCGGGAACAGCGACACTAATACAGCGATCAGAAAAATGATCGCTTAGTGATGCTGGCAATAGGGAGTGAAAGGGTTAACTAGGGCAGTGATCAAGGGGTTAAAACTTTATTGGGGGGGGGCTACCCTGACACTAACACTGACTGACTGTCACACTGTCTGTCACACTGACACTAAATACAGTAATCATACATGTATGATTACTGCATTCAGTGACACTGTGACAGGGGGGAGGGGGGGGCGATCGCGGGGGTTAAATGTGTTTGTGTGTGTGTGTAAGTGTGCTGTTTGGTGCAGACTTACTTGGTGTGTTGTGATCTCTCCTCAGCGGCGCTTGAAACAAACGCCGAGGGAGAGATCACGTCGCTTCCTCCTTCCTGTGTTTACACAGGAGGAGGAAGTGACAGGTCAGGCGGGCGCGCGCATTGGCTGGGAGCGATCCGGAGGGGGCGGATGAAAACGGATAGCCGCCCCCACTTGTCGGATCGCTCCTGCAGCCGCGCGGACCGCCGCATGTACGGGGGGGGGTCCGATCGGACCCCCGATCCCCCCCAAGGCACCAACGTATATATACGTTGATGTGCCTGTCGGTGCCATTCTGCCGACGTAAATGTACATGCGGCGGTCCTTAAGTGGTTAAGACGCTGGGCGGAAATGACGTTTTGACGTCACTTCCGCCCAGCAGAGGTATGGGGACGGCTGAGGGACATTTTTTCCCTCAGTCGCATCCCCGGACAGCCAGCAAGAGGACCCGATCGCCTCCGCCGCTACCGACGGCTACGGTAAGCGGCGGAGGGCACGGGAGAGCGGCGGGAGGGGGGGCACCCTCTCTCGCCGCCGGTAACGGCGATCTCGCGGCGAATCCGCCGCGATGACCGCCGTTATCGTTAACAGGACCGCCCCACGAAGAGATGGATATCTCGGTTGTGGCAGCAGCTGCTGCCGTTACCGAGATATCCATCTTCAAAAAAATGACGTCTTTGGATGTGGGGCCGGTCAGAAATGGTTAAAGGCCAATTTCACCTCTAACAAAAAAAAATGCAAATTTTTGCATGAAAAAAATAAATTAAAAAAAGTGCATTTAATTTTTTTTTTTTTAATGCATTTCTTTTTACACAGGCACCTGCAAACAGTGGATCACGGGTGCAATATCAGGCTCCAGCAAGCGCACATCCATCTTTCGGCCCCTACCTCTCTACAGACTTTCAGTTACTGAGCTGCAAGAAACATCAATGGACTACAAGCGTGCTGATAACTGCACTTGTAGTCCATTGACAACTACAAGTCTGTCTGCCGCAGTGGCATATGGGACTTGTAGTTTATTCATTCACAGATCTCCCCCCCCCCCCCCCTTCTCTTCTCTCCGTTTAACGACTTCTGCGTCTGCCCACGCAGGTACCACAACCATTTTTGGTACCGATTACAATTCTGAGGATTGTTACTCACACTTGTATATTTTTAAGTTATGTACTGTAATATTGAAAAACAGAGGTTTAGTTGCACGCATTTGTAAATGCATGTGTAAGCTGCAGGCCCTGTCAAGGCGCAAATGTGTGCAACTAAACCTCAGTTTTTAACGCACACAGTTAAGTCAGGTGAATTTGGTAGGTTGCTGATTGGTCGGTAAGTTTTAGCCTAGATATTCTATGTTTTTTTTGTTTTTTTTTAATGGAACGCTTCACGAATTTGCGTGTCATCCTTGCGCAGGGGCCATGCTAATCTTCTCTGTATCGTTCCAATTTTAGTATATGTGCTGCCGAAGCGAGCACTTCTATGTTTTTTTATGTATATGCGCCCCTTTCCAGCACTCCTTATTGTATAGACCAGTCATAGGTAGGGGCAGTGACTTTTGTTTGTTGTATTTATGTCATTGTGGTCAGGCAGCACACTGGCACCTTATAGGTCTAAATCATAAGAAAAAACGAAGTTCAATGCTTCCAAGGATGTGTCGACTTGATTCTGAGCATGCGCAGGTTTTTGGTCCGATGCTTTTGTGTACTAACCATAGTTTTTGTCCGATTTTAAAGCATGTTTTAAAACTTTGGTCCGACGGGCTGTACACACCATCGAATTGGTCCGCTGAAACTGGTCTTAAGACCAGTTTCATCGGACAGGTCTGATCGTGTGTACGCGGCCTTAGGACACTTACCTGTCCTGGATTCCAGCCCTGCCCGCAGCAGAGGACGAGTGATCGCTCGTCACTCTGCTGCCCCCCCCCCCTCCATCCACGGTGAGGGAACCAGGAAGTAAGGAGTTCCGGCTTCACTGCCCGGTTCCCTACGGCGCATGCGCGAGTCGTGCTGCGCCCGCCGATTGGCTCTCGCTATGTGCTGGGAGCCGAGTGTTCCCAGCACACAACGGGGGGGCGACGGGAGGCGACGACATGCCTGCATTCTGCCCAAGAATGCTGGGCCGGAAGTGGGTGCAAATACCTGTCGGACCAAAGTTTTAAAACTTGCTTGTCGGACCAAAGTTTTAAAACTTGCTTTAAAAATCGGACAAAAACTATGGTTAGTACACAAAAGCATCGGACCAAAAACCTGCGCATGCTCAGAATCAAGTCGACACATCCTTGGAAGCATTGAACTTCGTTTTTTCTTATGATTTAGAACAGGTATCTGCACCCCCCTCCCCCTGAAAGTTGTCAAATGTGACACCGGAGGGGGGGGGGGGGTTCCGATCAGCGCGAGTTCCACTTTAGGGTGGAGCTCCGCTTTAAAATGCAATGTTCTAGTTAGGACTGCAGTATACAGAGAGCCTTGATGGGGCCTGCAGCTTACACATGCATTTGCAAATGTGTGCAACTAAACCTCTGTTTTTAACGCACACTGTTAGACTGGTGAATTTGGTTGGTTGCCGATTGGTCGGTAAGTTTGAGCCTGGATATTTTATGTTTTTGCAAAAATATATGTATAGTTTCTACTACAAAAAAAAAGTGTTCGGGTTTGACTTAAAGAAAAAGGTGGCAACCCTATGGTAGAGTCCTGGTTGAGATGCGAACAGAAGACTCTGGTGCTACAAGTAGAAGTGCCGACGGCTCAGCCGCTGCTCTATAAAGCTCAAGTTCTAGTAAAGTTTTAGACACTGGATTACTCCTGGCAGCAGATAAAACCAGATCTAACCAATGTGCTCGCTAATTAGGTGTGACTCCTCCGCTTCTGCCCAAACAAAGCTCCTATTTACAGCCTGATGTTTTACATGAGCAGCATGCCGATTCCAATTTCCGGGTGTGACGCTGAGGCCTTCTATACTGAAAGGGAATTCTAATGCCATCAAACTGAAACCACTGATAAAGAAGTTGGCACATTGGACCACGACTGCCGCATAAAATCAGTCATTAAAGGGAACTTGTGCTGAACCATAGAAATAGAACTAGAATCAGGTGCATGAGCTACATAGGAGGTCATCCAATTATTCATGGCATTCTTTCCTCTGCCTCAACTCTACCGCACAGCACAGCTCTGCCTGACAGGACAGGAGATGGGATTTTTCCTGCATCATCTCAGTAACACTTACAGGCCTCGTCCCTCCCCCACCCAATGACTGGACAGTGAAAGGAGAAGCAGCAGACTAATGAGCTCATCTCTCAGTCACTCTAGTCTCCCCTCCTATTAGCATGCTCCTCGTTAGCGCTGCTGCAACAAATGCTTGGCTCACTACGCCGCATCTCCCTTTACTAGTCTGAGCTTTGCTGTACAGGGGGGCCAGAGGCTGATACCAGGGCAAATTCAGGTACTTTCAACGCTGCTTGTATTAAAAATACAATTCATGATGTGTAAATGAAAGCAAAGCTGCATTCATTTGTGTGTTTTCCATCTGCCTTAAAGAGGAGGTCCAGCCCCCCTTGAAAAAAAAAAAGAAAAGGGAGAACGCACAAAAAAAGTCAGCAGCTACAAATACTGTAGCTGCTGACTTTCAACACTAGGACACTTACCTGTCCAGGAATCCAGCGATGACGGCCCCCCAGCCGAAGTTTCTATCGGCTCTCGGGTGCCGCCGCAGCAAATTGCTTGTAGGGGAAAGCAAAGCCTTGCAGTTTCACAGCCGGTTCCCTACTGAGCATGTGCAAAAATGCCTACCCACTATACCACCCATAATCCTGGCCATTGCCCAAAGCATCACAGGACCTATAGTTCAATGGGGCAGCTGAAAAGGAAAAGGAAGCGACATCAGCCACGTCAAATGTCCCTCCTCCCTGCCACCAGATATTCATATATTGTGATAAGAGTAAGGCTGATCTCACAGCAAACTAAACTTTTTTTTTTACACATTTTTTTTTACACATTTTATCACACATTTTTATTTAAAAAAAAAAAAAATCTTAAAAAGGGAATATTTCATTTTATAGACTTGACCAGCTTTCTGTCCAAAGAACCTACTCACTATGTACTTCTAGAATGAACGAGTGTAGAAAATACATAGAGAAGCTCAGAAAAAAAATGTAGTAAAACTTCTTTAGTTCTATCTTGTCCATATTGTTGTGTTAGTTGGAAATTGTGTCTCCATTGAATGGAATTCCTGAACATAAAGCGTGACGAACGGGGAGATACAGATCTCGGAAAATGAGTTATTTTAAACTGAAGGGACCAATTATTCCTGGTCATCTGACTGTGGAGTCACAAGGCGTATAATGCCGTAATCCCAAAGGAACAATGTAGACTTTCTGATGATGTTCTCACCAGTCATGCTCCATACTAGCGCCCAACCATCAGCCATGCTCCATACTAGCGCCCAACCATCAGCCATGCTCCATACTAGCGCCCAACCATCAGCCATGCTCCATACTAGCGCCCAACCATCAGCCATGCTCCATACTAGCGCCCAACCATCAGCCATGCTCCATACTAGCGCCCAACCATCAGCCATGCTCCATACTAGCGCCCAACCATCAGCCATGCTCCATACTGGCGCCCAACCATCAGCCATGCTCCATACTGGCGCCCAACCATCAGCCATGCTCCATACTGGCGCCCAACCATCAGCCATGCTCCATACTGGCGCCCAACCATCAGCCATGCTCCATACTGGCGCCCAACCATCAGCCATGCTCCATACTGGCGCCCAACCATCAGCCATGCTCCATACTGGCGCCCAACCATCAGCCATGCTCCATACTGGCGCCCAACCATCAGCCATGCTCCATACTGGCGCCCAACCATCAGCCATGCTCCATACTGGCGCCCAACCATCAGCCATGCTCCATACTAGCGCCCAACCATCAGCCATGCTCCATACTAGCGCCCAACCATCAGTCATGCACCATACTAGCGCACAACCATCAGTCATGCTCCATACTAGCGCCCAACCATCAACCATACTAGCGCCCATGCTATGACCCAACAAACATGCTAAAGCCCACTGATCAGAGTTACTCCATATTGGAGCCCAAAGATCATAATCACTCCATACTACAGCCCAACAATCAAGAGGTATTCTCCAGAATTAAGCCCAAGGACCAGTCATGTAATTTTACCCATTACCTGTGACCTGAGCCCGTCATTTAAAATTGCGCTATAGAAGGTTTTTCACCTTAATGCATAGAATTCAGTAAGGCGAGAAACCACAAGGTTTTACAACCCCTTTAAGGCTCCTTCTAGAAAAATCAAACCTGTTCCTGTGAAGAATACGGGCAAAGTCCAGGTTCATTTACAGAGGTTAAAACAACATGACCAAACTGTGCAAACCAATGTAGAGTGTTTGCTGAGATTTGAAGGTACTTATCCCTCGGCTTATCTTTCATGTCTTGCCCTGCAAATGCAAACTTTAGACGAGACGCATAGTTTTCAGGCAACAGACAAACCTTACCCAGGACATTACACAACCAGCGTTTCACAAATGTGTGGTAGACTGCGAAATAAATTCATTATTTTATCTATAACCTCTGCGTCGTCTTCAGTTTTTTGAGCAAAAATGTAAAAAGGGCCAAGACCCTGCAAGCACTTTTCAGAGATCTTCACAGTATATGTGGCCATATAACACCCCACCCATAACCAAGTCAGAGAGAAGTAGGCTTGTATCTGGTAAAGTAGTATTAAACACAAAGAGAACTAAATAAACATTCCTCAAACTTTTCGTAAAAAGTGTAGGGAGACAACTCTAGTCCCATGCAGGGTTGGCTCCACAAGCCTAAAGCGATTGTAAAGGAGAACATGTATGTCAATGGTTTTGAACGTTGCAGCCCGATCCTCCTCTTCTCAGCCCCCCCACTAGTGCTCCTGACTCAAGAGCACCCCCCACCCACCGAGTGGCCCCATAGCAAGCCGCTTGCTATGGGGGCCACTTGTGCGTTCTCCCTCCCGAACCAGCTCTGTGTCCATAAAACACAGAGGCCGTGGCCAAGCCCTGCTCTCTTCACTGGCTCTTGCTGCTGTGTCTGAGCCAATGAATAGAGAGAGAGCCTCTGCTCTTGTGCACAGCGCTGGATAGAGATCAGGTTCAGGTAAGTATTTTTGGAAGAGGCTGGGGGGGGGCTGTATGCACATTTTTTTCCCATCCTTAAAGGGGTTGTAAAGGTAAAAAAAAAATGTAAAATTCTAAATAGCTTCCTTTACCTTAGTGCAGTCCTCCACTTACCTCATCCTTCCATTTTGCTTTTAAATGTCCTTATTTCTTCTGAGAAATCCTCACTTCCTGTTCTTCTGTGTGTAACTCCACACAGTAATGCGAGGCTTTTTCTCTGGTGTGGAGTGTCGTGCTTGCCCCCTCCCTTGGACTAACAGGAGTGTCAGGACGCCCCACTAACACAAAACTCCTTTCTCTATCTGCAACGTAAAGAGCGTCCTAACTCTCCTGTAGTCCAAGGGAGGGGGCGAGCACGACACTTCACACCAGGGAGAAAGCCTTGCATTACTGTGTGGAGTTACAGACAGAAGAACAGGAAGTGAGGATTTCTCTGAAGAAATAAGGACATTTAAAAGCATAATGGAAGGATGGAGGTAAGTGAAGAAGGACTGCACTAAGGTAAAGGAAACTATTTAGGAAAAAGTAATTGTACCTGTACAACCCCTTTAAAGCTTAAATTAGATCTTAGGCCCCTTTCACACTGGGGCGGTGGGGGCGTCGGCGTAAAGAGTGGCGCTTTACCGTCGTATTTGAGGGGTATTTGGCCGCTAGCTGGGTGCTTTTAACCCCCGCTACCAGTCAAAAAAGGGTTAAAACCACCTGCAAAGCACCCCTGCAGAGTTGCTTTGCCGGCAATATAGCCTCAGTGCCCCATTGATTTCAATGGGCAGGAGCGGTATACACACTGCTCCAAAAATGCTGCTAGCGGGACTTTTTTTCCTGTCCTGCTAGCGCTCCGCTACAGTGTGACAGCCCTTGGGGCTGTCACACTGGAGAGACAGCAGTGGCTGTTTCAGGATGCTTTGCAGGTGCGATTTTTAGCGTTATATCGCCTGCAAACCGCCTCAGTGTAAAAGGGGGCTTAGAGATTGGGTTTAGATCTGACACCAGTTTGATACCCAAGTGGTGGCATCACTTAAAAGCGGGTGTTCGCCTTAAAAAAAAAAATATTAAAAGCCAGCAGCTACAAATACTGCAGCTGCTGACTTTTAATATCAGGACACTTACCTGTCCTGGAGTCCAGGGCCATCCGCAGCAGAGGATGAGCGATCGCTCGTCACGGTGCTGCTCCCCCCTCCATCCACGGTGAGGGAAACCAGGAAGTGAAGCGCTCTGGCTTCACTGCCCGGTTCCCTACTGCGCATGCGCGAGTCGCCCGCCGATTGGCTCCTGCTGTGTGCTGGGAGCCGAGTGTTCCCAGCACACAACGGGGGGGCGACGGGAGGTGACGACATGCCCGCATTCTGCCTGAGAATGCTGAGCCGGAAGTGGGTGCAAATACTTGTCTTTAGACAGGTATCTGCACCCCCCTGAAAGGTGTCAAATGTGACACCGGAGGGGGGCGGGTTCCGATCCATGTTTTTGTAATTCCCCGCGCGCGCCACTGGGTGGCTCGCAGCGGAGAAAAACAGTCCTGTTGCATCACTGATGATTCGATGTGTGTACCCGGCGGCCGCGATGTCCGTCAGGTACACGCGATCGGCGGTGACAGAGCAGGGACGTGGAGCTCTGTGTGTAAACACAGAGCTCCACGTCCTGTCAGGGAGAGAGGAGACCAATCTGTGTCCCTTGTACATAGGGACACAGCATCGGTCACCTCCCCCAGTCACCCCCCTCCCCCCACACAGTTAGAACACACCCAGGATACACATTTAACCCCTTCCTCACCCCCTAGTGTTAACCCCTTTAATGCCAGTCACATTCATACAGTAATTAGTGCATATTTATAGCACTGATCGCTGTATAAATGTGAATGGCGCCAAAAATTGTGTCAAAAGTGTCCGATGTGTCTGCCGTAATGTCGCAGTCCCAATAAAAATCGCAGATCGCCGCCATTACTAGTAAAAAAAATTTTTTTTAAAAAAATCATAAATTCTGTCCCCTATTTTGTAGGCGCTGTAACTTTTGCGCAAACCAGTCGCTTATTGCGTTTTTTTTTTATTTTTTTACAAAAATACGTAGAATATGTATCGGCCTTAACTGAGAAAAAAAAATGTTTTGTTTTTTTATTTTTTTATTATTGGGATATTTATGATAGCCACAAGTAATAAATATATATATTTTTTTTAAATTGTCGCTCTTTTTTTTGTTTAGAACGCAAAAAATAAAAAAACACACGGGCGATTAAATACCACCAAAAGAAAGCTCTATTTGTGGGGAAAAAAGGACGCCAATTTTGTTTGGGAGCCACGTTGCACGACCGCGCAAAGGTCAGTTAAAATGACGCAGTGCCGGAAGCTGAAATTTCGCCTGGGCACCAAGGGGGTTTATGTGCCCAGTAAGCAAGTGGTTAAAAAATAAATAAATACTTAGATGACAATTTCTGCCCCCCTGATTTGGAAGGCTGCGAAACATCAGATCGTCAAACTACAAGATCTATTGTGCAACGGCACACAAAGGCCCCAAAAACACGCCGCTGAACACAATCAGGATCTGTGATTTGCTGCAACAGGAAGTGGAACCGTCCTGCCGGACACCAGAACAGACCTCACATGCAATGCTGGGAAATTCCTTGGGCAATCTGTGGCAATCCACACCACTAAACCTAAATGTCCCCGCATCTGCTGCAAACTAGCTGTGGCCTTGCTGGGACCTGTAGTTGCTCTGCTGCCAAAACCCGCCAGGCGTTGATGACCTCTGGGCTGCGGGGCGTAAC
The DNA here is from genome assembly GCA_029574335.1 of Rana kukunoris. NCBI lineage: Eukaryota > Metazoa > Chordata > Amphibia > Anura > Ranidae > Rana > Rana kukunoris. The sequence continues at coordinate 20,672,726 of CM056054.1, forward strand.
GGGAAACAGATGGCAGATTTTCACGTTTGAGTCCTGCTTTAAAGATAATAAACAGATTTGTTACATAAAACGCATTGTGCCTGCGGGGAGCAATGAGCGCCTGGCAAAGAGCGAGGCGACCCGCTGAAGAGAAAACAAAAACAGATAAAGCCGGCAACATCTGCAGAGACCAGGGGGGTCCAAATTGCTGGAATATTTCAGGAGGAGCTCTGGAGATTATTATTGGGCTCTGCAGACAAAGCTGCACGTTTGTATTGGAACCAGTTTATATAGCAAAGACGCCGAAATATATTCTAAGGCGCTATTCAGACTTGTGCGACTTATCAGGGACATCAAAGTTGCGCAACAAATTGTTCCCCACGTTTTCCTAATGATACCCATTCATATATGCGCGATTGAGGCTAGAATATCACCTTTGCGACCCGAAAGTCGGACGATTTTGCCGCAACTTAAAGCAATGCCTGTGTATTCTTGAGGTCTATGGACCTCAAGTCGCATCAAAGAGGGACTAAAAGCCGAACTCCCAAAAGCCCAACTCGCAAAAGGAGTCTTAGCTTAGGTTTCCACTATTGCAACCTGAAAGTCGCACAATTTCGCCGCAACTGCAATGCCCATGTATTCTTGAGGTCTTTGGACCTCAAGTCGCATCAAAGTGGGACCAAAGTAGTGCAGGGACTAATTAGAAGTCGCTGCAACTTGAAGTCGCACAGATATGAATATTGAAAATCACGGGGAGCGACTTGTCATGCGACTTTGCAGTCCCAGGTTGCACGACAAGCCGCACAAGTGGAAACCGAGCTTTAAAGTTGCAGCAACTTCAACTTGAAAGTCGCATGATTTTGCCATGACTTGAAGCAATGCCTGTGTATTCTTGAGGTCTATGACCCTCAAGTTGCTTCAACGTGGAACCAAAGTAGTGCAGGGACCACTATGAAGTCGCACAGATATGAATATTGGAAATCACGGGGTACGACTTGTCATGCAACTTTGCAGTCCCAAATTGTATGACAAGTCTCACTAGTGGAAACCAAGCTTTAAAGTTGCAGCAACTTCATACACTACTTTGGTCTGACTTTTATGCAACTTGAGGGCCATAGACTTCAATGTTAACACTCAGAAGATGCATGAAAGTCGTAAACCAAAAGTAATGCAATGCAACTTGTGTGCAACAGTTGTCCAGTATCACTGGTCAAGTCACTCCAAGTTCCACTATTGCAACCTGAAAGTCGCATGATTTTGCCACAACTTGAAGGAATGCCTGTGTATTCTTGAGGTCTATGAACCTCAAGTCGCTTCAAAAGTGGGACCAAAGTAGTGCAAGGACCACTTTGAAGTCGCACAGATATGAACGGTACTCATAGGAAATCACAGGGTATGACTTGTCATGCAACTTCAGTCATAAATTGCATGACAAATCGCACTAGTGGGAACTGAGCTTTAACGTTGCAGCGACTTCAAAAGTAGTTCATACACTACTGTGTTCTGTGCAACTTGAGGGCCATAGACTTCAATGTTAACCCTCAGAAGTTGCATGAAAGTCATACCCAAATGTTATGCAATGGAACTTGTGTGCAACAGTTGTCCATTTTCACTGGTCAAGTTGAACTGCCAAAAGCCGAACTGCCAAAAGCCGAACTGCCAAAAGCCGAACTGCCAAAAGCCGAACTGCCAAAAGCCGAACTGCCAAAAGCCGAACTGCCAAAAGCCGAACTGCCAAAAGCCGAACTGCCAAAAGCCGCCTTAGCTTAGGTTTCCACTATTGCAACCTGAAAGTCGCACAATTTTGCCACAACTGCAATGCCCATGTATTCTTGAGGTCTTTGGACCTTAAGTCGCACCAAAGTGGGACCACAGTAGTGCAGGCACTACTTTGAAGTCGCACAGATAGGAAAAGGTACTCATAGGAAATCACAGGGTATGGCTGGTCATGCGACTTTGCAGTCGCACAAGTGAAAACCAAGCCTAAAAATTACCAAGCATAAAATTGTATACTATAATATTGTATTTGCGACACCGCGTCGTCCTTACAGGTCTGTCGTGTCTTTGAAGTGAGATTTGTATTTCGGAACGCACATCCTATTTTCTCAGCTGTCAAGCTCCTTATTGGCTTATCTCTTCCCTTACAGTAAACCAGATGTAGTGACACTTCATTATCAGCGCTGAACACATTGCTACATCTACAGTTACACTGCGACATCCCCGCACTTCACCCAATCACCTGCCTGCTTGGCTATTTACTAAAGAATATTGTGGAAATGGTCTGTATTTTGTATCACATTGCTAAATATTGGAGGTTTCCGGCCCCCTCCCCCAGCAAGAGCGGCCCAATCCAAATACAAGACAGTGCTACCCCATGATCTTGTGTATGTACCCTGGGTGCAGGGATAAGTACACGGCTCTATGGGGTAGGTAGTTGCAGCATGAAATGATATGAGCACCATGGTAGATGAGATGCGATTGGACATTGTCCTATAGATTCTGGAATAACTGGTCCTGCGAGGTTTAATGCCTGGTGACACTCCCGGGTGACAGTCCTCGGGGGGATAAGACTGGTGGCTGAAGGACTGCACATACATGATGGGACCCTGTGTGGTCATTTACTGCTCTATAAATAGCAGGGACTGTCCTTAGGACTGATCCTGTGTACACAACTCATCTCTATGGCTCAATGGCCATGAATGACCAGGGACAGGGATCAGTGGATTCTGATCAGATCTGCCCAACAGTAGCCTGTGAATGCCCCATGTATGGCATCACCACCACCTGACATGACTGGGCACCTATACAGGTAATGATAATCTGTGTTCCCACCAATCACCACGTCTCATCAGCCCTCCGTGTGGTCTCTCCATGTGTCTCCTATCCAATCACATCTCTGATATACCCTGACTGGGCTGGGCTCTGTAGTGCCGTCACCTATCCGGAGTCCGGGTTTCTGTGTAGCATTGTATCACTAATTCAATAGGAGTGTGGTCAGTCATGGTGTCACCCTACGAGGGGGCTCCCAGTGTCACCCTACCAGCGGCTCTCATTCATGGTGTCACTACGAGGGGCTCCCAGTGTCACCCCTACAAGGGGCTCTCAGTCATGGTGTCACCCTACGAGCGGCTCCCAGTGTCACCCTACCAGCGGCTCTCATTCATGGTGTCACTACGAGGGGCTCCCAGTGTCACCCTACAAGGGGCTCTCAGTCATGGTGTCACCCTATGAGGGGGCTCCCAGTGTCACCCTACCAGGGGCTCTCATTCATGGCGTCACTACAAAGGGCTCCCAGTTTCACCCTACGAGGGGCTCTCAGTCATGGTGTCACCATCCTACGAGGGGGCTCCCAGTGTCACCATCCTACGAGGGGGCTCCCAGTGTCACCATCCTACGAGGGGGCTCCCAGTCTTAGTATCATCCTATGAGGGGTTCCCAGTGTCACCCTACAAGGGGCTCTTATTCATTGTGTCACTACGAGGGGCTCCTAGTGTCACCTTAAGAAGGGCTCTCAGCCTTAGTATCATCCTACGAGGGGCTCTCGGTCATGGTGTCACTACGAGGGGCTCCCAGTCATGGTGCCACCCTACAAGGGGGCTCCCAGTCATGGTGCCACCCTACAAGGGGGCTCCCAGTCATGGTGCCACCCTACAAGGGGGCTCCCAGTCATGGTGCCACCCTACGAGGGGGCTCCCAGTCATGGTGCCACCCTACGAGGGGGCTCCCAGTCATGGTGCCACCCTACGAGGGGGCTCCCAGTCATGGTGCCACCCTACGAGGGGGCTCCCAGTCATGGTGCCACCCTACGAGGGGGCTCCCAGTCATGGTGCCACCCTACGAGGGGGCTCCCAGTCATGGTGCCACCCTACGAGGGGGCTCCCAGTCATGGTGCCACCCTACGAGGGGGCTCCCAGTCATGGTGCCACCCTACGAGGGGGCTCCCAGTCATGGTGCCACCCTACGAGGGGGCTCCCAGTCATGGTGCCACCCTACGAGGGGGCTCCCAGTCATGGTGCCACCCTACGAGGGGGCTCCCAGTCATGGTGCCACCCTACGAGGGGGCTCCCAGTCATGGTGCCACCCTACGAGGGGGCTCCCAGTCATGGTGCCACCCTACGAGGGGGCTCCCAGTCATGGTGCCACCCTACGAGGGGGCTCCAGTCATGGTGCCACCCTACGAGGGGGCTCCAGTCATGGTGCCACCCTACGAGGGGGCTCCAGTCATGGTGCCACCCTACGAGGGGGCTCCAGTCATGGTGCCACCCTACGAGGGGGCTCCAGTCATGGTGCCACCCTACGAGGGGGCTCCAGTCATGGTGCCACCCTACGAGGGGGCTCCTAGTGTCACCCTACGAGGGGCTCTCAGTCATGGTGTCACCCTACGAGGGGTGACCAGTTTTAGTATCATCCTACGAGGGGGCTCCCACTGTCACCCTACGAGGGGCTCTCAGCCTTAGTATCATCCTATGAGGGGGCTCCCAGTGTCACCCTAAAAGGGGCTCTCAGTCTTGGTGTCACCCTACAAGGGGGCTCCCAGTCTTTGTATCATCCTATGAGAGGCTACCGCTGTCACCCTACGAGGGGGCTCTCAGTCTTGTCGTCACCCTACGAGGGGCTCTCAGCCTTGGTGTCATGCTATGAGAGGCTCCCAGTGTCACCCTACGAGGGGCTCTCATTCATGTTGTCACTATGAGGGGCTCCCAGTGTCACCCTACGAGGGGGCTCCCAGTATTAGTATCATCCTTTGAGGAGCTCTCATTCATGCTGTCACTACGAGCGGCTCCCAGTGTCACCCTACGAGGGGCTCTTATTCATGGTGTCACCCTATGAGCGGCTCCCAGTGTCACCCTACGAGGTGTTCTCACCCGTCTCGGTGTCCCGGCTCCGTTGAGCAGTGGTGTCCTCTCGGCGGCTCCCCCCTCCTCCTCGGGCCGGCCGGACCAGGACTCCCGGGTGGCCACGTTAGCCATGTCTCTCTCCCGCTGGGTCTCCGCCGGGCAGTGTTTGGGCACGTGACAATCCTCAGCTCTCACAGATTCCCCCTGAATCACGTGACCAACCCGGCTACGGACCGCCCCTGAGACCACACCAGGAAGTGAACCCCCCAATGCATGCCGGGAGATGTAGTTCTTAGCGGCAGAGTGGCCACGTGATCGACCGCTGCTCTGGAGAGCACGTGCGTCTGTTACCTATAGCAACCTCTTGTTGCTCATGTTGCTCGTGGAATGGCGACAAACTACAAAACTTAAAAATCTCCATAGGCTACGCTTTAACGAATTTTACAGGTTATCTGTTTAGAGTTACAGAGGAGGTCTAGTGCTAGAATTGTTCCTCTTGCTATAATGTTTATGACGATTCCCGTGTGGTTTGACCGCAAGACTTATGTGTGCACCCGCTTCTGCACGAGGGATGGGGGCGCTTTAATTTTTGTTATATTTTATCACTTTATTCCTATCACAAGAACTGTATACATTCGTTGTGATAGAAATAATGCATGACAGGCAGTGGCGGACTGACCATTCGGGCACTGCCCGAGGGCCCCATGCCACTAGGGGGACCCATCAGGGTAGCCAGCCTCAGTAAAACCAGGGACAGTGTGAAAAGATCTGTGTTTTTAAAAAAAATCTCAAGATAATAGCTGCCCAGCCTCTCCAGTACCTTTTCAGTGTATGTGTGTATATTGTGTGTATACTGTGTATGTATACTGTATGTGTGTGTGTGTATATATTGTGTGTCTATACTGTGTATGTATACTGTATGTGTGTGTGTGTGTATATTGTGTGTCTATACTGTGTATGTATACTGTATGTGTGTGTACTGTGTATGTATACTGTATATGTGTGTGTATATACAGTGCAGAAAATAAGTATTTGAACACCCTGCTATTTTGCAAGTTCTCCCACTTGGAAATCATGGAGGGGTCTGAAATTGTCATCGTAGGTGCATGTCCACTGTGAGAGACATAATCCAATTTTTTTTTTCCAGAAATCACTATTTATGATTTTTTCACTATTTATTTGTATGATACAGCTGCAAAGAAGTATTTGAACACCTGTCTATCAGCTAGAATTCTGACCCTCAAAGACCTGTTAGTCTGCATTTAAAATGTCCACCTCCACTCCATTTATTATCCTAAATTAGATGCACCTGTTTGAGGTCATTAGCTGCATAAAGACACCTGTCCACCCCATACAATCAGTAAGAATCCAACTACTAACATGGCCAAGACCAAAGAGCTGTCCAAAGACACTAGAGACAAAATTGTACACCTCCACAAGGCTGGAAAGGGCTACGGGGAAATTGCCAAGCAGCTTGGTGAAAAAAGGTCCACTGTTGGAGCAATCATTAGAAAATGGAAGAAGCTAAACATGACTGTCAATCTCCCTCGGACTGGGGCTCCATGCAAAATCTCACCTCGTGGGGTCTCAATGATCCTAAGAAAGGTGAGACATCAGCTCAGGACTACACGGGAGGAGCTGGTCAATGACCTGAAAAGAGCTGGGACCACCGTTTCCAAGGTTACTGTTGGTAATACACTAAGACGTCATGGTTTGAAATCATGCATGGCACGGAAGGTTCCCCTGCTTAAACCAGCACATGTCAAGGCCCGTCTTCAGTTTGCCAATGACCATTTGGATGATCCAGAGGAGACATGGGAGAAAGTCATGTGGTCAGATGAGACCAAAATAGAACTTTTTGGTCATAATTCCACTAACCGTGTTTGGAGGAAGAAGAATGATGAGTACCATCCAAAGAACACCATCCCTACTGTGAAGCATGGAGGTGGTAGCATCATGCTTTGGGGGTGTTTTTCTGCACATGGGACAGGGCGACTGCACTGTATTAAGGAGAGGATGACCGGGGCCATGTATTGCGAGATTTTGGGCAACAACCTCCTTCCCTCAGTTAGAGCTTTGAAGATAGGTCGAGGCTGGGTCTTCCAACATGACAATGACCCGAAGCACACAGCCAGGATAACCAAGGAGTGGCTCTGTAAGAAGCATATCAAGGTTCTGGCGTGGCCTAGCCAGTCTCCAGACCTAAACCCAATAGAGAATATTTGGAGGGAGCTCAAACTCTGTGTTTCTCAGCGACAGCCCAGAAACCTGACTGATCTAGAGAAGATCTGTGTGGAGGAGTGGGCCAAAATCCCTCCTCCAGTGTGTGCAAACCTGGTGAAAAAACTACAAGAAACGTTTGACCTCTGTAATTGCAAACAAAGGCTACTGTACCAAATATTAACATTGATTTTCTCAGGTGTTCAAATACTTATTTGCAGCTGTATCATACAAATAAATAGTTAAAAAAATCATACATTGTGATTTCTGGAATTTTTTTTTTTGATTATGTCTCTCACAGTGGACATGCACCTACGATGACAATTTCAGACCCCTCCATGATTTCCAAGTGGGAGAACTTGCAAAATAGCAGGGTGTTCAAATACTTATTTTCTGCACTGTATATACTGTATATGTATACTGTATGTATGTGTATACTGTGTATGTATACTGTATGTATGTGTATACTGTGTATGTATACTGTATGTGTGTGTGTACTGTGTATGTATACTGTGTGTGTGTGTACTGTGTATGTATACTGTATGTGTGTGTATGTATACGGTGTATGTATACTGTATGTGCATGTGTGTGTACTGTGTATGTATACTGTGTGTGTGTACTGTATGTGTGTGAATACTGTGTATGTATACTGTATGTGTGTATATATATATATACTGTGTGTGTATACTGTATGTATGTGTATACTGTATGGGCCAGATTCATGAAGAGTTAGGCTGGAGTATCCATTGATCCGCCAGCCTAACTGTCACTTTAAGCCGGCGTTTCTGTTTTCTATAACCAGAAAACAAGAAACGCCGGGTTGGAGTTCCGATGCGATCGGCGTAATTGAATTTCGCCATCGCATCGTTACTTCAACTTAAAAATGGCGCCGGGGGCGTTCCCGCTGATTAACGCTGAAAAAATATGTTAATCAGCGGGAGTCGGAAATTCACGATCGTTTTCGGGCGCGACGCAGTGACTTTACGATGTTTCCGGAAGCGATACGCGACGTAAAGATAAAGCAGCCCCCTAGTGGAGTATCCTATGTTAAGTATAGCCGTCGTCATCGCGTCGGAAAAAAAAACAAATCGCGTCGTTTGCGTAAAACATTCATGAATGGGGACGTGACGTCATTGACGTTCACTGACAGAACTTGGAGCATGCGCACTGGGATGCATTGACACTCGACGCATGCGCAGTACGTTCTCCGCAGGATCGCGCATAGTTTGAATACTACACACCCCGTACCCGCCCAATTTGAATTCCGCTGGCTCATTTGCGATGCGCTGCCGCAACTTTCGGAGCAAGTGCTTCCTGAATAACAGCACTTGCTCCTAAAATTTCGGCAGAGTAACGTAAATGAGAAGCGTTACTCCAGAGCAAAGATGCTCTCATCTACCTGAATCTGGCCCTATGTGTGTATGTGTGTGTGTGTACTGTGTATGTATACTGTATGTGTGTGTATTCTGTGTATGTATACTGTATGTGTGTGTGTGTATGTATACTGTATGTGCATGTGTGTGTAATGTGCATGTATACTGTATGTGTGTGTATTCTGTGTATGTTTACTGTATGTGTGTACTGTGCATGTATACTGTGTGTGTGTACTGTGCATGTATACTGTGTGTGTGTACTGTGCATGTATACTGTGTGTGTACTGTGCATGTATACTGTGTGTGTACTGTGCATGTATACTGTATGTGTGTACTGTGCATGTATACTGTGTGTGTGTACTGTGCATGTATACTGTGTGTGTGTACTGTGCATGTATACTGTGTACTGTATATACTGTGTGTGTGTGTGTGTGTGTGTACTGTGCATGTATACTGTATGTGTGTACTGTGCATGTATACTGTGTGTGTGTACTGTGCATGTATACTGTGTGTGTGTACTGTGCATGTATACTGTGTGTGTGTACTGTGCATGTATACTGTATGTGTGTACTGTGCATGTATACTGTGTGTGTGTGTACTGTGTATGTATACTGTGTGTGTGTAATGTGTATGTATACTGTGTGTGTGTGTACTGTGCATGTATACTGTGTGTGTGTGTACTGTGTGTGTATACTGTGTGTGTGTACTGTGTATGTATACTGTGTGTGTGTACTGTGCATGTATACTGTGTGTGTGTGTACTGTGTATGTATACTGTGTGTGTGTACTGTGTGTGTATACTGTGTATGTATACTGTGTGTGTGTACTGTGCATGTATACTGTGTGTGTGTGTGTACTGTGTATGTATACTGTGTGTGTGCGTGTGTGTGTACTGTGTATGTATACTGTGTGTGTGTGTACTGTGTATGTATACTGTGTGTGTGTGTGTACTGTGCATGTATACTGTGTGTGTGTGTACTGTGTATGTATACTGTGTGTGTGTGTACTGTGTATGTATACTGTGTGTGTGTGTGTACTGTGCATGTATACTGTGTGTGTGTGTGTACTGTGTATGTATACTGTGTGTGTGTGTGTACTGTGCATGTATACTGTGTGTGTGTGTGTACTGTGTATGTATACTGTGTGTGTGTGTGTACTGTGTATGTATACTGTGTGTGTGTGTGTACTGTGCATGTATACTGTGTGTGTGTGTACTGTGTATGTATACTGTGTGTGTGTGTACTGTGCATGTATACTGTGTGTGTGTGTAGTGTGTATGTATACTGTGTGTGTGTAATGTGTATGTATACTGTATGTTCACGGCCCACGCCTTTCGGACAAAATTCCACGGATTTGGAAGTCCGATCGCGTGTACGAGGCTTTACACTATTGGGGTGTTGGCGACACAACACCTGGTTTCTTTGGTGGTGGAACTTTTTCTCTTTAAAAAAAACAAAACTGGGACTATGGAGCTGCAGCGTGATAATGACCAAATGCTGCCGCCGCCCCTAAAGCTGCATTCTCCATTCAAATAAATACAGACAAACATAACACTGATAAAAAAAATGTAAAAATTAAAAATTGTATTTTATTGTTTTTTTTTTTGTCTGTAAATTCTATTGAAAATGAAATAAAAATGTACAAATCAAAGGAGTCTAGCCCTAAACCCCCAACCGCCACCCCCTCCCCCTCCCCACCACCACCAAAAGAAAAAAAATGATGTATTACGTTATCTTAAAGCCTAAACCAAACATTTGATATATTGCAGCTTACCAATCATTAGATGTGGTGGCTGCATTAAAGTGGTTGTGAACCTCAGGCCACGTACACGATATAACGTGGTCCGCAAACCAGTTTCAGCGGACATGTTAGATGGTGTGTACGGCCTATCGGACCGTTTTCCAGCAGACAAAAGTTTCCAACCATGGTTAGAAACCTGTCCGCTGGAAACCTGTTCGATGGTTAGTACACAAAATCATCGGACCAAAATCTCGCGCATGCTCGGAATCAAGTCGACGCATGCTTGGAAGCATTGAACTTAGTTTTTTCATCACGTCGTTGTGTTCTACGTCACCGCGGTGTTGTCAGAGGGGATTTTTGTCCGATGGTGTGTACGCACATCAGACCAACAGACAACTTCAGCCTGGTCCAATGAAAACGGTCCGTCGGATCGTGTGTACGCGGCCTCAGACATGAAATCTGAACAAAGCACATCCCTCTATAGTGTGTACTTGTTTCAATCCAGAGCACTAAGTGTCATTTCTGTCTGCTACTTTGTTCCTCTACTATCTGCATGAGTCACTTCTGACAAGAGAAAAATTGTGTCAATCATCTCTCATTTATCCGATGTTACGAATCGCCGGAAATAAGGAAAGCCGCATCTAAACCAATGGAACGGAACGATTTAATAATAAATAATATTTTTTATTATTGTTATTTATTACAGTGGAACCTCAGATTGCGAATAACACGGTTAACGGGCGTTTCGCAATAGGAGCACTGTATTTCCTAAAATCCTAACTCGGTTTGGCGAGTGTTGTTTTGCAAAACGAACAGGATTCAAGGCAAAGTGGTGTGCAGTACCGCGTTTGGCCTGAGGTGGGGGGAGGGGGATATCGGAGCTGGGCCCCAGGACAGCTCAACTGACCTCTGCAAACCTCGGAAAAGCTTGTGAACGGAGTCTTTCCGAGGTTTGCCGAGGTCAGCCAAACTGTCCTCGGCCTTTCCGGACGTTTCAGAGGCTCTCTGGTGCCCCCCTCTGCCTCTGGGCATGCCATTGAAGTCAGTGCGGAACAAATTATTTTAGTTTCCATTGACTTCAATGGGGAAACTTGCTTTGATATGCGAGTGCTTTGGATTACGAGAATTCTCCTGGAACGGATTATGCTCGTAATCCAAGGTTCTACTGTATTATTAATTTGTTCCGTTCCATTTGTTTAGATGCGGCATTCGTTATTTCGGATAAATTCGTATTCGTTACATTTACTAACAGTCAAATTTAAAAGGAAATTCCAATACCTATAATTTAATAGTTGGCAATAGTTATGTTATTATTATTAGTTAGTTATTATTTCCGATTTTAAAATTTTCAGGTTTTCAGATTTTTTCGAACCTCGAATTAAGGAATTTACGAAAATACCGAAATGTAATTAATGACCAAAAAATTAAAATTAAATTAAATTTAAGCCCTGGTTCACACTGGGCTGCAGGGAGTGAAATCGCGCGACTTCAGCTGAACTCGCGCGATTTCACTCCCTCTGGCAGTCCCGATTTCGGCGCGATTTAGGAGACATGTTTCAGCACAGATGTCAATGTAAATCGCGTCCTGAAATCGCAAAAAGTAGTACAGGAACTACTTTTTGAAATCGGTGCAGCGCCGCAGATGCGGCGTCGCACCGATTAGGACGGTGTCATTGCCGGCAATTGCCGCCGATTTGAGATGCGATTTCACATGTGAAATTGCATCTCAAATCGAACTAAATCGTACCCAGTGTGAACCTGGGCGAAAACGAACAAATTTTTTCGGCAGTGCACATGTCTAGTTTTGGGGTTTAATTCCACTTTTGAATAAAGACAAAGGGCCAGATTCAGCATTAGTTACGACGGCGTATCTTGAGATACGCCGCCTAACTTCGAAACAGCGCCGGCGTATCTTTTTTCTGTATTCAGAAAACAAGATACGCCGGGTTTGAGTTAAGATACGAGCAGCGTAATTGTATTACGCCGTCGTATCTTTACTGCATTTTAAAGATGGCCGCTAGGGGCGTTCCTGCTGATTTACGCCTAAAATATGTAAATCAGCGAGATACGCCTATTCATGAACGTACGCCCGGCCGACGCAGTGAATTTTACGCCGTTTACGTAAGGAGTTTTCCGGCGGAAAGATAAACCACCAAAAAGATGGTGCATCCTATGTTAAGTATGGACGTCGGGACCGCGTAAAATTTTTCAGATTTTACGTCGTTTGCGTAACTCGTCCGTGAATGGGGATTTACGTCAATTACGTCGAAAACAATGCGTCGTAGCGTCATAATTTGGAGCAGGCGCACGAGATACGTCCACGGACGGCGCATGCGCAGTTTAAAAAAAACGTAAAAAACGTGGGGTCACAACACATTGCCATAAAACACTCCCACCTTATTCACATTTGAATTACCCGGGCCCATTTACGCTACGCCGCCGTAACTTAGCTTGGTGAATACAGCATTTGCCTCGCTAATTTACGGCAGCGTAGCGTAAACAAGCTACGCTACGCCCGCCTAAAGATACGGCGGGCTACATGAATCTGGCCCAAAGTTATTTCTAAATAAGTGGAAATTTAGATTTGCTTCGGTCTGAATAGCTCTGGTATAGCGGGGGAAGGTTACACCATTGCTCAGCATTTAATTACTGTGTGACCTAGTGACCCCCCCCCCCCCCATTCCTCTAATTTCTTTTACTGGTTGTCAATAAAAGACACAGTGGGGGGGAAATTGCTTCATATGCAATAAATAAAGACTTGACAGAGGTTCTAATACTTTCGCAGTGTATCCAAAACGGAAAAAAAAACCAATCTGGTTAGGGTTGGGCTTTAAAGAAGAGCAGCCATGGAGTGAGGTTATTTATAGAAAAGGGACATCTAAAAAAATAAAAAATAAACTATTTAGGATCAATAAAGCAGATACAAATTTTTAACAACTCTCAATCCAACTGTTTAGAGGTGACAGGTCCTCTTTAGACTAACTTCACGTAAATACTGGTCTGCCTCCATTTAATGGCCACTTCCACTCCCTTCCTTCGGCTTTGGTGACACCGGGCCTGTGTTCCGGGCTGCCTCCAGTGCGGTGACCCGCTGGTACAGTTCCTCTAGGAGCTCATTGTGGCCATTCAGTAACTCAGTGAGGGCTGCCACCTTGTGGGCGAGTTGGGTATTGCTGATTTTGACCTTCTTGCGCCCCGTCATGTTTTCCCTACAAGTCTTGGTGGTGCAGGGCCTGTGAGCCGGCGGCTCGGAGATGGTCTGGTTTACTTCTGTGTGGTTTGCGGGCTCAATGGCGTCAACAGGGGCTTGGTTTGCAGGTTCCGGTTTTACCGCTTCTTCCATATTTTCCATTTTTTTTTGTATCGATACCATCTGATTCTCTATGAGGTCCAGTCTGGCCGGCACTCGGCTAAGGAGTTCCGTAATATTTTCTTTTAGTTCTGAAACAAACAGATTTGGTTATCAGTGCCGGGACAGGGTCATCTAGAGTCCAGGGCAAACATACCCCACTGTGCCCCCACCCCCAAAAAAAGGAAGGTCATTTGGAGTCTAGGACAAACATACCCCACTGTGCCCCCCAAAAAAGAAGGTCATCTAGAGTCCAGGACAAACATACCCCACTGTGCCCCCACCCCCCCAAAAAAAGGAAGGTCATTTGGAGTCTAGGACAAACATACCCCACTGTGCCCCCCAAAAAAGAAGGTCATTTAGAGTCCAGGGCAAACATACCCCACTGTGCCCCCACCCCCCAAAAAAGGAAGGTCATTTAGAGTCCAGGACAAACATACCCCACTGTGCCCCCCCCCCCCCCCAAAAAAAAGAAGGTCATTAGAGTCCAGGGCAGACATACCCCACTCTGCCCCCCCCCACAAAAAAGGAAGGTCATTTAGAGTCAAGGACAAACATACCCCACTGTGCCCCCCCCCAAAAAAAAGGTCATTTAGAGTCCAGGGAAAACATACCCCACTGTGCCCCCCCCCAAAAAAGAATGTCATTTAGAGTCCAGGGCAGACATACCCCACTGTGCCCCCCCCCCCAAAAAGAATGTAATTTAGAGTCCAGGGCAGACATACCCCACTGTGCCCCCCCCCCCAAAAAAAAATGAAGGTCATTTAGAGTCCAGGGCAAACATGCCCCACTGTGTCCGCAAAAATCGCCCCCCCCCCCATAAAAAACTGCACACTAGTTTGCATTACACCCTAAGCATAAATTCCCCCTCCTCCCAATACAAATCTGCCCCCCCCCCCCCAGATGAAATCTCCTCTGCAAACACAAATCTCCCCCCACTCCCCCTCCAAGCTCAAATCCTCTCTCTCTCCAAATCCCCCCAGCACAGATCCCCCCTTCCAAAAAAAAAAGTTACCCCTCTTAACACAGATCCTATACCCCTCAGATTTTCCCTCCAAGCACAAATCCTGTCGTCCCCCCCACTCCAAATCCATCCCCTCCTACCACAAATCCTCCCCTACAAATTTCCCCCAAATCGGCTCTCCTAGCACAAATGCTCTTCCCCCACCCACCCCCTTCCAACACAAATCCCCCCAAATCACCATTCCTAGCAAACCCCCCTTATCAGGGCCGGTGCTACCACTAGGCAAACTAGGAAGCTGACTAGGGCTCCCTGCTGCCTAGGGGAGCCCGGCCACTGGTGTTCCTTCTCTCTGCAGCAAGCAACTAAGTCTCAGCATCAGCAGGCAGCCGCCGCTCCGTATGCATTTGATGGGCCCTGGTGAGGCTGCATTGATGGGCGCTGGTGAGGCTGCATTGATGGGCGCTGGTGAGGCTGCATTGATGGGCGCTGGTGAGGCTGCATTGATGAGCGCGGGTGAGGTTGCATTTTATGGGTGCTGGTGAGGCTGCATTTTATGTGCATTTCTTTAAAAAGGTGGGGTATACATGGGCAGGGCAAAGAGGGTGGAGTCAGGGGTGGAGCCAATGGTGCGGTAAAATTAGGATTCGCCTAGGGTGTCCTAAATCCTTGCACCAGCCCTGCCCCTAATTTCCCCTCCAGCGCGCCGCATCATTGGTTTGATTGACAATCTATGGCTGCGCTGTTAGCAATCATCCAATGAATGAGCGGAGAAAAGCCCGGTCGAGAAGCCAGCTCGTTCACGATGCGGGACTTTCGAGGGCTCAGGTGAGGAATCAGGGGGGGCTGGGGGGCCGACAAACACCAGATGTTTTTTCACCTTCATGCATAGAATGCATGAAGGTGAAAAAACATGAACCTTTACAACCCCTTTAAGGGAAGCTTCAGAATGGCAAAGATGTTTTTATTACAAATTATGTGAGCAGACTGCAGTTCCTCTTTAACTGCTTGCCGACCAGCCACCGCAGGTGGAGCTCCACGTGCTGTCAGGGAGAGGAGACTGATGGTGTGTCCCTTGTACATAGGGACACAGCATCGGTCACCTCCCCCAGTCACCCCCCTCCCCCCACACAGTTAGAACACACCCAGGATACACATTTAACCCCTTCCTCACCTCCTAGCGTTAACCCCTTCCCTGTCAGTCACATTTATACAGTAATTAGTGCATCTTTATAGCACTGACCACTGTATAAATGTGAATGGTCCCAAATTTGTGTCAAAAGTGTCCGATTTGTCCGTCGCAATATTGCAGTCCCAGTAAAAATCGCAGATCGCCGCCATTACTAGTAAAAAAAAAAGAAATAAAAAAAACACATAATTCTGTTCCCCGTTTTGTAGGTGCTATAACTTTTGCGCAAAGCAGTCGCTTATTGCGATTTTTTTTTTTTTACAAAAATACGTCAGAAAAATATGTAGCGGCCTGAGAAAAAAAAATAGTTTTTTTTTAAAAAAAAATGGGATATTTATTATAGCAACAAGTAAAATATATATATATATTTTTTAAATTGTCGCTCTTTTTTTGTTTATAGCGCAAAAAATAAAAACCGCAGAGGTGATCAAATACCACCAAAATAAAGCTCTATTTGTGGGGAAAAAAGGACGTCAATTTTGTTTGGGAGCCACGTCGCACGACTGCGCAAATGTCAGTTAAAGCGACGCAGTGCCGGAAGCTGAAATTCCGCAGTAAGCAAGTAATTACAAGGTTATTGATAAATTGATAAGCACGCAGCAGAAATGTAAAAAAAATTCTCCATAAAGTGTATACAGGTGTAATAGAAATCACGTACCATGGCAGGACCCGGCAGACATTCTTGTCATCCTCTTCACTTTCCTCCATGCTTCTTCCTGCTCCTTCTGCAAATTTTGGAACTGAAGCCACAATTCAACCAATCCAATGTACATCCTGGGGACAGCCTGAAACACAGAGTGATGATTGGCTCACTGTACAGGATCTGAGAGCCAGCTGATAGGACACTGATACTGAGACTTCTACACTAAAATGCTATGCCTATGTTGACCAGACCATTATAGCCTATTGGCTAGATTCACATAGAGCGGCGTAATTTTGTGCGGGCGTAGCGTATCTCAGATACGCTACACCGCCGTAAATTAGAGAGGCAAGTGCTGTATTCACAAAGCTAAGTTACGGCGGCGTAGCGTAAATGGGCCGGCGTAAGCCCGCCGAATTCAAATGTGTTTGATGTGGGCATGTTTTATTTCAATTAAGTGTGACCCCACGTAATTGACGTTTTTTACTAACGGCGCATGCGCCGTCCGTGGACGTATCCCAGTGCGCATGCTCCAAATTACGCCGCTAAGACTCATTGGTTTCGACGTGAACGTAATTTACGTCCAGCCCCATTCACTGACGAGTTACGCAAACGACGTAAAACGTGAAAAATGTTACGAGGTCCCGACGTCCATACTTAACATTGGCTGCGCCATCTTGTTGCAGCTTTATCTTTACGCCCTGAACACGCCTTACGTAAACGGCGTATCTTTACTGCGACGGCCGGGCGTACGTTTTGTGAATAGGCGTATCTCGCTGATTTACATATTCTAGGCGTAAATCAGCGTACACGCCCCTAGCGGCCAGCGTAAATAGGCAGCTTAGACACGACGGCGTAGGAGACTTACGCCGGTCGTATCTTAGCAACATTTAAGCGTATCTCACTTTGAGCATACGTTTAAAGATACGACGGCGCAGATTCTGAGTTACGACGGCATATCTACTGATACGCCGTCGATACTCTTTATGAATCTGGCCCTATGGCTTTACATTTCAAGCACAGGTTCCGTTTAAGGGTCAGTCTATCCAAAACGGATCATTCAGATTTTGGTAGAGGTAGGACTCTAAAAATTAGAACCCCTTGATAGTTTCTTCTATCTCTTGGGGACTTTACTGGTGAGATCTCTATGGTAAGATTCTGGGGTGGAGGTCACATGTTCCCCTATATAAAGCTCCCAACTGTCCCTGATTTCGAGGGACTGTCCCTAATTTGGAGCAATGTCCCTCTTACCTCCTCATTTGTCCCTCATTTTGGTCTGATCCATATATTTGTATATAAAATGCACTTTTTTCTCCATCAAAAAGTGTTTCCCAGTGCTGAACCTTTCATCTCATTTCTAAATTGCTGCATTTATAAATTCCAAAAGCCAATATAAAGGAATAGTAGCGGTTTTGACGGCGGAAGAAAGACCCTGTTGTTCTGGGCGGACATCATATGACGTCGCACCTTTAAAAGCCACTAGGGGGCGTGCGCGCGCGCGCCGCGTCACTGGGGACCCGATGCATGTGCCTGGCGGCCGTGATGGCCGTTGGTCACCTGTGATTGCCCAGTAACTGAGCAGGACAGTGGAGCTCTGTGTGTGTGTAAACACAGAGCCACGTCCTGTCAGGGAGAGAAGACCGATGCTGTGTCCCTTGTACATAGGGACAACCATCGGTCACCTCCCCCAGTCACTCCCTTCTCCCCACAGTAAGAATCACTCCCTAGGGCACAGGTGTCAAACACAAGACCCGCGGCCGAATACGGCCCTCCAGGCCATTTCACGTGGCCCTCGCACCTCCTCTGCAGCTGCAGGAGAGCTCCGGCCCTCTTCTGGTCCTTCTCCAGTCCCTTACTTTCTGCTTTGAAGCAATGCATCCAGCTTCTTCCCAGCAGCAGCAGCATAAGGAAAGGGGATGCACTGTGATGTAAGGGAGAGTGGGGGACTCAACTTCTGATGGTGGGGGGGCTCTTGACGTCTAATGTAAGGGGAGGGGATGCGCTGGACATCTAATCTTACAGATACAACTGGCCCTTTTGTGGGCAATCATAATGCTGATGCGGCCCACGTTGAAATTGAGTTTGACACCCCTGCTAGGGTGCTAGGGAATACATTAACCCCTTGATCGCCCCCTAGTGTTAAACCCTTCCCTGCCAGTCACATTTATACAGGAATCAATGCATTTTTATAGCAGGGATCGCTGTATAAATGTGAATGGTCCCAAAAATGCGTCAAAAGTGTCCGATGGGTTCCTTGAGCATTGACCAATTTCTGGCTCTCAGATAATTTCCACTGACACCAATGATCTTTTTAGCTATCCATAAGAAGGTAATTCTTCCCAATGATCACAAGTGTAAGGAGCATTCTTCCCACTGATCATCCCACTAATGTATCATGAGTTGTAGATTTAGTCATTTTTAGTAGAGGTTTCCTGGGACCGGAAAAAGGTTTCAAGGGTTTCTCTGCATTGAAAAATTTGGGAAAAGCTGTCTAGACTATAGAAAACTTAAACTAGTCTAATGCCCCATACACACAATCGGAAATTCCGACATCAAAAGTCCGATGTGAGCTTTTCATCAGAATTCCCGACCGTGTGTATGCTCCATCAGACTTTTGTTGTCGGAATTTCCACCAGCAAAAGTTTTTAGAGCAGGTGTTCAATTTTTCCGACTGAAAAAATTCCTATCACAAAATCCATACGTCTGTATGCTTTTCCGACGCACCAAAAACCACGCACGCTCGGAATCAAGTCGACATATGCTCGGAAGCATTGAACTTAATTTTTCTCGGCTCGTCGTAGTGTTGTACGTCACCGCGTTCTTGACGGTCGGAATTTGGTGTGACCGTGTGTATGCAAGCCAAGCTTCAGCGGAATTCCATCGGAAAAACCATCCAAGTTTTTTCCGATGGAAAATCCGTTCGTGTGTACGGGGCATTACTCAAATTAAAGAAAATGTTGTACTGACCTGTTTTATGAGTTCCGGCCTCCATCCTTGAAATGTTGGTTGGTCCACAATCTGGAGAGCCTGGTTAAGCTCTTTCCTGATGTCCGCTTCTGAGAAGTTCTTATTTGGTA
The DNA here is from genome assembly GCA_029574335.1 of Rana kukunoris. Classification (NCBI taxonomy): domain Eukaryota; kingdom Metazoa; phylum Chordata; class Amphibia; order Anura; family Ranidae; genus Rana; species Rana kukunoris. The sequence goes on from CM056054.1 coordinate 20,692,091, forward strand.
GCTGCCACCCAACATCTCCAGAAGAGATGCCACAGAGGAGGCAGAAGAAAATACCAACCAGATTCCTCCGGAGCGTCATTGCAGTCATTCAAGTCATCCACCACAGGCAAGACTTGGACCCGCAAAAGACCTCTTGGAACACCAAGACACATGAACAGTGAAGAAAGGATGGAGGAGTAACATGATCTGAGCCTCACCACCTCAATCACTTGTTATTCTTTGGTTATTTAAAGTTCTCGGCTCAGCAGGAAATCTTCTCCATATGACAAAGAGAAGAAGTTCACCCCGGGGGGGGGGGGGGGGGGGGGGGGAGGAAGACTTTCTCCAAACATACACTTTCTTCAAACATACACCAGCAACTTAATGTTTTGTTGGGTAACTAGTGTCAGAAGACTTTCTAAAATGTAAACTCTAGCTGGATGATATTTCATTTGGTAAAGTACTGTCTAAAATTCTTTAACAAACAACTGTTTTCTTCTTTTTCATCATTTTTTGTAATTTTAAAATACTCTAAGTACTGTTGATTGCCTCCAGCCTCTTTTAGACTCTTCGGGGAAGATTCACATACCTTGGCACATCTTTGTGCGGGCGTTGCGTATCTTCTTTACGCTACGCCGGCGCAACATTGAAAGGCAAGCATGGTATTCACAAAGCAAATGCTCTCAACGTTGCGCCGGCGTAGCGTATAGTCGTAGGCGTAGGCCGACGTAAGTCAAAGTAGGTGGAAGTGGGCGTGTAACATTTAAATGAAGCGTGACCCCATGTAAATGATGGGCTGAGCTTCAAACAAGTACTAAAAACAAACGGCGCATGCGTTGTACCTTGGACGCATCCCAGTGCCCATGCTCACAGTCACGTCGAAATAACTGCCTAAGATACATCAAAACACTGCCTACGACGTGAACGTAACCTACGCACAGCCCTATTCACGTACTACGTAAACGGCGTAAAAATCTACGGCGTTCGTTCCCTGGTCCATACCTTTGCATGGGTTGCGCCCCCTATATAAGGAATAACTTTATGCCGGACGTAACCCTTATGCAAATCGTGCGCCGGGCGCAAGTACGTTCGTGAATCGGCGTATCTTACTCATTTGCATATTTAAAATGGGAACGCCGAATGTGTCCAGCCTAACTATGCGCCCACGATACGCCGGCGTAGGCAAGTTACGTCGGGCGGCTGAAGCCTATTTTTTCAACGTATCTAGCTTTGGGATTCGGTGCATAGATACGACGGCGCACATTTGTACTTACGACGGCGTATCTCGAGATACGTCGGCGTGAGTCCTACGTGAATCCGGGCCTTCTTGTCTACATGCACAAACTCCAGAGTCGGCTACACATAATTTTTCTGGGCTATCTTTCCACTATCGATAGCGGTGAACTATAACAGGGTGACAACGTGGGAGCACAATTCAGAGACAGTTGTCACCTTATAACAGGAGAACCCTGTTATGGTGTGGAATAGATCAGGGGCCTCCAAACTTTCTGAATAAAGGGCCAGTTTATTGTCCTTCAGAGTTTAGGAGGGCCGGAATAAGGCTAATGGGAGTAGAAAATAGGCATGTGCACTGCCAATTTTTTTTTTTCGTTTTCATCTTTTATTTTATTTTTTGATTTTCAGATCATTATTTATGATCGTAATTTGTTATTTTTAATAAATGTGTAACTTTGGAAACATTTTAATTTGTTAGGCCCCTTTCACATGAGCAGACCGTTCGTCCGCTTATTACAAGTCCGTTTACGGACTTGTAATGGGCCCCTATGGATCGCGTCCGTTAGCGGATGATGCATCCGCAAACGTCCGCAAGATCCGCATCCGTTTTTTCGGGCGTAAGAAAACCCTATTTTTCTTCCGTCCGGCGGATCGGATCGGGTGCAAACGGACAGACGATTCGTTTTCATCCGATTCCCCATAGGGGATAGCGAAGGAGAGACAGGGCGGTCCCTGCACAGAGCCGACGGACACACACGGAGCGGACCGAAAAACGGACCGCTCCGTGTGAAAGGGGCCTTATGTCCCATTTGTTTAGATGCAGTATTCGTTATTTTGATCATTTGTAAAAATAAAAAAATCAGAAATCATAACTAACAAGCTAATAATAACTACTGTATTTATTGGCGTATAACACTCACTTTTTTACCCTAAAAAATAGAGGGTAAACTGTGCCTGTGTGTTATACGCAGGGGGCTGTGGAATTTTTTTTCCTGAAAATTCCCTCTTAAAGTTAGGGTGCGTGTCGAGCTTCTCTCGATTCATTTTAGCTGAGGCTGCAGAGAAAGGGACTGGGGAATCTGTGTCTTTAGTCCCTTTTTCTGTCTCAAAGGGGAGATGTTAGGGGTCTGTTAAGACCCCTGATATCTCAACAAAGACCCCCGAACATGGCTGATAAAAAAGAAAAAAAAATTGCAATAAATTAAAAATGTTTTAAAAAATAATAAAAATGTAAATGAAATGAAAAAAAAAAAAAAACACACTGACAATCCACCCCCCCCCCCTAAAAAAAGAAGAAAGCACTGTAAAAAAAAAAAAATTGTAAAAGAACAATAAAAAAAATACTGCCACTGTCACATGACATTAAACAAAAATTATCAGTAATCGGTATCGGCGAGTACTTGAAAAAAAGTATCGGTACTTGTACTCGGTCTCAAAAAAGTGGTATCGGCACAACCCTGGTCAAAATCATTGATAACGTTTTCGTAAAGCTGTGAAAAGACAATAGAATTACATACTGTTTATACAACAATTTTAGATCAGTCATTACAGGGATGTAAACAATGATCCAGGTGCATGGGCAACTGCTCAAGTGGATAACAGCTGCCAAACTGGGGCCGCAGCTGTCCCAAACTAAAAGACCATGCTCAGAGTTGGGTAAAGGGGCGGTCACGGAGACAAGGGACAGTGCTCGGAGGTGGGTAGGGGGGCCGACACAGAGACAAGGGACAGTGCTCAGAGGTGGGTAGGGGGGTGGACACGAAGAAAAGGGACAGTGCTCGGAGGTGGGAAGGAGGCGGTTACAGAGACAAGGGACAGTGCTTGGAGGTGGGTAGGGCGGCAGACACGGAGACAAGGGACAGTGCTTGGAGGTGGGTAGGGGGGCGGACTCGGAGACAAGGGACAGTGCTCGGAGGTAGGTAGGGGGCCAACACATAGACAAGGTACAGTATTCGGAGGTGGGTAGGGGGGGGGGGACACGGAAACAAGGGACAGTGCTCGGAGGTGGGTAAGGTGGCGGTCACAAAGACAAGGGACAGTGCTTGGAGGTGGGTAGGGGGGCGGACACGGAGACAAGGGATAGTGCTCGGAGGTGGGTAGGGGGGCAGACACAGAGACAAGGGACAGTGCTCCGAGGTGGGTAGGGGGCAGACACGGAGACAAGGTACAGTGCTCAGAGGTGGATAGGGGGCAGACACAGAGACAAGGGACAGTGCTCGGAGGTGGGTAGGGGGGCAGACACGGAGACAAGGGACAGTGCTCGGAGGTGGGTAGGGGGCAGACACGGAGACAAGGTGATAAATAAAAGAAACAATAGAGGGCGCCACTGGGACTATATATGAAAATATTCACTCGTGGTGACTGGGTGATTAGTTATATACCATAAGTATTAGAACAATGGAACAACAATAATAGGATCTATGTGTCTAACAATAGTTAGTAGGTGATAGTAATAAATGAACAATGGTACGTCCACCTGGAATCCCAAAAACATAAATAATAAAACAAATAATAATAGTAGGATGTCAGGAAAATCTTCTTATGGAAAAATAGTTGGAAAGAGTCCGTGCACAATTATAACAAGATTGTGATGTGCTGATTCTGGGATGTGAAAGAGCCTTCACCAATTGGATAATTCGTGTTCCACCTCAGGTGCTGGGGAAGTGCTAGATGCTTACCAGATGATTAGACCTCTCTTTTAAAAGTAGGTCTGATGGGCAGGTCAGGATAAGTGCCTGAACACTAGGGGCATGCTGGATCGCGTAGTTCCACAGTACTAGCAGGTATGCTCATAGATGCATGGAAATATGAATGAAAAATATCATGGTACAATAACGTTTTATTAAAATCAAAATAAAAATGCACACACAGCCGAATGGCCTCCTACCCCAGCTAGTGCCTGCCTGGCACTGGGAGTATAGCGTGTCACAGCTCCTATCTCCAATGTACCACCGAAGGTTGTGGATAGCAGACAGGTTCGGGCTTGGTAGGCTCAGGTAGGCTCAGACGGAGGGCTTGTAAGCCGTGCAGGATGCCAGAGAAAAAGCCGCCTTTTTCTCTGGCATCCTGCACGGCTTACAAGCCCTCCGTCTGAGCCTACCAAGCCCGGACCTGTCTGCTATCCACAACCTTCGGTGGTACATTGGAGATAGGAGCTGTGACACGCTATACTCCCAGTGCCAGGCAGGCACTAGCTGGGGTAGGAGGCCATTCGGCTGTGTGTGCATTTTTATTTTGATTTTAATAAAACGTTATTGTACCATGATATTTTTCATTCATATTTCCATGCATCTATGAGCATACCTGCTAGTACTGTGGAACTACGCGATCCAGCATGCCCCTAGTGTTCAGGCACTTATCCTGACCTGCCCATCAGACCTACTTTTAAAAGAGAGGTCTAATCATCTGGTAAGCATCTAGCACTTCCCCAGCACCTGAGGTGGAACACGAATTATCCAATTGGTGAAGGCTCTTTCACATCCCAGAATCAGCACATCACAATCTTGTTATAATTGTGCACGGACTCTTTCCAACTATTTTTCCATAAGAAGATTTTCCTGACATCCTACTATTATTATTTGTTTTATTATTTATGTTTTTGGGATTCCAGGTGGACGTACCATTGTTCATTTATTACTATCACCTACTAACTATTGTTAGACACATAGATCCTATTATTGTTGTTCCATTGTTCTAATACTTATGGTATATAACTAATCACCCAGTCACCACGAGTGAATATTTTCATATATAGTCCCAGTGGCGCCCTCTATTGTTTCTTTTATTTATCACTTCTTATAGTCACATACTATATCACTGAGGAGCAGCACAGTATTTTATCTTATTATCTTCACATCAGTGGAGATCACTAAATTATTTGGTTTTGGCGCGGAATACACATTTTTTCCTTTGCTACGGAGACAAGGTACAGTGCTCAGAGGTGGGTAGGGGGCAGACACGGAGACAAGGTACAGTGCTCGGAGGTGGGTAGGGGGCGGACACAGAGACAAGGGACAGTGCTCTGAGGTGGGTAGGGGGGCGGACTCAGAGACAAGGGACAGTTCTCGGAGGTAGGTAGGGGGGCGGACTCGGAGACAAGGGACAGTGCTCGGAGGTGGGTAGGGGGTGGACACAGAGACAAGGGACAGTGCTCAGAGGTGGGTAGGGGGGTAAACACAGAGACAAGGTACAGTGCTCGAAAGTGGGAAGGGGGCGGTCACAGAGACAAGGGACAGTGCTCAGAGGTGGGTAGGTGGCAGAGACAAGGGGTGAGAGTAGAGAAGTACCTGCACTTATTCTGACTTTAGGTTGTCAGAGCACTACAATCAATAGCAAAAACTTTAGGAAAGAAACTGAAACTGCATATCAAATAAAATGACTACAATGACAAACATTTGCTTTTTTTATTCTCTTAAAAAATACAGAGAAAAGACTTTCCAGTAAAGCTGCTCATTTTACCATACAAAAGTAGAAACTTCCCATTTCTGGATAAAGCACAGACAGGTTTTTCCATCAATGTTTTTTCTCTGCGATCATTAAACCATATGACAACACATCATTCCATTCCCTAGTATTGGTTTATCTCTGTCACCCAGTGTGCCCATCGCTGTCTGTTCCTGAAGCAATGCATTATGGAATTCAGAGCCCAGACAAAATATCACACCTTTTATTTTCTCTTTGTGCCCCAATTTATGTTTGTTTTTTTATAGATTTTTGCTGGTAAAAGTCTTAAAATATCTCATTCTCTTGTATTAACCACCTCAGACTGCAGTACTTTGCCTTAGGAGAGCTGAGTAACAGCCACACCCCTTATCACGGAACTCCTTACACTGACTTGTAATGCTAAGGAACACAGAGAGGGCGTGTCTGACCAGAGAGGGGCGTGTCTGACCAGAGAGGGGGTGTGTCTGACCAGAGAGGGGGTGTGTCTGACCAGAGAGGGGGTGTGTCTGACCAGAGAGGGGGCGTGTCTGACCAGAGAGGGGGTGTGTCTGACCAGAGAGGGGGCATGTCTGACGAGTAGGAAGAATGCCCCTAAACTGGTGATCAGTGGGAAGAATGCTCCTTACATTGGTGATCAGTGGGAAGAATGTCCCTTACATTGGTGATCAGTGGGAAGAATGTCCCTTACATTGGTGATCAGTGAGAAGAATGCTCCTTACATTGGTGATCAGTGGGAAGAATGTTCCTTACATTGGTGATCAGTGGGAAGAATGTTCCTTACATTGGTGATCAGTGGGAAGAATGCTCCTTACATTGGTGATCAGTGGGAAGAATGTTCCTTACATTGGTGATCAGTGAGAAGAATGTCCCTTACATTGGTGATCAGTGAGAAGAATGCTCCTTACATTGGTGATCAGTGGGAAGAATGTCCCTTACATTGGTGATCAGTGAGAAGAATGCTCCTTACATTGGTGATCAGTGGGAAGAATGTCCCTTACATTGGTGATCAGTGAGAAGAATAATCCTTACATTGGTGATCAGTGAGAAGAATGCCCCTTACATTGGTGATCAGTGAGAAGAATGCCCCTTACATTGGTGATCAGTGAGAAGAATGCTCCTTACATTGGTGATCAGTGGGAAGAATGTCCCTTACATTGGTGATCAGTGAGAAGAATAATCCTTACATTGGTGATCAGTGGGAAGAATGCCCCTTACATTGGTGATCAGTGGGAAGAATGTCCCTTACATTGGTGATCAGTGGGAAGAATGTCCCTTACATTGGTGATCAGTGGGAAGAATGTCCCTTACATTGGTGATCAGTGGGAAGAATGCTCCTTAAATTTTTATTTTTTTTTGCTAGAAAATTACTTAAAACCCCCAAACATTATATATATATATTTTTTTAGTAGATACCCTAAAGAATAAAATGGTGGTTGTTGCAATATTTTATGTCGCACTGTTAATGCAATATTTTTTGCAAAAAAAATTACTTTATTGAATTAAAAAAAAAAATTATAAAATAACCAGTAAAGTTAGCCCAATTTTTTTTTGTAAAATGTAAAAGATTTTACGCCACTTTAATCGTGAGAGAATCGTTATCTTTATTCTAAGCAAAAAAATTGTGATTCTCATTTTAGCCAGAATCGTGCAGCTCTATTAGTAAGTAGGAAGCATGCTCCCTTACAGTGGTGATCAGTGGGAAGAATGCTCCTTACATTGGTGGTCAGTAGAATGATCCTCACATTGCTTCTTACATTGGTGGTCCTTGGGAAGCCTGCCCCCTACAGTGGGTAGGGGGAAGAAATACTCCTCACATTGGTGGTCAATAGGAAGAATGCTTCTCTTACAGTGGGAGTCAGTGAGAAGAATACATCTCATATTGGTGGTCAATGGGAAGAATGCTCCTTACTTTGGTGATCGCAATCCCACCCTTTAATAACCAAGAAGGTCATTGATGTCATGCTGCTTGCTCTGCCAAGTGGTGATAGACCTGAAAATATGCAGGCACCATCAGATGGGAAATCAATCAGCCATGATTTAAGGAACCCCTGTGCTGTCTTCTCCCCCCGTGCTCCATGCTGTCTTCTCCCCCCGTGCTCCGTACTGTCTTCTCCCCCTGTGCTCCGTGCTGTCTCCTCCCCCCGTGCCCCCTGATGTCTTCTCCCCCCGTGCCCCGTGCTGTTTTCTCCCCCTGTGCTCTGTGCTGTCTTCTCCCTCCGTGCCCCGTGCTGTCTTCTCCCCCGTGCTCCGTGCCATCTTCTCCCCGTGCTCTGTACTGTCTTCTCCCCCCGTGCTCCGTACTGTCTTCTCCCCCTGTGCTCCATGCTGTCTTCTCCCCCCGTGCTCCGTACTGTCTTCTCCCCCCGTGCCCCATGCTGTTTTCTACCCCCGTGCTCTGTGCCGTCTTCTCCCCCGTGCTCTGTGCCGTCTTCTCCCCCTGTGCTCCGTGCTGTTTCCCCCCCCCCCGTGCTCCATGCTGTTTTCTCCCCCCGTTCTCTGTGCCGTCTTCTTCCCCGTGCTCTGTGCCGTCTTCTCCCCCTGTGCTCCGTGCTGTCTTCTCCCCCCGTGCCCCATGCTGTTTTCTCCCCCCGTTCTCTGTGCCGTCTTCTCCCCCATGCTCTGTGCCGCCTTCTCCCCCTGTGCTCCGTGCCGTCTTCTTCCCCCCTGTGCTCCATGCTGTATTCTTGCCCTGTGGCCCGTGCCGTCTCCTCCCCCGGTGCCCGGTGCTGTCTTCTCCCCCCCCCCGTGCCGTCTTCTCCCCCCATGCTACATGACAACTTCTCCCCCCGTTCCCTCATGCCGTCTTCTCCCCCCTCCGTGCCATCTTCTCCCCCTGTGCCCCATGCCGTCATCTCCCCCCGTGCTCCGTACTGTCTTCTCCCCCTGTGCTCCATGCTGTCTTCTCCCCCCGTGCTCCGTACTGTCTTCTCCCCCCGTGCTCCGTACTGTCTTCTCCCCCTGTGCTCCATGCTGTCTTCTCCCCCCGTGCTCCGTACTGTCTTCTCCCCCTGTGCTCCGTGCTGTCTTCTCCCCCCGTGCCCCATGCTGTTTTCTACCCCCGTGCTCTGTGCCGTCTTCTCCCCCGTGCTCTGTGCCGTCTTCTCCCCCTGTGCTCCGTGCTGTCTTCCCCCCCGTGCTCCATGCTGTTTTCTCCCCCCGTTCTCTGTGCCGTCTTTCTCCCCCGTGCTCTGTGCCGTCTTCTCCCCCTGTGCTCCGTGCTGTCTTCTCCCCCCGTGCCCCATGCTGTTTTCTCCCCCCGTTCTCTGTGCCGTCTTCTCCCCCATGCTCTGTGCCGCCTTCTCCCCCTGTGCTCCGTGCCGTCTTCTTCCCCCCTGTGCTCCATGCTGTATTCTTGCCCTGTGGCCCGTGCCGTCTCCTCCCCCGGTGCCCCGTGCTGTCTTCTCCCCCCCCCCGTGCCGTCTTCTCCCCCCATGCTACATGACAACTTCTCCCCCCGTTCCCTCATGCCGTCTTCTCCCCCCTCCGTGCCATCTTCTCCCCCTGTGCCCCATGCCGTCATCTCCCCCCGTGTTCCGTGCCGTCATCTCCCCCTGTGTTCCGTGCCATCTTCTCCCCTGTGCCCAGTGACGTCATCTCCCCCCATGCTCCGTGCCGTCTTCTCCCCCTGTGCTCCGAGCCGTCTTCTCCCCCTGTGCTCCGTGCCGTCTCCCCCCTCCCGTGCTCTTTTCCGTCTTCTCCCCCCTGTGCTGCTCTCTCCCCTCAATCTGTCAGGATGGAGAGCAGAGGTAGGAGTTGCTAAATCAGGCTCCTACCTTTTCCGAATGAACAGAGTCAGTGATCACTGACTCTGTCCATTCACATAACTGAGCATCGTAACCTGTGTTTACGATGCTTCAGTTTATTAATTTGGAGAGAAGCTTCTCTCCATTCATTTTAGCTGAGGCTGCAGAGAAAGGGACTGGGGAAATTGTGTCCTTAGTCCCTTTCTATGTCTTAAAGGGGAGATGTCAGATGTCTGTTAAGACCCCTGATATTGCTTCAAAGACCCCCATCAGGGTTGATTAAAAAAAAAAAATTGCAATAAAAAAAAAAAATACTGCCACTGTCACATGACATTAAAAAAAAGTATCGGTGATTGATATCGGCGAGTACTTGGAAAAAAAGTCTCAAAAAAGTGCTATCGGGACAACCCTAGTAGTAACCCTAGGGCTCTGCAGAATCCTGGTTGAGAATGGCTGGTTTAGACACTGTGGGCCAGATTCTCATAGAATGGCCGCTGGCACAGCGTAAGCCATTTACACTACGCCGCCGCAACTTAATGGAGCAAGTGCCGTATTCCCAAAGCACTTGCTCCGTAGTTTGCGGCGGCCTAGTGTAAATGGCCCTGCGTATCCCCGCGTAATTTAAAAGGGGCGGCTTGTATTTAAATTAAGCGCGCCCCCCGTGTCGATCGAACTGCTCATGCGCCAGCCGGGGAAAAAGCCCAGTACGCAATGCCCTATTCGCAAACGACTTAGTAAAACGACGTAACCGACGGAAAAAGACGACGCTGACCCGACGCCATACTTAACATGGCAACGACGGAACTTCGTAAACCTACCCCTCATATAGCAGGGGTAGGTTTATGCTTACGTAAACGACGTAAACGACGATGGGGCGGCGTAAAAACGTTCGGGAATCGGCGTATTAGGCTCATTTGCATAGGCAAATGAGAAATCAACGTACAGGCCACCTAGCGGCCGGCGTTGTCATTACATCTACGATCCGACGGTGTAATTGTTTTACACCTGTCGGATCTTTAGTGTATCTATGCGTAAGTTATTCTAGGAATCACACGCATAGATACCCATTGAAAAAAACTGAGATATGACGGTGTATCTGAGATACACCGTCGTATCTCAGCTGAGAATCTGGCCCTCTGTCATTATAGGAAATTTAAGGTAAAGACTATAATAGCGGTACAAGGCATTAGTACAATGTTACTGAATTTCTATCTCTGCAACTTCAACTTCACTTTTATGTCTGCCGAGAATATTTCTAGCATATTGACTCATGGCACATCATATGAGAAAACCTAAGGGGGTCCATGAAAACAACCTTCATCATTACAATAAAGTGACAAGAACATGCTGGTGAGACAGAGACGTTCAAAATAAACATAAAAAAATGAACACCATTATAGTAAAAGTCACCTTTTGCCCTGTAAGCGAGGACAAAGAGACTACGATGCCACCTTCTGGTACTTGATAAGATTGCACAAAATAGACGGGCGTATCCCATTCCAATACATATACACTTATACCCTATACACATGAGCGGGATTCCCGGCGGTATAAAGCCCGCCGGGAATCCCAACGGGAAACCCGAGAGCCTGCTCGGTAAGTTTCCCCATGTAACTTTTCTGTCGGGAAAACTGAGTGGAGAGCTTTGGCTTAGAATCCCGGCCGTGTGTATGCTCCCTCGCAGTGTTTCCCCATAGGAAAATTGCCGGGTTTAAAACCGACGGGAATCCCGGTGGGAAAATAGAGAGCAGGTTCTCTATTTTCCTGCCGTGATTCCCGGCAGTTTTCCTGTTGGGAAAACTGCGAGGAAGCATACACATGGCCGGAATTTCCGGCCAAAAGCTCTCCCGGCAGTTTTCCTGACAGGAAAACCGGTCATGTGTACAGGGCATGACTGTGTGTATGCTCCCTTGCTGTTTTTCCATGCATGCTCCCTCGCTGCTTTATGCCCCGTACACACGACCTGTTTTCCCGTTCTGTGTGTATGCTCCCTCACTGTTTTTTTCCGATGGGAAAACTGCCGGCAAAAAAAAGAGAGCAGGATCTCTTTTTTTCTGTCAGGAAAAATAGCCTAGTGGGAAAATTGTTGGTATGCTTTTCCGACGGGAAAAAATCGTGCATGCTCGGAATCAAGTATGAGACGGGAGCACTCGTTCTGGTAAAACTAGCGTTATTGCATCATTTAATGCAGCACATTATTTTCTTCTTTATAATGCTACAATAATAAAGTTGTTTTGTTGCTAATGTTCTGACAAGCTTATTTCTTTATTATTTCTCGTGATCTCATGAATTTTTTGGGGGTTTAAAAAACAGAAAACGATCTGAAAAGCACGACGACTGAAAAGTGCGAATCGTCTCTCACCAAACTTTAACTAACACGAGGATCAGCAAAAGCAGCCCATAGGGTGGCGCCGTTGGAATTGGACTTTCTCTTTACAGTGCCGTCGTACGTGTTTCTACGTCACTGCGCTTTGGACGGGCGGAATTTAGTCTGACCGTGTGTACGCAAGACAAGCTTGGCTGGAATTCCGTTGTTTTTTGATCCGACGGGAAAACTGGTCGTGTGTACGTGGCACCATACTTTGTTAATAGGGTTTAACTAACAGGGCTGTTGTTGGTCACTGGCAGGAAAGAAGATCCATGTGATACTGTACAGGGTTTGGTATTTTGTTTGCTTCTTTCACCACCAACGTCATTTTGGATTGGAACCAAGTTTCCCAGCAATACCGCAATTTTACTCATTATATCCAATATGTACAAAAATAGACTGAATCGCACCCCTAAGGACAGTGCTCCAGACAGGTACAGTCCACCCTTTCTACAGCTCCATGAATTAAGGGGTCATCTGCCAGTGTTAAGATAGTGCCCCTGGGCAAACCTTTCCCTGTAGCAATGCCTGAGACCTCCCCAGGTGACAAGGCCCGATTCCACATGGCAAAGCCAGCCAGATTTCCAACAAAGGCCTCTGAACTGTCGAATCCACCACCCAAGGTGTCCTGCTCCTGGCCAAGAACCAGCGATCCTCCAGGTGGGATCTCATAACCCTTTTGGAACTGTGATCCAGTGGACGTCAGTCTACGGTCAACATAAAACCAGTACTTGCCCTGGATGGCGGACCAGATGAAACAAGTGTGATGCCATTTCCCATCAATCAAGGGCACCAGCGGTAGTTCCCGGAAGGCTGGATCACCAATGACAAAGTGGAAAGCGTCATAGGTGGCACCATTCCTGCCATGCAGGACCAGCTTGTTGTCATTATCTTCTGTGGCATATGAGAGGATGGTGCCCAGGTAGCTGGCATTCGTTTTGACCCAGCTGCAGATAGACAGTTCGTGCAATGGTTCCCTCAGGCCTTTGGTGAAGGTGGCATAGTTTTCCGTGGATGCGTTAGGGAAAATGAGCATGGAATGCACATTGCAAACTGTAACAAGAACACAAGAGAACATCATTAGTGAGCCATCAGAGCAACAAATACAAGAAGACGATCAAACAATACTTCCAGAAGAAAATGTGAAATAGTCTCATCAAAAGCAGAAAGGACTTGGGTAGTCAGGCTAAACAACTGATAATTTTCATGTCAAGACTCTCCCTCTCTGGGGAAAACGATGAACCCAACAAGCTGTCTAGGGAAACCTGTGCTAAGGATAAACATGTTATATTGTATGCCCCAAATTTCTATTTCAGTTTTGGATAAAATGAGGAAGGATTAGAACTTCTATCCAGGGCTCCACTAAAGAGATTTCCCTTAATTTACAATCATAATGACCAGGGCCGCCATCAGGGGGGTACAGGCATTATACCTGTAAGGGGCCCGGCTGGCCCCCCTCACGTTTTTTTTTTGTTGCATTACACCTGTAAGGGGCCCGATGGTCTCCAAGCTATAGTTGCTAGGGATATCTATTGTTACTGAGGGGGTCCATTGTTGCTGGGAGAGATCTATTTTTGCTAGCAGGGTCTATAGTTGTTGGGAGGGATCTATTTTTGCTGGGGGGGGGGTATTGTTGCTGTAGTTGCTCTATTTTATTGCTTTTTGTTTACAACTTTCATAGAATTATATCAAGCACCAAATAACATTTGGTTTTGTATTCTCTTAAAGAGATGGTAATCGGTGGTGGGTAGGGTGTGGAACCAAGGAAAGGTGCTTGGATGTGGGTAGGGGGTGGAGAAAAGGGATGACTTGAAAGGGTGGAGTATCTACACCTATTCTATGATGCGGCGTACACACGACCGAGGTTCTCGCTGGAAGCCAGCGAGAACCTCGCTGGAAGCTGCATTCCAGCGAGGACCTCGGCCGTGTGTACGCTTTTGGCTCGCCCCGCCCGTCGGGAATCCCGTCGAGCGAAAAGAGAGCATGCTCTCTTTTTGCTCGACGGCCCGCCTGGATGAATGGCTGGTTGCCATTCCCGACGGGCGGGTCGCCGATTTCGACGGCCGGCAGAGAACCTCGACGGGCGGAACGATGTGTTCTGCCCGTCGAGGTTCTCTGCCGTGTGTACACGGCCTGAGAGAAAAGCCCTGGTTGACTAAAATATAATGGGTTTGGTTAAATTGTAATGCATAACTTAAGCATCTCTCTGGTTTTTCTAAACTCATTATATACTTCTGGAGTAAAAACCTAAAAACGTATTATTTATGGTATAAAGGTTTAAACATGGACTATAGACACATATTTAGCCACTATGATATATAACCAATGTTAATTTTCAAATTTCGATTTTGTTTTAGTCAGTCTTTTGTCTGAAATGCCATTTTAGTTTAAGTCATATTTTAGTCGACCAAAATAGTGTTAATTTTATTGACATCATTATTTTCGTTGACGATATTAACATTGCTGTACAAGAGATTTCAGCACCAGTGAAGGACAATCACTAGGTTGTCCTACTAGGCATCAATTAGGACATGTAATACATAATCACAAACAATAAACAGAAAAAATGGGTTTTATGTCTGAAGCAGGTAATACAGCCACCCAGGTGTACTTCAGGTAATGCAGGATAACTTTCAGTGACCCACGGATCCATGAGAGATCAAATGAGACACAGAAACAGTTTTGAGTGTGTTCATAAGATCTCTAACCTTTACTGAATACCACAGTGGCTTATATGCAAACGAAAGAAGGGAGGAGCTGTGTTTTAAGGCATATGTCTCTCAAAGTTATACAAACTCTTCTCAAAAAAAAAAATTTAATTTATACAAACTCAGTATTTTCTTATCATGATTAAAACTGCTGAATTTAGTTTAATAAGAACTAGTTGATTTTGCTTACACAACAGGCTGCTCTATGAATCAGCTTTAACCGCAATGACTTGCAGCAGGGGGTGTTTCTATGCAAACTGTTAGTTAAGCTAATTATGTCAAAACACATATTGAAAAGTTAATTCCTACTTAAATAAAATGGAGTCAGTTATTTATACATTCTATTACAATGTCTACATCCAAACAGCTCTATAGAGATAATTACTTTATAGAAATCTAAAAATGTTAACAAAGCTATAGAGTAATTTCAATGTTGTTCTTGACAAATGGAGGACTACATGGTGGACTTACTAGTGGCTGGAGTTTTGGTGCTTTTCTCTTCAAGTTTTGGAGCAGCTGTGGTATGTGTTGGGATCCTAGTAGATGGAAGAGGTGTTATTGTTTCCCCTGGTGGTCTGGGGTCTCTGACCACAGAACTACGATGGGCTGATATCTGTATAGTATTATCTATGACAGGATCAAGCGGTTGTTGGAACTCAGGAAGGCTGGTTCTCTGGTTGGGCTGTGGTCCCATTGTAATGGAAGGCGCCTTCGTAGTTTGAAAATCGGGCTTCTTCTCTTCTGGTAGACCTAGTCTCTTGGTTACCTCACTGTGTTGAGCTGCCATGGGTTCCATGTTTTTGCTGGGTATAAGCATAAGCTGCTCCTCGTGAAACTTCTTCCTTTGGTTATGCTTGGTCTTTAGCTTCAGCAGTCGTTGTTGAATAGTTATTGGCCCCGGATCATTCTGTGGGGGCTCCGGCAGTTTTTCTTCAGGGGTACGATTAATCTCTGGAACCATTAAGGAGCTTGGTGGTAGAATTTCATTTTGTTGCATGTGTGGCATGTTCTCCAGCTGTTTTTCTAGTTCTGCAATTTTTCTGCCCTGACTCTCGACCGACTCTCGAAAGACCTCCATCCCTTTCTGCAGCTCACCCTTGTCTTTCACTAACTGGTAAATAATCCTCTTCTGGTTGCTAAGCGTTGTTGTGAAGTTAGCCATCGCTACATCCTGGGCTTTTTTTTCCTTGGTTATCTGCTTATTCCTCTCAGCCATGGCTTCCTCAAGTGCAGAGATCTTCAGATACAACTTTTTTGTTTTCTTCTGGACCTTTTTTAGCCAAAACTTTACCCCATTCAGCTCCTGCTGAGTCATGTCACTTGAAGCATTGAGGGCTTCGGTCAGTGACCGCTGCTGGTCAGAAATGTGATGGAAACGGGCATCGATGTTGTAGGAGATGTTGTAGTTTTCGGCAATGCCCTGTAAACGGTTCAACGTCATATCTTGGAAACGCCGAAACTGGAAATGAGAAGGAATTATTGTTTATGCTACAAACTCTATAACAAATATATTGCATTTGTGAGGAATTCAACAGCCCTCATGTACAAGAATAGTGCATAGAGATAACCAGGGCCAGATTAACATAGGGGCTATTGGAGCTGCAGCTCCAGGCCCTTTCCTTACGATAGGCCCAACTAAGTGGTCACTAATGCCACCCAACCCACCTCTGTGTGCAATATACACATGATTGATATGTAAATCGCGGTAGCATTGATATGTAACTTTTTCTCTCACCCTTCTCTCTTTCTCACCCCCTCTAAATTAATTTGTTTCAATATTTAGTTTGTTTTTAACAAAAATTGTTTCCATTTTCATTTTATTTATTTCCATAAAAAGGGCCACCAAAATCCTCAGCACTATGATGCTTTTAATCCAGCTCTGGAGATAACAATACCAAAAAGTATTTACATTTCAATTAAACCAAGGGTAACTGTCATTATGTTAAAGCGAAGGTCTCACGAAAAAATATATATTAAAAGCCAGCAGCTACAAATACTGCAGCTGCTGACTTTTAAAAAATGAACGCTTACCTGTCCATGGTGCCTGCGATGTCGACAGCCGAACCTGATCTGTCGCTCGTATCTCAGCTGCCCCCGCCGCCATCCTCGGTGAGGGAATCAGGAAGTGAAGCTAGGCGGCTTCACTGCTCGGTTCTCTACTGTGCATGTGCGAGTCACGCATCGTGTCCTAACTGGACCAGTGTGTTTCCCAGAAGACATCGGGGTCACGCGAAGGGGTGTGAATCCCGCTGGAGTCTATTTCCAGAAGTTGGTGCAAAAACCTGTATTATTCAGGTATCTGCACCCCCCTCCCCCCTGAAAGGTGCCAAATGTGACACCGGAGGGGGGGGGGTTTCGAAAAGCGGAGGTTCAGCTTTTGTGTGGACCTCCACACTGCCGCCTGGTTAACACATCCAGAGACTCTCTCCTGTGTACCTGTTGAAGACTCGCTTGGCTGACGTCCCTTCTGGTTCCTGATCCTGCTTGCTGTTCCACTACGCTAATTCTCCGGTTTCCGGATTTCCTGGCCTGTCTTGAAATACGCTGATCTCTGGCTCCCTGACGTCCTGGCTTGTCTGACTATCTGCTCCGGTTACTGAACTCTGGCTATGATTTGACTATGTTGCTCTGTTTACCTTTTACTATTATTATTATTAAACCAATGTTATTTTAACTTGAATGTTTATTGCAGAGAAATCTCTCTGAAGTTAGAGGAAATCCCCTCTTACACATGATCGGAATTTCCATTGGCATACAACCCAGTGGCGGCTGGTGCTCAAAATTTTTGGGGGGGCGCAAACGAAAAAAACAATTGCAGCCTCACTGTACCTATCAATTGTCACCACTGTGTCACCACTGTGCCATGCCATCAAATGCAGTCACTGTGCCATCAAAACGCAACCACTGTGCCATGCCATCAAAACGCAGCCACTGTGCCATGCCATCAAAACGCAGCCACCGTGCCATGCCATCAAAACACAGCTACTGTGCCATGCCATCAAACGCAGCTACTGTGCCATCAATTGTCACCACTATGCCATCAAACACAGCCACTGTGCCCCCAATTGTCGCCACTGTGCCCCCAATTGTCGCCACTGTGCCCCCAATTGTCGTCACTGTGCCCCCAATTGTCGCCACTGTGCCCCCAACTGTCGCCACTGTGCCCCCAATTGTTGCCACTGTGCCCCCAATTGTTGCCACCATGCCCAGTACCCCCTGCTGGCACTTAGCTTTATGGCTTCTACGTCCCTCGATCCGCCCTCGATGACGCTTCAGCCAATCAGGTTACCTTTGGCTGAGACGCCTGTCAGTCTTATCCTCGCACACACGGCCGGTATGTCCCAAGGATGAGCTTCCTGAAGCCGACTACAGCCTCAGGGCCGCTGGCCCTGATAGGCAATTCCCCACAGCCAGTCAGCTGCCGCTATTCAGCTGACCGGCGCTCAATGTCCGGTCAGCTGAATAGTGGGCGGCAGCGGCGAAAATATACAGATTCATACAGTGTATGAGGGGGCCAGAGGGGGCGGCGCTCCTGCGTCCCTATGGACGCACCGCCACTGATACAATCCAATGGAATTTTCTGTTGGAATTCCATTCAAGCTGTCTTGCATACACACTGTCAGACCAAATTCTGACCGTCCAAAACGCGGTGACGTAAAACACTACGACGAGCTGAGAAAAATGAAGTTCAATGCTTCCGAGCATGCGTCGACTTAATTCTGAGCATGCATGTTTTTTTTCTCCGTCGGAGTTCCACACATGCGATCGGAATTTCCGATAGGAAAAAAATAAAACATGTTCTATTTCTAAACTCTGACGGAAAAAAGTCCGATGGGGCCCACACACGGCCGAAATATCCGACGAAAAAATTCAATCTGACTTTTTTCATTCGCAATTCCGATCGTGTGTACAGGGCATTAGATAAGCTTCCCCACTGGATTATTTCCTCTCACCTCTTGTTCTGATGTCAACTGCAAATGGTGGAATTTTCCATTCCTTTTTGGGTCAGTGAGAAGGATCAGGTAGAGAAGGTAAAACTCTCAAGCGGGGTCAAAGACAGAAAGTACAGGAGTTCCTTCCTCTCACCACTCCGACCAAAACTAAGATAAATGGCTTTGGTTACACTTCAAAAGTCTGAACAGAAGCATGACAGGTGACCATTGCAAAATCGATCAAAGGAACAGCGGTCACCTGACATGTGAAAGTTGCAGAGCTGTCAACTGCCTGACCTCGAGTCCTGTCACCCAGCATTGGAGTGTGCAGTGTGTGAGGTCCCACATTTCACAGATAGCAGCTGGCAGACTCCAGGTCACCTCCTCAAAAAATCAGGAGAGGTACTACTGTACAGCCACGATCGGATTTTCCGACAACAAATGTGTGATGGAGAGGTTTTGTCGGTTTTGTACGCTCCATCGGACAATTGTTGTCAGAATTTCCGACAACAAATGTTTTATAGCATGCTTTTACATTCTTTCCGACAACAAATGTGTCTTGTCAGATTCGCCGATCGTGTGTATAAAACGAGGGGCTGGGGGGCCCCTGATTGCCAGGTGTTTTTTCACCTTAATGCATCCTATCCTAAAAACCTTTACAACCCCTTTGAAGGATAACTAAAGGATTTTTTTTTTTTTAGCTAAATAGCTTCCTTTACCTTACTGCAGTACTGGTTTCATGTCCTCATTGTTCGTTTTTTGCTTTGAAGTAGCTGTAATCCTTCTCTGATCTCCACACTTCCTGCTTGTCTGTTTCCTTATAACCACAGTGCTGGGAGCTTTCTCTCGGTGGTCTGAGCTGTCATTACTGCATGTCTAAAACTTCCCAGAACCAATCAGATTCATTTTAAAAACAAAACACTGCCCTGGATTTGTTTGTTTTTGTTCTGTGTGTCTATTTCTACTTCACAGAAACATGAAGCCAGTTCAAAAGTGAAACTAAACTGCAGGCACATTATACGATTGATTTGTATGTATTTTTAATAATTTTTAAAAGGAATCAGTTAACTTTTATGTCTCTATACCCTGTAAACAGTCATTTCAGCAAAAAAAATTAATTCCTTTAGTGACCCTTTAAAGTAGCTGTAACCATACATCCAGTGAAGTGACTGGCCTCAGGTTATACACAGGGATTAAACAAATTTTCCTGCATAAGTTGTACCTGTTTATCTGCTGTGTTCTCATCTCTACAGCCATTCAAAGTCTAGAAATTATAAAGCTTGTCTGATCGGTAAAAAAAAAAGGGGGGGGGTGGAGAGCTGAAGTTACACTCTGCAGAAATTAGCGAAGAGGGCTCTGGGAACTAATAGGAGGAAAGAGACACTCCCCCTTCCACACAGCACATAGGAACAGAGCCGAGGCTGTCAATCGCAGACTGTGTGCTGGAGATTCCTTCCTTATCTCCTTTTTTTTCTTGGTGTTGGGAAACTTGTCAGACTGATAGCAGCAGACAGAAATCACACTTAGGCCGCATACACATGATCGGACCAAATTGATGGTGTGTACGGCCCATCGGACCACTGTCCGTCGGACCAAAGTTTTAAAACTTGCTTTAAAATCTGTCCGATGGACACCTGTCCGTCGGACCAAAACGATGGTTAGTACACAAAAGCATCGGACCAAAAACCGCGCATGCTCAGAATCAAGTCGACGCATGCTTGGAAGCATTGAACTTCGTTTTTTCAGCACGTCGGTGTGTTCTACGTCACCGTGTTCTGGTCCGATGGGATTTTGGACTGATGGTGTGTACGCACATCAGACCATCAGGCCACTTCAGCGTGGTCCGATGAAAACGGTCCGTCGGACCAGTCTCATCGGACCAGTCTGATCGTGTGTACGCGGCCTTATGCCACGTACACACGATCGGTTCATCCGATGAAAACGGACCGATGGATTTTTTCATGTAGTCTTGCCTACACACCATCAGTTAAAAATCCGATCGTGTCAGAACGCAGTGATGTAAAACACAATGACGTGCAGAGAAAAATTAAGTTCAATGCCTCCGAGCATGCGTCGACTTGATTCTGAGCATGCGTTGATTTTTGACCAACGGATTTCCCCACAGACGATCGTTTTTTTTCTATCGGTTTTTTAACTATCCGAAAATTTTAAAACAGGTTCTACGTTTTTTCAACACAATGGGGCCGCGCACGATCGGTTCGTCCGCTGAAAACAGGGAGGGCATTAGTGCTCTGGATTTAGACACATTATAGAGGATTATACTTTGTTCATATTTCTGAGGTTTAAAACCCCTTTAAAGCGGAGGTCCGCCTAAAAAAAAAAATATTAAAAGCCAGCAGCTACAAATACTGCAGCTGCTGACTTTTAATATATGTACTCTTACCTGTCCTGGGCGCCCGCGATGTCGGGACACCCGAAGCCGATCTGTTGCTCGGTCCTCGGCTGCTGCCGCCACCATCCTCGGTGAGGGTATCAGGAAGTAAAGCCAAATCTCCATAAAAATTGTTTTATACATTTTTCAATCTTTTAATGAGGAACTTATTTTTTGGTTATTAATTGTATAATATTTTAGACTGATTTCCATTTTTTTGTTTTTATTTTAGTGTGTCAAGTTACCACAACAACATTATCATTTAGTATCATTTACCCTCAAGTAGGTTAGTGTCCCTTGTTAATTTGAATATTTATTTTTTTTTAAATGTCCCTGCCTACTCACTAGCAAACTCTCTATTTTAATTTCCTGGTTCCGTACTGTGCATGCGCGTCCTTACTGGTCCCTGCTGTCTTCTGGGACCTGTGTGTCTCCCAGAAGACAGCAGGGAAGGGGGAGTCGGCGCAGGAAGTGGCGTAGGTCACCGCGGCGACCTATGCCCGGAAATGGGAGCAAATACCTGTATAATTATACAGGTATCTGCTCCCTCCTCCCCCCTGAAAGGTGCCAAATGTGACACCGGAGCGGGGTGAGGAGTCCAAAAAGTGGAAGTTCAATTTTTGGGTGAAACTCCACATTAAAAGAGTTGTAAGGAATTTTTTTTTTTGCCTAAAATGAATGTCTGCAAGGTAGACAGACAGAATAGTGTAATGATTCTGTTAAAAAACTAGTAAATACCTATTAAATTCCTTCATCTATATCACCTCCGGCGTTCTAGTTTCTGTTCTCTTATTCACTTCCTGGTTTGCGGCGCTTGTTCATGTAAGAACTACATTTCCCAGTATGCATTGCAGCACGCCCAGTAATTCACACCTCCTTGAAGTCTCTAACATGTAGAGAGTGTCCTGCCACACAGATGTAGTTCCCAGGAGAGGGTGAGCACGTCACTGACCACCGCAGTAAAGTCTCCCTTCACGGTGGTGGTAACAATCAGTAAAGCAGGAAGTGAACAGAACAGAGAAGAAATAGAGCAACTTCTGAGCAAAAACGAACAATGAGGAAGTGAAAAGAGGAATGTCTGCAGGTAAAGGATGCTTATTATGAAAAAAAAAAATTCCTTTACAACCCCTTTAAGTTTTCACAAACATTGTTTCCTACAAGACGAGACCCTAATTATTTTCTACAACATCAGAAGAACAACATGACCGATGCTCACCTGTTCCTCCAGCCTTCTGAACCTCTCAAAAAACGGCTTCCTCTGCTCCAGTAGCCGCCGTTGCTCCATGAAGACGCTCTGTAGGCAGAAACCCGCCAAGAACAGGATCCTGAAGATGTGACCTCCGGCCATCCTCATTGTCCGCCGTCCTATTGATATCACTTCCCGAAATATGGATCTTCTTCTATGGACTAGGACTCGTCCCTCGCTTTACATTCCTTCCTCTTTTGCTTTCCCGTAGACTTCCTCTTTGTGATAAATGGCCTTCCTTTATTATTTTCCAAAAAAGTTGTATTCCCTTGTTTATTCCTTTTTTTTATTGTTCCTTTATATGGCCTCACGTGCCGATTGCGAGCTTCTCCTCCGGTCTGAACCTTTCCTCCTCTGACTCTTCTCTCTCTCTGTTCCCCCCACACTCAGCTCCGGCTCCATCCACAAATAGATGGGTTTTGCAGGCGCACAGACTATTCCCAACGAGCCAATTTTAGACGCTAGAAGGAGCGTCTTGTATGCCCGGGCTCCAGAAAAAAAGTGATATTTATGGGACGGCCTATGAAAGTGACTAGGTCAGTCTTATTTTAAGTCTTTTTACAGATTCCAGGAGCTCCTCTTTCAACCACATGGTTTTTACAGCATCCTGGACAGCTTGGAGCGTACAATGGGAGAGATCAACACAAAATAAATGACAAGCTTTCCGTAAAAACTCCGGGAAAAAGCTGTAGTAAGAGACAAGCCTTTTTTATATTGTGAACACGTACTAAAAAAAAATGTTTTTGCTCAATACATTTTATTGATTTTTAAATAGCTTTATATTATTATTAATATTAATAATTTTTAGGTTCCTATATAGCGCCGATAATTTATGCAGCACTTTACATATACATTGTACATTCACATCAGTCCCTACCCTCAAGGAGCTTACACTCTAAGGTTCCTAACTCACATTCATATACTCGGGCCAATTTTAGACAGAAGCCAAAATTCATATACAGTAGCTCACAAAAGTATGTACACCCCTCAATTTTTTTTCTTAAAGGGGAGGTTCACCTAAAAATAAACTTTTAACATTGCATTTATGAGATTAATGACAATTAGAATCGGCTGATTTTTTAAAAGCAAACACGTCCGTACATACCGTTTCCTATATGGAAGGCTGGGCGTTCCTACAGGTTGACCGACGCATACAGCGCGTACGAGATGGCGAAAGAAACCGAACGCCGGTGCGGCTTTGCTTTCGGCTAAAATGCCTGTCAATCAGCCGCCTCGTCGCGGACCCGGAAGCGGCGATGAGAATACATATAGGAAACGGTATGTACGGACCTGTTTGCTTTTAAAAAATCAGCCGATTCTAATTGTCATTAATCTCATAAATGCAATGTTAAAAGTTTATTTTTAGACAACCTCTGGATATGACACTTCTTTGGTCGACCATGGCGAGGCCTGTTCTGAGTGGAACCTGTCCTGTTAAACCGCTGTATGGTCTTCTTATAGCCTAGTCCATCTTTATGTAGAGCGACTATTTTTTTTTTTTTAAGATCCTCAGATAGTTCTTTGCCATGAGGTGGCATGTTGAACTTCCAGTGACCAGTATGAGAGAGTGAGAGCGATAACACCAAATTTAACACACCCGCTCCCCATTCACACCTGAGACCTTGTAACACTAATGAGTCATATAACACTGGGA
Organism: Rana kukunoris; assembly: GCA_029574335.1. Lineage (NCBI taxonomy): Eukaryota > Metazoa > Chordata > Amphibia > Anura > Ranidae > Rana > Rana kukunoris. The sequence continues at coordinate 20,715,792 of CM056054.1, forward strand.
GGGAAATGGCTAATTGGGCCCAATTTGGACATTTTTCACCCATGATTGCTCGTTACAGAACAAGAATGTATGACGAGCTTTAGACAGCTGTCCCATTGGGGGATTTCCCTTCAACTCTTATTCTAATGCCCCATACACACGATCGGAATTCCGTTCAATCTTTCTTGCATACACACTGTCACACCAAACTTTGACCGTCCAAAACGCGGTGGGGTACAACACTACGACAAGCCGAGAAAAATGAAGTTCAATGCTTCCGAGCATGCGTGTTTTTTTTTCTCCGTCAGAGTTCCACACAGACGAATGGAATTTTCTGATTTTTCATCGGAAAAAAAGAGAACATGTTCTCTTTCTAAGTCCGTCAAAATTTTCGATGGAAAAAGTCAGATGGGGCACACACATGGTTACATTTAATGAAGGTACAACATTTAGTAATTTATTTCTACACTTAGAGGCGCCTCTCTTCTCTTTTATACCCTGTAAACAAAATGCTTTGATATACAAGTGCTTTGGATTACAAGCATGTTTCTGGAACAAATTATGCTCACAAACCAAGGTTTTACTGTACCTAAAATAAATACATTTTCTATCTCTGTGAAAATGGCTAATGGTACAAATAGACTGGTGATGCTTAGGTCAAGGACAATTTTAGATGAGATGTCGCCACCTTGTGGATAGAAGTGGTACAATACAAGTGATACAATAGTATATACATTATATTCACCAAAGTGACACTGAACTTTGGTTTAACTAGTTCAGCTTTAGAGCAATTATTTTATTTTTTTGCACAAATCTTCTTTTTTGGAAATACAATTACTTAAAGTGATGCTAAACACACACTGTTTAATTTATATCACCCTTTTTAATCCTGTATGGGGATGAAGGCACGGTAATTATTTTAATAAAAAATAATATCTAAGTACCATTTTTTTCTTGTCACATGACCCAGCTCTTTCCCAGCCTGTCTCCAAGGCAGTGTCAGCCCAAGACATTGTGCTGCCTGGAAGAATGAAATGCTGCCCCCCCCCCCCCCCAAAAAAAAAAATCACACCCACCAAAAGGCCCCCACATTCATTACTTTATATTATGATAACTAAAGGGGACCTGTCATGGCTCTATACATGTATATAGGAGTATAAAGAGGACCTGTCATGGCCCTATACATGTATATAGGAGTATATAGAGGACCTGTCATGGCTCTATACATGTATATAGGAGTATATAGAGGACCTGTCATGGCTCTATACATGTATATAGGAGTATATAGAGGACCTGTCATGGCTCTATACATGTATAGGAGTATATAGAGGACCTGTCATGGCTCTATACATGTATATAGGAGTATAAAGAGGACCTGTCATGGCTCTATACATGTATATAGGAGTATATAGAGGACCTGTCATGGCTCTATACATGTATATAGGAGTATATAGAGGACCTGTCATGGCTCTATACATGTATATAGGAGTATATAGAGGAACTGTCATGGCTCTATACATGTATATAGGAGTATATAGAGGACCTGTCATGGCTCTATACATGTATATAGGAGTATATAGAGGACCTGTCATGGCTCTATACATGTATAGGAGTATATAGAGGACCTGTCATGGCTCTATACATGTATATAGGAGTATATAGAGGAACTGTCATGGCTCTATACATGTATATAGGAGTATATAGAGGACCTGTCATGGCTCTATACATGTATATAGGAGTATAAAGAGGACCTGTCATGGCTCTATACATGTATATAGGAGTATATAGAGGAACTGTCATGGCTCTATACATGTATATAGGAGTATATAGAGGACCTGTCATGGCTCTATACATGTATAGGAGTATAAAGAGGACCTGTCATGGCTCTATACATGTATAGGAGTATATAGAGGACCTGTCATGGCTCTATACATGTATATAGGAGTATAAAGAGGACCTGTCATGGCTCTATACATGTATATAGGAGTATATCGAGGACCTGTCATGGCTCTATACATGTATAGGAGTATATAGAGGACCTGTCATGGCTCTATACATGTATAAAGGAGTATAAAAGGACCTGTCAGGGATCTATACATGTGTATAGGAGTGTAAAAGGACATGTCATGGCTCTATACATGTATAAAGGAGTATAAAGAGGACCTGTCATGGCTCTATACATGTATAGGAGTATAAAAGGACCTGTCAAGGGATCTATACATGTGTATAGGAGTGTAAAAGGACATGTCATGGCTCTATACATGTATAAAGGAGTATAAAGAGGACCTGTCATGGCTCTATACATGTATAGGAGTATAAAAGGACCTGTCAAGGGATCTATACATGTGTATAGGAGTGTAAAAGGACATGTCATGGCTCTATACATGTATATAGAAATGTTCTGCCCTCCCGCTCCTGTCACCACTAACAGCAGCGGTGCCAGACTCCTCACAGGCAGTGGCGCCTGCCCAATCACTCGCTGACTGCTCCCCCCCGCGCGAGTGTCCTCACAGGCAGCCCGGCGACGCGCTTCTCACATGCAACGGAGCGGGCGGAACGGGCTAGCTGGTGGGTGTCAGTATGCTGCCCCCCTAAAAGTGCCGCCTGGTACCCATGGTACCACCCGGTCCCATCATAGGGCCGGCCCTGCGCCAAGGAAACAGTGTCAGGAGGAGCTTCTAGTCCTTTGCGGCTGATAAAAATAAACCCTGTACGTAATGCACTCCTGGTTTTTAACCACTTACCGCAAACCGCCATAGCTGTACATGTTTACATTCCTTGTAATAAGAATAAGTGATCCAAAAATTGATTTAGATGCCTTGTACACACGCGCGGAATTTCCGACAGAAAAAGTCAGACGGAAGCTTTTCATCGGACATTTCGTCTGTGTGTGTGTGCCCCATCGGACTTTAGATAGAGAACATGTTCTCAATTTTTCCAATGAAAATCATAGACCCTTCATTTCTTTGTAAGTGGGAAAACTTACAAAATCTGCAGGGGATCAAATAATTATTTTACCCATTGTGTATATATATATGTGTATATATAGTAGCCTCTCTTTAACCACTTAAGGACCGCCGCATGTACATTTACGTCGGCAGAATGGCACCGACAGGCACATCAACGTATATATACGTTGGTGCCTTGGGGGGGATCGGGGGTCCGATCGGAGCCCCCCCCGTACATGCGGCGGTCCGCGCGGCTGCAGGAGCGATCCGACAAGTGGGGGCGGCTATCCGTTTTCATCCGCCCCCTCCGGATCGCTCCCAGCCAATGCGCGCGCCCGCCTGACCTGTCACTTCCTCCTCCTGTGTAAACACAGGAAGGAGGAAGCGACGTGATCTCTCCCTCGGCGTTTGTTTCAAGCGCCGCTGAGGAGAGATCACAACACAACAAGTAAGTCCTGCACCAACACTACACTACACACACACAAAATCACATTTAACCCCCGCGATCGCCCCCCCCCCCCTCCCCCCTGTCACAGTGTCACTGAATGCAGTAATCATACATGTATGATTACTGTATTTAGTGACAGTCAGTCAGTGTTAGTGTCAGGGTAGCCCCCCCACCCCCCCCCCCCAATAAAGTTTTAACCCCTTGATCACTGCCCTAGTTAACCCTTTCACTCCCTATTGCCAGCATCACTAAGCGATCATTTTTCTGATCGCTGTATTAGTGTCGCTGTTCCCGCTAGGTAGCTAATTTTTTTTTAATGCGATTTTTTTTTTACTAAAGACATGCGGCTAAATAAATTTTGGCCTAAATGTTTGACTAAAATTTAGTTTATTGGTTTTTTATTATAACAAAAAGTAAAAAATATTGATTTTTTTCCAAAAATGTCGCTCTATTTTTGTATATAGCGCAAAAAATAAAAATCGCAGAGGCGATCAAATACCACCAAAAGAAAGCTCTATTTGTGGGAAAAAAAGGACGCGAATTTTGTTTGGGAGCCACGTCGCACGACCGCGCAATTGTCTGTTAAATCGACGCAGTGCCGAATCGCAAAAACCCCTTGGGTCATTTGCCAGCGTATTGGTCCGGGTCTTAAGTGGTTAAAGTGTTTATTGAGGGGAGAGGCATCTCGGGGACAAAATGTAAAATGGATAGGTAAGGTGGTAATGGATGGGTAAGGTGGTAATGGATGGGTAAGGTGGTAATGGATGGGTAAGGTGGTAATGGATGGGTATGGTGGTAATGGATGGGTAAGGTGGTAATGGATGGGTAAGGTGGTAATGGATGGGTAAGGTGGTAATGGATGGGTAAGGTGGTAATGGATGGGTAAGGTGTTACAAGCCTGGCGATGAGCAAGCAGACCCATCCCATGTGCCAGGGCTGTGATGTCACGGCCGTCCCGGGCCTGAATGGCGTTTATTCAGCGACAAATCTGCTTGCTCGGCAGGCTGGAGTTTGCAGCTTAACAAAGAGCTGTGCTGGCAGCGCTGACAGAATCCCTCTCACTATGCCTGGCTAAGGAAGCGCTTGGATCAGCACCATCCTGTGACCGGACCATCAGCATCCTCTCCGGGCTTCTGCCAGGTAACCCTCTCCTGTCATTACTTATTTACAGATTCGTCTTAAAGTGGAGATAACATCAGATATATTTGCCCACATTATGTCCATATAAGCTAAATGATGTGCCAGTGTAACACTTCCAGGTATTTATTACAGAGATCACAGTACTCCCCCCCCCCCCCCCCCCCCCGACAATACCTTCAATTGCTTCTCTCCCCAGAAGGATGAAGCCATCTTTTTTCATACATCATCCAAGGCCAGGAATTTAGGGGCCCCTTACTCAGCTTCCAGGCATAGGCCCCCTGGTGGAGCAGAGAACCGGGGGGGCCGACGCGAATTGAGAAGTGGGGGGTGAAGCAAACTGACAAGCAGGGGGGCACGAATTGAGAAGCGGGGGGTGGCGCTGATTGAGAAGTGGGGGGTGGCGCAAATTGAAAAGCGGGGGGCCTGGCCCATGAATTGAGAGAATTGAAAAGTGGGGGCGCAAATTAAGGTCAGGGGGCTTTGGGTGCTGACATACAAAAAAAAAAAGATTGAAAAAAAGGGGGGGTTGCCATCTGGGCCCCTTGGGTGCGGACAAAAAAAAATTAAGAAAATAAATAAATAGATAATAAAAAAAAATAGAGGGTTGCCATCCAGGTGGGGGGGGGGGGGGGGGGGGCTTCGGATGCTGACAAAAAAAAAATAGGGGGTTGCCATCCAGGCCCCTTACAGGTCGGGGGGGAGGGCTTTGGGTGCTGACAAACAAAATTAAATAGGGGGTTGCCATCCGGGCCCCTGGGGACCCCCGGGCCCCTTACAGGTGTACTGCCTGTACCCCTCTAATGGCGGCCCTGGTCACCATCTACTTTCTGGACTAAGATTCATAGATGACACAATCATGTCAATAATTACACATTACGTAGCATGCATGCACCTCACATATTTGAATCTACATCCACTTTAAATATTAGTTAGGCTGCCATTACCTTTAATAAAGAAGACCTGAAAAATTGAGGGTAAGGGACGTGGATGTGCAAAGTGGCACAGTGGGGTCTAGTTAGAAAAATTAGCTGTATGAATCGTCACAAACAATCCCTATATTCTAATATGTTTATTTCCTATGATCATCAGCCCCATCTAGTGGCCATAATGTGGTAGTTTCCCAAAATAGCTCATGAAAATACCACAATATGGCCAATAGATAAAGCTGAAAATCAAAGGAAATATTTATAATTCTGGTGGCTGTGCACATTTTTTAAGAACAGACCCTAGTCCAGTGATGGCGAACCTTGGCACCCCAGATGTTTTGGAACTAAATTTCCCATGACGCTTATGCCTTTTAATTAATCGATTAATCTTTAATTTTTTTTTAATCGATCAAAATCTTTTTGATGGATTAAAATTCTTTTGGTTGGTACTCACCTCTCCGCCGTCTTCTGGGCCTTCCGTCGGAGATCCGGTAACATCACAGACACCGGTGAGACTTGCCGTGTCCATATGAAGGGCTCCTTTGCTGTACCCTTAATATCTGCCACACACAAGGGCTGTTACACTTCCCTCTATCACTTCCCTCTATCACCCTGGGATTCTACAGCCATCCACTGGGAGTTGTGATAGTTCCCTTCATGGGACATCTACATGCCGACGGACTGATGTTAACCCCTCCTCATCTGGATTCAGCAGTGGTATCGTTGTACACATTTTTATACCGGTATCATACTTAGCTACATGTTTTTATGACTGCTTTTGCTACGTTTGGTATTACTCGCACCATTTTTACAATTTATGTAGCTACATCGATTTTATCTCCAGTGCAATATTTATTTTGTTACCTACTTGAAGACTATAAAAGTTTTAATGCTATTGCCATCGAGCGCTGCCTTTGTGTGTGTTTTGTATCCTGCTCTCCATTTTTCC